>CM019066.1:391637607-392326726 GCA_009667805.1 Leptobrachium leishanense | reverse complement strand
AGGAGGAAAGAGGAAGAAAGAAAGAGGAGGAAAGAGGAAGAAAGAAAGAGGAGGAAAGAGGAAGAAAGAAAGGAGGAAAGAGGAAGAAAGAAGGAGGAAAGAAAGAGGAGGAAAGAAGAGGAGGAAAGAGGAAGAAAGAAAGAGGAAGAAAGAAAGAAAGAACGAAAGAAAGAAAGAGGTAAAAGGAATGTAAGGAGACAGAAAAAGGGAAGACAAGTGAGAGGAGTTAAGAGAAAAGACAGAAAGATGAAGAAAGAGAAAGAAACAAAAAGGAAGAAAGAGGAAAAAAGAAATAAAGAGGAAGAACGAGAAAGAAATAGGAAGACAGAGACAGGTAAAGGAATACAAGGAGACAGAAAAAGGAAAGACAAGTGAGAGGAGTTAAGAGAAAAGACAGAAAGATGAAGAAAGAAAGAGGAAGAAAGAGAAAGAAACAAGAAAGAAAAAGGAAGAAAGGAAAAAAGAGATAAAGAGGAGGAACGAGAAAGAAAGAGGAAGAAAGACAGATAAAAGGAATGCAAGGAGACCAAAAAAGGGAAAGACAAGTGACAGGAGATAAGAGAAAAGAAAGGAAGAAAGAAAGAAAGAAAGAGGAGGAAAGAGGAAGAAAGAAAGAGGAGGAAAGAGGAAGAAAGATGAGGAAAGAGAAAGGAGGAAAGAGGAAGAAATAGGAGGAAAGAGGAAGAAAGAAAGAAGAAGAAAGAAAGAGGAGGAAAGAGGAAGAAAGAAAGAGGAGGAAAGAGGAAGAAAGAAAGAGGAGGAAAGAGGAAGAAAGAAAGGAGGAAAGAGGAAGAAAGAGGAGGAAAGAAAGAGGAGGAAAGAAAGAGGAGGAAAGAGGAAGAAAGAAAGAGGAGGAAAGAGGAGGAAAGAGGAAGAAAGAAAGAAAGAAAGAACGAAAGAAAGAAAGAGGTAAAAGGAATGTAAGGAGACAGAAAAAGGGAAAGATGAGTGAGAGGAGTATAAAGAGGAGGAACGAGAAAGAAAGAGGAAGAAAGACAGATAAAAGGAATGCAAGGAGACCAAAAAAGGGAAAGACAAGTGACAGGAGATAAGAGAAAAGAAAGGAAGATAGAAAGAGGAGGAAAGAGGAAGAAAGAAAGAAAGAGGAGGAAAGAGGAAGAAAGAAAGAGGAAGAAAGAGGAAGAAAGAAAGAGGAGGAAAGAGGAAGAAAGAAAGAGGAGGAAAGAGGAAGAAAGAAAGAGGAAGAAAGAGGAAGAAAGAAAGAGGAAGAAAGAGGAGGAAAGAGGAAGAAAGAAAGGAGGAAAGAGGAAGAAAGAAAGAGGTAAAAGAATGTAAGGAGACAGAAAAAGGAAAGACAAGTGAGAGGAGTTAAGAGAAAAGACAGAAAGATGAAGAAAGGAAGAGGAAGAAAGAAAGACAGATAAAAGGAATGCAAGGAGACCAAAAAAGGGAAAGACAAGTGACAGGAGATAAGAGAAAAGAAAGGAAGGAAGAAAGAGGAGGAAAGAGGAAGAAAGATGAGGAAAGAGAGAGGAGGAAAGAGGAAGAAAGAAAGAAGAAGAAAGAAAGAGGAGGAAAGAGGAAGAAAGAAAGAGGAGGAAAGAGGAAGAAAGAAAGAGGAGGAAAGAGGAGGAAAGAGGAAGAAAGAAAGAAAGAACGAAAGAAATAAAGAGGTAAAAGGAATGTAAGGAGACAGAAAAAGGGAAAGATGAGTGAGAGGAGTTAAGAGAAAAGTCAGAAAGAGGAAGAAAGAGAAAGAAACAAAAAGGAAGAAAGAGGAAAAAAGAAATAAAGAGGAAGAACGAGAAAGAAAGAGGAAGACAGAGACAGGTAAAAGGAATACAAGGAGACAGCAAAAGGGAAAGACAAGTGAGAGGAGTTAAGAGAAAAGACAGAAAGATGAAGAAAGAAAGAGGAAGAAAGAGAAAGAAACAAGAAAGAAAAAGGAAGAAAGGAAAAAAGAGATAAAGAGGAGGAACGAGAAAGAAAGAGGAAGAAACACAGATAAAAGGAATGCAAGGAGACCAAAAAAGGGAAAGACAAGTGACAGGAGATAAGAGAAAAGAAAGGAAGATAGAAAGAGGAGGAAAGAGGAAGAAAGAAAGAAAGAGGAGGAAAGAGGAAGAAAGAAAGAGGAAGAAAGAGGAAGAAAGAAAGAGGAGGAAAGAGGAAGATAGAAAGAGGAAGAAAGAGGAAGAAAGAAAGAGGAAGAAAGAGGAAGAAAGAAAGGAGGAAAGAGGAAGAAAGAAAGAACGAAAGAAAGAGGTAAAAGGAATGTAAGGAGACAGAAAAAGGAAAGACAAGTGAGAGGAGTTAAGATAAAAGACAGAAAGATGAAGAAAGAAAGAGGAAGAAAGAAAGACAGATAAAAGGAATGCAAGGAGACCAAAAAAGGGAAAGACAAGTGACAGGAGATAAGAGAAAAGAAAGGAAGAAAGAAAGAAAGAAAGAGGAGGAAAGAGGAAGAAAGAAAGAGGAGGAAAGAGGAAGAAAGATGAGGAAAGAGAAAGGAGGAAAGAGGAAGAAAGAAGGAGGAAAGAGGAAGAAAGAAAGAAGAAGAAAGAAAGAGGAGGAAAGAGGAAGAAAGAAAGAGGAGGAAAGAGGAAGAAAGAAAGAGGAGGAAAGAGGAAGAAAGAAAGGAGGAAAGAGGAAGAAAGAGGAGGAAAGAAAGAGGAGGAAAGAAAGAGGAGGAAATAGGAAGAAAGATGAGGAAAGAGAAAGGAGGAAAGAGGAAGAAACAGGAGGAAAGAGGAAGAAAGAAAGAAGAAGAAAGAAAGAGGAGGAAGAGGAAGAAAGAAAGAGGAGGAAAGAGGAAGAAAGAAAGAGGAGGAAAGAGGAAGAAAGAAAGGAGGAAAGAGGAAGAAAGAGGAGGAAAGAAAGAGGAGGAAAGAAAGAGGAGAAAGAGGAAGAAAGAAAGAGGAGGAAAGAGGAAGAAAGAAAGAGGAGGAAAGAGGAAGAAAGATGAGGAAAGAGAAAGGAGGAAAGAGGAAGAAACAGGAGGAAAGAGGAAGAAAGAAAGAAGAAAGAAAGAGGAGGAAAGAGGAAGAAAGAAAGAGGAGGAAAGAGGAAGAAAGAAAGAGGAGGAAAGAGGAGAAAGAAAGGAGGAAAGAGAAGAAAGAGGAGGAAAGAAAGAGGAGGAAAGAAAGAGGAGGAAAGAGGAAGAAAGAAAGAGGAGGAAAGAGGAAGAAAGAAAGAAAGAACGAAAGAAAGAAAGAGGTAAAAGGAATGTAAGGAGACAGAAAAAGGGAAAGATGAGTGAGAGGAGTTAAGAGAAAAGTCAGAAAGAAGGAAGAAAGAGAAAGAAAAAGGAAGAAAGAGGAAAAAAGAAATAAAGAGAAGAACGAGAAAGAAATAGGAAGACAGAGACAGGTAAAAGGAATACAAGGAGACAGCAAAAGGGAAAGACAAGTGAGAGGAGTTAAGAGAAAAGACAGAAAGATGAAGAAAGAAAGAGGAAGAAAGAGAAAGAAACAAGAAAGAAAAAGGAAGAAAGGAAAAAAGAGATAAAGAGGAGGAACGAGACAGAAAGAGGAAGAAAGACAGATAAAAGGAATGCAAGGAGACCAAAAAAGGGAAAGACAAGTGACAGGAGATAAGAGAAAAGAAAGGAAGATAGAAAGAGGAGGAAAGAGGAAGAAAGAAAGAAAGAAAGAAAGAAAGAAAGAAAGAAAGAAAGAAAGAAAGAAAGAAAGAAAGAAAGAAAGAAAGAAAGAGGAGGAAAGAGGAAGAAAGAAAGAGGAAGAAAGAGGAAGAAAGAAAGAGGAGGAAAGAGGAAGATAGAAAGAGGAGGAAAGAGGAAGAAAGAAAGAGGAAGAAAGAGGAGGAAAGAGGAAGAAAGAAAGGAGGAAAGAGGAAGAAAGAAAGAACGAAAGAAAGAAAGAAAGAGGTAAAAGGAATGTAAGGAGACAGAAAAAGGAAAGACAAGTGAGAGGAGTTAAGATAAAAGACAGAAAGATGAAGAAAGAAAGAGGAAGAAAGAAAGACAGATAAAAGGAATGCAAGGAGACCAAAAAAGGGAAAGACAAGTGACAGGAGATAAGAGAAAAGAAAGGAAGAAAGAAAGAAAGAAAGAAAGAGGAGGAAAGAGGAAGAAAGAAAGAGGAGGAAAGAGGAAGAAAGATGAGGAAAGAGAAAGGAGGAAAGAGGAAGAAAGAGGAGGAAAGAGGAAGAAAGAAAGAAGAAGAAAGAAAGAGGAGGAAAGAGGAAGAAAGAAAGAGGAGGAAAGAGGAAGAAAGAGAGGAGGAAAGAGGAAGAAAGAAAGGAGGAAAGAGGAAGAAAGAGGAGGAAAGAAAGAGGAGGAAAGAAAGAGGAGGAAAGAGGAAGAAAGAAAGAGGAGGAAAGAGGAGGAAAGAGGAAGAAAGAAAGAAAGAAAGAACGAAAGAAAGAAAGAGGTAAAAGGAATGTAAGGAGACAGAAAAAGGGAAAGATGAGTGAGAGGAGTTAAGAGAAAAGTCAGAAAGAGGAAGAAAGAGAAAGAAACAAAAAGGAAGAAAGAGGAAAAAAGAAATAAAGAGGAAGAACGAGAAAGAAATAGGAAGACAGAGACAGGTAAAAGGAATACAAGGAGACAGCAAAAGGGAAAGACAAGTGAGAGGAGTTAAGAGAAAAGACAGAAAGATGAAGAAAGAAAGAGGAAGAAAGAGAAAGAAACAAGAAAGAAAAAGGAAGAAAGGAAAAAAGAGATAAAGAGGAGGAACGAGAATGAAAGAGGAAGAAAGACAAATAAAAGGAATGCAAGGAGACCAAAAAAGGGAAAGACAAGTGAGAGGAGATAAGAGAAAAGACAGGAAGAGGAAGAAAGAAAGAAAGAGGAAGAAAGAAAGAGAAAGAAAGAGGAAGAAGGAGGAGGAAGAGGAAAGAAAGAGGAAGAAAGAAAAGAAAGAAGAAGAAAGAAAGAAAGAAAGAAAGAAAGAAAGAAAGAGAAAGAAAGAAAAGAAAGAAAGAAGGAGGAAGAAAGAAAGAGAGGAAGAAAGGAATAAAGAGAAAGAAAGATGAAGAAAAAGAAAGAAAGGAAGAAAGAAAAAGAATGAGGAGGAAAGAGGATGAAAGAAATGAGGAAGAAAGAAAGAAAGAAAGAAAGAAAGAAAGAAAGAAAGAAAGAAAGAAAGAAAGAAAGAAAGAAAAGAATGAGGAGGAAAGAGGAAAAGAAAGAAAGAGGAAGAAAAAGAAAGAAAGAGGTGCAATGACAGAGAAAAGGAAAATATTTTGATTATTAAACAGTTAACAGGGTTTTCTAACAAAATCTATTGAAATATATATTTTTTATTCAAAACTAAAATCTGAAATCCTCAGTATAAAGACTGAGATCACAGTGCAGGGAGTATATAAACTCACAGTATGGCAATGGTATGGATGGCAGTATATAGACAGTATGGAGATGGTATGGATAGGTGGGCAGTATATATAGACAGTATGGAGATGGTATGGATAGGTGGCCAGTATATATAGACAGTATGGAGATGGTATGGATAGGTGGGCAGTATATATAGACAGTATGGAGATGGCATGGATAGGTGGGCGGTATATATAGACAGTATGGAGATGGTATGGATAGGTGGGCGGTATATATAGACAGTATGGAGATGGTATGGATAGGTGGGCGGTATATATAGACAGTATGGAGATGGTATGGATAGGTGGGCGGTATATATAGACAGTATGGGGATGGTGTGGATGGACGGGCAGTATATAGACAGTATGGATAGGTGAGCAGTATATAGACAGTATGGAGATGGTATGGGTGGACGTGCAGTATATGGACAGTATGGAGATAGTATGGATGGGCAGTATATGGACAGTGTTTAGACGGTATTGATGGGTGGGCGGTATATAGACAGTATGGCGATGGTATGAATGAACGGGTAGTATATAGGCAGTATGGAGATGGTATGGATGGACGGGCAGTATATAGACCATATGAGATGGAATGATGTGCAGGCAATATATAGACAGTATATACACTCACACACACAATATGGAGATGTATGGATAGACAGGCAGTGTATAGAGAGTATGGAGATGGTATTGATTGATGGGCAGTATATAGACAGTATGGGGATGGTATGGATGGCCAGGCAGTATATAGACAGTATGGAGATGGCATGGTTTGACTGGCAGTACACAGACAGTATCAAGATGGTGTGGATGGGCAATATATAGACAGTATGGAGATGGAATGGATGTACAGGCAGTATATAGACAGCATGGAGATTTATGTATGGGCGGTCAGTATATAGACAGTATGGAGATGGTATTGATGGACAGGCAGTATATAGACAGTATGGAAATGGTATTGATGGACAGGCAGTATATAGACAGTATGGAGATGGTATTGATGGGCAGGCAGTATATAGACAGTATGGAGATGGTATTGATGGACAGGCAGTATATAGACAGTATGGAGATGGCATTGATGGACAGGCAGTATATAGACAGTATGGAGATGGCATTGATGGTCAGACAGTATATGGACAATATGGCGATGGGATTGATGGTCAGGCAGTATATGGACAGTATGGAGATGGTATTGATGGTCAGCCAGTATATGGACAGTATGGAGATGGTATTGATGGTCAGGCAGTATATGGACAGTATGGAGATGGTATGGATGGGCGGGCAGTATATAGACAGTATGGGGGTGGAATGAATTGTCAGCAAAGAATTGGCTTCTGATCATGTAAACGGCTCTTCAGTCATTGATACCAGAACATCACAGATAATTCAGGCCCAGATCATATATGAACATGCTTTGCCTAAAGAAAACAGACGTCAGGATAGACACGTCTGTCAGCGCTATCTTTCACAAACACAAGTCTTGCTCACACTGCGAATTTCAACTGTACAGGAACAACAAAAGAATTAAACTCAGAGGCTTCACATGTAAGATGAAGAGCAAAGCCTCCGGTGAGGCATGAGCCACAATCACACTCAGGCCGATGGAGAGACACTTAGGGCTGAGTGCCGGGATTCCTGTAACACACATCACAGAGAATGGAATTAATCACTCAAGGGGACAAGGTGAGGAAACAAAGGAGGGAAAAGGGCACGTGTGCAAGAGACAAAGGGCACTTAGCAAGAGTGGGACTAAGGGCAGATGCCAGACTGTGACAAGGTGAGGGGGCAGGCAGCAAGAGCGGGGAAAGGGCGATGGACAATAGTGGGACAAAGGCGATGGACAACTTTGGGATGGGGCGATGGACAAGAACAGGACAGGGCAATGGACAAGAGTGGGACAAGGGCAATGGACAACAGTGGGATGGGGCACTGGGCAAGAGAAGAACAGGGGTGACAGGCAAGAGTGGGACAGAGGCGATGGGCAAGAGTGGGGCAGGGGTCTACGTAAAGGATGCCAAGAGTGAGACAGGGGGGCAAGGGAGAAGACCGGAAGAATGTGAGAGTGGGTAGGGGGACAAGTGGGCAGAAAGAGTGGGACAAGAGCAGGAGGCAAGAACAGAAAAAAGGGTTGGTGGCAAATTCGGTACAATCAGTGGCGCAAATGATGAGCATGCATTGCAAAAGTAGAAAAGGGGCAGATAGCTAGAGAAAAACAAAGGGTGAGTGGATGTCTGGTGAGAGAGGGATAAGGAAGGGCCGACTGCACGTGATGGACAGAAAGGTGGGACATGAGAGAGAGACAAGGAGCGGGAGGGTGTGAGGCAGGAAAGAGACAAGGTGCAGAAGGAAAATATTAAGCAAGGACAAGGGGATGTAAGAGGGACATAGCATTTACCCTAAGAGGAAAGAGAAAAACAGATGGTCAGGAACAGAAGGACAAGAGAGATAAGGCATATGGGAACATGGGGTGAAGAGAGAGGGACAAGGGGTCAGATGAAGATAGGGAGAAAGAAGTTATGTACATAGGGAGAATAAGAAGGGTCAGATAAAGAGGGAGCAAGGGATGGACAGGCCAGACAGAGAGGGGCAGGCAAGTGTACTGGCTGGAAGAAGGGATTGGCAAAGTGACTGGAAAGAAAGGGGTGGGTGAGCAGGATGGATATAGAGGGGGATGGGAAGGTGGGCCCAGAAGACAGGAAGGACATGGAGGTGGATGGGTGTCAAGAAAAGAGCAAATGGATGGGAAATAAAAGAAAGGACATTAGGTCAAGAGGGTGGAAGTGAAACAAAAGGTAGCAGAAGAGTGGGAAGGGAAATGTTGCAGAGATCTAGTCCAGAGCAGGGTCTCTCCATCAATTCCCTTCCCTTCAGCAGCTCAAATATTTCTGTCAGGAACCATGTCCGCTGCTGGGTTTTGCAATCGGAGTTCCCTCTTTCCCGGTCTTCCCCTCCCAGTTTTCCAAGATTAACTCTCGCCTTCAGGACTTCTCCTGAGCTGCCCCCTTTTTATGGAACTCCCACCCTCGTAGCATTAGACTCTGACCGTCTCTCCAGTTCTTCAAGAAGTTTCTGAAAACACATTACTTTAGAGTAGCCTATCGGCTCATTCCATAATCCCTCACTGTAAATTTCTTGCGCCATCTTCCCACACAGCCAAAATGTACCCCCGCTACTTCACATACTCTGCTATTTGCCCTCACCTAACGTGTCACCCCTTTCCTCTTAGATTGTAAGCTCTCGAGCAGGGTGATCTCTCCTACTGTTCTGTGGGTTTAGCTTGTATATTATGTTATTCTGTTTCACCCATTGTACAGCACTATGGAACTAGTTGGCGCTTTATAAATACTTGTAACTGTAACTCACAATCTATGGTATGTTCGTACAATAACTTTCAAGGTCAAAACCTATTGACTCCTGTGGAACCTCACAACAGGCAAAAAGTAGGTGAGGTAAAAACCTCTCCCTGTTTTATTCAGTGGTTGCAAAGGTCCTGAGCATTTGCTTTAATGTCCTATTCAACTGTTCATAAAGCCCATTTGTCTGGGGGTTGTATAGGGAACTCTGTAGGGGTTGAATCCTGCCCAGCTTCCCGAGTTGGTCAGTAAGGTTGACAGTGATTTGGGTACTCTAGTCTGAGAGAATCTTCTACGGGAATCCCAATGCTTCCAGGTAACAAGTCTCGTAGTCTGCTACGGTCAGAAAGTATTTCTTCTTGGAGAGATAAGGCTTGGCCAAGGGCCCCATGATATCTACCTCTACCCTGTTAAATGTCTCTCCTGCTGTAGGCATCAACTGCAGGGTGGCCTTAGAGTGATATATGAAAGGTTGAGTGAGCTTTGCGCAGCATGCACGGAATGTCCAGCTAGGAGAATGTGATGTCCTCCTCCAAGTCCATCGGAGCACCTCTAACAATGCTTGCCAGGCAGAGCTGGGCAGACTCCCTTTACTTCTTGCAGTACAGAAGAGGGCACTATCATACTGGGACCATCTAAACATCAGCAGCCTCAACTCATACCACCATAAAGCCCTACTGGCCAACAAGTACCAACCCAAACCATGTGGGCTGCAACAACTCATATCCACCCTGATCATCCAAAGCCCCCATAAATGCAACCTGACAAAATATCAAATAAAGGCCCTAATTAACGATTCCAGAGAAAACTATATCAGAGAATGGAGACATGATATAGCAATCTCTCAGAAACTCACCATTTACCAATCCTTACAGAGGGAATACAAACTGGCCCCATACCTGGAGGTACTACAAGACCCCAAGGACAGACAGATCCTGAGCTGGTACAGACGAAGCGCCCACAGCCTGGAAATTGAATCAGGGCAGCATAGACAGACCTACAAGCCCAGGGAGAATAGACTGTGCCAGCATTGTGACCAGGGGGCCCTGGAAGATGAGGTCCACTTCCTCCTACAGTGCCCCAAGTACTCAGCACTGAGGGAAACTCACTTCCAGAGACTCTCCGCTCTCATCCCGGACTTCACCTCTATAGAAGAGACGAGGAAACTCCACATCATACTGGGAGAAGAGGAGCCGGAGGTGAAAATATCTGCTCAATATGTCACAGAATGTCACAGACTGAGAGGAACATGAGAGATCCCGGACTTATAAATCCCCAACACAGACTCGCCCCCATCCCATGTCACATTATCCCTTACCCCCTGATCATGTCCATGGACTTGCCCATTGTCCCCATATATGTCCCACTACCCCCCTCCTACCCCTATGCTTTGGCAATGCTAAAATGTATTTGGTACTGCCAATAAAGCTTATTTTGATTTGATTTTGATTTGATTTGATGTCTGATTCTTAGGAGCTCAAACCAATACTTTTGGTACAGCTCAAGTTGTCTCTTGGAGATTGGGCAGCCCTGCACGGTCCCATGGTCCGTCTCTGCCTTAGCATGATTAGTCCTTAATGTATAGTCTTCCTGAACATCCCTCCTTAATTCTCTTGGGACTGGCCCATGTTATGGAGGCAGAGAGGGTGGTTAATTCAGGGGCAATTGCTCTTACCTGGGGCTCCTCAGAATGTGGGCAGGCAGCTTTATGGGCCTAGAGTTTGGAGTTGCTAGTTAGTTATCCTTTATGGAGGTCTTAGCAGTTGCAGAGGTCAGCAGTCTCAAATTGTTGCTCTGCAGGACTTCTGCTGGAAGGTCTTGCATGACCCCCACCTCCAGGGTGCAGACTGGAATCAGCTCCCCAGTCCAGGTGGATGCAAGTGATGGGAAAACAATGAAATGGCTCCACTTAAACCACTGACAGCTATGCAGTATCCCATTCTCTCAGTGGGACTGACTTTGTGTCACTGGAACATTGTTAGCATAGCCTTAGTATCCCATAGTCCTTGGGTCAGTTGCCCATTCAGGACTATTTGCTCGTGGCGTTGCCTATTGTCAGCAGCTGCTGCATGTACTAGATCTGCCTCATGCAAGGTACACCAGCTTTCCTTGAGGATCAGAAGGCCGCAACTTCCTTCTGATTATAGCAGAGAGTCGACGTAGTTTGTTTTGCTGCCTCTTCTATGTTTAAGGGTTGCTCTCCTCCCGGACATCTCAGACATCCAGGGCTGTAAATGTATAAAACGGCATTAGCAGTATCATGTGAAGGGCATCTGTAAGAGTCATAGCTTTGCAGCCCGGCACCCAGTGCATGGCTACTCTGTGCATTCTGTAAGCCCACTCTCCATGGGATTCATCTGCTTTCCTGAGCTCCTTGAAGCATCAGCAGTATGTCTCCAGGATAACCACATATCGAGAGCACAGTTTCGCTGTAAAGCATTCATAATTCATTCCATCCTAGCCTGTGACAGTGCGATACACTTCAAAGGACCACCCGGTCAACTTGCTGGCTGGGATGGTTACCCAAACCTTTGGGGCCACGCTTTGCAGGGCACATTGCTGCTTAAAATCCTGTAGATACTCGCTGAACCTCTAGTTCTCGACAAAGGGCTTGAAGGCTGCGTCCTACGTTTGTCAGTCGGGACCCTATAAGACGAAGGAGCAGTGCCAGCTCGATGTTGCAGCTCCGCGAACTGTAGCTGTAGACCTGCTATGCTTGCTGTGTTAGATCAGCCATGACCCTTCAGACAACATTGGGTATAAGGTTGTGATCAAGCAGTGCCAGTAAGTGCACAGATCTTCCTCTGGAACTCTGAGACAACCCCTGATCTTCAGACACCTCTGAGACAGTCAACCTCCATTAGCTCCGCAATCAGCAGGGTTTTAGACTTATGGCTGGCCACTTGTCCATTTGCTTCTAGATCATCTATCAGGGTGCTATGTCTAAGGCTTTTGTAGCACTGCTCCGCTCTCTACGGTATTAACTAGGTGATTCCCCTGATTAGAAGGGAGTGATCAGGGAGAGAGGGAACAGGGGGGAGGTATTCTCAGGAAGAAAGGGACAAGGGGCTGGGCAGTGGCTTAGAAACAGTCACTTACAATAAGCAGAGAAGATGAAAGGAAGTGAGAGATGGAAAGAAAAGGGCATAGTGTTGGCCAGAATGAGACAGACAGGGTGGCAGGTGGGACAGGACAAACAATCTATCAGGTAGTAAGAAAATGTTAAGATGTTGACAGAAAAGAGTAGACATGGTTCTATGCAGCAAAAGTAGCCAAGGTGATGCAGAGGAAAAAGCTGGTGGAACGTTGGTGGTGAAAAAATTAAATAAAGTGGGGGAGGAGGAAAACCAGTTTGTGGTTGAGAAGATTCAAAAAAAGTGTCTATCAGAAAGAGGCACACGTGGTAGTAGGTACAAAGGGGCATACAGTTGGGCAGGCAGAATAAGGAGACCAGACAGAGGGAGAGGCCAGGTAAGTCAATATCTTGTCTGGTGACCTACTTAGCCTTTCACTTTTCCCGGCTCTTACCACCTGTTATCATATATTTCTCTTTCCATGTCCTGCCTAGATAAAATGTCAGGTAAGATAAGAACTGCGGCAAGAGGTAAAGCCAATTAGACATGAAGTGATGGGGAATAAAGGCCAGTACTGAGAACGGTGGATGACAGTACCTGGTATAAAAATCAAAGTACAGACTTCTCTTCCTGGATAGCCATAAAACCAAAGAAACATGAGGTGAGTATCATACAAACCACAGAAAAAGAAGGACAGTACCACAAAAAATAGCATTTAACCAGCATGGCATGAAACATCGCAATATGGCCAACTAAGGGTATAAACATGCATTATACCAGCCTGGCATCCAACTGCGAACTGTGGCCGTAAAACAGGAATGAGTGGGGAGCAATTTGGCATCGAACCATACACTTTGATTTTGGAGACAGATTACTGAACATAAAACGAGGGTTCTGTGACTGACCGCAAAACACAAAACTGAAAATGACATCAACAAATCCAAGTTCTGATAATAAACCTGGTATCAGAGCACAATGACAAACCCATGGAGCCCATCTGAACGGAGGAGGGCAATGTAATAATATAGGTAAATTGACTCGAGCATTAAAGCAGCTGACACCAGCTCGAAGAGTGAAAATCCACCATAGCTTCTCATGATCACTGAGGGCATGAAAAGTAACGGTGTGTAGAGACTCTGGGATGACATCAAAGAGAACACAGTGACCAGACAAGACACAGACGGAAATCTGAGTATTAGCCAACCAGACACTGCTATATGGACTCAAACCAGACAACAGCAGTGAGAAAAATGAATGGAGTCAGCCTGGTATCAAGCAGGGCACTGAGATCATAAACAGACCAGTAGATCATACAATCGCTGAACAACAGACCAGTATATTATACAATACACTATACAACAGACCAACAGACCGTACAATAGGCCACACAACAGACCAGTAGACCATACAACGCACCACACAGAAGACCAGTAGACCATACAATAGGCTACACAACAGACTTGTAGACCATATAACAGGCCACACAACAGACCAGTAGACCATATAATAGGCTACACAAGACCAGTACACCATACAATGCGCCACACAACAGACCAGTAGATGATGTCCCTTATCTAGAAAGTCTAGATTGCGTCCCTTAACTGGCACAGTGTCACGAGGGGGTCTGCATTATCAGCGTCGAGGCAGAACTGGCTTTAGTGTGACCTATGGTGGGTTACAGTTATGTAGGTCGGAAGACAGAAATGAGAAAATAAAACTTAACATTTAATTGGTACCATAATAAATATAGTGGCTCAACAGTCTAACAAATAAACACATAGGTTGCGAGGTGCATCAGATTCTGGGATATAGATTGCAATACCAAAGGTGAATAGGTGTAAATAACGGGACGGCAGGTCACAGGGAAATAACAACAATGCCAAACAGACAAGGAGATAATTCACTCATAGGTAGGTGTTAAGGCCTGTGCTAACCTCAGCGGTTTGTGTTGCCTACAATACCCAGCTACCTTCAATTCACAGATGATAATAATCAAACATCCATAATATGCAAAACACCCTCAGAGGGAAAACAGTTAAAAATCTCGTGATAAAGCCGTTGTTTGATGGCAAAACACGTCTAGTGTCATTATGTGCAATGATTTTTTACTGTTTGAATGATATATTAACCATTATTTCTCAATTTCACTGCCGCCGAAGATCACAAAAATACGCCGTATTTCACTGGCAATTTTCCAGTATTCGGTGAATTGACAGTTTAGTGAATGAATAGACGATCTGCCATTAAATTGGAGATATAAACAAGCATGATGGAAGTCAACACCATGACTGCAGCTCAAACACGATAGAAATCCAGTGTACACATGCCAACTTCTTCTCTGATTGGTTTTATGTAGTTTGGCCATGTGTATCCAATTGACAATAAGAGTAAAGATTTTCTAGTTGGTTGATTTGGCTGCACATGGCCACACTACGTCAGCCAATAACAACAGTTCCATAGATTGATCAAACGTTAGGAAGCTTTGCGCTGATATAAGGCGTATCTCGCCCATATCGGCACTTGGTGAATGTTGCCCTTCGAAAGAGCAGCTACAGAAAGATAGTGGAAGTAAATCAAAAAATTCTGCAAAATAAAGAAAAAAAGCCACACGCAATCCTAAAACAACTTAAATTAATACACATACAAAAAAGTATACAGAAGCAATCTAGAGAAGAGAAACCTCTTACATAATGGTCATGTCTGACCCCTCAACACCAACCTGGCATTCATGTGGGCAACGAGTCCAACAACGGGATAAGCAGTGATAATTACACCACCTGGAAAATTCATTGGTCACTGACACCAAATCAAAGGACGTAGCATTCATCATTACACCAACATCACATTCATGTGGGCAAGGAACATTACACCAGCCTTGTATTCATGGACAATCAAGCACTTACAATGACCATAGAACTGGGCCAAATACTAAGCATGAAAACACCCTAAACCAATAAATCAGCCTGGTAATAACCACCACTCCAGGCACCAAACTATGAGCAGTAAATCGTGAGGAATGACACATGACTGAAAATGTCGCTTTGAGCCCGCTGGTGTTAAGCGAGGGTGTAATGCTGTCTCAATGACTGCTTGTGAGAAGTTAATGGAGCCCATCCAGTAAATCATCTGCAGCGAGACCTCAGTCCCAAGAAAGAACAAACTTCATAGGTTATGATACATTTTACAGCGTTTTATGGCATAAGTCCATTACGCAGACATTGATACGTGAGGATTTTATAAAGTGTTTAACTTGCAAAGAAGTGCATATTACATGAATCTATAGTACGTTTATTTTTCACATGAGGGTTTTGATTTAAGATTAATTTACACAGTTGTGGATACGAGGTGAATTTATATTAAGATTAATTTACACAGTTGTGGATACGAGGTGAATTTATATTAAGATTAATTTACACAGTTATGGATACGAGGTGAATTTATATTAAGATTAATTTACACAGTTATGGATACGAGGTGAATTTATATTAAGATTAATTTACACAGTTGTGGATACGAGGTGAATTTATATTAAGATTAATTTACACAGTTGTGGATACGAGGTGAATTTATATTAAGATTAATTTACACAGTTGTGGATACGAGGTGAATTTATATTAAGATTAATTTACACAGTTGTTATGGATACGAGGTGAATTTATATTAAGATTAATTTACACAGTTGTGGATACGAGGTGAATTTATATTAAGATTAATTTACACAGTTGTTATGGATACGAGGTGAATTTATATTAAGATTAATTTACACAGTTGTGGATACGAGGTGAATTTATAATAAGATTAATTTACACAGTTGCTGTGGATACGAGGTGAATTTATATTAAGATTAATTTACACAGTTGTTATGGATACGAGGTGAATTTATATTAAGATTAATTTACACAGTTGTGGATACGAGGTGAATTTATATTAAGATTAATTTACACAGTTGTGGATACGAGGTGAATTTATATTAAGATTAATTTACACAGTTGTGGATACGAGGTGAATTTATATTAAGATTAATTTACACAGTTGTTATGGATAAGAGGTGAATTTAATAATAAGATTAATTTACAACAGTTGTTATGGATACGAGGTGAATTTATAATAAGATTAATTTACACAGTTGTTATGGATACGAGGTGAATTTATAATAAGATTAATTTACACAGTGGATACGAGGTGAATTTATATTAAGATTAATTTACACAGTTGCGGATACGAGGTGAATTTTATAAAGATTAAATTTACACATGTTGTGGATACGAGGTGAATTTATATTAAGATTAATTTACACAGTTGTTATGGATACGACGAGGGAATTTATATTAAGATTAATTTACACAGTTGCGGATACGAGGTGAATTTATATTAAGATTAATTTACACAGTTGTGGATACGAGGTGAATTTATATTAAGATTAATTTACACAGTTGTTATGGATACGAGGTGAATTTATATTAAGATTAATTTACACAGTTGTGGATACGAGGTGAATTTATATTAAGATTAATTTACACAGTTGTGGATACGAGGTGAATTTATATTAAGATTAATTTACACAGTTGTATGGATACGAGGTGAATTTATATTAAGATTAATTTACACAGTTGTGGATACGAGGTGAATTTATATTAAGATTAATTTACACATGTGGATACGAGGTGAATTTATATTAAGATTAATTTACACAGTTGTTATGGATACGAGGTGAATTTATAATAAGATTAATTTACACAGTTGTTATGGATACGAGGTGAATTTATATTAAGATTAATTTACACAGTTGTGGATACGAGGTGAATTTATATTAAGATTAATTTACACAGTTGTTATGGATACGAGGTGAATTTATAATAAGATTAATTTACACAGTTGTTATGGATACGAGGTGAATTTATAATAAGATTAATTTACACAGTTGTTATGGATACGAGGTGAATTTATATTAAGATTAATTTACACAGTTGTGGATACGAGGTGAATTTATATTAAGATTAATTTACACAGTTGTGGATACGAGGTGAATTTATATTAAGATTAATTTACACAGTTGCGGATACGAGGTGAATTTATATTAAGATTAATTTACACAGTTGTGGATACGAGGTGAATTTATATTAAGATTAATTTACACAGTTGTTATGGATACGAGGTGAATTTATATTAAGATTAATTTACACAGTTGCGGATACGAGGTGAATTTATATTAAGATTAATTTACACAGTTGTGGATACGAGGTGAATTTATATTAAGATTAATTTACACAGTTGTTATGGATACGAGGTGAATTTATATTAAGATTAATTTACACAGTTGTGATACGAGGTGAATTTATATTAAGATTAATTTAACACAGTTGTGGATACGAGGTGAATTTATATTAAGATTAATTTACACAGTTGTTATGGATACGAGGTGAATTTATATTAAGATTAATTTACACAGTTGTGGATACGAGGTGAATTTATATTAAGATTAATTTACACAGTTGTGGATACGAGGTGAATTATATTAAGATTAATTTACACAGTTGTTATGATACGAGGTGAATTTATAATAAGATTAATTTACACAGTTGTTATGGATACGAGGTGAATTTATATTAAGATTAATTTACACAGTTGGATACGAGGTGAATTTATATTAAGATTAATTTACACAGTTGTTATGGATACGAGGTGAATTTATAATAAGATTAATTTACACAGTTGTGGATACGAGGTGAATTTATATTAAGATTATTTACACAGTTGTTATGGATACGAGGTGAATTATATTAAGATTAATTTACACAGTTGTTATGGATACGAGGTGAATTTATATTAAGATTAATTTACACAGTTGTTATGGATACGAGGTGAATATATAAGATTAATTTACACAGTTGATACGAGGTGAATTTATATTAAGATTAATTTACACATGGATACGAGGTGAATTATATTAAGATTAATTTAGACAGTTGTTATGGATACGAGGTGAATTTATATTAAGATTAATTTACACAGTTGTGCATACGAGGTGAATTTATATTAAGATTAATTTACACAGTTATGGATACGAGGTGAATTTATATTAAGATTAATTTACACAGTTGCGGATACGAGGTGAATTTATATTAAGATTAATTTACACAGTTGTGGATACGAGGTGAATTTATAAAAAGATTAATTTACACAGTTGTTATGGATGCGAGGTGAATTTATATTAAGATTAATTTACACAGTTGCGGATACGAGGTGAATTTATATTAAGATTAATTTACACAGTTGTGGATACGAGGTGAATTTATATTAAGATTAATTTACACAGTTGTGGATACGAGTTGAATTTATATTAAGATTAATTTACACAGTTGTGGATACGAGGTGAATTTATATTAAGATTAATTTACACAGTTGTGGATACGAGGTGAATTTATAATAAGATTAATTTACACAGTTGTGGATACGAGGTGAATTTATATTAAGATTAATTTACACAGTTGTGGATACGAGGTGAATTTATATTAAGATTAATTTACACAGTTGTTATGGATGCGAGGTGAATTTATAATAAGATTAATTTACACAGTTATGGATACGAGGTGAATTTATATTAAGATTAATTTACACAGTTGTTATGGATACGAGGTGAATTTATATTAAGATTAATTTACACAGTTGTTATGGATACGAGGTGAATTTATATTAAGATTAATTTACACAGTTGCGGATACGAGGTGAATTTATATTAAGATTAATTTACACAGTTGTGGATACGAGGTGAATTTATAATAAGATTAATTTACACAGTTGTGGATACGAGGTGAATTTATATTAAGATTAATTTACACAGTTGTGGATACGAGGTGAATTTATATTAAGATTAATTTACACAGTTGTGGATACGAGGTGAATTTATATTAAGATTAATTTACACAGTTGGATACGAGGTGAATTTATATTAAGATTAATTTACACAGTTATGGATACGAGGTGAATTTATATTAAGATTAATTTACACAGTTGTGGATACGAGGTGAATTTATATTAAGATTAATTTACACAGTTGAGGATACGAGGTGAATTTATAAAAAGATTAATTTACACAGTTGCGGATACGAGTTGAATTTATATTAAGATTAATTTACACAGTTGTGGATACGAGGTGAATTTATATTAAGATTAATTTACACAGTTGTGGATACGAGTTGAATTTATATTAAGATTAATTTACACAGTTGTGGATACGAGGTGAATTTATATTAAGATTAATTTACACAGTTGTGGATACGAGGTGAATTTATATTAAGATTAATTTACACAGTTGAGGATACGAGGTGAATTATAAAAAAGATTAATTTACACAGTTGCGGATACGAGGTGAATTTATATTAAGATTAATTTACACAGTTGTGGATACGAGTTGAATTTATATAAAGATTTTACACAGTTGTGGATACAAGTGAATTTATATTAAGATTAATGTACACAGTTGTGGATACGAGTTGAATTTTATTAAGATTAATTTACACAGTTGTGGATACGAGGTGAATTTATATTAAGATTAATTTACACAGTTGTGGATACGAGGTGAATTTATAATAAGATTAATTTACACAGTTGTGGATACGAGGTTAATTTATAATAAGATTAATTTACACAGTTGTGGATACGAGGTGAATTTATAATAAGATTAATTTACACAGTTGTGGATACGAGGTTAATTTATATTAAGATTAATTTACACAGTTGTGGATACGAGGTGAATTTATATTAAGATTAATTTACACAGTTGCGGATACGAGGTGAATTTATATTAAGATTAATTTACACAGTTGTGGATACGAGGTGAATTTATATTAAGATTAATTTACACAGTTGTTATGGATACGAGGTGAATTTATATTAAGATTAATTTACACAGTTGTGGATACGAGGTGAATTTATATTAAGATTAATTTACACAGTTGCGGATACGAGGTGAATTTATATTAAGATTAATTTACACAGTTGTGCATACGAGGTGAATTTATATTAAGATTAATTTACACAGTTGCTGTGGATACGAGGTGAATTTATATTAAGATTAATTTACACAGTTGCGGATACGAGGTGAATTTATATTAAGATTAATTTACACAGTTGTTATGGATACGAGCTGAATTTATAATAAGATTAATTTACACAGTTGGATACGAGGTGAATTTATATTAAGATTAATTTACACAGTTGTGGATACGAGGTGAATTTATATTAAGATTAATTTACACAGTTGCGGATACGAGGTGAATTTATATTAAGATTAATTTACACAGTTGTTATGGATACGAGCTGAATTTATAATAAGATTAATTTACACAGTTGTGGATACGAGGTGAATTTATATTAAGATTAATTTACACAGTTGTGGATACGAGGTGAATTTATAATAAGATTAATTTACACAGTTGTTATGGATACGAGGTGAATTTATATTAAGATTAATTTACACAGTTGTGGATACGAGGTGAATTTATATTAAGATTAATTTACACAGTTGTGGATACGAGGTGAATTTATATTAAGATTAATTTACACAGTTGTGGATACGAGGTGAATTTATATTAAGATTAATTTACACAGTTGTGGATACGAGGTGAATTTATATTAAGATTAATTTACACAGTTGTGGATACGAGGTGAATTTATATTAAGATTAATTTACACAGTTGTTATGGATACGAGGTGAATTTATATTAAGATTAATTTACACAGTTGTGGATACGAGGTGAATTTATAATAAGATTAATTTACACAGTTGTTATGGATACGAGGTGAATTTATAATAAGATTAATTTACACAGTTGTTATGGATACGAGGTGAATTTATATTAAGATTAATTTACACAGTTGTGGATACGCGGTGAATTTATATTAAGATTAATTTACACAGTTGCGGATACGAGGTGAATTTATATTAAGATCAATTTACACAGTTGCGGATACGAGGTGAATTTATAATAAGATTAATTTACACAGTTGTTATGGATACGAGGTGAATTTATATTAAGATTAATTTACACAGTTGTGGATACGAGGTGAATTTATAATAAGATTAATTTACACAGTTGTGGATACGAGGTGAATTTATATTAAGATTAATTTACACAGTTGCGGATACGAGGTGAATTTATATTAAGATTAATTTACACAGTTGTGGATACGAGGTGAATTTATATTAAGATTAATTTACACAGTTGCGGATACGAGGTGAATTTATATTAAGATTAATTTACACAGTTGCTGTGGATACGAGGTGAATTTATAATAAGATTAATTTACACAGTTGTTATGGATACGAGGTGAATTTATATTAAGATTACTTTACACAGTTGTGGATACGAGGTGAATTTATATTAAGATTAATTTACACAGTTGTGGATACGAGGTGAATTTATATTAAGATTAATTTACACAGTTGTGGATACGAGGTGAATTTATATTAAGATTAATTTACACAGTTGGATACGAGGTGAATTTATATTAAGATTAATTTACACAGTTGTGGATACGAGGTGAATTTATATTAAGATTAATTTACACAGTTGTTATGGATACGAGGTGAATTTATATTAAGATTAATTTACACAGTTGTGGATACGAGGTGAATTTATATAAGATTAATTTACACAGTGTTATGGATACGAGGTGAATTTATATAAGATTAATTTACACAGTTGTTATGGATACGAGGTGAATTTATATTAAGATTAATTTACACAGTTGTGGATACGCGTTTATATTAAGATTAATTTACACAGTTGCGGATACGAGGTGAATTTATATTAAGATTCAATTTACACAGTTGCGGATACGAGGTGAATTTATAATAAGATTAATTTACACAGTTGTTATGGATACGAGGGAATTTATATTAAGATTTTACATTACAGTTGTGGATACGAGGTGAATTTATAATAAGATTAATTTACACAGTTGTGGATACGAGGTGAATTTATATTAAGATTAATTTACACAGTTGCGGATACGAGGTGAATTTATAATAAGATTAATTTACACAGTTGTGGATACGAGGTGAATTTATAATAAGATTAATTTACACAGTTGTTATGGATACGAGGTGAATTTATATAGATTAATTTACACAGTTGTGGATACGAGGTGAATTATATATTAAGATTAATTTACACAGTTGCGATACGAGGTGAATTTATATAAGATTAATTTACACAGGTTGTGGATACGAGGTGAATTTATATTAAGATTAATTTACACAGTTATGGATACGAGGTGAATTTATATTAAAATTAATTTACACAGTTGTGGATACGAGGTGAATTTATATTAAGATCAATTTACACAGTTGCGGATACGAGGTGAATTTATTATAAGATTAATTTACACAGTTGTTATGGATACGAGGTGAATTTATATTAAGATTAATTTACACAGTTGTGGATACGAGGTGAATTTATATATAAAGATTAATTTACACAGTTTGATACGAGGTGAATTTATATAAGATTAATTTACACAGGTTGTGGATACGAGGTGAATTTATATTAAGATTAATTTACACAGTTGTTATGGATACGAGGTGAATTTATATTAAGATTAATTTAGACAGTTGTTATGGATACGAGGTGAATTTATATTAAGATTAATTTACACAGTTGTTATGGATACGAGGTGAATTTATATTAAGATTAATTTACACAGTTGCTGTGGATACGAGGTGAATTTATATTAAGATTAATTTACACAGTTGTGGATACGAGGTGAATTTATATTAAGATTAATTTACACAGTTGCGGATACGAGGTGAATTTATATTAAGATTAATTTACACAGTTGCGGATACGAGGTGAATTTATATTAAGATTAATTTACACAGTTGCGGATACGAGGTGAATTTATAATAAGATTAATTTACACAGTTGTGGATACGAGGTGAATTTATATTAAGATTAATTTACACAGTTGCGGATACGAGGTGAATTTATATTAAGATTAATTTACACAGTTGCGGATACGAGGTGAATTTATATTAAGATTAATTTACACAGTTGCGGATACGAGGTGAATTTATAATAAGATTAATTTACACAGTTGTGGATACGAGGTGAATTTATATTAAGATTAATTTACACAGTTGCGGATACGAGGTGAATTTATATTAAGATTAATTTACACAGTTGTGGATACGAGGTGAATTTATATTAAGATTAATTTACACAGTTGCGGATACGAGGTGAATTTATATTAAGATTAATTTACACAGTTGTGGATACGAGGTGAATTTATAATAAGATTAATTTACACAGTTGTGGATACGAGGTGAATTTATATTAAGATTAATTTACACAGTTGTTATGGATACGAGGTGAATTTATATTAAGATTAATTTACACAGTTGTGGATACGAGGTGTATTTATATTAAGATTAATTTACACAGTTGTTATGGATACGAGGTGAATTTATATTAAGATTAATTTACACAGTTGTGGATACGAGGTGAATTTATAATAAGATTAATTTACACAGTTGTTATGGATACGAGGTGAATTTATATTAAGATTAATTTACACAGTTGTGGATACGAGGTGAATTTATATTAAGATTAATTTACACAGTTGTTATGGATACGAGGTGAATTTATATTAAGATTAATTTACACAGTTGTGGATACGAGGTGAATTTATAATAAGATTAATTTACACAGTTGTTATGGATGCGAGGTGAATTTATATTAAGATTAATTTACACAGTTGTGGATACGAGGTGAATTTATATTAAGATTAATTTACACAGTTATGGATACGAGGTGAATTTATATTAAGATTAATTTACACAGTTGTGGATGCGAGGTGAATTTATATTAAGATTAATTTACACAGTTGTTATGGATACGAGGTGAATTTATATTAAGATTAATTTACACAGTTGTGGATACGAGGTGAATTTATATTAAGATTAATTTACACAGTTGTGGATACGAGGTGAATTTATATTAAGATTAATTTACACAGTTATGGATACGAGGTGAATTTATATTAAGATTAATTTACACAGTTGTGGATACGAGGTGAATTTATATTAAGATTAATTTACACAGTTGTTATGGATACGAGGTGAATTTATATTAAGATTAATTTACACAGTTGTTATGGATACGAGGTGAATTTATATTAAGATTAATTTACACAGTTGCTGTGGATACGAGGTGAATTTATATAAGATTAATTTACACAGTTGTGGATACGAGGTGAATTTATAATAAGATTAATTTACACAGTTGTGGATACGAGGTGAATTTATATTAAGATTAATTTACACAGTTGTTATGGATACGAGGTGAATTTATATTAAGATTAATTTACACAGTTGTGGATACGAGGTGAATTTATATTAAGATTAATTTACACAGTTGTTATGGATACGAGGTGAATTTATATTAAGATTAATTTACACAGTTGTGGATACGAGGTGAATTTATATTAAGATTAATTTACACAGTTGTTATGGATACGAGGTGAATTTATATTAAGATTAATTTACACAGTTGTGGATACGAGGTGAATTTATAATAAGATTAATTTACACAGTTGTGGATACGAGGTGAATTTATATTAAGATTAATTTACACAGTTGTTATGGATACGAGGTGAATTTATAATAAGATTAATTTACACAGTTGCGGATACGAGGTGAATTTATATTAAGATTAATTTACACAGTTGTGGATACGAGGTGAATTTATAATAAGATTAATTTACACAGTTGCGGATACGAGGTGAATTTATATTAAGATTAATTTACACAGTTGTGGATACGAGGTGAATTTATATTAAGATTAATTTACACAGTTGTGGATACGAGGTGAATTTATATTAAGATTAATTTACACAGTTGTTATGGATACGAGGTGAATTTATATTAAGATTAATTTACACAGTTGTGGATACGAGGTGAATTTATATTAAGATTAATTTACACAGTTGTTATGGATACGAGGTGAATTTATATTAAGATTAATTTACACAGTTGTGGATACGAGGTGAATTTATATTAAGATTAATTTACACAGTTGTTATGGATACGAGGTGAATTTATATTAAGATTAATTTACACAGTTGTGGATACGAGGTGAATTTATATTAAGATTAATTTACACAGTTGTTATGGATACGAGGTGAATTTATATTAAGATTAATTTACACAGTTGTGGATACGAGGTGAATTTATAATAAGATTAATTTACACAGTTGTGGATACGAGGTGAATTTATATTAAGATTAATTTACACAGTTGTTATGGATACGAGGTGAATTTATAATAAGATTAATTTACACAGTTGCGGATACGAGGTGAATTTATATTAAGATTAATTTACACAGTTGTGGATACGAGGTGAATTTATAATAAGATTAATTTACACAGTTGCGGATACGAGGTGAATTTATATTAAGATTAATTTACACAGTTGTGGATACGAGGTGAATTTATATTAAGATTAATTTACACAGTTATGGATACGAGGTGAATTTATATTAAGATTAATTTACACAGTTGTGGATACGAGGTGAATTTATATTAAGATTAATTTACACAGCTGTGGATACGAGGTGAATTTATATTAAGATTAATTTACACAGTTATGGATACGAGGTGAATTTATATTAAGATTAATTTACACAGTTGTGGATACGAGGTGAATTTATATTAAGATTAATTTACACAGTTGTTATGGATACGAGGTGAATTTATATTAAGATTAATTTACACAGTTGTTATGGATACGAGGTGAATTTATATTAAGATTAATTTACACAGTTGCTGTGGATACGAGGTGAATTTATAATAAGATTAATTTACACAGTTGTGGATACGAGGTGAATTTATATTAAGATTAATTTACACAGTTGTTATGGATACGAGGTGAATTTATATTAAGATTAATTTACACAGTTGTGGATACGAGGTGAATTTATATTAAGATTAATTTACACAGTTGTTATGGATACGAGGTGAATTTATATTAAGATTAATTTACACAGTTGTGGATACGAGGTGAATTTATATTAAGATTAATTTACACAGTTGTTATGGATACGAGGTGAATTTATATTAAGATTAATTTACACAGTTGTGGATACGAGGTGAATTTATATTAAGATTAATTTACACAGTTGTTATGGATACGAGGTGAATTTATATTAAGATTAATTTACACAGTTGTGGATACGAGGTGAATTTATAATAAGATTAATTTACACAGTTGTGGATACGAGGTGAATTTATATTAAGATTAATTTACACAGTTGTTATGGATACGAGGTGAATTTATATTAAGATTAATTTACACAGTTGCTGTGGATACGAGGTGAATTTATATTAAGATTAATTTACACAGTTTTTGTGGATACGAGGTGAATTTATATTAAGATTAATTTACACAGTTGTGGATACGAGGTGAATTTATATTAAGATTAATTTACACAGTTGTGGATATCTATGGATTTTATAATAAGTTTAATTTACCCAGTTGTGGATTGTTAGGAAATTTTACGATACATTTAATTCACAGAATTGTGGAGATTTGATAATTTTATAGCTTAATTTACACAAATGTAGGAAATTGGGACTTTTACAGAACATTTAATTTACTCTTTTGCGAGATTTTATAATAGGTTTTACACAAATGCGGATATTTCGAAATTTTATACTATCAGGTCTACTCAAAGAAAGGTGAAACTCAAGAGAATGACTGGAGAAGTGAAAATTCTCTGTCAAAATAGCCAATCCAGAAAAATTCTCCCATTTATCTCAATTTCCAAATCGTCTATTTGATCTAAACGGTTCTCTTCTCCTGCCAGTTCTCTTGGTTTTCTCCTCTCTCTGAATAACCCTGTAAGTTTGATTTACACAGATGTGGATATTTGGGAATTTTACATTAAGTTTGATTTACACAGATGTGGATATTTGGGAATTTTACATTAAGTTTGATTTACACAGATGTGGATATTTGGGAATTTTATACTAAGTTTGATTTACACAGATGTGGATATTTGGGAATTTTATAATATCAGGTCTATTCAAAGAAAGGTGAAACTCGGGAGAAAGATTGGAGAAGTGAAAATTCAAGGTCGAAATAGCCAAACCAGAAAAATTCTCCCATTTATATCACTTTCCAAATCGGCTATTTGATCTAAATTGTTCTCTTCTTCTGCCAGTTCTCCTGGTTTACACCGTTCTCTGAATAACCCTGTAAGTTTGCTTTACACAGATGTGGATATTTGGCGAACTTTATATTAAGTTTAGTTTACACACATGTGGATATTTAGTGTAGTTTACATTAAGTTTGATTTACACAGATGTGGATATTTACGTATGAGTTTACAGAGGAGGAGGTTCTACAGCAGCTGTCTAAAGTAAAGACAAATAAGTCAATGGGGCCTGATGGGATCCACCCTAAGTTATTAAAAGAGCCCAGTGGTGTAATAGTAAAACCGTTAACAAGGATTGGTTAAATAAATCTGTTAACGGGAGTCGCCCCAGAAGACTGGAAATTAGCAAATGTTGTGCCCATTTACAAGAAGGGTAGTAGGGAGGAATTGGGGAACTATAGGCCAGTTAGTCTTACATCAGTAGTGGGTAAATTAATGGAAACCATGTTAAAGGAAAGGATTGTTGAACATCTAAAAACACATAGATTACAGGATCAGAAACAACATGGGTTTACCTCAGGGAGATCATGCCAAACTAATCGTATTGACTTTTTTGATTGGGTAACAAAAATAATAGACACAGGTGGTGCAGTAGACATTGCTTATTTAGATTTCAGTAAGGCTTTTGATACTGTTCCGCATAGAAGCTTATCAATAAATTGCAATCTTTGAGCTTGGATTCCAATATTGTTGAATGGATTAGGCAGTGGCTGAGTGACAGGCAACAGAGGGTTGTGGTAAATGGAGTTTATTCGGCGCAAGGTCTTGTTACCAGTGGGGTACGTCAGGGGTCAGTACTTGGACCCATTCTCTTTAATATTTTTATTAGTGATATTGCAGAAGGTATTAATGGTAAAGTATGTCTTTTTGCTGATGACACAAAGATTTGCAACAGGGTTGACGTTCCTGGAGGGATCAGCCAAATGACAAATGATTTAGGTAAACTAAAAAAAATGGTGGGAGCTGTGACAATTGAGTTTTAATGTGGATAAGTGCAAGATAATGCACCTGGGGCGTAAAAACCCAAGGGCTGAATATAGAATATTTGATACATCTGAGGGTTGGGATTTAGGGGTTATTATTGCAGAGGATCTAAGGGTAATAAAGCAGCAGGAAATGCTGGCAGAATGCTTGGTTGTGTAGGGAGAGCCTGTATTAGCAGTAGGAAAAGGGAAGTGCTCATGCCACTGTACAAGAGCACTGGTGAGACCTCACTTGGAGTACTGTGTGCAGTACTGGAGACCGTATCTCCAGAAGGATATAGACATCTTAGAGAGAGTTCAGAGAAGGACTACTAAAATGGTGTACGGCTTGAAGGAGAAAAGTTACCAGGAAAGGCTTAATGATCTTAACATGTAGAGCTTGGAAAAAAGACGAGACAGAGGAGATATGATAGAAACATTTAAATACGTAAAGGGAATCCACAAGGCAGAGGAAGGGAGTATATTTAAAAGGAAACAAAGTAGCAAAAGAAGAGGACATAGTCTTAGATTAGAGGGGCAAAGGTTTAAAAGTAACATCAGGAAGCATTTGTCACGTTCTGTGCTGGCAAACCTGTCTTCCTGCCCTCTGTATTTGTATTTTGTGTTTTTTCCTTGTGTTTCTGTTGCTGCCAATTCCTGGGTGGCCTCCCAGGGGTTAATTGGTGTTCTGTGTGCTGCTCACCTGTTGACCCTTGCCTTGATTCCCCTGCCTATATTAAAGCAATGTACCTATAGTACATTGCTGGGTCATTTTCCTTTGCCTGGTCTCCTTGCGACTTGTGTCCTGAGAGCTCCTTGCTGTGTTCCTGTTATCCTCCGTTTGTTCATCCTTGTTCAGTTTTTGCCTCTGTTATTTCTGTTCCAGTTTATGTCAGTTCCTTCTGTGTATTTAGTTCTGTCTATTTCTGTATTTTGGTTTGCTGTTTATGTTCCATTCTGATTCCCCGGTTACCTATTTTTGGCTTGGCTGACTTCCCTTCTGGTTCCTATACCTATATTCTGTATGACGTACTCTCTCTGGTTATGACCTTTGGCTTTCCTCTTTATGACTACTCTATAGTATTTTCCTTGTCTGTACCGTTTCCAGGAAACCCTGTCATCTGTATACAACAAAAAGACTCTGTACGGCTTCAAGGTAATACTTTCCTTTAGATTAGATCCGGCTATCCTAAAGACCGGCCTTTCAGTGCAGGGAATCTTTGGTATTGCCGTACAGAGGTCTTTTGTTAACCCTGTGTGGCTTTCATCTGTCCTTGCAGTTTACACTGTATCTCTGCATATAGGGGCTTCTCTCAGGAACCAGGGCCTCACCTTGCTGCGAGTTATATTCTTAGGGATATATATATACAGACCGACCACTTCCAAGGATCGGAGGGCAAGGATAGGGTGGTGCGTGCCTGGTGGTACTGCCACCGTGACATAATGACCCAGCCATTACATAAGCCCGCAGAGATGTGTACCGTGTTGGAAACCTTATTGCACATGTTTGAGGAATTTGTGGTTCACCTCAAAGGGTTACTGAGCCTGTGTCTAGACTCTGGAAATCAGGTCTCATTTGAAAGCAGGGTTCGTGGTCCGCTTTCTCCTGATGAAAACAGAAGACGTGAGTACAATCTCTGTTTCTATTGTGCCAGTTCGTTGCACTTTTTGTCTGGCTGTCCCCTCAAGCCGGTGCGTCCTGGACTGCCGGTGCATCCTGGGGCTGGAGTGCGGTGCGTCCTGGGGCTGGAGTGCCGGTGCACCTCAAGACTTGTGGTGGGTCTGTGCGCCCTGATACTGGCCGAGTGCCAACTATGCCCATGTCCCACAGTAAGGCCGCTAAAGCCAGACCACACATGAGATCCACTGGCGCCAGTTACAGCTGGGAATCAGAGGGTGCCAGACCACGTAGGGGGTCTGACGGTGCCAGACCTAGCTGGGAGTCGGATAGTGCCAGACCACGTAGGGGATCTGATGGTACCAGACCCGGCAGGGAGTCAGATGGCACCAGACCCCGCTTTGAGTTCACACCTCCTGAGAAATCCAGGTCTGAGAAAGAGGCACTTGAGTCTATGAAGGATGAATCCTTTTTGGCCACAAGGCCAGAGGATGAAGTCCCCATGGAGGTTATGTCACTCATGGCACCCGATAATAAACCTCAGACTTATGTAGATACCTCTGATGTCTGTAGGGTTTTAAAGACACAACTGGCTGGTTATGAGCAGCAACTGGCAGCCAAAAGACAGTCCCTACGTATTGTTACTGGTTGTATTACATGTAGAGCCGCAACCCCAGTGCCAATTGGCAGTATGCCAGTTCTGTCTGGATATGAGACGCCAGTCCTGTCTCCGTCTGGCAATGAGAAGCCAGTCCTGTCTCCGTCTGGCAATGAGAAGCCAGTCCTGTCTCCGTCTGGCAAGGAGAAGCCAGTCCTGTCTCCGTCTGGCAAGGAGAAGCCAGTCCTGTCTCCGTCTGGCAAGGAGAAGCCAGTCCTGTCTCCGTCTGGCAATGAGAAGCCAGTCCTGTCTCCGTCTGGCAAGGAGAAGCCAGTCCTGTCTCCGTCTGGCAAGGAGAAGCCAGTCCTGTCTCCGTCTGGCAAGGAGAAAACAGTCCTGTCTCCGTCTGGCAAGGAGAAGCCAGTCCTGTCTCCGTCTGGCAATGAGAAGCCAGTCCTGTCTCCGTCTGGCAATGAGAAGCCAGTCCTGTTTCCGTCTGGCAATGAGAAGCCAGTTCTGTTTCCGTCTGGCAACGAGAAGCCAGTTCTGTTTCCGTCTGGCAACAAGAAGCCAGTCCTGTTTCCGTCTGGCAATGAAAAGTCAGTTCTGTTTCCGTCTGGCAATGAGAAGCCAGTCCTGTCTCCATCTGGCAATGCGCAGCCAGTCCTGTCTCCGTCTGGCAATGCGCAGCCAGTCCTGTCTCCGTCTGGCAATGCGCAGTCAGTCCTGTCTCCGTCTGGCAATGCGCAGCCAGTCCTGTCTCCGTCTGGCAATGCGCAGCCAGTCCTGTCTCCGTCTGGCAATGCGCAGTCAGTCCTGTCTCTGTCTGGCAATGCGCAGCCAGTCCTGTCTCCGTCTGGCACTGTGCAGCCAGTCGAGCCTGGCAATGCGCTGCCAATGTTGCCTGCTCCTGGCATGATGCCAGTGGTGCTGCCTGATCCTGGCACGATGCCAGCGGTGACAGTAATGATGTCTGATTCTGGTAAGCTGCCAGTAAAATCCATGGCAAACTGTGTGTCAGCAGTGCCAGAGCCACATTGCAACACCACTGTGCCCATGCCCCACAGAGAGTCCGAGGTTTCCAAACCTCATGGTAAGGCACAGGTAGGCGAGCCTACTCCCACTGTTGCCGTGTCATGTACGGTGGTCACCCCTTCCAAGTCTCGGTCCAGGAGGAGACGTGGGAAGCTGACCAACACTAGTCAATCTAGTTCCGAGAATACCACGCTCCATGATGGGTCTGATGATGCCATATTCCGTGCTTATCTTGAGGAGGTCCAGCAGAGTAGTGGCCTGACTGGTACCAACATCCCTAAATCAAGTCCTGTTCCCGAGGGGTATGTACGGACACTGTCTGGGTTATTAGTCCGTGAGACATACTTGGCAGTGCTCCAGAGACACCCATCTATCTGGAGGTGGTTGGGGGAGGATTCTGATGGATCAGAGGACTCATGAAAGTTTTCTCCCGAGGGGAGCCTTTGTGTATGTATTTGTGTCCATTTGGGGAGGAGGTTTGCCCCTGGTTGTTTTGGGTGCACTGGGGTCACCCGTGGAGGAGGGGATACTGTCACGTTCTGTGCTGGCAAACCTGTCTTCCTGCCCTCTGTATTTGTATTTTGTGTTTTTTCCCTTGTGTTTCTGTTGCTGCCAATTCCTGGGTGGCCTCCCAGGGGTTAATTGGTGTTCTGTGTGCTGCTCACCTGTTGACCCTTGCCTTGATTTCCCTGCCTATATTAGAGCAATGTACCTATAGTACATTGCTGGGTCATTTTCCTTTGCCTGGTCTCCTTGCGACTTGTGTCCTGAGAGCTCCTTGCTGTGTTCCTGTTATCTTCCGTTTGTTCATCCTTGTTCAGTTTTTGCCTCTCTTATTTTTGTTCCAGTTTATGTCAGTTCCTTCTGTGTATTTAGTTCTGTCTATTGCTGTATTTTGGTTTGCCTTTTATGTTCCATTCTGATTCCCCGGTTACCGATTTTTGGCTTGGCTGACTTCCCTTCTGGTTCCTATTCCTATATCCTGTATGACGTACTCTCTCTGGTTATGACCTTTGGCTTTCCTCTTTATGACTACTCTATAGTATTTTCTTTGTCTGTACCGTTTCCAGGAAACCCTGTCATCTGTATACAACAAAAAGACTCTGTACGGGTTCAAGGTAATACTTTCCTTTAGATTAGATCCGGCTATCCTAAAGACCGGCCTTTCAGTGCAGGGAATCTTTGGTATTGCCGTACAGAGGTCTTTTGTTAACCCTGTGTGCTTTCATCTGTCCTTGCAGTTTACAGTGCATCTCTGCCCATAGAGGCTTCTCTCAGGAACCAGGGCCTCACCTTGCTGCGAGTTATATTCTTAGGGATATATATACAGACCGACCACTTCCAAGGATCGGAGGGCAAGGATAGGGTGGTGCGTGCCTGGTGGTAATGCCACCGTAACAGCATTATTTTACTGAGAGGGTGGTGGATACATGGAACAGCTTTCCAGTAGAAGTGGTAGAGGCCAAAACAGTGATTGAATTTAAGCAGGCATGGGATAGGCATAAGGCTATCCTAAACAAAAGATAAATCCAGGTAAAGTATCCATGTAATTGGGCGACTAGATGGACTGAAAGGTTCTTATCTGCCGGCATTTTCTATGTGGGAAATTTTATATTAAGTTTGATTTACACAGATGTGGATATTTGGGAATTTTATATAAAGTTTGATTCACACAGATGTGACTATTTGCTGAATTTTAAATAAAGTTTGATTTACACTGATGTGGATATTTGGTGAATTTTTTACTATCAGGTCTATTCAAAGAAAGCGCTGCGGAATATGCAGGTGCTTTATAAATAAAGAATAATAATAATAATAATAGAAAGGTGAAACTCAGGAGAATGACTGAAGAAGTTAAAATTCTAGGTCAAAATAGCTAAACCAGAAAAAATCTCTCACTTATATCACTTTCCAAATTGGATATTTGGTCTAAATTGTTCTCTTCTCCTGTCAGTTCTCCTGGTTTGCACCTTTCTCTGAATAACCCTGTAAGTTTGATTTACACAGGTGTGGATATTTATTGAATTTTATATTAAGTTTGATTACATAGATGTGGATATTTGGGAATTTTATATTAAGTTTGATTTACACAGATGTGGATATTTGAGGATTTTACATTAAGTTTGATTTACACAGATGTGGATATTTGAGGATTTTATATTAAGTTTGATTTACACAGTTGTGGATATTTATTGAATTTTATATTAAGTTTGATTTACATAGATGTGGATATTTATTGAATTTTATATTAAGTTTGATTTACACAGATTGGATATATTGAATTTTATATTAAGTTTGATTTACACAGATGTGGATATTTGGGAATTTTATATTACGTTTGATTTACACAGATGTGGATATTTGAGGATTTTATATTAAGTTTGATTTACACAGATGTGGATATTTGAGGATTTTATATTAAGTTTGATTCACACAGATGTGGATATTTGAGGATTTTATATTAAGTTTGATTTACACAGATGTGGATATTTGGGATTTTATATATTAAGTTTGATTTACACAGATGTGGATAGTTGGGAATTTTATATTAAGTTTGATTCACACAGATGTGGATATTTGGGAATTTTATATTAAGTTTGATTTGCACGGATGTGGACATTTGGGAATTTTATATTAAGTTTGATTTACATAGATGTGGATATTTATTGAATTTTATATTAAGTTTGATATACACAGATGTGGATATTTGAGGATTTTATATTAAGTTTGATTTACACAGATGTGGATATTTATTGAATTTTATATTAAGTTTGATTTACACAGATGTGGATATTTGGAATTTTATATTAAGTTTGATTTACACAGATGTGGATATTTGGAATTTTATATTAAGTTTGATTTACACAGATGTGGATATTTGGAAATTTTATATTAAGTTTGATTTACACAGATGTGGATATTTGAGGATTTTATATTAAGTTTGATTTACACAGATGTGGATATTTATTGAATTTTATATTAAGTTTGATTTACACAGATGTGGATATTTGGGAATTTTATATTACGTTTGATTTACACAGATGTGGATATTTGAGGATTTTATATTAAGTTTGATTTACACAGATGTGGATATTTGGGGGATTTTATATTAAGTTTGATTTGCACAGATGTGGATATTTGAGGATTTTATATTAAGTTTGATTTACACAGATGTGGATATTTGAGGATTTTATATTAAGTTTGATTTACACAGATGTGGATATTTGGAATTTTATATTAAGTTTGATTTACACAGATGTGGATATTTGAGGATTTTATATTAAGTTTGATTTACACAGATGTGGATATTTGAGGATTTTATATTAAGTTTGATTTACACAGATGTGGATATTTGAGGATTTTATATTAAGTTTGATTTACACAGATGTGGATATTTGGGAATTTTATATTAAGTTTGATTTACACAGATGTGGATATTTGAGGATTTTATATTAAGTTTGATTTACACAGATGTGGATATTTGAGGATTTTATATTAAGTTTGATTTACACAGATGTGGATATTTGGGAATTTTATATTAAGTTTGATTTACACAGATGTGGATATTTGAGGATTTTATATTAAGTTTGATTTACACAGATGTGGATATTTGAGGATTTTATATTACGTTTGATTTACACAGATGTGGATATTTGAGGATTTTATATTACGTTTGATTTACACAGATGTGGATATTTGAGGATTTTATATTAAGTTTGATTTACACAGATGTGGATATTTGGGAATTTTATATTACGTTTGATTTACACAGATGTGGATATTTGAGGATTTTATATTAAGTTTGATTCACACAGATGTGGATATTTGGGAATTTTATATTAAGTTTGATTCACACAGATGTGGATATTTGGGAATTTTATATTAAGTTTGATTTACACAGATGTGGATATTTGAGGATTTTATATTAAGTTTGATTTACACAGATGTGGATATTTGAGGATTTTATATTAAGTTTGATTTACACAGATGTGGATATTTGGGGGATTTTATATTAAGTTTGATTTGCACAGATGTGGATATTTGAGGATTTTATATTAAGTTTGATTTACACAGATGTGGATATTTGAGGATTTTATATTAAGTTTGATTTACACAGATGTGGATATTTGGGAATTTTATATTAAGTTTGATTCACACAGATGTGGATATTTGGGAATTTTATATTAAGTTTGATTCACACAGATGTGGATATTTGGGAATTTTATATTAAGTTTGATTTGCACGGATGTGGACATTTGGGAATTTTATATTAAGTTTGATTTACATAGATGTGGATATTTATTGAATTTTATATTAAGTTTGATTTACACAGATGTGGATATTTGAGGATTTTATATTAAGTTTGATTTACACAGATGTGGATATTTGGGGGATTTTATATTAAGTTTGATTCACACAGATGTGGATATTTGAGGATTTTATATTAAGTTTGATTTACACAGATGTGGATATTTGAGGATTTTATATTAAGTTTGATTTACACAGATGTGGATATTTGGGAATTTTATATTAAGTTTGATTCACACAGATGTGGATATTTGGGAATTTTATATTAAGTTTGATTCACACAGATGTGGATATTTGGGAATTTTATATTAAGTTTGATTTGCACGGATGTGGACATTTGGGAATTTTATATTAAGTTTGATTTACATAGATGTGGATATTTATTGAATTTTATATTAAGTTTGATTTACACAGATGTGGATATTTGAGGATTTTATATTAAGTTTGATTTACACAGATGTGGATATTTATTGAATTTTATATTAAGTTTGATTTACACAGATGTGGATATTTGGGAATTTTATATTAAGTTTGATTTACACAGATGTGGATATTTGGGAATTTTATATTAAGTTTGATTTACACAGATGTGGATATTTGGGAATTTTATATTAAGTTTGATTTACACAGATGTGGATATTTGGGAATTTTATATTAAGTTTGATTTACACAGATGTGGATATTTGAGGATTTTATATTAAGTTTGATTTACACAGATGTGGATATTTGGGGGATTTTATATTAAGTTTGATTTGCACAGATGTGGATATTTGAGGATTTTATATTAAGTTTGATTTACACAGATGTGGATATTTGAGGATTTTATATTAAGTTTGATTTACACAGATGTGACTATTTGCTGAATTTTAAATAAAGTTTGATTTACACTGATGTGGATATTTGGTGAATTTTTTACTATCAGGTCTATTCAAAGAAAGCGCTGCGGAATATGCAGGTGCTTTATAAATAAAGAATAATAATAATAATAATAGAAAGGTGAAACTCAGGAGAATGACTGAAGAAGTTAAAATTCTAGGTCAAAATAGCTAAACCAGAAAAAGTCTCTCACTTATATCACTTTCCAAATTGGATATTTGGTCTAAATTGTTCTCTTCTCCTGTCAGTTCTCCTGGTTTGCACCTTTCTCTGAATAACCCTGTAAGTTTGATTTACACAGGTGTGGATATTTATTGAATTTTATATTAAGTTTGATTTACATAGATGTGGATATTTGGGAATTTTATATTACGTTTGATTTACACAGATGTGGATATTTGAGGATTTTACATTAAGTTTGATTTACACAGATGTGGATATTTGAGGATTTTATATTAAGTTTGATTTACACAGATGTGGATATTTATTGAATTTTATATTAAGTTTGATTTACACAGATTTGGATATTTATTGAATTTTATATTAAGTTTGATTTACACAGATGTGGATATTTGGGAATTTTATATTACGTTTGATTTACACAGATGTGGATATTTGAGGATTTTATATTAAGTTTGATTTACACAGATGTGGATATTTGAGGATTTTATATTAAGTTTGATTCACACAGATGTGGATATTTGAGGATTTTATATTAAGTTTGATTTACACAGATGTGGATATTTGAGGATTTTATATTAAGTTTGATTTACACAGATGTGGATAGTTGGGAATTTTATATTAAGTTTGATTTACACAGATTTGGATATTTGGGAATTTTATATTAAGTTTGATTTGCACGGATGTGGACATTTGGGAATTTTATATTAAGTTTGATTTACATAGATGTGGATATTTATTGAATGTTATATTAAGTTTGATTTACACAGATGTGGATATTTGAGGATTTTATATTAAGTTTGATTTACACAGATGTGGATATTTATTGAATTTTATATTAAGTTTGATTTACACAGATGTGGATATTTGGGAATTTTATATTAAGTTTGATTTACACAGATGTGGATATTTGGGAATTTTATATTAAGTTTGATTTACACAGATGTGGATATTTGGGAATTTTATATTAAGTTTGATTTACACAGATGTGGATATTTGGGAATTTTATATTAAGTTTGATTTACACAGATGTGGATATTTGAGGATTTTATATTAAGTTTGATTTACACAGATGTGGATATTTATTGAATTTTATATTAAGTTTGATTTACACAGATGTGGATATTTGGGAATTTTATATTACGTTTGATTTACACAGATGTGGATATTTGAGGATTTTATATTAAGTTTGATTTACACAGATGTGGATATTTGGGGGATTTTATATTAAGTTTGATTTGCACAGATGTGGATATTTGAGGATTTTATATTAAGTTTGATTTACACAGATGTGGATATTTGAGGATTTTATATTAAGTTTGATTTACACAGATGTGGATATTTGGGAATTTTATATTAAGTTTGATTTACACAGATGTGGATATTTGAGGATTTTATATTAAGTTTGATTTACACAGATGTGGATATTTGAGGATTTTATATTAAGTTTGATTTACACAGATGTGGATATTTGGGAATTTTATATTAAGTTTGATTTACACAGATGTGGATATTTGGGAATTTTATATTAAGTTTGATTTACACAGATGTGGATATTTGGGAATTTTATATTAAGTTTGATTTACACAGATGTGGATATTTGAGGATTTTATATTAAGTTTGATTTACACAGATGTGGATATTTGGGGGATTTTATATTAAGTTTGATTTGCACAGATGTGGATATTTGAGGATTTTATATTAAGTTTGATTTACACAGATGTGGATATTTGAGGATTTTATATTAAGTTTGATTTACACAGATGTGACTATTTGCTGAATTTTAAATAAAGTTTGATTTACACTGATGTGGATATTTGGTGAATTTTTTACTATCAGGTCTATTCAAAGAAAGCGCTGCGGAATATGCAGGTGCTTTATAAATAAAGAATAATAATAATAGAAAGGTGAAACTCAGGAGAATGACTGAAGAAGTTAAAATTCTAGGTCAAAATAGCTAAACCAGAAAAAGTCTCTCACTTATATCACTTTCCAAATTGGATATTTGGTAAATTGTTCTCTTCTCCTGTCAGTTCTCCTGGTTTGCACCTTTCTCTGAATAACCCTGTAAGTTTGATTTACACAGGTGTGGATATTTATTGAATTTTATATTAAGTTTGATTTACATAGATGTGGATATTTGGGAATTTTATATTACGTTTGATTTACACAGATGTGGATATTTGAGGATTTTACATTAAGTTTGATTTACACAGATGTGGATATTTGAGGATTTTATATTAAGTTTGATTCACACAGATGTGGATATTTGAGGATTTTATATTATAAGTTGATTTACACAGATAGTAGATATTTGAGGATTTTATATTAAGTTTGATTTACACAGATGTGGATATTTGGGGATTTTATATTAAGTTTGATTCACACAGATGTGGATATTTGGGAATTTTATATTAAGTTTGATTCACACAGATGTGGATATTTGGGAATTTTATATTAAGTTTGATTTGCACGGATGTGGACATTTGGGAATTTTATATTAAGTTTGATTTACATAGATGTGGATATTTATTGATTTTATATTAAGTTTGATTTACACAGATGTGGATATTTGAGGATTTTATATAAGTTTGATTTACACAGATGTGGATATTTATTGAATTTTATATTAAGTTTGATTTACACAGATGTGGATATTTGGGAATTTTATATTAAGTTTGATTTACACAGATGTGGATATTTGGGAATTTTATATTAAGTTTGATTTACACAGATGTGGATATTTGGGAATTTTATATTAAGTTTGATTTACACAGATGTGGATATTTGGGAATTTTATATTAAGTTTGATTTACACAGATGTGGATATTTGAGGATTTTATATTAAGTTTGATTTACACAGATGTGGATATTTATGAATTTTATATTAAGTTTGATTTACACAGATGTGGATATTTGGGAATTTTATATTACGTTTGATTTACACAGATGTGGATATTTGAGGATTTTATATTAAGTTTGATTTACACAGATGTGGATATTGGGGGATTTTATATTAAGTTTGATTTGCACAGATGTGGATATTTGAGGATTTTATATTAAGTTTGATTTACACAGATGTGGATATTTGAGGATTTTATATTAAGTTTGATTTACACAGATGTGGATATTTGGGAATTTTATATTAAGTTTGATTTACACAGATGTGGATATTTGAGGATTTTATATTAAGTTTGATTTACACAGATGTGGATATTTGAGGATTTTATATTAAGTTTGATTTACACAGATGTGGATATTTGGGAATTTTATATTAAGTTTGATTTACACAGATGTGGATATTTGGGAATTTTATATTAAGTTTGATTTACACAGATGTGGATATTTGGGGATTTTATATTAAGTTTGATTTAAACAGATGTGGATATTTGAGGATTTTATATTAAGTTTGATTTACACAGATGTGGATATTTGGGGGATTTTATATTAAGTTTGATTTGCACAGATGTGGATATTTGAGGATTTTATATTAAGTTTGATTTACACAGATGTGGATATTTGAGGATTTTATATTAAGTTTGATTTACACAGATGTGACTATTTGCTGAATTTTAAATAAAGTTTGATTTACACTGATGTGGATATTTGGTGAATTTTTTACTATCAGGTCTATTCAAAGAAAGCGCTGCGGAATATGCAGGTGCTTTATAAATAAAGAATAATAATAATAGAAAGGTGAAACTCAGGAGAATGACTGAAGAAGTTAAAATTCTAGGTCAAAATAGCTAAACCAGAAAAAGTCTCTCACTTATATCACTTTCCAAATTGGATATTTGGTCTAAATTGTTCTCTTCTCCTGTCAGTTCTCCTGGTTTGCACCTTTCTCTGAATAACCCTGTAAGTTTGATTTACACAGGTGTGGATATTTATTGAATTTTATATTAAGTTTGATTTACATAGATGTGGATATTTGGGAATTTTATATTACGTTTGATTTACACAGATGTGGATATTTGAGGATTTTACATTAAGTTTGATTTACACAGATGTGGATATTTGAGGATTTTATATTAAGTTTGATTCACACAGATGTGGATATTTGAGGATTTTATATTAAGTTTGATTTACACAGATGTAGATATTTGAGGATTTTATATTAAGTTTGATTTACACAGATGTGGATATTTGGGAATTTTATATTAAGTTTGATTCACACAGATGTGGATATTTGGGAATTTTATATTAAGTTTGATTCACACAGATGTGGATATTTGGGAATTTTATATTAAGTTTGATTTGCACGGATGTGGACATTTGGGAATTTTATATTAAGTTTGATTTACATAGATGTGGATATTTATTGAATTTTATATTAAGTTTGATTTACACAGATGTGGATATTTGAGGATTTTATATTAAGTTTGATTTACACAGATGTGGATATTTATTGAATTTTATATTAAGTTTGATTTACACAGATGTGGATATTTGAGGATTTTATATTAAGTTTGATTTACACAGATGTGGATATTTGGGAATTTTATATTAAGTTTGATTTACACAGATGTGGATATTTGGGAATTTTATATTAAGTTTGATTTACACAGATGTGGATATTTGGAATATTATTTAAGTTTGATTTACACAGATGTGGATATTTGGAATTTTATATTAAGTTTGATTTACACAGATGTGGATATTTGAGGATTTTATATTAAGTTTGATTTACACAGATGTGGATATTTATTGAATTTTATATTAAGTTTGATTTACACAGATGTGGATATTTGGGAATTTTATATTACGTTTGATTTACACAGATGTGGATATTTGAGGATTTTATATTAAGTTTGATTTACACAGATGTGGATATTTGGGGATTTTATATTAAGTTTGATTTGCACAGATGTGGATTTTGAGGATTTTATATTAAGTTTGATTTACACAGATGTGGATATTTGAGATTTTATATTAAGTTTGATTTACACAGATGTGGATATTTGGGAATTTTATATTAAGTTTGATTTACACAGATGTGGATATTTGAGGATTTTATATTAAGTTTGATTTACACAGATGTGGATATTTGAGGATTTTATATTAAGTTTGATTTACACAGATGTGGATATTTGAGGATTTTATATTAAGTTTGATTTACACAGATGTGGATATTTTTTTTATATTAAGTTTGATTACACAGATGTGGATATTTGAGATTTTATATTAAGTTTGATTTACACAGATGTGGATATTTAGGATTTTATATTACGTTTGATTTACACAGATGTGGATATTTGAGGATTTTATATTAAGTTTGATTTACACAGATGTGGATATTTGAGGATTTTATATTAAGTTTGATTTACACAGATGTGATATTTGGGAATTTTTATATTCGTTTGATTTACACAGATGTGGATATTTGAGGATTTTATATTAAGTTTGATTCACACAGATGTGGATATTTGGGATTTTATATTAAGTTTGATTCACACAGATGTGGAATATTGGGGAATTTTTATATTAAGTTTGATTCACACAGATGTGGATATTGGGAATTTTATATTAAGTTTGATTTACACAGATGTGGATATTTGAGGATTTTATATTAAGTTTGATTTACACAGATGTGGATATTTGGAGATTTTATATTAAGTTTGATTTACACAGATGTGGATATTTGGGGATTTTATATTAAGTTTGATTTACACAGATGTGGATATTTGAGGATTTTATATTAAGTTTGATTTACACAGATGTGGATATTTGGGAATTTTATATTAAGTTTGATTTACACAGATGTGGATATTTGAGGATTTTATATTAAGTTTGATTTACACAGATGTGGATATTTGAGGATTTTATATTACGTTTGATTTACACAGATGTGGATATTTGAGGATTTTATATTAAGTTTGATTTACACAGATGTGGATATTTGGGAATTTTATTCGTTTGATTTACACAGATGTGGATATTTGAGGATTTTATATTAAGTTTGATTCAACAGATGTGGATATTTGGGGATTTTATATTAAGTTTGATTCACACAGATGTGGATATTTGGGAATTTATATTAAGTTTGATTCACACAGATGTGGATATTTGGGAATTTTATATTAAGTTTGATTTACACAGATGTGGATATTTGAGGATTTTATATTAAGTTTGATTTACACAGAGATGGATATTTGAGGATTTTATATTAAGTTGATTTACAGATGTGGATATTTGGGAGAATTATTATATTAATTTGATTTACAATGTGGAGTTATTGAGGATTTTATATTAAGTTTGATTTACACAGATGTGGATATTTGAGGATTTTATATTACGTTTGATTTACACAGATGTGGATATTTGAGGATTTTATATTAAGTTTGATTACACAGATGTGGATATTTGAGGATTTTATATTAAGTTTGATTTACACAGATGTGGATATTTGGGAATTTATATTACGTTTGATTTACACAGATGTGGATATTTGAGGATTTTATATTAAGTTTGATTTACACAGATGTGGATATTTGAGGATTTTATATTAAGTTTGATTTACACAGATGTGGATATTTGGGGGATTTTATATTAAGTTTGATTTGCACAGATGTGGATATTTGAGATTTTATATTAAGTTTGATTTACACAGATGTGGATATTTGAGATTTTATATTAATTTGATTTTACACAGATGTGGATATTTGGGAATTTTATATTAAGTTTGATTCACACAGATGTGGATATTAGGATTTTTATATTAAGTTTGATTTACACAGATGTAGATATTTGAGGATTTTATATTAAGTTTGATTTACACAGATGTGGATATTTGGGAATTTTAATTAAGTTTGATTCACAGATGTGGATATTGGGATATTTTATATTAAGTTTGATTCACACAGATGTGGATATTTGGGAATTTTATATTAAGTTTGATTTGCACGGATGTGGACATTTGGGATTTTATATTAAGTTTGATTTACATAGATGTGGATATTTATTGAATTTTATATTAAGTTTGATTTACACAGATGTGGATATTTGAGGATTTTATATAAGTTTTGATTTACACAGATGTGGATATTTATTGAATTTTATATTAAGTTTGATTTACAAGATGTGGATATTTGGGAATTTTTATTAAGTTTGATTTACTACAGATGTGGATATTTGGGAATTTTATTTAAGTTTTGATTTACACAGATGTGGATATTTGGAATTTTATATTAAGTTTGATTTACACAGATGTGGATATTTGGATTTTATATTAAGTTTGATTTACACAGATGTGGATATTTAGATTTTAATATTAAGTTTGATTTACACAGATGTGGATATTTATTGAATTTTATATTAAGTTTGATTTACACAGATGTGGATATTTGGAATTTTAATATTACGTTTGATTTACACAGATGTGGATATTTGAGGATTTTATATTAAGTTTGATTTACACAGATTGGATATTTGGGGGATTTTATATTAAGTTTTTTTGCACAGATGTGGATATTTGAGGTTTTTATTAAGTTTGATTTACACAGATGTGGATATTTGAGGATTTTATATTAAGTTTGATTTACACAGATGTGGATATTTGGGAATTTTATATTAAGTTTGATTTACACAGATGTGGATATTTAGGATTTATATTAAGTTTGATTTACACAGATGTGGATATTTGAGGATTTTATATTAAGTTTGATTTACACAGATGTGGATATTTGAGGATTTTATATTAAGTTTGATTTACACAGATGTGGATATTTGGGAATTTTATATTAAGTTTGATTTACACAGATGTGGATATTTGGGGATTTTATATTAAGTTTGATTTACACAATGTGGATATTTGGAGTTTTATATTACGTTTGATTTACACAGATGTGGATATTTAGGATTTTATTATTAAGTTTGATTTACACAGATTGGATATTTAAGTTTTATATTAAGTTTGATTTACACAGATGTGGATATTTGGGGATTTTATATTACGTTTGATTTACACAGATGTGGATATTTGAGGAATTTTATATTAAGTTTGATTCACACAGATGTGGATATTTGGGAATTTTATATTAGTTTTGATTCACACAGATGTGGATATTTGGGAATTTTATTTATTTGATTTTACACAGATGTGGAATATTTTGGGAATTTTATATTAAGTTTGATTTACACAGATGTGGATATTTGAGGATTTTATATTAAGTTTGATTTACACAGATGTGGATATTTGAGGATTTTATATTAAGTTTGATTTACACAGATGTGGATATTTGGGGGATTTTAATATTAGTTTGATTTACACAGATGTGGATATTTGAGGATTTTATATTAAGTTTGATTTACACAGATGTGGATATTTGGGAATTTTATATTAAGTTTGATTTACACAGATGTGGATATTTGAGGATTTTATATTAAGTTTGATTTACACAGATGTGATATTTTGAGGATTTTATATAACGTTTGATTTACACAGATGTGGATATTTGAGGATTTTATATTAAGTTTGATTTACACAGATGTGGATATTTGAGGATTTTATATTAAGTTTGATTTACACAGATGTGGATATTTGGGAATTTTATATTACGTTTGATTTACACAGATGTGGATATTTGAGGATTTTATATTAAGTTTGATTCACACAGATGTGGATATTTGGGAATTTTATATATAAGTTTGATTCACACAGATGTGGATATTTGGAATTTTATATTAAGTTTGATTCACACAGATGTGGATATTTGGGAATTTTATATTAAGTTTGATTTACACAGATGTGGATATTTGGGAATTTTATATTAAGTTTGATTTACACAGATGTGGATATTTGAGGATTTTATATTAAGTTTGATTTACACAGATGTGGATATTTGGGGGATTTTATATTAAGTTTGATTTGCACAGATGTGATATTTTGAGGATTTTATATTAAGTTTGATTTACACAGATGTGGATATTTGAGGATTTTATATTAAGTTTGATTTACACAGATGTGGATATTTGAGGATTTTATATTAAGTTTGATTTACACAGATGTGGATATTTGAGGATTTTATATTAAGTTTGATTTACACAGATGTGGATATTTGAGGATTTTATATTAAGTTTGATTTACACAGATGTGGATATTTGAGGATTTTATATTAAGTTTGATTTACACAGATGTGGATATTTGGGAATTTTATATTAAGTTTGATTTGCACGGATGTGGATATTTGGGAATTTTATATTAAGTTTGATTTGCACGGATGTGGATATTTGGGAATTTTATATTAAGTTTGATTTGCACGGATGTGGATATTTGGGGGATTTGTTTTCTTTGAATTCTTTGTTTTTTTCAGAAATGTTTAATAACAATATATTGATCATAATAGGAAATCAGAAGGGAGTATAAGCCGTATCAGAATTCTGTGCATACAATACATAATACATGTTAATGGGATTAAGTGAAGCTGCCATTGAGAGACATTGAGTATCTTTTTATGATAAGCATGTGGACCATAAATGTGTATTTTTGGTACAAAATAAAAATGGAGGGGTAAAAGAGGGGAGGGGTGGGGAGAGGTGGAAAGAGGTAAAACATAAATAAAGGATTGTGTATATAGAGTGGAGGGGGATGGGGAGTATGAGCCCTCGTCCCTTATAGCAATCCCAGAGCTGTAGATGGGTACATCGCTGGCCACAGGCTCAGACATTGTAAACGTTTTGAGGTTTATCGTGAAATATTGCAGCTATTTTGGAATATATCGATTTAGAGGGACACGACCACTTCCATAAGCTGTAACTAGATTACTTGTACATTACAAAAAACCATATTATAAACACGTTATAAACACATTATAAACACAGTATGAAAACATGCTGCTGTTTTTTTTTTCTTTGATGTAATTTGATGTAGAAAGGTAAAATACATTTAGGTTTTTTATCTCGTGTTCATTTTGTAGATTTTCCCCACAATGAAACATTTACCAAAATCTGTGCAAACGCTTTACTTTTTGGCTGTGCTTTATCTTATACAGTATTTAACGGTAAGTGGATTGGAGGAGGGAATGTTTAGATAAGGCAGCAGGGGTTGTGTGTTTTCTTCAGGATACCTGAGATCAGAGCTGGCAGGTGAATGAGATCAGAGAGAGCTTAAAAGTCTTCTAATCTATCCCCTGGTGACAGGGGTGGACTCAGACCAAAAAAATCATTCAGACGGCCCACTTTAATTATGCAAACACATACAAAAATAGTATATAAACCACCCGCATCGCTTAACCAATAGCTCTACAAATACCGGAGTTGCTGCAGAGTGATTGGGTAAAGCATCGCAGCGGCTCCAAGGTTGAGTGTGCACCATGTCTCAAGGTGAGGAGTTATGCGCAGCGGTGGCCTCAATATGAGATTGCTGCAGACTGAGTCTGTTTTACAGATAGTGAGGAAGTTCTCAACTCACCCATTAATGGCAGTGCGAGCCGCGCAATGAACCAGCTTTCACACTGGCTCACTGAGCCATCAGCCCACTGGGAATCTCCCTGTAGTCCCTATGCCCAATAGATGCCTGCCTGGTGATGTCCTTTGAATATATCCCACACAATACATTTACTCCATTCTATGGCCAAAGCCACACAGTGAGGAACAAATGATGGAAAGATACAACACAAAATATCACACAAAGGATTCGCCCAGTGACACATATAGAGGGAAATATCGCACAATGGATGTGTAAGGATATAGAGTCACCCAGCATGCAGACAAAACCCAGAAAGTTAAGGAAAACCCTAATCTGAGAAGCTGGTCCTTTATAATGGCCAGGTACTAATATAAAATACATAGAAGTACAGATAAGGGACAGGAGAGATATCGTAGTAATAACAAGCCAGAGGTCGGTAGACGAGATAAACATATGCCAAGGGATAAACACAGAAAACACAGTCAAATATACAAGCCAGAAGTCAAACCAGAAAATCAAATGCACGAGCAAAAAGACACGCGCTGAGGGCTAGAATAAACCACTTCAGGGCTCAGAGCACAGTCAGTGACTGATATTTAAAGGCCTAGATCCCTGATCAGGTGCAGCATTCAAAGTGGCCTGATTCAGAGACTGGCACCCTCTCTGTTGGGAAGGCCGCACTGGAGGAGCACCAGCAGGCATGACAGTACCCCCTCCTCCACGAGTGCCCTCCAGGCGCCGAGATCCCCGGGCAGTGGGATGAGAGCGGTGAAAGGCATGGACCAGACGGGGGGCATGGAGATCAGAAACCGGATCCAATGATCGTTCCTCTGGGCCATACCCTCTCCAGTGCACCAAATATTGAAGACCACCACAGGAATGACGGGAATCAACAATGGACTGGACCTCAAATTCCTCTTGTCCCTGGACCAGTACAGGGTGAGGTCGAGCAATGACAGTGGTGAACCGATTGCACAGAAGGGGCTTCAACAAGGAGGTGTGAAAGGTACTAGGTATACGGAGGGTATGAGGTAGGTCCAGCGCATAACTGACTTCATTGATATGTCTTAGGACCTTGAATGGACCAATATACTGCGGAGCAAATTACATCGATGGCACACATAACTTAATGTTACGGGTAGACAACCAGACTCTCTGGCCTGGAACATAGGAAGGACCCATCCGCCTATGCCTATCTGCATAGGTCTTTTGTTGGACTGCAGCGTGACAGAAGTTGGAACGTACCAGATTCCACACTTTATGAAGAGACTGAGCATAGGAGTCCAAGTCAGGAAGACCAGTGTCAGAACTAGGGGTTGGCAAAAGGGTAGGCTGGAAACCATGGGCAACATAAAATGGGAAGTGACCAGACAAGGCATTCACATTACTGTTCAGAGCAAATTCAGCCCAAGGAAGTAAAGATACCCAATCATCCTGCCCTTGAGAAGAGAAGCTGCGAATGTAGTTCTCACTAGACTGATTAGCATGTTCGGCAGCTCCATTAGACTGTGGGTGATAAGCAGAAGAAAATTATACTTTAATGCCCAACTGTGAACAGAAATTTCGCCAAAATCTAGAGATGAACTGGGGACCTCGATCAGAGACACTTTCATAAGGCAAACCATGCAATCTGAATACCTCTTTGGCAAATATGTTGGCTAGACCTTTAGATGGTAGCAATTTCTTGAGAGGAACCAGATGAACCATTTTAGTAAAGCGATCAACAATGGTTATAATCACTGTATGCCCTTCAGAAGGTGGCAAATCAACTATGAAATCCATAGAAATATGTGACCAAGGTTTATCAGGGATTTCTAGTGGTTGCAATAGCTCTGCAGGACATTGAGTAGAGGCCTTGAATTGTGCACATACCACACATGCCTGTACATATTTCCTCACATCTTTGGCAATGACTGGCCACCAGTACATCGGTGTAAGGGCTGACAATGTCCTTTTTATAAAACAGAAGAAAAACTTGACCACCCCCTGTGACAATAATAATAAAATAGTACGTAGCTGCGTCCTGCAAAGCACTGTCCCCTAGTGCTAGAAAGATACAAGGTAAAAAAACGAAGCGGTATCTGTAAAATAAATTACACAACCATAGTGCAGATGGCAGATGAAATGTCAGCAATCAAGCCCCTGCTCAAATTAAACTCACAAGATGTGAATAAAATGTAGGCACATAGCGAATCTTTTTGTTACCCCTCCTGGTCGGAATGGAAGATTTGAGGTCTCCTAGGGTCTATCAGCAAGGATTAACACCGTGGGCTCCTTCCAAAATACACACCGCCAGGGAAATCCAGGGCTAGAGAAGCTATTCTTTAGAAAGTTCACGCAGGAGCTTCTTAAATAAAATTTATTTATTAAATCATCATAAAAATGAAACTTTCCAACGCGTTTCGTCTCTATAAAAGCAGAGACTTCATCAGGGAAATACATATTTCCCAAGGATACCCTAAAACAACAGGACATGAAGGAGATGATAGGAGCTGACATATCACAGTCTCTTTATGGAGAACTCCTACAGACATGCAAATAGGACTGGTCTCCTTAGAAATATAAGGGTTGGAAAGGGCTCTGCCATCTAAAGCATGAATAGCTATAGGTGGGGTTTTTCCACACAGGGAATCCCTTTCTCCAATGCAAAAGTGGTGTCCATAAAACTGTCCTCTGCCCCTGAATCAAGAAGTGCATCTACATGAATAATGGAGGAACCCACCTCAATCATAACAGTAAAGAAACAACGCTTTTTATAGAAAGAAGGAGACAATGTCATAACTTCTGATACCAGTCCCCTCTCCTCTGACGGTTTAATCTCTCCAGACTGCATTGGTTGAGGTACAGGGTTGTCAGATGTAGCAGGGTTAAACTCTGGAGACACACACGGCATTAACCTATTAGGTTGCGCTTTTGTTTTACACAGGTCCCTGATTTGGTCCTCCATCTCCATACAGAAGGAAATTAGATCAGATTCCCAGGAAGATCTCTTGCTGTAATAGCAAGGGTTAACGAGTCAGACAAACCCCCCAGAAAACAGGACACCAGAGTTTCATTATCCCAATTAACCTCGAAAGCAGCGTCTGAAACTCAACAGCATATTCCAACACTGTCCTGTTTCCCTGACTTAACCTCATTAACCGTTTAATAGCAGAATTTGTTTTTCTGGAAGGGTTAAACACACTTTTTAAAGATGGTAACAAATTCCTCGTAGTTATTTATTATGGGATTTTTAGACTCCCATAATGCAGTAGCCCAGTCTAAGGCCTTGTCTCTGAGATGGTTAAAAATAAAACACACTTTAGCTCTGTCAGTTATACATATGAGGATTTAACTCAAAACATACATCAATTTGATTCAGAAACCCTCTGCATGCAGCAGCCTCACCACTGAAACAGAGGACAACATGCGCACCGGGGCAGCAGCCTCACCACTGAAATAGAGGACAACATGCGCACCGGGGCAGCAGCCTCACCACTGAAACAGAGGACAACATGCGCACTGGGGCAGCAGCCTCACCACTGAAATAGAGGACAACATGCGCACCGGGGCAGCAGCCTCACCACTGAAAATGAGGACAACATGCGCAACGGGGCAGCAGCCTCACCACTGAAACAGAGGACAACATGCACACCGGGGCAGCAGCCTCACCACTGAAACAGAGGACAACATGCGCACCGGGGCAGCAGCCTCACCACTGAAACAGAGGACAACGCGCGCACCGGGGCAGCAGACTCACTACTGAAACAGAGGACAACATGAGCACCGGGGCAGCAGTCTCACCGCTGAAACAGAGGACAACATGCGCACCGGGGCAGCAGCCTCACCACTGAAAGAAACCGAGGACAACATGTGCACCGGGGCAGCAGCCTCACCACTGAAACAGGACAACATGTGCACCGGGGCAGCAGCCTCACAACTGAAACAGAGGACAACATATGCACCGGGGCAGCAGCCTCACTGCTGAAACAGAGGACAACATGCACACCGGGGCAGCAGCCTCACCACTGAAACAGAGGACAACATGTGCACCGGGGCAGCAGCCTCACCACTGAAACAGAGGACAACATGTGAACCGGGGCAGCAGCCTCACCACTGAAACAGAGGACAACATGCGCACCGGGGCAGCAGACTCACCACTGAAAGAAACAGAGGACAACATGTGCATCTTGTCATCAGCCTCCCTTATATGGGAACAGCAAGCAGCAAACTGCTGGGCAATGTCTGCAGGGTCCATGGCCCTGACGTAATGTAAGGATATAGAGTCACCCATCACGCAGACAAAACCCAGAAAGGCAAGAAAAGACCCTAAACTGAGAAGCTGGTCCTTTATAATGGCCAGGTACTAATCTAAAATACATAGAAGTACAGATTAGGGACAGGAGAGATATCGTAGTAATAACAAGCCAGAGGTCGGTAGACGAGATAAACATAAGCCAAGGGATAAACACAGAAATCACAGTCAAATATACAAGCCTGAAGTCAAACCAGAAAATCAAATGCAGGAGCAAGAAGACATGCGCTGAGGGCTAGAATAAACCACTTCAGGGCTCAGAGCACAGTCAGTGACTCATATTTAAAGGCCTAGATCCCTGATCAGGTGCAGCATTCAAAGTGGCCTGATTCAGAGACTGGCGCCCTCTCTGTTGGGAAGGCCGCACTGCAGGAGCACCAGCAGGCATGACAGGATGCGCCCAGTGACACACATAGAGGAAAATATCACACAACGGATGCGCCCAGTGACACATACAGTTGCAAGAAAAATTATGTGAACCCTTTGGGATTACGTGGAGGAGTTTTGCATGAATTGGTCATAAAATGTGCTCTGATCTTCATCTATGTCACAACAATTTGAAAAACAGTCTGCTTAAAATAATACAACACAAACATTTTCAGGGTTATTCAAAGAGACTCGAAAAGTCACCGCATGTTCGGTGACTTTTCAATCTCTTCAATTCGGTGCGATTCGGCAATCCCATTTCGGCGACCCTGCAGTGTATTCAGCAAGCACCACAGGGCCGTCGAAGTGCAGGGAAAAGCTGCCGCAAACCCGACTAAAAGTCACCGCATAAACCCAGCGAATGCATGCCGAAACCCGCAAAAACTTCTGGATTAACCCACCCACAATGCCAGAAAAAAGCGAGCAGGAGCCGATCACACGCAGCGAAGCCGCTGGAAAAAGCCGACACCGCAGACGAGTGAAGTGAATAAATTAGGAAAACAGTTTGCTTGAATGTTTGAAAAGTGAAACGCTGTTTGCAAAGAAACTACTGAGCGAAAATGTCTGAAATTTACATATAAAATCCAATTAATGATAATAAAAAGGGTTGTTACAGAAAAAATAAGTAAACTTAAAAAAATAAATAAATAAAAAAATAAATCTGACTTTAGAAAAAAAAGAAAAGAAAAAAAGAAAAATGCTTAAAATATCCAAAAAAATCTATGAATAAAGAGACTTTTTACTGCAGAGTATTATAATAAACGGTTTATTAGATATTGAATTAAAACGGGAATATTTTTAACATTGAAGCCTATGGGATTCGCCTGAATAAACCTGTCGAATGAAACCACTGAATGACAGGGCAATTCGGGAACCTTTCACTGCTGGTTTGTGTTCTCTGAATAGCCGAAGCAGTGCTTCTCTATGGGGATTTCACTGCCCTCGAACAGGCACCGTACGTGCAGGCAATTCGCCAGGATTTGGCGTATTGCCTGCTCTCTGGATAGCCAAATGGCCAAGAAAGGCAACCATTCGGTTACCTTTCTCCAGCCATTCGGATCTCTTTGAATAACCCTGTATATGTTTTCATGTTTTTATTGAACAGAACATGTAAACATTCACAGTGCAGGGTGGAAAAAGTATGTGAACCCCTAGCCTAATGACTTCTCCAAGAGCTAATTGGAGCCAGGAGTGAGCCAACCTTGAGTCCAATCAGTGTGATATTATTGGATGTGTTGCTGAAAGCTGTCCTGCCCTTTAAAAACACACACCAGTATTGGGTTTACTGGTTTCAAGAAGCACTGCCTGATGTGAACCATGCCTCGCAGAAAAGAGCTCTCAGAAGACCTACGATCAAGAATTGTTGACTTGCAAGAAGCTGGAAAGGGTTACAAAAGTATCTCCAAAAGCCTTGATGTTCATGTCTCCACGGTAAGACAGACTGTCTACAAATGGAGAAAGTTCAGCACTGTTGCTACTCTCCCTAGGCGTGGTCATCCTGTAAAGATGACTGCAAGAGCACAGCGCAGAATGCTTAATGAGGTAAAGAAGAATCCTAGAGTGTCAGCTAAAGACTTACAGAAATCTCTGGCACATGCTAACATTTTTGTTGACACATCTACAATAAGGAAAACATTAAACAAGAATGGAGTACATGGGAGGACACCACGGAGGAAGCCATTGCTGTCCAAAAAGAATATTGCAGCACGTTTGAAGTTTGCAAAAGAGCACCTGGATGTTCCACAGCACTACTGGCAAACTATTCTGTGGACAGATGAAACCAAAATTGAGTTGTTTGGAAAAAACACACAACACTATGTGTGGAGAAAAAAAGGCACAGCACACCAACATCAAAACCTCATCCCCACTGTAAAACATGGCGGAGGGAGCATCATGGTTTGGGGCTGCTTTGCTGCCTCAGGGCCTGGACGGATTGTTGTCATTGATGGAAAAATGAATTCAGAGTTTATCAAGACATTTTGCAGGAAAACGTAAGACCATCTGTCCGCCAACTGAAGCTCCGCAGAGGATGGGTGATGCAACAGGACAATGACCCAAAGCATACAAGTAATTCAACAAAAGAATAGCTTCGACAAAACAAAATACGCCTTCTGGAGTGGCCCAGTCAGAGTCCTGACCTCAACCCGATTGAAATGCTGTGGCATGACCTTAAGAGAGCGATTCACACCAGACATCCCAAGAATATTGCTACACTGAAACAGTTTTGTGAAGAGGAGTGGTCCAAAATTACTCCAGATCGTTGTGCAGGTCTGATCTGCAACTACAGGAAACGTTTGGTTGAGGTTATTGCTGCCAAAGGAGGGTCAACCAGTTGTGATGGAATGGAGTGTCCACCTGCGGTCCTGCTCCTATCTGACCCCCTTGATGGCGTCCGGCCCGACTACCGAGTGGATCGGCACTTGGCGGCTCGAGCAGCCTGATCTACCGACCTCTTGTTGGTGTGGAGGTGGCTGCTGGGCTGACTTGAGGCTCCTTTTCCTGGGATAGACGTGATGTGGAAGGCCGCTGAGTGCCTGCTAGGTGCAATGTGATATTCCCTGGAAGAACTCACCAGACGAAGCTGTATGACTTCAAAACAGAAACTGATTTATTAAAAGGTTTGGGCAGATCCTTTTATACACACAACACAAAGACATGTCCAGACTTGAATGCCCTCAGACATGTCCAGACTTGAATGCCCTCAGACATGTCCAGACTTAAATGCCCTCATACAATACAGGATACATGTTAATACATCACACTCTAATAAAAACCACACCAGTAAAACCACATCTAGACATGAAATAAAATGTCCATACACTTAAATGCACAACCGAAATATAAAAGGAAGAAATGATCTTTAAAACTGTCTGAGTTTTTAGTCACGCGGCTCACTGGAAGGAGCGCTCAGGTCCATTCCGTGACACCAGTAATTAAGTCCAAAGGTTCACATACTTTTTCCACCCTGCACTGTGAATGTTTACATGTAATGTTCAATAAACACATGAAAACATATAATGTTTGTGTTGTATTATTTTAAGCAGACTGTGTTTTTCAAATTGTTGTGACTTAGATGAAGATCAGAGACATTTTATCACCAATTCATGCAAAACTCCACGTAATCCCAAAGGGTTCACATACTTTTTCTTGCCACTGTATAGAGGAAAATATCACACAATGGATGCACCCAGTGACACATATAGAGGAAAATATCACACAATGGATGCACCCAGTGACACATACAGAGGAAAATATCACACAATGGATGCGCCCAGTGACACATACAGAGGAAAATATTTTGTAAACATAAAAGAGAAAAACAAAACATGTAACATATCAGCAACATAAACACAATAAGGTGATGTCATTTTTGGTGGTAGTGACCCTTTAACGGCTGGAATCTATGGGGGTTGTTCCAAAGTTGTGCGATCGCTCTACATGTTGCTATGTGTATTATAGCAAGCCATTTCTTTTCAGAGTGTGTGAACCTATCTATCCATAGGGTCAAGGATCTATTGGAACTGGTTTGTAAATAATGCCAGTGGCCAGCTCTGCCACCGCTTGCCAAATGGGTTGGAGTTTTGGGCAGATCCACCGTACATGTAGGAAGGTTCCCGGACTCCTCAAAGTTTCCAGCAGTCAGCTGGTGCGCACCGGCCCATAAGCAGGAGTCCTTCAAGTGAGACCAAAAGTCTCCATGACAGACATTCGGTGCTTACACAGTGCAAAAAATAAACAGGCTTCCCTCTTCCCCAATCACAAGAGTGCCGCGTGTCATGTGACTGAATGTTTCACTTTACTTCTGAATTAAATTTAATTCTCAGATTTTCCCTCTTACACCATTTTTATACTTCTGAGATTCTCCTCAGAGTATTACTATATTACCGTCAACCCTCCATGAGAACACGATTCTATCCACAGTTTGCACCCATTACGTTGCCCAGGTTACCTTCATTATTTACTCATTTTTTATTTTTCTTGTTCATTTTGTGTTTGCCGGAGGACATAGGCACATAACCCTTAGATTGTAAGCTCTGGAGCAGGGTCCCCTCGCCTCTTAGATTGTAAGCTCTGGAGCAGGGTCCCCTCTCCTCTTAGATTGTAAGCTCTGGAGCAGGGTCCCCTCTCCTCTTAGATTGTAAGCTCTGGGGCAGGGTCCCCTCTCCTCTTAGATTGTAAGCTCTGGGGCAGGGTCCCCTCTCCTCTTAGATTGTAAGCTCTGGAGCAGGGTCCCCTCTCCTCTTAGATTGTAAGCTCTGGAGCAGGGTCCCCTCTCCTCTTAGATTGTAAGCTCTGGGGCAGGGTCCCCTCTCCTCTTAGATTGTAAACTCTGGGGCAGGATCCCCTCTCCTCTTAGATTGTAAGCTCTGGGGCAGGGTCCCCTCTCCTCTTAGATTGTAAGCTCTGGGGCAGGGTCCCCTCGCCTCTTAGATTGTAAGCTCTGGAGCAGGGTCCCCTCTCCTCTTAGATTGTAAGCTCTGGAGCAGGGTCCCCTCTCCTCTTAGATTGTAAGCTCTGGGGCAGGGTCCTCTCTTCTCTTATATTGTAAGCTCTGGGGCAGGGTCCCCTCGCCTCTTAGATTGTAAGCTCTGGGGCAGGGTCCCCTCGCCTCTTAGATTGTAAACTCTGGGGCAGGGTCCCCTCGCCTCTTAGATTGTAAGCTCTGGGGCAGGGTCCCCTCGCCTCTTAGATTGTAAGCTCTGGAGCAGGGTCCCCTCTCTCTTAGATTGTAAGCTCTGGAGCAGGGTCCCCTCTCCTCTTAGATTGTAAGCTCTGGAGCAGGGTCCCCTCTCCTCTTAGATTGTAAGCTGGGGCAGGGTCCCTCTTAGATTGTAAGCTCTGGGGCAGGGTCCCCTCTCCTCTTAGATTGTAAGCTCTGGGGCAGGGTCCCCTCTCCTCTTAGATTGTAAGCTCTGGAGCAGGGTCCCCTCTCCTCTTAGATTGTAAACTCTGGGGCAGGGTCTCCTCTCCTCTTAGATTGGGGCAGGGTCCCCTCTCCTGCTGTTCTGTGTGTTTAAGTTGTATTTGTATTTGTTATTCTGTGTCACCCATTGTACAATGCTACAGTATTTATTAGCGCTTTATACATACTTGTAACTCCTTTTAATGTGGTAATAAGTTACGTTTTCACACATGGCATTCACATATCATTTTTTGAGAAGTGTAGATGTGAAAGCAGCGCTTCTATATATTTTAAAGGTATATAATAAATAAATATAATAATGGGTGCTGCCGTGATGGAATACAAAGTGTCCACACACCTCCAAGAACACAATGAATCAAAAAGAAAGGAAACAAATATTCCAAGAGCACCTTGGATGTAACTAAAGCCTAATTGAAATATAATGTGTGTAACAGCAATATGCAATGTGAATTAAAAATAAACAATGGGGTTTATTGGGAGATTTTATTGAGGAGGAAATCATAGGAGATCTATTGAGGAGGAGAGGAGTTAATCATAGGTGATCTAGTGAGGAGGAGAGGAGGAAATCATAGGAGATCTATTGAGGAGGAGAGGAGGAAATCTTAAGGAGATCTATTGAGGAGGAGAGGAGGAAATCATAGGAGATCTATTGAGGAGGAGAGGAGGAAATCATAAGGAGATCTATTGAGGAGGAGAGGAGGCAATCATAGGAGATCTATTGAGAAAGAGAGGAGGAAATCATAAGGAGATCTATTGAGGAGGAGAGGAGGCAATCATAAGGAGATCTATTGAGGAGGAGAGGAGGAAATCATAAGGAGATCTATTGAGAAGGAGAGGAGGAAATCATAGGAGATCTATTGAGGAGGAGAGGAGAAAATCATAGGAGATCTATTGAGGAGGAGAGGAGGAAATCATAGGAGATCTATTGAGGAGGAGAGGAGGAAATCATAGGAGATCTATTGAGGAGGAAATCATAGGAGATCATAGGAGATCTATTGAGGAGGAGAGGAGTTAATCATAGGTGATCTAGTGAGGAGGAGAGGAGGAAATCATAGGAGATCTATTGAGGAGGAGAGGAGGAAATCTTAAGGAGATCTATTGAGGAGGAGAGGAGGAAATCATAGGAGATCTATTGAGGAGGAGAGGAGGAAATCATAAGGATATCTATTGAGGAGGAGAGGAGGCAATCATAAGGAGATCTATTGAGGAGGAGAGGAGGAAATCATAAGGAGATCTATTGAGAAGGAGAGGAGGAAATCATAGGAGATCTATTGAGGAGGAGAGGAGAAAATCATAGGAGATCTATTGAGGAGGAGAGGAGGAAATCATAGGAGATCTATTGAGGAGGAGAGGAGGAAATCATAGGAGATCTATTGAGGAGGAAATCATAAGAGATCTATTGAGGAGGAGAAGAGGAGAAGAGGAAATCATAAGGAGATCTATTGAGGAGGAGAGGAGGAAATCATAGGAGATCTATTGAGGAGGAGAGGAGGAAATCAAACGGAGATCTATTGAGAAGGAGAGGAGGAAATCATAGGAGATCTATTGAGGAGGAGAGGAGGAAATCGTAAGGAGATCTATTGAGAAGGAGAGGAGGAAATCATAGGAGATCTATTGAGGAGGAAATCATAGGAGATCTATTGAGGAGGAGAGGAGAAAATCATAGGAGATCTATTGAGGAGGAGAGGAGGAAATCATAGGAGATCTATTGAGGAGGAGAGGAGGAAATCATGGGAGATCTATTGAGAAGGAGAGGAGGAAATCATAGGAGATCTATTGAGGAGAGGAGGAAATCATAAGGAGATCTATTGAGGAGGAGAGGAGGAAATCATAGGAGATCTATTGAGGAGGAGAGGAGGAAATCATAGGAGATCATAGGAGATCTATTGAGGAGGAGAGGAGGAAATCATAGGAGATCAATTGAGGAGGAGAGGAGGAAATCATAGGAGATCTATTGAGGAGGAGAGGAGTTAATCATAGGAGATCTAGTGAGGAGGAAATCATAGGAGATCTATTGAGGAGAAGATGAGGAAATCATAGTAGATCTATTGAGGAGGAGAGGAGGAAATCATATGGAGATCTATTGAGAAGGAGAGAAGTTAATCATAGGAGATCTATTGAGGAGGAGAGGAGGAAATCATAGGAGATCTATTGAGGAGAGAGAGGAGGAGAAAATCATAGTAGATCTATTGAGGAGGAGAGGAGGAAATCATAGGAGATCTATTGAGGAGGAGAGGAGGAAATCATAGGAGATCTATTGAGGAGGAGAGAGTTAAACATAGGAGATCTATTGAGGAGAGGAGCTAATCATAGGAGATCTATTGAGGAGGAGAGGAGTTAATCATAGGAGATCTATTGAGGAGGAGAGGAGGAAAATCATAGGAGATCTATTGAGGAGGAGAGGAGCTAAACATAGGAGATCTATTGAGGAGAGGAGCTAATCATAGGAGATCTATTGAGGAGGAGAGGAGTTAATCATAGGAGATCTATTGAGGAGGAGAGGAGGAAATCATAGGAGATCTATTGAGGAGGAAATCGTAAGGAGATCTATTGAGGAGGAGAGGAGGAAATCATAAGGAGATCTATTGAGAAGGAAAGGAGGAAATCATAGGAGATCTATTGAGGAGGAGAGGAGTTAATCATAGGAGATCTATTGAGAAGGAGAGGAGAAAATCATAAGGAGATCTATTGAGGAGGAGAGGAGGAAATCATAGGAGATCTATTGTGGAGAGGAGGAAATCATAAGGAGATCTATTGAGGAGGAGAGGAGGAGAGGAGGAGAAGAGGAAATCATAAGGAGATCTATTGAGGAGGAGAGGAGGAAATCATAGGAGATCTATTGTGGAGAGGAGGAAATCATAAGGAGATCTATTGAGGAGGAGAGGAGGAAATCATAGGAGATCTATTGAGAAGGAAAGGAGGAAATCATAGGAGATCTATTGAGGAGGAGAGGAGGAAATCATAAGGAGATCTATTGAGGAGGAGAGGAGGAAATCATAAGGAGATCTATTTGAGAAAGAGAGGAGGAAATCATAAGGAGATCTATTGAGGAGGAGAGGAGGAAATCATAAGGAGATCTATTGAGAAGGAGAGGAGGAAATCGTAGGAGATCTATTGAGGAGGAGAGGAGAAAATCATAGGAGACCTATTGAGGAGGAGAGGAGGAAATCATAGGAGACCTATTGAGGAGGAGAGGAGGAAATCTTAGGAGATCTATTGAGAAGGAGAGGAGGAAATAACATGAGATCTATTGAGGAGGAGGAAATCATAAGGAGATCTATTGAGAAGGAGAGGAGGAAATCATAAGGAGATCTATTGAGGAGGAGAGGAGTTAATCATAGGAGATCTATTGAGGAGGAGAGGAGGAAATCATAGGAGATCTATTGAGGAGGAGAGGAGTTAATCATAAGGAGATCTATTGAGGAGGAGAGGAGGAAATCATAGTAGATCTATTGAGGAGAGGAGGAAATCATAGGAGATCTATTGAGGAGGAGAGGAGGAAATCATAGGAGATCTATTGAGGAGGAGAAGAGGAAATCATAGGAGATCTATTGAGGAGGAGAGGAGGAAATCATAGGAGATCTATTGAGGAGGAGAGGAGGAAATCATAGGAGATCTATTGAGGAGGAGAGGAGGAAATCATAGGAGATCTATTGAGGAGGAGAGGAGGAAATCATAGGAGATCTATTGAGGAGGAGAGGAGGAAATCATAGGAGATCTATTGAGGAGGAGAGGAGTTAAACATAGGAGATCTATTGAGGAGGAGAGGAGCTAATCATAGGAGATCTATTGAGGTGGAGAGGAGTTAATCATAGGAGATCTATTGAGGAGGAGAGGAGGAAATCATAGGAGATCTATTGAGGAGGAAATCATAAGGAGATCTATTGAGGAGGAGAGGAGGAAATCATAAGGAGATCTATTGAGAAGGAGAGGAGGAAATTATAGGAGATCTATTGAGGAGGAGGAGGGGGAGGAGGAAATTATAGGAGATCTATTGAGGAGGAGGAGAGGAGAAAATCATAGGAGATCTATTGAGGAGGAGGAAATCATAGCAGATCTATTGAGGAGGAGAGGAGGAAATCATATGAGATCTATTGAGGAGGAAATCATAGGAGATCTATTGAGGAGAAGATGAGGAAATCATAGTAGATCTATTGAGGAGGAGAGGAGGAAATCATATGGAGATCTATTGAGAAGGAGAGAAGTTAATCATAGGAGATCTATTGAGGAGGAGAGGAGGAAATCATAGGAGATCTATTGAGGAGGAGAGGAGGAAATCATAGTAGATCTATTGAGGAGGAGAGGAGGAAATCATAGGAGATCTATTGAGGAGGAGAGGAGGAAATCATAGGAGATCTATTGAGGAGGAGAGGAGTTAAACATAGGAGATCTATTGAGGAGAGGAGCTAATCATAGGAGATCTATTGAGGAGGAGAGGAGTTAATCATAGGAGATCTATTGAGGAGGAGAGGAGGAAATCATAGGAGATCTATTGAGGAGGAGAGGAGCTAAACATAGGAGATCTATTGAGGAGAGGAGCTAATCATAGGAGATCTATTGAGGAGGAGAGGAGTTAATCATAGGAGATCTATTGAGGAGGAGAGGAGGAAATCATAGGAGATCTATTGAGGAGGAAATCGTAAGGAGATCTATTGAGGAGGAGAGGAGGAAATCATAGGGAGATCTATTGAGAAGGAGAGGAGGAAATTATAGGAGATCTATTGAGGAGGAGGAGGGGGGAGGAGGAAATCATAGGAGATCTATTGAGGAGGAGGAGAGGAGAAAATCATAGGAGATCTATTGAGGAGGAGGAGAGGAGGAAATCATAGGAGATCTATTGAGGAGGAGGAGAGGAGGAAATCATAGGAGATCTATTGAGGAGGAGAGGAGGAAATCATAGGAGATCTATTGAGGAGGAAATCATAGGAGATCTATTGAGGAGGAGAGGAGGAGATCATTGGAGATCTATTGAGGAGGAGAGGAGGAAATCATAGGAGATCTATTGAGTAGGAGAGGAGGAACTCATAGGAGATCTATTGAGGAGAAGATGAGGAAATCATAGTAGATCTATTGAGGAGGAGAGGAGGAAATCAGAGGAGATCTATTGAGGAGGAGAGGAAGAAATCATAGGACATCTATTGAGGAGGAGAGGAGGAAATCAGAGGAGATCTATTGAGGAGGAGAGGAAGAAATCATACGAGATCTATTGAGGAGGAGGAGAGGAGGAAATCAGAGGAGATCTATTGAGGAGGAGAGGAGGAAATCATAGGAGATCTATTGAGGAGGAGAGGAGGAAGTCAGAGGAGATCTATTGAGGAGGAGGAGGAGGAGGAGGAGGAGAGGAGGAAATCATAGGAGATCTATTGAGGAGGAGGAGAGGAGGAAATCATAGGAGATCTATTGAGGAGGAGGAGAGGAGGAAATCATAGGAGATCTATTGAGGAGGAGAGGAGGAAATCATAGGAGATCTATTGAGGAGGAGAGGAGGAAATAATAGGAGATCTATTGAGGAGAAGAGGAGGAAATAATAGGAGATCTATTGAGGAGAAGAGGAGGAAATAATAGGAGATCTATTGAAGAGGAGGAGGAAAGGAGGAAATCATAGGAGATCTATTGAGGAGGAGAGGAGGAAATCGTAGGAGATCTATTGAGGAGGAAATCATAGGAGATCTATTGAGGAGGAGGAGAGGAGGAAATCATAGGAGATCTATTGAAGAGGAGGAGGAAAGGAGGAAATCATAGGAGATCTATTGAGGAGGAGAGGAGGAAATCGTAGGAGATCTATTGAGGAGGAAATCATAGGAGATCTATTGAGGAGAGGAGAGGAGGAAATCATAGGAGATCTATTGAGAAGGAGAGGAGGAAATCATAGGAGATCTATTGAGGAGGAGAGGAGGAAATCATAGGAGATCTGTTGAGGAGGAGGAAATCATAGGAGATCTGTTGAGGAGGAGGAGGAGGAAATCATAGGAGATCTATTGAGGAGGAAATCATAGGAGATCTATTGAAGAGGAGAGGAGGAAATCATAGGAGATCTATTGAAGAGGAGAGGAGGAAATCATAGGAGATCTATTGAGGAGGAGAGGAGGAAATCATAGGAGATCTATTGAGGAGGAGAGGAGGAAATCATAGGAGATCTATTCAGGAGGACAGGAGGAAATCATAGGAGATCTATTGAGGAGGAGAGGAGGAAATCATAGGAGATCTATTGAGGAGGAGGAGGAGAGGAGAAATCATAGGAGATCTATTGAGGAGGAGAGGAGGAAATCATAGGAGATCTATTGAGGAGGAGAGGAGGAAATCATAGGAGATCTATTGAGGAGGAGAGGAGGAAATCATAGGAGATCTAATGAGGAGGAGAGGAGGAAATCATAGGAGATCTGTTGAGGAGGAGAGGAGGAAATCATAGGAGATCTATTGAGGAGGAGAGGAGGAAATCATAGGAGATCTATTGAGGAGGAGAGGAGGAAATCATAGGAGATCTATTGAGGAGGAGAGGAGGAAATCATAGGGGATCTATTGAGGAGGAGAGGAGGAAATCATAGGAGATCTATTGAGGAGGAGAGGAGGAAATCATAGGAGATCTATTGAGGAGGAGAGGAGGAAATCATAGGAGATCTATTGAGGAGGAGAGGAGGAAATCATAGGAGATCTATTGAGGAGGAGAGGAGGAGTGCTTTCCTGGTGTTAAAACCCCCATTGTTTATTTATTTCACATTGCATATTGCTGTTACACACATTATATTTAAATTAGGCTTTAGTTACATCCAAGGTGCGCCTGGAATATTTGTTTCCTTTCTTTTTATATATATAATTTTTTACCAAAGACACTGCGGGTCATTGCTCGCTTTCTTGTGCCTCAGTTCTGTGAGTGGAAGCAGATACCAAACTGCTACAAAGACCCATTAAACTCAGGAAGAGATCCTTGCCACTGCATGCGCAGCACCAGCACCAGCATGCGCAGCACCAGCACCAGCCACAGCATGCGCAGCACCAGCACCAGCCACAGCATGCGCAGCACCAGCCACAGCATGCGCAGCACCAGCACCAGCCACAGCATGCGCAGCACCATCCACAGTCACAGCATGCGCAGCACCAGCCACAGCATGTCCATCAGCAGCCACAGCATGTGCAGCACCAGCCACAGCATGCGCAGCACCAGCCACAGCATCCGCTGTACCAGCACCAGCCACAGCATCCGCTGTACCAGCACCAGCCACAGCATGCGCGGCACCAGCCACAGCATGCGCGGCACCAGCCACAGCATGCGCGGCACCAGCCACAGCATGCGCGGCACCAGCCACAGCATGCGCGGCACCAGACCCAGCCACAGCATGCGCAGCACCAGACCCAGCCACAGCATGCACACCAGACCCAGCCACAGCATGCACACCAGACCCAGCCACAGCATACGCAGCACCAGCATCACCCACAGCATACATAAAGATCTCAGCATCCCCAGCCGCGGCGTGCATTACACAAGCATCACCCACAGCATACATAAAGCTCTCAGCATCCCCAGCCGCGGCGTGCATTACAAAGCATCAACCACAGCATACATAAAGCTCTCAGCATCCCCAGCCGCGGCATGCATTACACAAGCATCAACCACAGCATAAAGATCTCAGCATCCCCAGCCGCGGCGTGCATTACACAAGCATCACCCACAGCATACATAAAGATCTCAGCATCCCCAGCCGCGGCGTGCATTACACAAGGATCACCCACAGCATACATAAAGATCTCAGCATCCCCAGCCGCGGCGTGCATTACACAAGCATCACCCACAGCATACATAAAGATCTCAGCATCACCAGCTGCGGAATGCATTACACAAGCATCACCCACAGCATACATAAAGATCTCAGCATCCCCAGCCGTGGCGTGCATTACACAAGCATCAGCCACCATATCCAGCCAACTGCTTCAGAGTATACCGCACCAGCGTAGATATGGTATATGGTGCACCAGCATCAGCCATGACATACATGCAACAGACACAATGTGCCAACATGAGACTCAAAGGACCAGTAGCAGCGGCAGGGAGCATACTCACATACACTGTGCTGTACACACATGGCTGCCCCTCACCTCCTCTGTCTGTAAGTCAGCATAGCTTCTGAAATGGAGAGCTGGTGTGAAACCGAAGCCCCGGCCAAGTATTGAGCCACGCGTCCCGCCACGTCCAGCCGGTCTGCAGGACACATCACACAATGAATAAAAAGGCTGCAACTTTATACACCAGGGGCTACACGTACACATGCTAGGGTGGGCAAGACAAAACGATACAATATGCAGGAGTGCAGTACATGGACTGAGACGTGGTGCATCACACGGTAAGATTTCTTCAAGGATTGAAGCCTGCTTTGAAGACAGAGCGCAGCTGGGAACGGCCACCACGTACCTGAATTGGAAGGTTCTCCTTGGTTGAACAGGTCCCTCCAGATAGAGTCCATGAACAGGGAGTTGTATTTACTGTCGATGGACGCGAGGTACTTTGCCACAGGGTGAGGGCCTGACACAGAGGACAAAATGAACGAATCCATGAGTGCAGAGAATCAAGACACGTATGCTACACGGACATGTGACTCTGACTTTAAGCGCACATGACCAGGGTCCGCTCTCCTCATTCATATGCTTTGCCTGTCCCCTTGTACAGCGCTGCAGAACATGCTGGCGCTTTATAAATAATTGTAATGGTTGGAGAAATCAATGCAGCTCCTTCACAAAGACACACAGATGTGCCAGAGACCAGGAGGACTTTGAAGTCAGTTGGTTAAAACATGGAGTTAAAAACCTGAAGGGATGTACCAGCTAGACATAACCACAACAGAATACCCCTAGACCAAATATCATTACAGCGTCTGGTCGACAGGGCAGGGTATATTGTAATGAAGGGTTTGGTCAGCAGGGCAGGGTATATTGTAATGAAGGGTTTGGTTGAAAGGGCAGAGTATATTGTAATGAAGGGGTTGGTTGGCAGGGCAGGGTATATTGTAATGAAGGGGTTGGTTGGCAGGGCAGGGTATATTGTAATGAAGGGTTTGGTCGACGGGGCAGGGTATATTGTAATGAAGGGGTTGGTTGGCAGGGCAGGGTATATTGTAATGAAGGGTTTGGTTGAAAGGTTGTAATGAAGGGGTTGGTGGGCTGAGTATATTATAATGAAGGGGATGGTCGGCAGGGCAGGGTATATTGTAATGAAGTGGTTGGTCGGCAGGGCAGGGTATATTATAATGAAGGGGATGGTCGGCAGGGCAGGGTATATTGTAATAAAGGGTTTGGTTGAAAGGGCAGGGTATATTGTACTGAAGGGGATGGTCAGCAGGGTATATTGTAATGAAGGGTTTGGTTGAAAGGGCAGGGTATATTGTAATGAAGGGGTTGGTTGACAGGGCAGGGTATATTGTAATGAAGGGTTTGGTTGAAAGGGCAGGGTATATTGTAATGAAGGGTTTGGTAGGCAGGGCAGGGTATATTGTAATGAAGTGGTTGGTCAGCAGGGCAGGCTATACTGTAATGAAGAGGATGGTCGGCAGGGCAGGGTATATTGTAATAAAGTGGGTGGTTGACAGGGCAGGGTATATTGTAATGAAGGGGTTGGTCGGCAGGTCAGGGTATATTGTAATAAAGCGGGTGGTTGACAGGGCAGGGTATGTTAGATTTTAATTTCCTGTATAAATTATAAATAGTTTATCTTGAAAAGCCTGTTTTGATAAAATGGGCTGTGAAATTCCCCCCTCCCATTTTGAGTGTTAAACTCGGTCTTTTTCTTGCATAGGATGTTGGCCTGTGGAATTTAGCCGATTTCCTGTAAGTGCAGGAAAGGGCGTGCGGACAGTGTAAGCTAGAGAAAAGCCATCTCTGAATCATATGTAGTAATCTTTGTCTCACTGTTGGTTAAACTCTGACGTGGAAATGTATCTGTATGCTGATTGGCTATAAGTTCTTTGAAATCTAATAAAACAGTCTGTCTAACAAAAGATTGCTTGTGACTGATTTTGGTGTCTCTCGCCATGGCGTAGCGCAGCGTGGCACAGCATAGCACAGCATCTTACTTCAGTTTTGATATATAAGAAGAAACTTGAAAAAGGTTTATGGCATTCCTAAATATATGGAAAAGCGTGTATATGTGAAGGCCGCGCTTCCGTGCAAAATAAATAGATATTAATTAGGGTAGGTGCTGCCGTAGTGGAATGTGCAGTGTCCACACACCTCCAAGGACACAAATAATATAAAAGGAACAAAACATAAATTCCTGGCGCCAGGAATTTATGTTTTGTTCCTTTTATATTCCTAAATATATGGTAATTATATTAGAATATTTAAAATTTATCAGTTGGTGCCAGAAATGGGATTTAATAATTCAATTGTCTGATATGATTTATTTCATGTTAAACATTTGCCTATATAGATAAAAGAATCTTTGCTTCCATGGGGAGACTGCCTGTGAGAGCCACAGTGTTGGTGTAGGATGTTCTGTTTGTTTTTCTTTGTTTACACTTGCTGTTATATTATGCTTGTTTGTTTATCTTAACTCGCCCAATAGAGAGCTGTTAATGAGCGGTGACTCGTTATGTTGACGTACCCTGATAAGTTCTAGTGCTGAGTATTCGTTATGTCACTCACCCGGGAAACTGAAAGACATTTCTAGTGTTTGAGTAAATGTGTTTGTCTTTACTGTCTGTCGTGTAGCTCCTTTGTGTTCTGGAGTTTCTGGCTTGTCCATATCAGCTTGTAATTGTGAGCATTTTATTTTAATTGATTAGATTTGTCTAATTTCTTCTTATATAGCAAAATGGTTTCTTGTTCCCCCATTGAAGAGCAACGTTTTTTACGCGCTATTACAATTGTTTTGCTTTCTTGCCATTTTTTGTGCGCGTTGCTGTATGTTTGCGCGCTGTTTTATTTTATAACCTAACTGATTCTAAAGGATTTGCAAACTGTAGTTTCTTTCAGATCGCATGTTTGTTTTTGTTTTATTTTTTTTCTATTGTTGCTTGCCATTGATTACGTTTGTTTATTTCACGGTTTGTCTTTACTAATTAATGTATGTGTTTATCTTTGATGTTTTGTATTTTATTACACTGTACAGCTGTGTTTCTGTGTGTATAGGGACTGATTTCCTTTGGAATATGTCGCTTTGCCAGTATAAAAAAGAGTTGAATGCCGTGTGTCCGTGTTTCTCCCCCTAAGCAGCTGTAAAAGAAAGCAGCCCTCCCTTAATTCAGGCTTGCGATAAGTTTTTTTTTCTTTCGCTTACCTCTCTTCCTGATCTAAATGTGAGGGGTTTTTTTTGGAATGCAAGTTGGATAAAGGAATAAGTAGTTATTTTTGTTGTTCTGTTAGGATGCTATAAAGGAATGAATGATATGATATAAAAAACAACTTGTGTATCAAGGTGATGGGCGTCATCAATCTGCCTTAATAGAAGTTATACATTTTCCCAAAAGAGGCGTGGTCGGTTATTTTCCTCTGGTCTTTGTTTGAGTCCAGCACGAAGGGCTTGACCACACCTTAATATAGGTTATATGTTTTGTATAAGGGACAAGCATGACTGTGTAGTTTCTTTGTTGCTGAACGACTGATAAATTACTATAATTATATCTTTAGTAGAGATTGAGTCCCCTATTGAATAATTGTCAAAATGGCTGACTGAGGTCATTTACAGGTTTTGTAACTTGTATAATGGAATATATATGTAGGTTCATCATAATACAGTAAGCAAAGAGGTCCTGCTTAAGAGCTTGCAATCTAAGAGGATAAAATAATATTGAAGGATATGAGTGAAAGTTTAATGGAAAGCGCCTACAGGTTTTGTAGCGCTGTACAAAGGAAATTAGGCAGATTTCAGGTGATAGAAGGTGTTTTTTTTGTTGACTAAGGGAGATGGAAGGTTGTAGTTTAGTATTCTGAGTATTGTTTGTTTTCTTTTTTCTGCATTGGTGGCCATATGTCTAGTTTTATTTTTTGCTGTCTGATGTTTTTGTCTTTTGGTGTAAAGTGCAACAACGTATGACTGTGCCCCCATTGAATTTTCTTGGGGAGGGAATAAAACCGATTGTAAAATAGCTGCACAAACACCTCATGTTTGAATGTTTGTTTTTAACCAATATCCTTAATAAAGATTGTAGTTTTGGATGTTTATTAAGAATCTTTTTCGCTGTGTTTCCTCTGAGAACTTTGTGCTAGTTAACATGTCAATTTTTAAACATGCCCTTCTATACTTTCTTTCCCAGTTTATGATATTTTTGTTATGGTTTTTTTTTTATTTGAATTGAAGAGCATTTTAGAAAAAGATGGTGACCGTTGAAGTAAAAAAAAAAGTTTTCACATTCTTCTCCTAGCCCCCTCCATTTTCTCTCTCTCATGACTACTCCTTTTTCTTTGTGTCCAAAAATGTGTTGCATTTTTCTCCATTTTAAAGTATTTTAACCATGTAAATTTTAACGTTTTTGACAGGTTAATAATACATTTTTTCCCCAAGTTTTTAACTTTAGGTGAAAATTACCTATGCGTGCCAACTTTGATCAAGCTAGATGGAAGATTATTGAATACCAATATTGATAAAGCTGTTGGAATTGAAGGAAATTTACTCAAACACATTATCATTTCACATTATAATGTTACATCAACCGAATAATAAGGAATTATCCGACACCAGGCAATAAAACATTCTAATTTATCAAAAACTCATCGCTAAATCATGCAATTAAAGAAGATCATTGATTTGGAAATAAAACTTAAGATATGTCAGTTTTACAAAACAGTTATTTTTAACCAATAAGACAGAAGACAAAGAAAGAAGAAGATAATGTATTTTTTATGTGCTGATGGATTATTATTGTGTTGTCTAAGTGATAATTATTTTATGTTTTATTATTTTTGTTGTTTGATTACAATCAATATTGTTCAAATTCCCTGACACATTTAGGATTATTGAAGATCACATCCAATTAAAATTAGAGTTAATTAATGTATTTAGGAACATATAATTTAATGCATTTGCATAAATACCTTTCATATATAGTGGTAAATGGAAAGTTTAAATTCGGTAAAATTAAAGTTGGTTTTATTTTTGGGATTTTATTTGAGGATTGGTGTGTTTTATAAACACCAGGTTTGTTTCAAAACACCGAACAAGACTGAAAAGGATAGTAATTAAATATTTTTTTGATATTTAAATGAGTGGAATATGCACTTCGGCTATTTTCCTTTTGAGCCAAAGTTGTATATATATATATATATATATATATATATATATATATAATGTCGGATGTAGTAGGATCTTTCTTTTTTTTGTTGCGTGAGGCCCATAGGCTTTGCAGGGAATTTTTAAATTTATTATCTGTGTCGCTTGTGTAAATTAAATTTTTTATTGTTTTCGTGCACTTGAGAGTGACAATGAATGGATGGATGTATATGATTAGCGGGGTATATCAAATTTTCTTTTTTTATTTTCTTATTTTCTTTATTGTTGCTAAAACCGTATCACATCATCAAGAAATCTGACAGTCACAATGACTGCATATGGAACAAATCATGGACATTTTGTGTCAAGGTCAAAGGTCACAGGTAATAAGCAACCAACGCAAAGAGACAGCTTGTTCAGGAGTCCCTAAGGTGGGAGCTCTGATCACATTCAATGATTATGCGTCTCAAACTGGGATGTTGAAAAAGACCAAACCTTGATCTCGCATTTTGGACTATGGTATTAGATTATGGATTCTTTTTTTTTATTTAATCCCCTAGATAAGTGTGAGAAAGGATTGGATTTGTGAAAATGAGAATGTATTTCTTGAATGTGTGTGTGAATGCAGGTGTGTATGCGTTTTGTGGAGTGAAGCTGAACATAGGAAAACACACAGATATAGATCTGACCCATGTTGATTATTAGATAAATTAACTTTTTACATTCAAGTTATTATATTTTTCTTGTTCGGTGAATTATATTTTGGGAAATGGGAATAAATAGTTATTTAATGTCTAGATTAGATATTTTGGCCCAGGCTCCAAGTGTGGTTTGCTGGAAGAGTGAATCTAGATAGATAAGTGTATTCTATGCTCATAAAGGGCCTCCTTGGGGAATCCCTTTCGTATATCATAAAGGTATTAGGCGAGGACACTGTAGCCCAGGTATAATTAGTTTAATTGCCTAAATTTGGTTTATCTTTTAGATGATCACAAGTGATATGTGATCAAAGGAAAGAATTGTTAGATTTTAATTTCCTGTATAAAATATAAATAGTTTATCTTGAAAAGCCTGTTTTTATAAAATGGGCTGTGAAATTCCCCCCTCCCATTTTGAGTGTCAAACTCGGTCTTTTTCTTGCATAGGATGTTGGCCTGTGGAATTTAACCGATTTCCTGTAAGCGCAGGAAAGGACGTGCGGGCAGTGTAAGCTAGAGAAAAGCCATCTTTTAATCATATGTAGTAATCTTTGTCTCACTGTTGGTTAAACTCTGACGTGGAAATGTATCTGTATGCTGATTGGCGATAAATTCTTTGAAATCTAATAAAACAGTCTGTCTAACAAAAGATATTTTAGACATGACCTGAAGTTGCATTGCTTGTGACGAATTTTTGTGTCTCTCGCCATGGCGTAGCGCAATGTGGCGCAGCATAGCGCAGCATCTTACTTCAATTTTGATATATAAGAAGAAACTTGAAAAAGGTTTATGGCATTCCTAAATATATGGTAATTATATTAGAATATTTAAAATTTATCAGGGTATATTGTAATGAAGCGGTTGGTTGAAAGGGCAGGGTATATTGTAATAAAGCGGTTGGTCTGCAGGGCAGGGTATATTGTAATGAAGGGTTTCGTCAGCAGGGCAGGTTATATTGTAATGAAGGGTTTCGTCAGCAGGGCAGGGTATATTGTAATGAAGTGGTTGGTCAGCAGGGCAGGGTATATTGTAATGAAGGGTTTCGTCAGCAGGGCAGGGTATATTGTACTGAAGTGGTTGGTCGGCAGGGATGGGTACATAGTAAAAAAACGGTTGGTCGGCAGGGTATATTGTAATGAAGGTGTCATCTGCGCTCGTTTCTATGTATTTCCATGTACAACAAAACACTGAGGTTTTAGTTTGTTTCAATGGCTGGTGCAGCCGCTCCCGTGAGTATGGACGCAACGCCATTTTTTCTGTATGTATGTATATTACGCTTGTAACACCAGTTCGTTGTTTTGCAGCTGTTCCTTTTTCCATGTTTTTGTTTTTAATCCCAAAATGGGAAGTGTTTGGTGAGTGTATAAATAAAACCCACTATCTTTCTGACTCTCCTTAGCTGAAAAGCAGCAGGAGGTCATGGAGCTGCTCAGTAGAGCGGCTTTTTGTACATTGGTTAGGTACTCACTCTACAAAGAGGTGCCTTGAAGGGGCGAGTGAGCTTACGTTGCAATGGCCATTGAAACAAACTAAAACCTCATAGTAGAAAAGAACAAAGATAAGGGGCGCCAAGATGGAAAAAGCAAATCCTCCCCAATATACTCGGATACAGCAGCTAGATCCAAATGGGGTATTTCCTACACAAACCCCAAAAAAAGTATACAGACACATGAAAAAAGGAACAGAGCTTATATAGTCATATATATGGTAAAGAAAAATGGAATCCACAACCACTTATAAATGTGAGAAGTATCACCTCCAACAGAATATATATATATACACAAAATGGTTTACCAATATGTGGATCACAGGGATGCTGGCATTTCTTAGAAACATATAAGATAAACACAAAAGAAAAAATACACAATGGCGCAATACAATGAGACTGGTATCAGATAATATGATGATAACAACTGCCCACTCACATGGATCAGAGCCTATATACTTCAAGGCTCAATATATCAGCGGTGGGTCTCTTCAGGGATGACCCCGTCCCATGTCCATACGTTCTTTTTTGAGATGTTACATGTGGATGAAAAATGAACACAAACGGACCATAGCGTAATTCAATACAGCCTGGTTCGAGATAATATACTGTTCAAATGGGTCAAACTCACGTGATTTTGAGCCTGTGGGGTAAGCACTGGCTCCGTAGTAACACTTCTGGTGTAAAATGGGGTACACCAATTCCCCTTTCCCGATCAAATAAACGAAGAATTTTCTTCTCTTCAAGATTAAAACATTTAATAATAAATCATAAAAAAACAACAATGCCAAAACGCATTTCGCTGCTACAGCAGCTTCATCAGTTGGTCTATAACATAATTCATTAACCCCCCCACATATATAGTAGTGTCCATACCCCTGATATCAGGTGCAGTCGATAAAATTATCGCCATGTCCATTCATTTTCCACGTGCGCCCAGCTTTTACCACCGTCGCTCCTCATTATTCGTCAGCGGATCACGTCACAAGCTGAACACTCATGCGCATGCGCATCATTGCTTCGTTCGGACTTCTCCTTTTCCCGTCCGTCGGCATGTGTGGTTCTGCCTCCTCCTCAGTCAAGGACGCCATCTTTAAAGTTCTAATGCCCTCACTGTACCCCGAAATGATGTCCTCTCACTGCAGCCGCATTTTCAAATTTCGAGGGCAAAAGAATTTCATCTGCAGTGGAATGGAGAACATGCGCACCCATACAGGAAAAATCATATCCCCATATGGGACCGCAAGTTAATATATAATATAGTTCATTATCAACTCATCAGAAGCAACACATATAAGTAAAAGTAAAAATATATCGGGGATATACTAGGTGTAAATGTATTATAATAAATAAAATCGGATAAAGTGAATATAATAAAATGAAATAGAATAAAACAGAACACGCAATAATCCGTGGGTCTATAAGAAATTACGTATCTCAAAGTCACTATTAAGACCATGGGGAGCTAGAGTGCCATACTCATAAATATATCTCATCTCCTCCTTGGCCAATATGAGGTCTAAATCTCCCCCCCTCCAACTATTTTTAACCTTTTTAAGTATACAAAATTCTAAACCAGCAGGATTTGGCGCGTTTTGTTCCTTAAAATGCAACGAGAGGTTATGTAACTCATACCCCTTCCTAATAATACGGAGGTGCTCCCCCAGTCGTGTAGCTAATGACCTAGATGTCCTCCCAATATAATGGAGTCCACACGGACATGTCAAACAATAAACTACATATTTGGATGCACAATTGTACACCCCCTTAATAGCAATGGGCCTTCTTTCCTCTCTTACTTCTAAAAGCACTGTTCACATGTTGGTCCTTTAAATTACTGGCTCCTCGACAAATAAATTTTGGTTCATCAGGGATAATTTCTTATAGACCCACGGATTATTGCGTGTTCTGTTTTATTCTATTTCATTTTATTATATTCACTTTACCCGATTTTATTTATTATAATACATTTACACCTAGTATATCCCCCAATATATTTTTACTTATATGTGTTGCTTCTGATGAGTTGATAATGAACTATATTATATATTAACTTGCGGTCCCATATGGGGATATGATTTTTCCTGTATGGGTGCGCATGTTCTCCATTCCACTGCAGATGAAATTCTTTTGCCCTCGAAATTTGAAAATGCGGCTGCAGTGAGAGGACATCATTTCGGGGTACAGTGAGGGCATTAGAACTTTAAAGATGGCGTCCTTGACTGAAGAGGAGGCAGAACCACACATGCCGACGGACGGGAAAAGGAGAAGTCCGAACGAAGCAATGATGCGCATGCGCATGTGTGTTCAGCTTGTGACGTGATCCGCTGACGAATAATGAGGAGCGACGGTGGTAAACGCTGGGCGCACGTGGAAAATGAATGGACATGGCGATAATTTTATCGACGGCACCTGATATCGGGGGTATGGACACTATATATGTGGGGGGTTAATGAATTATGTTATAGACCAACTGATGAGGCTGCTGTAGCAGCGAAATGCGTTTTGGCATTGTTGTTTTTTTATGATTTATTATTAAATGTTTTAATCTTGAAGAGAAGAAAATTCTTCATTTATTTGATCGGGAAAGGGGAATTGGTGTACCCGATTTTACACCAGAAGTGTTACTACGGAGCCAGTGCTTACCCCACAGGCTCAAAATCACGTGAGTTTGACCCATTTGAACGATATAATATCTGGAACCAGGCTGTATTGAATTACGCTATGGTCCGTTTGTGTTCATTTTCCATCCACATGTAACATCTCAAAAAAGAACGTATGGACGTGGGACGGGGTCATCCCTGAAGAGACCCACCGCTGATATATTGAGCCTTGAAGTATATAGGCTCTGATCCATGTGAGTGGGCAGTTGTTATCATCATATTATCTGATACCAGTCTCATTGTATTGCGCCATTGTGTATTGTTTCTTTTGTGTTTATCTTATATGTTTCTAAGAAATGCCAGCATCCCTGTGATCCACATATTGGTAAACCATTTTGTGTATATATATATATATTCTGTTGGAGGTGATACTTCTCACATTTATAAGTGGTTGTGGATTCCATTTTTCTTCACCATATATATGACTATATAAGCGCTGTTCCTTTTTTCGTGTGTCTCTAAAACCTCATAGTGTTTTGTTGTACATGGAAATACATAGAATGGAGCGCAGATGACACCTTTTTCCTCTTGTTATGTTTTATACATTAACTGGGCTGTTACTCCTGGCTGTTGCAGCCGCTCCCGTGAGTATGGGTGCGACGCCATTTTTTCTGTATTTATGTATATCATGCTTGTAACACCAGTTCATCGTTTTGCAGCTGTTCCTTTTTCCATGTTTTTGTTTTTAACCCCAAAATGGGAAGTGTTTGGTGCGTGTATAAATAAAACCCACCATCTTTCTGCCTCTCCTTAGCTGAAAAGCAGCAGGAGGAGCATGGAGTTGCTCAGTAGAGCGGCTTTTGGTTACATTGGTTAGGTACTCACTCTACAAAGAGGTGCCTTGAAGCGGCAAGTGAGCTTACGTTGCAATGGCCATTGAAACAAACTAAAACCTCATAGTGTCTTGTTGTACATGGAAATACATAGAAATGAACGCAGATGACACCTTTTTCCTCTTGTTATGTTTTGTACATTAACTGGGCTGTTACTCCTGGCTGTTGCAGCCGCTCCCGTGAGTATGGGCGCGACGCCATTTTTTCTGTATGTATATTGTAATGAAGGGTTTGGTCAACAGGGCAGGGTATATTGTAATGAAGAGTTGGTTAGCAGGGCAGGGTATATTGTAATGAAGGGGTTGTTTGGCAGGGCAGGGTATATTGTAATACAACGGGTGGTTGGCAGGGCAGGGTGTTTTGTAATGAAGAGTTTGGTTGGCAGGGCAGGGTATATTTGTGACGTGCCTCACTTTGAATTTGGGGTACCTGAGTCTGGAAATGTATTTGGGAGGTGCAGGCCTCATGTTCTCTATTGTTTCTTTTTCCTCTCTTGCGTTGAAGTCACTCTGTGCCTGTAGAGTGCAAGGTGTTTGTGTAATCTGTGTTATGTATGAATAATGTTATTGTCTGTCTATCATTATGGCCTATATTTGTCTGTTACTATCTGATAGGATTACAGGGTGGGTCACTTTAGACTTTTCCAATTTCTCCTATCTGGAATGTGTTTGTATCTGTTAAAGGTTTGAATTGATATTGTTCTGTCTGTTTGACAATGTTAAGCAGTACTAATCCCATTATCTGTCCCTGGTCTAATTTCATCGCTTGCGTCTTGAAAAATCTGCCAGCAACTATGGGCTAACTACTAACGATATGGACTGTTTGTCCACGTTATTGACTTTACTTGATGAAAACTCTCCTGTGGCCAACTTGTCATATACTGATCTTAAACCTAAGAGTAAGTTTACTCCGCATTTTTCTGACTATTCACATTTAGACAACGGATTTTGTATAACATTGTCAAGAAACTGCCTTTCTTATGAGATGCTGAGAGAATTGGAGGGCAGCTGTATAGCTCCTGAAGCCCTGTTATGCAGCCTTGATGTTGTATCTTTATATAGCTGCATCCCACATGGGTTGGGTTTACGTTGTGTCAAGACCTTTCTCTCTCGCCGTGGGGATATACATTGTGAACATACTAAATTTGTGGTTGATCTTTTGGAATTTATTTTGTTTCATAATTTTTTCATCTTTGATGGCAAGTTTTATCTACAATTGGTGGGAGCCGCGATGGGTTCTCCTTGTGCGCCCTCTTATGCTAACCTGTTTCTTGGTTTTTGGGAGGAAACCGTTGTTAATGGCCCGCCCATATCAGTTTTCAGACCTTTCATTTTCAGTTGGCGCCGTTATATCGACGATATTATGGTTGTCTGGACTTCCACCGCCGTTGAGTTTAGCAGACTTGTGGATTGCCTTAATATCAATGATTTCAATCTCGAGTTTACATCCGAATTCCAACAATCAGGGTTGAATTATTTCGATATCTCGATTAATAAAAGTGTCGAGGGTAATCTGGTTTCTACTTTATATCGCAAACCTACCGCGTCAAATAATTTGCTGTTGTGGTCCAGCCATCACCCTTTTTGCCGTGGTATCCCTATAGGGCAATACTTACAGCTAAGACGTACTTGTAGTACTATTGATGAATTCAAAATTAAGGCTAATGATCTACGTTTGTCTTTTAAGAATAAGGGTTATCCCAATAGAGTCCTTAAAAGTGCCTACAAACGTGCCTTGCTGACTGACCGCCATCTGTTATTGCAAGATAAACAACCTGAGCGTAACTCTGACACTATTAGAATGATAACCTAACGGTACATACTCGCCACCCAGGACATACTTGAAAACGAGAGAAATCTCAATGTATCCTTCCTGGTAAAATCCTTTCACAAAAAAATAGCCTATTATGATCAAGGTTGGAAGGCTGTTCATGACATCTGCTTGAGATATTGGCCTTTATTGGCCCAAGACCCACATCTCCAAGGAGCCCTTTCTCATAGACCCAGTATCACAGCTAGGCGCTGTACCAACCCAAACGATCGATTGGTACAGTCACTTCCAACCACCACGAGAAATTACACATACTTGGCTCTCTAATACCTTATTGGGTATGTACAAGTGCGGCAGATGTAGTGCGTCTCCTTAGGTCTGCAATAAGTCTAAAGAGTTTTACAATCACAATAACTCCAGATCATATACTGTCTGCCAATTTTTGAATTGCAATTCTTCTGGCGTTGTTTATCAACTCATTTGTCATTGTGGCGTCAAATACATTGGCAAAACTGTCCGCCCCTTCAAAACTCGTATTCTGGAGCATGTTAGGGCTATTCAGTTGAATCAGTGGCGTAACTAGAAACCTGAGGGCCCCGGTGCAAGAATCCACGAAGGGCCCCCCCCAAAAAAAATCTATGTATTTTTATTTATTTTTCACTGCAAAATAAAACAAAGATAGTATTGCCTAGGGATGCACCGATACCACTTTTTTAAGACCGAGTACGAGTACCGATACTTTTTAAAAGTACTCACCGATACCGAGTACCGATACTTTTCTTTAATGTCATGTGACGCTTTCCAATAAGAACAGACCATATAAAAATACCACCAGCTCACATGTATATCCCCCCGATATATATATATATTCATACTGCCCCAGCTCATGGATTTGCCCCAGCTCACACATGGATATGCCCCAGCTCACACATGGATATGCCCCAGCTCACACATGGATTTGCCCCAGCTCATGGATATGCCCCCAGCTCATGGATATGCCCCCAGCTCATGGATATGCCCCCAGCTCATGGATATGCACCCCCAGCTCATGGATATGCCCCCAGCTCATGCATATGCGCCCCCAGCTCATGGATATGCACCCCCAGCTCATGGATATGCCCCCAGCTCATGGATATACCCCCCAGCTCATGGATATGCACCCCCAGCTCATGGATATGCACCCCAACTCTCACATGGGTATGCACCCCAACTCTCACATGGGTATGCCCCCCAGCTCATGGATATGCCCCCAGCTCATGGGTATAAGGGCCCCCAGCTCATGGGTATAAGGGCCCCCCAGCTCATGGGTATAAGGGCCCCCAGCTCTCATGGGTATTTGGGTCCCCGTCCCCCAGCTCTTACCTCCGCCGGCGATGCAGCTTCTTCTCCGAGGCGAGCGGCTGCTGGAAACATGCGTCTTGGCCGCTCGCCGGAAACCACCTGATCAGCGCAGAGGTCTCGCGAGAGGATCTCGTGCGCTGGTCAGGTGGTTCCTATCCCACGTGAGCGGCCAAGCTGCATGTCAGTGGAAAATAAACCTTTTAGGCGCGTAGAACAAAGTGATTATGTCTATAATGTTCAATATGTATCGATGTACCAATTAATATTGGTCAATATGATCACCTTAGATGAAAGGGTGATCACCGTATTAATGTAAACCAACCCTATATCATCTGTGTGGATGAAATAGAATGTATATATCAGATAGTGTCCAATAAATTGCAGCTCCACCAAGTAGGTCACGATGTAAAAAATTGCAGATATAGGGTAGTCTTCATAGATGTTCAATGTGTATGGTGGGTGGCCCGTCCAAACAAATCGTTCAAATGTCCTGTAGGGTAATTTGATAGGCAACCCTTAGCCTTCCTGTAGATATGCACCCGGTCCGGAACAGAATCGGCAGTTGAAGAAAATAAGAAATTTTCTCAGAATGTGCTAAGGTATAAAATCCACCATCTGGTGGATATATTTATTGCGTAATAAAATCAATAAAAAGCACTTAATAGTGCACTAAAACGCGTTTCGCCTTAAATCGGCTTCATCAGTCAGTAGTTATACTCTTAGACATACTCTTTTTTATATACACATAGTTGTAAAGGGAACCGCCCGCTATCACGTTGGCGTGCGTTCCATTCAATTCACTTCCGCGTGTCACCGATGACTCGCTTGCGTTTCTTTATCAACGGGTGCTGGTGCTGTCCAATCTTATAGACAAGACAAGATTCTTTCTATAGGTACTTGGAGATCGGAATACCCAGTCTCTTTCAAGCTGTATCGACTTTTTTAGTTGAACAAAAAACAGGTTGACAGTGCGTATGGAAGAAAAGAAAAGGTCTGAACATTTTCTTACTTAATGAAACAATACCATATCTACGGACACTAACAGTATCCCACTTAACAAACAAGAAAAATTCTGTAGGACCCCAATTCCATCTATAAAACCTTGGATGTCGACATATGTGGTATATTTTGTTAGACATATGAAACATGAATTTTTGAGGTCTGAAGACTTTACATCATAATGGAGCAATGCATTTTCATATGTAACAGTACCATATATGTTCACTATACATTAACAGTCTAGCATACAAAGCATTCTAATAACTGTAAATAAGATCACTATGGACCAATATATCGATCTTAAACCTGAAACATTAATGCCTATCAGGCGGTAGATATGGGAGAGGACATTGATTGACTTCCATTTTTTGTTTAATGAAAACTCATTGATTTTTAAAAAAATGTATCATTTCAAAGTCAGCATTAAGGCCATAAGGGGCTAAAGTGTTGAGTTCATAAATGGATCTCATCTCTTCCATCCCTATCTTTTTATCATAGTCCCCTCCTCTCCAATTTTTATACACTTTTTTAATTCCCATAAATTTGAGACCTACTGGATTTTTATTGTGGGTGTTTTTAAAATGTAGTGAAACGCTATGATTTTCTACACCATTTTTTATGTTTCTTATATGTTCTTGAATTCTTTTATTCAAGGGGCGTATTGTACGCCCTACATACCTTAAACCACATGGACAAGTTAGCACATATATTACGTGACTCGTAAAACACGTGATCATATCGTTAATTCTATAGATCCTTTTATTGGCTTCAAACTCTTTAATGGTGTGTTTGTGGTTATTAGTATTTTTACAGTTCAGACAGTTACCGCAAGCATGAAACCCATTCGGTATACCGAAGGAGTTCTTCTTTATCGCGGTTTTGCTGTTGTTGACTAGTTCCATTCTCAAATTTTTTGCTCCTCGGCAAATAATAGATGGAATCTCAGGTAAGATGGTTTCTAGGGCAGGATCCTTTCTTAAAATGGGCCAAAACTTGCGAATAATTCCACGGATTTTGGGATGTTGAGCATTAAAAGTGAATATAAAGGGTACTCCCTTAATATGATTCACTGTTTTAGTCTTGTATTTTAGAAGATCCTGACGATTAGTGCTGGTGATATTTTGTTTAGTCTCTAATAGCTTATTCCGATCGTATCCTCTATCTTCAAAATCTTTAATCATTTTCGTTGTCTGTTCTTCAAACTCGGCAGCCTCTGTGCAGTTTCTTCTTAGACGTGTGAACTGGCTCTTTGGGATGCCTTCCAGCCATTGTGAAAGATGGCAGCTATCTTTGCTGATGAAACTATTAACATCCACTTTTTTGAAGAAGGTTTTAGACTTAATCTTAAAATCTTCAACGTAAATGGTTAGATCGAGAAAAGTTACTTCTTCCTTACTGTAGTTTGTTTCTAAAACTATATTCCTATGGTTATCATTTAGATGTAATAGAAAGTTTTTAAGCTGTTCCTCTCCTCCTTTCCATATGAGGAATATATCGTCAATGTAACGCTTGTAAATAATGAGATGATCGTTCCATTCAGTCAGCCAAGATTTTTCCCAATCCGCCATGAATAAGTTCGCATAATTTGGGGCAAATTTTGTTCCCGTTGCCGTCCCTTCTATCTGTAAATAATATGTATCTTTGAACCAAAAAAAGTTATTTTCTAATATTCTTAAGAGATAGGAAACCAAGCATGGATTATCACACTATGCGATATACACAGGGAAGACAACCCAGATATCCAAATAAAAAGTGGGCAGCAATTAATCTACCTAAACAAAGTGAGCGTAGTTCAGACTTAGAACAGATGAACACCATCCCATCGAACAACAGATTCCAGACACTAACGGATCGAGATGGTGAGGTTTTTCAGGAGGACCAGAGAGGACTAGAAGACAGAATAGAAGAAGAGGACTGGCAAGAATGGAAAACCCCAAAAAAAGAAACCATACAGAAGAAGAGGACGTAGACATCCAAGGTTTTATAGATAGAATTGGGGTCCTACAGAATTTTTCTTGTTTGTTAAGTGGGATACTGTTAGTGTCCGTAGATATGGTATTGTTTCATTAAGTAAGAAAATGTTCAGACCTTTTCTTTTCTTCCATACGCACTGTCAACCTGTTTTTTGTTCAACTAAAAAAGTCGATACAGCTTGAAAGAGACTGGTTATTCCGATCTCCAAGTACCTATAGAAAGAATCTTGTCTTGTCTATAAGATTGGACAGCACCAGCACCCGTTGATAAAGAAACACAAGCGAGTCATCGGTGACACGCGGAAGTGAATTGAATGGAACGCACGCCAACGTGATAGCGGGCGGTTCCCTTTACAACTATGTGTATATAAAAAAAAGAGTATGTCTAAGAGTATAACTACTGACTGATGAAGCCGATTTTAGGCGAAACGCATTTTAGTGCACTATTAAGTGCTTTTTATTGATTTTATTACGCAATAAATATATCCACCAGATGGTGGATTTTATACCTTAGCACATTCTGAGAAAATTTCTTATTTTCTTCAACTGCCGATTCTGTTCCGGACCGGGTGCATATCTACAGGAAGGCTAAGGGTTGCCTAGCAAATTACCCTACAGGACATTTGAACGATTTGTTTGGACGGGCCACCCACCATACACATTGAACATCTATGAAGACTACCCTATATCTGCAATTTTTTACATCGTGACCTACTTGGTGGAGCTGCAATTTATTGGACACTATCTGATATATACATTCTATTTCATCCACACAGATGATATAGGGTTGGTTTACATTAATACGGTGATCACCCTTTCATCTAAGGTGATCATATTGACCAATATTAATTGGTACATCGATACATATTGAACATTATAGACATAATCACTTTGTTCTACGCGCCTAAAAGGTTTATTTTCCTCTAAATTTCTTTGTGCCGCTGGTGTCAGGCACACTTTCTGGGCTGCATGGAATAATTATTGAATACGGTCCTCAGCGCCATTTGTCCCTATTTTTTCCCTATTCCAAGCTGCATGTCAGTGGCCGCTCGCAGGGAGAGGGACGGCCAGCGCGCGGCTCCCAGATTCCAGTGCTGATTGCCGGAATCTGGCGGGCGGCGCCGGGCCCCCCTCCAGTGGCAGAATGCCAGGGCCCGGTCGCAACTGCGACCGCTGCGACCCTGGTACTTCCGCCACTGGGTTGAATAAGGATACTCCGGTGGCTAGACACTTTCAAATATGCCGCGTTTGCTCCCTCAACAATTTTAAATTTGTGGGTATTGAGCAGATCAGACTTGGCCCTAGAAAGGGCAATCTTGACATTAAGCTACTCCAGCGTGAAGCTTTTTGGATTTATCAACTCAATACTCGTACTCCCTCTGGTCTTAATGAAGGGTTCACCTTTGCGCCTTTTGTTTGATTCTGTTTGATTTATTTCACTCCTGTATTACCTAGTATTCGTCAATTCTATTTGTATATCATTTTTTATTGCTCTTTATTAATTGTCTACCACGCTTTTGACACTTCTTATACGTCCTTGTTAGCGGTTGCCTTGGGAACCCATAAACTATTTCCTCTTTCTCCGTCTCTGACGCCAACACCATCATTATAATGTTTCTATATTATATGTGTATTCTCTTCCCTTGCGGTTTTTGTTATTTATAATCTTGTCTGGCATTTACAGTGCTCGATTAGTATATACATTTTTGTGCCCTTTGCAGTTTAATTCATGATGTCCAGCCTTCTCGTGTTGCGTTGCCGTTCTTACATGCGGGGCGTGACTTTGTTCTCTTCCTGGCGATTGATTGGTTGATGGAGGCACATGGTGTACCGGCGTGCAGTGAGCATCCTGCTGCCTGGCGTACTATTGTGATTGCGGATCCGAGGTGGTCTCATTTTCAGGTGCTCCCTGTTGATATTTGCTATATATACCGATATGGTACCAGGACAGTATAGCTCAGGATTAAGCCCTTATCGGGTGAAACGCGTCGAGCAATGTCAGCCTTCTTTTGGTTTTAAATCTTTACCTTTCTAGATGGGGGTTTTGTTGCGGACTACCCTGGCAACTTTTTTTCATTCTCTAGATCAGAGGTGTGTAGGCGGCTTGAACCGCCAAGGTAATTAGACAGTCCTCACCCGGTCTGGTTGTTTTGTTGCCATTGTGGACTCCGATGAGGTGCTGCTACCCCATATTTGTATGTTATTTCTCTCTGCTTTATTGTGTGTTTTTTTTCAATAAATTATATATTGTTTGTGACACCTTTTCTTGCACTTTCTTCATTTGTTTTTTTGTATACAATTTTCTTGGGTTATGCCCTGCAGGGTGTCTCTTTATGATTCCCCCTCTTTCCTTTTTCTCGCTGTCAGGGTATGTTGTAATAAAAGCGGTTGGTTGGCAGGGCAGGGTATATTGTAATGAAGGGGTTATTCGGCAGGGTATATTGTAATAAAGCGGGTGCTTGGCAGGGCAGGGTGTTTTGTAATGAAGCGTTTGGTTGGCAGGGCAGGGTATATTTGTGACGTGCCTCACTTTGAACTTGGGGTACATGAGTCTGGAAATGTATTTGGGAGGTGCAGGCCTCATGTTCTATATGGTTTCGCTTTCCTCTCTTGTGCTGAAGTCACTCTGTGCCTGTAGAGTGCAAGGTGTTTGTGTAATCTGTGTTATGTATGAATAATGTTATTGTCTGTCTATCATTATGGCCTATATTTATCTGTTACTATCTGCTGATAGGATTACAGGGTGGGTCACCTTAGACTTTTCCAACTTCTCCTATATGGAATGTGTTTGTATCTGTTAAAGGTTTGAATTGATATTGTTCTGTCTGTTTGACAATGTTAAGCAGTACTAATCCCATTATCTGTCCCTGGTCTAATTATGTCGCTGAGAAGTGGAGCAGAAACTACAGCGCAGTAGGAACAGTATTCTAGGGGAGGGATTATGAGGAAGTGAAGTGTGAGGCCAGGGTGTCATTTTCCATTTGCAGTCAAGCTCCACCTGGCACTATATATAGAATTCATTAAAGGCTGAGCCAAATGCTGTCTATTCTAAACCTCCAGATCTGCGTGCTGCCTCATTTCTGGGAATGCTATCAAGGCAAGACTAAGGCCTAGAGCCAAAATATCACAATTTTAACCCCTTTGGGCGGTGAATAAAGATTCTTTTTATGGCTGCTTTGGTGTGGCCCATCGTTTCTGTGAAGGTCTGGTATGGGACAGCGGACCCCTTGGTAGAGCACCCAAAGGATTATCAAACGATAGGTTTGCAAAATATTATCTCTAACCCTAAATCAAGCACAAATACTATCCTTAACCCTAAAACAAGCACAAATACTATCCTTAACCCTAAAACAAGCATAAATACAATCTCTAACCCTAAAACAAACACTCATAGTAACTGTAACCCTAAAGCTTACACTAACACTATTTTTGCACCTTACTCATGTCAGAAAAATACCTGAATATTATGGTAAAGTGCATTAAATATTGATATGTGTGTGCGCTATTTGTGTGCGCTCATTTGTTTAACATAATTTTTTTTTTCAATTTGTCTGAATTTACACAACGGGCCTGATCACAATAGAGATGTTAACAGTGAGACGCTAAAGGAAAAAACGTGCAACAACTGATAACCATGAGTGTTTAACCTTTACCATCTGTATTCCAACTTACCGCACTGCAAGATGCTAACTTTGGCTGGAAACATTATGCGGTGTGCAGTGCAGTGCTAATTATCGGCTGGCGCTGCGGAACATGGATGTGCGCGCAGCTACCGCTTATTAACCCCCTGGGTGTGTATTCAGCCCTGGTGTAACCAGAGCCGTAACAGCCCCATAGACTTCACCTGCTCAGGGAAGTTACCCCAGGATTTACGTGTCGTTAGGAGCGTCACATCAGCTTTTAGGAGGGGTTACACTTCTGGGGTTTGCCCCTAGATGTTACATTTATTCTGCACCTTGGTATAGGTCGCAATTCTCACATTAAGTGTAGGAGACACCGTGTACAGTAAAGAACACGAGCCGCGATACACTAAGATCTTAACGTCTCCTTTAACGACAGGATTGGAATCAGACATAACCACCAGAGTTTTAACACAACAGACATGTCGGAATGCTCAGATGCCAAGCTTCGCGTCTTAGCGGTGATCAGGCCCTACATTTTCACATCACCTTTTAATACTGTAGCAATTTTCTCTGTGGCCACAAGGTGGCCACCTGGAGATAGGAAACCAGAGATTGGGGAAGAGTGGGCTTGGACAATGTTTCCATGGCTCCTTCTAGACTAGTGGGTTTCAACCCCGTTCCTCAAGACCCACTAACAGGCAAGATTTTAAGTATTACTTTGGGGAAACGCAACTAAGAAAAGAAAGTTCACCGATCTCCTAAGAGATGGTGAACAGTTTAGAGAGCGTTCTAACCAGATGGGATTAAACCCTCATTAGAATAAGAACATAAAAGCTCCAAGGTGGAAAAAACCATTCTCAGAACTGGAAATAGGTTAGAATTTGAAAGTATATTTAATTTTTATTATACGGATATTCCAAATAACACAAATAATACAATAATTACAACAACAATATATTAGAAACATATAAAATTGCACATAGATTGTTGAATAATAGGTAATGAGTTGGAAACTGTAAAAAAGCTGTTGACTGTTGATAATTATCAATGAATCACTGCTAACATAACATTCACCAGGCTAGTGGCGAGAAAAATGTCTGTAAAAAAGCCAGTTACTGCAAAGTAACCCTATAGCACAATCAGGTCAGTATAGATCTTATATTGCAGACATTAAATGACGCTTGAGTATCAGAATGCAAAAAAAAATCATTCTATGAGTCCCAGAAGACCCTATGGTAAAGTATCTGCAAATGCAGAAAATGAATTAAATCGAAGTCATACAATGTAAATCTTGACTAGTGCACTGGACGGCTGTCCCAGAAGAATCCGTTGGATAAATTCTAATAAATCAATATACACTTGTATTGAAATGATTCTAATGAAGTGCAACAGTCAGCTGTTACTAATAGACTCAGACTAAACCCAAATAAACCTAAAGGCAATTAATATTCATACACAGAGTACTTTTATATTGAAGCCTCAAAAAAGGGGGAAGAGAATGAAGTATATAGAACCATGTGATTGGATAGAGCAACCATAATAAATAGTAATATATAATGCATCAAAAAAAGATAATTATATTGATTTGTATTCAATCAGGCTAACACAGCGAGTAATTTACTGTGATAAAGACTCCACAGTTAAAGGAGAGGATACATATATATATATATACTACTACAGGTGTATCCTATAGATATATTACTTAAAGCATAGTGCGTTTGAATACATTTACGTATGTTTAGGGAATAGTTCCCTCAGGTTCCCAATAAACACTAAACTAGAAAGATTTTAGAATAACATCCAAAGTAAATACGATTCATTACAAGATGCATAGATTGTTTTTATATATTTATAAAGCTCATTAAAAAAGAGAAACGCCGTGTTCAGCTCGCCAGGAGAAAAAAAATCCTCCCTTTTAAATGAGGCAATTAGTTTTCACTGATATGATGCAAATTACTCTTAACTAGTAATAATGGTGCTTAATACCCAAGTTTACAATTACATTCAGTAAATTTAGTTAGGAAATGTAGCAGCAGCCGTCATCACCAAAATATAATACAATGTTGCACTGCACAAGGTGAACAACAGTGAGAGTTTCAAAAGATTCCAGTCAGTCAAAAAGCCAAAGAGGCCACATCAGCAGCTCCAAATAAAGCCACAGTGGGCAAACAGAGACCACAAACTCATTTTGAAAACCAGAAAGAAAAGGAAAGTTGTCTGCTAAAAGGGTACATCACCCATAATATTACACTGCGCTCAACGTACGTTTCGCCATAAGGCTTCGTCAGGAGCGTGATGGTAGCCCCCTCTTCCTCTCTCATATAAATAGTGACTGCAGACCCCATGCTGGGTCAGAAACGAGGCTGTTCAGATTAGATAGAACAGGACACAGGTGTGCCGGCTTGCAGAATATCCCACAATTTACCAGACTAGTAACACACATTCATGTCACATGGTTAGCAAGGGCCAATTACTTTGGCCGAATTCCCTAGCATCTCTCTCAATGCTCACAAAGCAGCTGATTACTAGAACATGCAAATAGAAGTTCCCTTATGAGCAGGGCGAGTCACATTGACAATAAACTATCAACAATTAACAAACCCAAGGGTGATAGAAAGACAAAGTCCTGGGCTATTTACTAGTGTTCATATATTATTAGTGAACGCCACAAACATAAGATCGGCATAGAATTAAATCAAACCTATCAGATGATTGTAATGGTCGATGATTCAACAATTAGAAACCAAAAAATATTTTACTCTTTTTCTCCTTTTTTTTGTCAAAAAAACCAGCGAGCATATTACAATAAAGAGATGCTTGTTTGGAATTGGACCATATGATAGAGGGAGAGAAAGGAAGATTTGGAAGAGGGAGAAGAAAGAAATTTAAAATAGAAAAAACAAACAAATCACACGTGTTGAGAAATAATGAATGACACTGATCTTAAAAGTATAAATTATTGAACCTATATTCGAAAAATGACAGAATAATGCGAAACACATTTAGATGAATGGGGTAAAGGTGAAACCTTTGTTTAAACCATCAGGAGAGAGGGTACCGAGCGTATATATCCAAAAGCTCTCTCCACGACGTAAATACAGGTCGTAGTTCCCTTTTCTTTGTTGTGGCTTAACTAATTCAATACCACAGAAGCGCATCCTGGAGGTATCGCCGCTTTGGCATTCGCGTACATGCCTAGCGACCGGTGTGTCCTGGCCTCGCACGGAGAGAATATGCTCTCTTATCCTGTGTTTAAAAGGCCGAAATGTTTTCCCCACATATTTTTTACCGCACCCACAAACAAGCATATAGACTAGTCCCGTGGAGTTACAGTTGAAAAATGATTTGGCCTCAAATGATAGCTGTTCTTTGCTATCCATAAAGGACCTTGAGTTTTTAAGTATACAGTCATGGCCGAAATTGTTGGCACCCCAGACATTTTTCCAGAAAATCAAGTATTTCTCACAGAAAAGTATTGCAGTAAGACATGTTTTGCTATACACATGTTTATTCCCTTTGTGTGTATTGGAACAAAACAAAAAAAGGAGGGAAAAAAGGGAAATTGGACATAATGTCACACAAAACTCCAAAAATGGGCTGGACAAAATTCTTGGCACCCTTTCAAAATTGTGGTTAAATAAGATTGTTTCAAGCATGTGATGCTCCTGTAAACTCACCTGGGGCAAGTAACAGGTGTGGGCAATATACAATTCACACCTGAAAGCAGATAAAAAGGAGAGAAGTTCACTTAGTCTTTGCATTGTCTGTGTGTGCCACACTAAGCATGGACAACAGAAAGAGGAGAAGAGAACTGTCTGAGGACTTGAGAACCAAAATTGTGGAAAAATATCAACAATCTCAAGGTTACAAGTCCATCTCCAGAGATCTAGATTTGCCTTTGTCCACAGTGCGCAACATTATAAAGAAGTTTGCAACCCATGGCACTGTAGCTAATCTCTCTGTGGGTGGACGGAAGAGAAAAATTGATGAAAGCTTTCAACGCAGGATAGTCCGGATGGTGGATAAGCCGCCCCAAACAAGTTCCAAAGAAATTCAAGCTGTCCTGCAGGCTCCGGGAGCATCAGTGTCAGCGCAAACTATCTGTCGACATTTAAATGAAATGAAACACTATGGCAGGAGACCCAGGAGGACCCCACTGCTGACACAGAGACCTAAAAAAGTAAGACTACAGTTTGCCAAAATGTACTTGAGTAAGCCAAAATCCTTCTGGGAAAACGTCTTGTGGACAGATGAGACCAAGATAGAGCTTTTTGGTAAAGCACATCATTCTACTGTTTACCGGAAACGGAATGAGGCCTACAAAGAAAAAAACACAGTACCTACAGTGAAATATGGTGGAGGTTCAATGATGTTTTGGGGTTGTTTTGCTGCCTCTGGCACTGGGTGCCTTGAATGTGTGCAAGGCATCATGAAATCTGAGAATTACCGAAGGATTTTGGGTCGTACTGTAGAGCCCAGTGTCAGAAAGCTGGGTTTGCGTCCGAGATCTTGGGTCTTCCAACAGGACAATGACCCCAAACATATGTCAAAAAGCAGCCAGAAATGGATGACAACAAAGCGCTGGAGAGTTCTGAAGTGGCCAGCAATGATTCCAGATCTAAATCCCATTGAGCACCTGTGGAGAGATCTTAAAATTGCTGTTGGGAAAAGGCGCCCTTCCAATAAGAGAGACCTGGAGCAGTTTGCAAAGAAAGAGTGGTCCAAAATTCCGGGTGAGAGGTGTAAGAAGCTTATTGATGGTTATAGGAAGCCACTGATTTCAGTTATTTTTTCCAAAGGGTGTGCAACCAAATATTAAGTTAAGGTGCCAAGAATTGTGTCCAGCCCATTTTTGGAGTTTTTGTGACATTATGTCCAATTTGCTTTTTATCCTCCCTTTTTTTGTTTTGTTCCAATACACACAAAGGGAATAAACCTGTGTATAGCAAAACATGTGTTACTGCAATACTTTTCTGTGAGAAATACTTGATTTTCTGGAAAAATGTCTGGGGTGCCAACAAGTTCGGCCATAACTGTAGATGCACAGCTCTTACACTTCCCACATGCATATGTACCTTTCAGGCTAGTTTGAAGCCAGTTGGTACGTGTAGGTTTCTTATGATAGTGACTAGGTACCAGCATATTTTTCAAGCTATTACAACGTCGAAAGGTGATCGAAGCATGTTCGCCAATAGCATCCTTCAAGTGTGGATCGAGTATGAGAAGGGGCCAATATCTATCAAGGATGGTTCTAACATCGTGCCAGCCTTCATCGTAATTCCCAATACAACAAGTGAGGGATACATCCTTTTTAACCTGATCCGTCAGGAGCATATCTCTAGTCAGACCGGAGGCTTTTTGATATGCCCTTTTTAAGACTCTATTTGGATAGCCCTTGGATCTAAAGTTTTGTTTCAGGGTCCATGCTTTCGAAAAACATACGTAAATGTATTCAAACGCACTATGCTTTAAGTAATATATCTATAGGATACACCTGTAGTAGTGTATATATATATATATGTATCCTCTCCTTTAACTGTGGAGTCTTTATCACAGTAAATTACTCGTTGTGTTAGCCTGATTGAATACTAATCAATATAATTAATTATCTTTTTTTTGATGCATTATCTATTACTATTTATTATGGTTGCTCTATCCAATCACATGGCTCTATATACTTCATTCTCTTCCCCCTTTTTTGAGGCTTCAATATAAAAGTACTCTGTGTATGAATATTAATTGCCTTTAGGTTTATTTGGGTTTAGTCTGAGTTTATTAGTAACAGCTGACTGTTGCACTTCATTAGTGTCACGGATCCCCCTGATTACCAAAAGTGTGGTCCCTTTACGCAGACCGCTCTCTACCCTTCCGATCCTTGAATGGTCGGTGATACTAAACAGACAAATAACCAGACAATATAAAAACAAGGGGTAACACCAGACAGAGGTATGGAATAGAGTATTGTCACGAATCTTTCTGACTACTAAGATATAAATCTCTTTATGCAGCTCCCTTTCTACTCTTCCGATCCTTGAATGGTCGGCAAAGCTATAAAGGCAACGAAACAGGTAACAGACAAAGAAAGGGAAATACCAGACAGGGGTACAGACCAGATCACAAGTCCTCCCTAGGACTTTAGTAATAGCAGAGGTAGTCTGATGCGTGCTTAGGGTGCCACACAGACTGACCTCGGTACCAACGTTAAGGGCAGAACCTAGAACAGAGTAAATGCCAATGCCAGGAGTCATACACAGGAGGGTTCGTTTGCCAATGCCAAGGGTCATACACAGGAGGGTTTGTTTGCCAATGCCAAGGGTCATACACAGGAGGGTTCGTTTGCCAATGCCAAGGGTCATACACAGGAGGGTTCGTTTGCCAATGCCAAGGGTCATACACAGGAGGGTTCGTTTGCCAATGCCAAGGGTCATACACAGGAGGGTTCGTTTGCCAATGCCAAGGGTCATACACAGGGTTAACACAGGAGATAGCCAAAATCACACAAGAGCTCTGCGGGAGGTGAATACCACGTCAGGGCACCGGTGTATGGGAGAGACTGGGTTTTAAACCCGGCGGGTCCGCGTCACAGCGCCAGGCCCCGCCAATTGGCGTCCCACGTGAGCGGGCCCGGAAGCGCTTACATTCGGCGCCTGGCCAGCGAGCAGCGAGGAAGCTGCTGCCAGGCGCCGCATCCCCTGGGTCCCCGTGACAGAACCCCCCCCTCCAGGGGCGGCCACTGGACGACCCCCAGGGGCACGGGGGTGTGCCAAATAGAAGGCCTTCACTAGCCTAGGAGCATGGACCTCTGCAGCCGGAATCCAAGAACGATCCTCCGGACCGTAACCCACCCAATCGACCAAATACTGCAAGGACCCCCTAGACAGCCTGGCACCCAGAATGGCCTTAACTTCGAATTCCTCCTCGCCCTCCACAGAGACAGGAGGCGGTGGAGCATGGACTTTGGTGTACCTGTTACATAACAGCGGCTTCAGAAGGTTTACATGGAACACATTGTGTATTTTAAAATGGGGGGTAACGCCAAAGCATAGGAGACAGGGTTGAGTCGCCGTAGAATCTTATAGGGGCCGATATACCTAGGAGCCAACTTCATGGAAGGCACTAAGAGCTTGATATTACGTGAAGACAGCCAAACCCTGTCCCCAACTTGATACACGGGTGCCTGCCTCCTGTGTCTGTCGGCCTTAGTTTTCTGGATGGCACTACTTTCCTCCAGTGCCCGTCTCACTCTCCCCCAAGTCTCTTTCAATGATGCCAGTTGTTTATCTAAAGCAGGAATCGTGGTATCAGGAAACGTGGCGGGGAGCACGGGAGGATCAAAGCCATAAACAGTGAAGAAAGGAGAATGACCTGTGGATTCACTTACTGCGCTGTTAATAGCATATTCTGCCCACGGTAGCAGATCTGACCAGTTATCTTGTTGTTCTGAGATGAAGCACCTGAGATATTTCTCTACGTTTTGGTTTGCTCGTTCTGCTGCCCCATTGGTCTGGGGGTGATAGGCCGAAGAGAAAGAGAGGTCTATTCCCACGTTCTTACAAAACCCTCTCCAGAATCCGGAGATGAATTGGGTCCCCTATCAGAGACTATCTCCCGAGGGACACCGTGAATGCGGACCACATTGGCAATGAATATGGGCACCAGTTCAGCTGCCGAAGGTAGTTTCTGAAGAGGAACATAGTGACCCATCTTGGAAAATCGATCTATGATCGTAAGTATCACTGCATTCCCTCTTGACTCAGGTAGCTCTACTATAAAATCCATGGCTACATGTGACCAGGGTCGTTCGGGGATCGGCAAAGGCTGGAGTAAGCCAATGGGTGCTGTTTTGGGACTTTTCTGCCTTGTGCACACTTCGCACACGGCAATGTAATCTTTGACGTCTCGGCGCAACGTGGGCCACCAGAGGAGTTTACTGATACTAGACACAGTCTTGGTGATACCCATATGCCCGGAAGTTTTATTGTCATGATAGATGTTGAGTACCTCTTCTCTTTCGTTCTCAGGTACAAAGAGTTTCGCAGGAGGTTTTCCCCCAGGAGCTGCACCCTGGACGGTCTGCAACCTTTTCATTAGAGGAGACGAAACACTAATCGTGGTAGCGGCTATAATCCTCTCCTGGGGTACAATGGGATGCTGATCTTGGATATTATGTTCATAAGACTCATACTGTCTCGACAATGCGTCTGCTTTAATGTTTCTGGACCCAGGTCTATAGGTAAGTACGTAATTAAAACTTGAAAGAAACAATGACCATCTCGCTTGTCTGGAGTTTAAACGTTTGGCATCTCCAATGTACGTGAGATTCTTATGGTCGGTTATGATAACAACGGGGTCCTTAGACCCTTCTAATAAGTATCTCCATTCGGCCAAGGCCGCGATGACTGCTAACAATTCTCTATTTCCAATGTCATAGTTCTTCTCTGCCGGGGACAACTTTCGAGAATAGAAGCCGCATGGATGCAAGGGTTTGTCAGGAGCCTCCCTTTGGGACAAGACTGCACCAAGACCTAGTTCGGAGGCGTCAACTTCTAATTGGAAAGGCAGAGCCGGATCTGGATGCCGGAGAACAGGAGCAGTAGTAAAGGCTTGCTTTAGTGTCTCAAAGGCTTGAGTGGCTTGAGGTGTCCATTTCTGATTTCCCACCCCTTTCTTTGTCATAGCCGTGAGAGGGGCCACCAAGGCCGAAAAATCTTTAATGAACCTTCTGTAATAGTTCGTGAACCCCAGAAACCTCTGAATGGCTTTAAGTCCTTGGGGTAGAGGCCAGTCAAGAATAGCTGAGAGCTTCTTAGGATCCATTTGAAACCCCCAGGAGTTATAATATAACCAAGGAATTGCACAGTTACTATGTCGAATAGACATTTTTCTAGCTTACAGTACAATCCAGCCTTCAATAGTTTTTTCAACACTTGTTTTACATGGACATGATGAGTGTCCATATCAGGAGAGTATATCAGGATATCATCCAGATATACTATGACGAATTCTTGCAGAAATTCCCTTAGAGTGTCATTTATAAGGTCCTGAAAGACGGCTGGCGCATTACACAACCCAAAAGGCATCACCAGGTATTCGTAATGCCCGCTACGTGTATTAAAAGCCGTTTTCCATTCGTCTCCCTTTTTAACCCTGACCAGGTTGTACGCTCCGCGTAAATCAAGCTTAGTATAGACACGAGCCCCTTTTAATCGGTCAAACAATTCTGTTATGAGGGGTATGGGATATGCATTTCTTATAGTGATCCTATTTAAACCCCTATAGTCGATGCAAGGTCGCAGATCTCCCTCTTTTTTGGAGACAAAAAAGAAACCTGCTCCTGCTGGGGAGGAGGACCGTCTAATGAATCCTCGTTCCAGATTCTCCCTTATATATTCCTCCATAATGTCGTTCTCCCTTTGTGACAAAGGGTATACGTGACCCCTAGGAGGCATCGTACCGGGGAGTAAATCAATAGCACAGTCATATGGACGATGTGGTGGTAGAACCTCAGTCCTGGCTTTAGAGAACACCTCCTTTAATGCCCGGTAACATTCAGGGACCTCTGTGGACAAAGGAGGGGCTGTGGCAATATTGAGGCTACCAATCACATTAACTGTACCTAGGCACTTAGACTGACAACTTTGACCCCAACATTTTATGTCTCTCTGGACCCAATCGACTACTGGGTTGTGCTCTGTTAGCCATGGAAACCCAAGGACGACAGGACATGAGGGTGATTCAATGATTTGAAATCTTATAGTCTCCTGGTGCAAAACTCCTATTCTCATACATACATCGACTGTATCGTGAGTGATATGAGGACATGCCAGAGGGTTACCATCTATGGCCTCCACCCTTAGAGGCCTTTCCCTGAGAACCAGTGGTATGAGGTTTTTGGCAGCAAAATTCTTATCCATAAAATTGCCTGAGGCCCCAGAGTCCAAAAACGCCTCAGTCTTGAGGTGAACCCCCTCCCAGGCTAGGGAGACCGGTAACAGAATCCTGGATTTATTTTTTTCATTATCCACAAAGGAGGCACATAAAGAACCGACAAGCTGGGTGTCTCCTGTTCTGAATCCCACTCTGCTATGTTCAACCCTGCCAACCCTGGGTCTCTGAGGACATCGAAGGCGGAAGTGATCTGCCCCTGCACAATAAAAGCAGAGCCCCTTTTCTTTTCTGTGAGCTTTTTCTGCTTCTGAAATACCTGTCCTCCCTATTTGCATGCGTTCAACGACCGGTAAATCAGTTTTTTCATTCTCCGAACCACCTGATGTACTGGAGTGTCTGGGTAACGAGGGTAAAGGAGGCAAGACCCTTCTGGGTCTATCTCTGGTGTGTCTCCTTTCCCTGATTTGATCGTCCATGGCTATACAGAAATCTATCAGGTGGTCCAGACTTTCTGGTAATTTTAAGGGAGCCAGTTCAAACATAAAAGCCTCGTTCAAGCCTTCGGTAAAGGCTAAGGTTAAAACGTCGTTCGGCCAAAGTACTTCTGAAACCAAAGTCTTAAACTCTATGGCATAATCGGCAACCCTCTTATTACCTTGTTTGATATGAAACAAGGACCTACCCGCATTGGTAGCCCTTCTAGAGGGATCAAAGGTACGTTTTAACTCAGAGGTAAAACCCTCATAGTCATAAATGATGGGTTTCTTATTTTCCCACAACGGCGTAGCCCACAATAAAGCTTTTTCTGTTAAATGATTAATCAGATATCCTACTTTAGCTTTATCAGACATACAAGAACCTGGATTGTTCTCAAACAGAATCTCGAGTTGAGTCAAAAACCCCCGACATAGGCTTGGTGTACCATCATAGCGTAGGGGTGCCTTCATACTAAGCCTATGTCCTTCAGGGGAGACCGGACTGACCCTAGGTAACACTGGATCTGGAGGGTTTGTGGTACCTGTATTGGACCGATTTAGCAGGGTTTGCAGAGCGAGAGAAATCTGGTCCATCCTATGGTCCTGTTCCTCTTGTCTGGCTGCGATACGTGCCAGCTGGTTAGAGAGGTCTGCGGGATCCATTGGCCCTGACGTAATGTCACGGATCCCCCTGATTACCAAAAGTGTGGTCCCTTTACGCAGACCGCTCTCTACCCTTCCGATCCTTGAATGGTCGGTGATACTAAACAGACAAATAACCAGACAATATAAAAACAAGGGGTAACACCAGACAGAGGTATGGAATAGAGTATTGTCACGAATCTTTCTGACTACTAAGATATAAATCTCTTTATGCAGCTCCCTTTCTACTCTTCCGATCCTTGAATGGTCGGCAAAGCTATAAAGGCAACGAAACAGGTAACAGACAAAGAAAGGGAAATACCAGACAGGGGTACAGACCAGATCACAAGTCCTCCCTAGGACTTTAGTAATAGCAGAGGTAGTCTGATGTGTGCTTAGGGTGCCACACAGACTGACCTCGGTACCAACGTTAAGGGCAGAACCTAGAACAGAGTAAATGCCAATGCCAGGAGTCATACACAGGAGGGTTCGTTTGCCAATGCCAAGGGTCATACACAGGAGGGTTCGTTTGCCAATGCCAAGGGTCATACACAGGAGGGTTCGTTTGCCAATGCCAAGGGTCATACACAGGAGGGTTTGTTTGCCAATGCCAAGGGTCATACACAGGAGGGTTCGTTTGCCAATGCCAAGGGTCATACACAGGAGGGTTCGTTTGCCAATGCCAAGGGTCATACACAGGGTTAACACAGGAGATAGCCAAAATCACACAAGAGCTCTGCGGGAGGTGAATACCACGTCAGGGCACCGGTGTATGGGAGAGACTGGGTTTTAAACCCGGCGGGTCCGCGTCACAGCGCCAGGCCCCGCCCCTTGGCGTCCCACGTGAGCGGGCCCGGAAGCGCTTACATTCGGCGCCTGGCCAGCGAGCAGCGAGGAAGCTGCTGCCAGGCGCCGCATCCCCTGGGTCCCCGTGACAATTAGAATCATTTCAATACAAGTGTATATTGATTTATTAGAACTTATCCAACGGATTCTTCTGGGACAGCCGTCCAGTGCACTAGTCAAGATTTACATTGTATGACTTCGATTTAATTCATTTTCTGCATTTGCAGATACTTTACCATAGGGTCTTCTGGGACTCATAGAATGTTTTTTTTTGCATTCTGATACTCAAGCGTCATTTAATGTCTGCAATATAAGATCTATACTGACCTGATTGTGCTAGAGTTACTTTGCAGTAACTGGCTATTCTACAGACATTTTTCTCGCCACTAACCAGGTGAATGTTATGTTAGCAGTGATTCATTGATAATTATCAACAGTCAACAGCTTTTTTACAGTTTCCAACTCATCACCTATTATTCAATAATCTATGTGCAATTTTATATGTTTCTAATATATTGTTGTTGTAATTATTGTATTATTTGTATTTTTCGGAATATCCGTATAATAAAAATTAAATATACTTTCAAATTCTAACCTATTTCCAGTTGTGAGAATGGTTTTTTCCACCTTGGAGCTTTTATGTTCTTATTTTGGGGAAATACAGACTGAATCCTGGAATCACCGACCAGCAAATTATATCACCTGTGCTCTCCTTCAGATATCTGGCAAACCTGGCCTGTTAGGGGGACCTGAGGGACGGAGTTGAGAAACACTGTTCTAGACAGTACATAGGTTGGGGCCCAGTGGATCATTCAAACCAACGGACACCCTCTTACATGTGGATAAGTGTTGTAAGAGGTTATTCAGAGAATTTCAGCGGTTTCATGTTCGGCGCACTTTGGTTTTATATTTTAATATTGAATCCATTGAATATTGAATATTTTGTAATATTGAAACCTATGGGATTCTCCTGATTAAACCTGTCGAATGAAACCACTGAACATCAGGGCATTTCACTGACACTTTGGTGCATTCAGGGTTCTGTAAATAGATTAACCATTAGTTCTCTATGGGGAATTTCGCACCACCAAATTGTGGCGATGTGCCCCTTCTTTCTATGACAATTCGCCAGTGTTTGGCAAATTGACAGCTTTCTGAATATTCAAACTGCCTTGAAATCACACCGTCCAAGAAAATTCACTGTCCAGTGCAATTCGGTGGCAAGTTTGCCGCTGGCAGAGGATGAGAAAAGGCAGACTTTTCCTGCTATGAGCTTGTTACTGAATAACCGTACAATGTCTCTGCATCACACATGTAGGCCCTATATAGGGATCCTGGGAAGGAGCCTAAGGGTTGTGCCCGAGTGTCATGGTGTGGAAGCTCGAGAGAGATTGATGCATTGGGGTTTATTGGGTCTTACTCCACACACTGGGGCAGATTCAGTGGGTTTTCCATAATGTCAAGGTTATGTGGATGGTTTAAGAGCTCTGGCTGGAGGAGCCGGAATGCTGCTGTTGTTCATGGCTCATAGATTTGATGAAGAAGTGTTGGACCTGGGCCTGTGTAGATGTGTATGAGCTGGCTCAATCCCCCCGCAAAGACCTAGTGAGCGTTTTGCTGTATATTCTCTGTTAATAACTCCAGACGTATGCAGATGCACAGATGCAACATGGGAAGTAAAAGAGCATCCAGATAAGGTTAGGGCTGTCTCACCTAGTGGTAAAATGAGGAATCGCAGGTAGTTGAGCCAATCTGGCGTTTTCCCTGCTAGCTGCTCCACAAAGAACCTGAGGATTACACTGAGATAACTTTGATCTCCAGCAACGAGGACTCGCACCGGGGGCGGCATCAACGAATTACAGTTACAGCTGCAGAAAGAGGAAAAACAAGCTCACAAGAGCCATGCCAAAACATAAAATGTGCTGAGCAAGATATTGGAGGGGGTCCTGCACGTCTTACTATGTCAGACATATTAGGGTAGAGAAGCAGGGACTGACATTTTTTTCGTAAAGGAGATTCAAGTCTGTGTTTACTGGCATTTCGAGTCCTAATAAAAATATGGATCGCATATTAGCTCTCGTGGCTAGACTTTAATGGAAATATTGGCTATAGCGATTCAATTCAAGTTAATCGGGATGACAATTTCCAAAAACAAATCAAATGGTGAAAGGTGACATGCGTATCTTACTGAAAATGCACATTATACTGTAAATCCCAGACATGCGAGTTTTACTGTATATGCACATTATACTGTAAATCCCAGACATGCGAGTCTTACTGTAAATGCACATTATACTGTAAATCCAGGACATACGAGTCTTACTGTGAATGCACATTATACTGTAAATCCCAGACATACGAGCCTTACTGTAAATGCACATTATATTGTAAATCCAGGACATACGAGTCTTACTGTGAATGCACATTATACTGTAAATCAAAGACATGCGAGCCTTACTGTAAATGCACATTATACTGTAAATCCAGGACATACGAGTCTTACTGAAAATGCACATTATACTGTAAATCCCAGACATGCGAGTTTTACTGTATATGCACATTATACTGTAAATCCCAGACATGCGAGTCTTACTGTAAATGCACATTATACTGTAAATCCAGGACATACGAGTCTTACTGTGAATGCACATTATACTGTAAATCCCAGACATGCGAGTATTACTGTGAATGCACATTATATTGTAAATCCAGGACATACGAGTCTTACTGTGAATGCACATTATACTGTAAATCAAAGACATGCGAGCCTTACTGTAAATGCACATTATACTGTAAATCCAGGACATACGAGTCTTACTGTAAATGCACATTATACTGTAAATCCCAGACATGCGAGTATTACTGTGAATGCACATTATACTGTAAATCCCAGACATGCGAGTATTACTGTGAATGCACATTATATTGTAAATCCAGGACATACGAGTCTTACTGTAAATGCACATTATACTGTAAATCCAGGACATACGAGTCTTACTGTAAATGCACATTATACTGTAAATCCAGGACATGTGAGTATTACTGTATATGCACATTATACTGTAAATCCCAGACATGAGAGTCTTACTGTAAATGCACATTATACTGTAAATCCAGGACATACGAGTCTTACTGTGAATGCACATTATACTGTAAATCCCAGACATGCGAGTATTACTGTGAATGCACATTATATTGTAAATCCAGGACATACGAGTCTTACTGTGAATGCACATTATACTGTAAATCAAAGACATGCGAGCCTTACTGTAAATGCACATTATACTGTAAATCCAGGACATACGAGTCTTACTGTAAATGCACATTATACTGTAAATCCCAGACATGCGAGTATTACTGTGAATGCACATTATACTGTAAATCCCAGACATGCGAGTATTACTGTGAATGCACATTATATTGTAAATCCAGGACATACGAGTCTTACTGTAAATGCACATTATACTGTAAATCCAGGACATGTGAGTATTACTGTAAATGCACATTATACTGTAAATCCCAGACATGCGAGTATTACTGTGAATGCACATTATACTGTAAATCCCAGACATGCGAGTATTAGACATGTGCATTCGTTTTAGTACTAAAACGATTTAGTCCGAATTTTGGGATAATTTAGTATGACTCAAGAGAAACGAAACTGCTCAGTCCAAAAAACGAAAGAAACTAAAATAAAATGCACTACATTTTAGTTTCAGTCCTTTTTGTGATATTACATTGATGAGTGAAGGAGACCAGCAATGAAGATCGCAACATCCGAAGTTCTGCACCCTGCACATGCCAATGCAGTAGGATGTTCTATACAGAGAGTGGCATTAATGCAGGAGTATGTTCTATACATTATACAGAGAGGGGTATTAATGCAGGAGGATGTTATATACATTATACAGAGAAAGGTATAAATTGAGGAGAATGTTCTATACAGAGAGGGACATTAATGCAGGAGGATGTTATCTACATTATACAAAGAGGGGTATTAATTAATGCAGGAAGATGTTCTAAACATTATACAGAGAGGAGCCTTTTTTTAGCCCTTTAAATCCAGTGGCTGTGAGCGCTGAGATCGGCTGCTTGTTACATTATCTCTCAGTACAATGTATCAGGCTCAGTTGTTACAGTAACTGACTGTAACAGCGCTCAGAGTTTCAGTAAAACAAGGAAATAATATTGTTCTAACCTCTTATATATAAAAATATTATTTACTAGTTTTACAGAAACTCTGAGCGCTGTGATGAGCAGCAATCAGTTACTGTAACAGCTTGGCCTGACACGGGGCAGTATTACAATGTTGGTGCTAACTTAACCAGAGCTGTTGTAAGCTGAAAACCTCCATAGGCTATAATGGCTCTGGGAAGGTTACAACAGCTCTGGTTAAGTTAGCACCAACTATGTAATATGGCCCACATTGTGCTGAGAGTGAGAGATACTGTAACAAGCAGCGATCTCAGCCCTCTGAGGAGCCACCACTACAATAGTAATTGTATCCACTGGTTTTCGGATGAACGAAATTAGTTTTCATACTAAAGAACTGAAAACGAATTTCTTTAGCAACTAAATAAATTGCATTTTAGGACTAATCCATTAGTTCAAAACGAAATTTTGTGCTGTGCACATGTCTAGCGAGTATTACTGTGAATGCACATTATACTGTAAATCCAGGACATACGAGTCTTACTGTAAATGCACATTATACTGTAAATCCCAGACATGCGAGTATTACTGTGAATGCACATTATATTGTAAATCCAGGACATACGAGTCTTACTGTAAATGCACATTATACTGTAAATCCAGGACATACGAGTCTTACTGTAAATGCACATTATACTGTAAATCCAGGACATGTGAGTATTACTGTAAATGCACATTATACTGTAAATCCCAGACATGCGAGTATTACTGTGAATGCACATTATATTGTAAATCCAGGACATACGAGTCTTACTGTGAATGCACATTATACTGTAAATCCAGGACAATACGAGTCTTACTGTAAATGCACATTATACTGTAAATCCAGGACATGTGAGTATTACTGTAAATGCACATTATACTGTAAATCCCAGACATGCGAGTATTACTGTGAATGCACATTATATTGTAAATGCCACCCAACTCACTGACGCAACATTCAATCACTCTCACCTTACAGTCCTCTCCTCCTGTTTCCAACCCCAACCCTCAGATTGTGAGTTCCTACGGGAATAGGGCCCTCATCTCCTCCTGTACTGTTTGTCAAATGTTGTTCAATGTATTGTATTGTAACCCTGTCTATACTGTGCCTATTGTACAGCGCTGCGGAATATGCTGGCGCTTTATAAATAAAGAATAATAATAATAAATCCAGGACATGCGAGTCTTACTGTAAATGCACATTATACTGTAAATAACAGACATGCGAGTCTTACTGTAAATGCACATTATACTGTAAATCCCAGACATGCGAGTCTTACTGTAAATGCACATTATACTGTAAATCCCAGACATGCGAGTCTTACTGTAAATGCACATTATACTGTAAATCCCAGACATGCGAGTCTTACTGTAAATGCACATTATACTGTAAATCCCAGACATGCGAGTATTACTGTAAATGCACATTATACTGTAAATCCCAGACATGCGAGTCTTACTGTAAATGCACATTATACTGTAAATCCCAGACATGCGAGTATTACTGTAAATGCACATTATACTGTAAATCCCAGACATGCGAGTCTTACTGTAAATGCACATTATACTGTAAATCCCAGACATGCGAGTATTACTGTAAATGCACATTATACTGTAAATCCCAGACATGAGAGTATTACTGTAAATGCACATTATACTGTAAATCCCAGACATGAGAGTCTTACTGTAAATGCACATTATACTGTAAATCCAGGACATACGAGTCTTACTGTAAATGCACATTATACTGTAAATCCCAGACATGTGAGTCTTACTGTAAATGCACATTATACTGTAAATCCCAGACATGCGAGTCTTACTGTAAATGCACATTATACTGTAAATCCCAGACATGCGAGTATTACTGTAAATGCACATTATACTGTAAATCCCAGACATGCGAGTATTACTGTAAATGCACATTATACTGTAAATCCCAGACATGCGAGTATTACTGTGAATGCACATTATATTGTAAATCCAGGACATACGAGTCTTACTGTAAATGCACATTATACTGTAAATCCAGGACATACGAGTCTTACTGTAAATGCACATTATACTGTAAATCCAGGACATGTGAGTATTACTGTAAATGCACATTATACTGTAAATCCCAGACATGCGAGTATTACTGTGAATGCACATTATACTGTAAATCCCAGACATGCGAGTATTACTGTGAATGCACATTATATTGTAAATCCAGGACATACGAGTCTTACTGTGAATGCACATTATACTGTAAATCAAAGACATGCGAGCCTTACTGTAAATGCACATTATACTGTAAATCCAGGACATACGAGACTTACTGTAAATGCACATTATACTGTAAATCCCAGACATGCGAGTATTACTGTGAATGCACATTATATTGTAAATCCAGGACATACGAGTCTTACTGTAAATGCACATTATACTGTAAATCCAGGACATACGAGTCTTACTGTAAATGCACATTATACTGTAAATCCAGGACATGTGAGTATTACTGTAAATGCACATTATACTGTAAATCCCAGACATGCGAGTATTACTGTGAATGCACATTATATTGTAAATCCAGGACATACGAGTCTTACTGTGAATGCACATTATACTGTAAATCCAGGACATACGAGTCTTACTGTAAATGCACATTATACTGTAAATCCCAGACATGCGAGTATTACTGTGAATGCACATTATATTGTAAATCCAGGACATACGAGTCTTACTGTAAATGCACATTATACTGTAAATCCAGGACATACGAGTCTTACTGTAAATGCACATTATACTGTAAATCCAGGACATGTGAGTATTACTGTAAATGCACATTATACTGTAAATCCCAGACATGCGAGTATTACTGTGAATGCACATTATACTGTAAATCCCAGACATGCGAGTATTACTGTGAATGCACATTATATTGTAAATCCAGGACATACGAGTCTTACTGTGAATGCACATTATACTGTAAATCAAAGACATGCGAGCCTTACTGTAAATGCACATTATACTGTAAATCCAGGACATACGAGACTTACTGTAAATGCACATTATACTGTAAATCCCAGACATGCGAGTATTACTGTGAATGCACATTATATTGTAAATCCAGGACATACGAGTCTTACTGTAAATGCACATTATACTGTAAATCCAGACATACGAGTCTTACTGTAAATGCACATTATACTGTAAATCCAGACATGTGAGTATTACTGTAAATGCACATTATACTGTAAATCCCAGACATGCGAGTATTACTGTGAATGCACATTATATTGTAAATCCAGGACATACGAGTCTTACTGTGAATGCACATTATACTGTAAATCCAGGACATACGAGTCTTACTGTAAATGCACATTATACTGTAAATCCAGGACATGTGAGTATTACTGTAAATGCACATTATACTGTAAATCCCAGACATGCGAGTATTACTGTGAATGCACATTATATTGTAAATGCCACCCAACTCACTGACGCAACATTCAATCACTCTCACCTTACAGTCCTCTCCTCCTGTTTCCAACCCCAACCCTCAGATTGTGAGTTCCTACGGGAATAGGGCCCTCATCTCCTCCTGTACTGTTTGTCAAATGTTGTTCAATGTATTGTATTGTAACCCTGTCTATACTGTGCCTATTGTACAGCGCTGCGGAATATGCTGGCGCTTTATAAATAAAGAATAATAATAATAAATCCAGGACATGCGAGTCTTACTGTAAATGCACATTATACTGTAAATCCCAGACATGCGAGTCTTACTGTAAATGCACATTATACTGTAAATCCCAGACATGCGAGTCTTACTGTAAATGCACATTATACTGTAAATCCCAGACATGCGAGTCTTACTGTAAATGCACATTATACTGTAAATCCCAGACATGCGAGTCTTACTGTAAATGCACATTATACTGTAAATCCCAGACATGCGAGTCTTACTGTAAATGCACATTATACTGTAAATCCCAGACATGCGAGTCTTACTGTAAATGCACATTATACTGTAAATCCCAGACATGCGAGTATTACTGTAAATGCACATTATACTGTAAATCCCAGACATGCGAGTCTTACTGTAAATGCACATTATACTGTAAATCCCAGACATGCGAGTATTACTGTAAATGCACATTATACTGTAAATCCCAGACATGAGAGTATTACTGTAAATGCACATTATACTGTAAATCCCAGACATGCGAGTCTTACTGTAAATGCACATTATACTGTAAATCCCAGACATGCGAGTATTACTGTAAATGCACATTATACTGTAAATCCCAGACATGCGAGTCTTACTGTAAATGCACATTATACTGTAAATCCCAGACATGCGAGTATTACTGTAAATGCACATTATACTGTAAGTCCCAGACATGAGAGTATTACTGTAAATGCACATTATACTGTAAATCCCAGACATGAGAGTCTTACTGTAAATGCACATTATATTGTAAATCCAGGACATACGAGTATTACTGTAAATGCACATTATACTGTAAATCCCAGACATGCGAGCCTTACTGTAAATGCACATTATACTGTAAATCCCAGACATGCGAGCCTTACTGTAAATGCACATTATACTGTAAATCCCAGACATGCGAGCCTTACTGTAAATGCACATTATACTGTAAATCCCAGACATGCGATTCTTGCTGTAAATGCACATTATACTGTAAATCCCAGACATGAGAGTCTTCCTGTAAATGCACATTATACTGTAAATCCCAGACATGCGAGTCTTACTGTAAACAGGGCCGCCATCAGTGCATTACGCCCCATGCTGCCGTAAGGGCCGGGGCCCCATCGGCAGCAGCGGCGCCCTTCTTCAGCTCCGGTCTCGGACTCTACGAGTCCAAATCCAGAGCTGACTGTGTGTCTCCCCTCCTGCCCTGGCAGCTTCGCTGGCTGGCTGGGTGGGCCCAAGCAGCGTGCAGGGGCCTCCCAAGCATGCTTCTTCAGCTCCGCCCCATTCCAGTCAGTGAAGCAGCCTGAGACGGAGGGCCCGGCCAGAAGAAGAGCAGAAGAAAAGAAGAATAGAGAAGAAAAGAAGGAGGACAGGGAAGGAAGACAGCGGAGTGGTGAGCCAGGGCCCAGCCAGACCACCAGGGCCCAGCTAGACCTCCAGGGCCCAGCCAGACCCCAAGAGCCCAGCCAGACCCCCCAGGGCCCAGCCAGACCCCCCCAGGGCCCAGCCAGACCCCCAAGGTTCAGCCAGGGCCTAGCCAGACTCCAAGGTCCAGCCAGATCCCAAGGTCCAGCCAGACCCCCAGGGTCCAGCCAGACCCCCAATGGCCCAGTCAGACCCCCAATGGTCCAGCCAGACCCTCAGGGCCCAGCCAGACCCCAAGGTCCAGCCAGGGCCCAGCCAGACCCCAAGGTCCAGCCAGGACCCAGCAAGACCCCAAAGTCCAGCCAGACCCCAAGATCCAGTCAGGGCCCAGCCAGACCCCAAGGTCCAGCCAGGTCCCAGCCAGACCACAAGGTCCAGCCAGGGCCCAGCAAGACCGCAGGGCCCAGCCAGATCCCAAGGTCCAGCCAGGGCCTAGCCAGACCCCAAGGTCCAGCCAGATCCCAAGGTCCAGCCAGGGCCTAGCCAGACCCCAAGGTCCAGCCAGGGCCCAGTCAGACCCCAGGGCCCAGCCAGACCCCAAGGTCCAGCCAGGGCCCAGCCAGACCCCAAAGTCCAGCCTGGGCCCAGCCAGACCCCAAGGTCCAGCCAGGGCCCAGCCAGACCCCAAGGTCCAGCCAGGGCCCAGCCAGACCCCAAGGTCCAGCCAGGTCCCAGCCAGACCCCAAGGTCCAGCCAGGTCCCAGCCAGACTCCAAAGTCCAGCCAGATCCCAAGGTCCAGCCAGACCCCCAGGGTCCAGCCAGACCCCCAATGGTCCAGCCAGACCCTCAGGGCCCAGCCAGACCCCAAGGTCCAGCCAGGGCCCAGCCAGACCCCAAGGTCCAGCCAGGACCCAGCAAGACCCCAGCCAGACCACAAAGTCCAGCCAGACCCCAGGGCCCAGCCAGACTCCAAGATCCAGCCAGGGCCCAGCCAGACCCCAAGGTCCAGCCAGGTCCCAGCCAGACTGCAAGGTCCAGCCAGGGCCCAGCAAGACCCCAGGGCCCAGCCAGATCCCAAGGTCCAGCCAGGGCCTAGCCAGACCCCAAGGTCCAGCCAGATCCCAAGGTCCAGCCAGGGCCTAGCCAGACCCCAAGGTCCAGCCAGGGCCCAGTCAGACCCCAGGGCCCAGCCAGAACCCAAGGTCCAGCCAGAGCCCAGCCACACCCCAAGGTCCAGCCAGGGCCCAGCCAGACCCCAAGGTCCAGCCAGGGCCCAGCCAGACCCCAAGGTCCAGCCAGGGCCCAGCCAGACCCCAAGGTCCAGCCAGGGCCCAGCCAGACCCCAAGGTCCAGCCAGGGCCCAGCCAGACCTCAAGGTCCAGCCAGGGCCCAGCCAGACCTCAAGGTCCAGCCAGGGCCCAGCCAGACCCCAAGGTCCAGCCAGGGCCCAGCCAGACCCTAGGGCCCAGCCGTTCATACACACCACACATTACTGTGAGTTTTATTGCTGTGCAGCTCTGTGATACGCTCATACACACTGCACATTACTGTGAGTTTTATTGCTGTGGAACTGTGTTATGTCCTTTTTATTTTGTAAGGGGACAAAAAGCTGTTAAAGGTTGAGGAAGTGTACGGGGAGCCCCATCTTGAGGTTCAGTATGGGGCCCCATAATTTCTGACGGCTGCCCTGACTGTAAATGCACATTATACTGTAATTCCCAGACATGCGAGTCTTACTGTAAATGCACATTATACTGTAAATCCAGGGCATGCGAGTGTTACTGGAAATGCACATTATACTGTAAATCCAGGACATGTCTTACTGCAAATGAGTGTTCTTGTAAATCCCAGACATGCGAGTCTTACAGTAAATACACATTATAATTAGGGTTGTGCATGACATTTTGTTTCGTTTCGTTTTTTTTTTCTTAATTATTCTTTTAGGATTTTTTTTAGGCATTTTTTGGCTGAAATTTTAGGTTTCTTAACTTTTTTTTAAAGAAACAAAGCTTTTTAACCCATAGGTTTCAATGCAGCATATGAATCTGCACACTGCCGGGCAGCGCCTCTCTGTAGTAGAATTAATGCAGCATATGAATCCACACACTGCTGGGAAGCACCTCTCTGCGGTATAATTAATGCAGCATATGAATCCACACACTGCTGGGAAGCGCCTCTCTGCAGTATAATTAATGCAGCATATGAATCCGCACACTGCTGGGAAGCACCTCTCTGCAGTATAATTAATGCAGCATATGAATCCACACACTGCTGGGAAGGACCTCTCTGCAGTATAATTAATGCAGCATATGAATCCACACACTGCTGGGAAGCGCCTCTCTACAGTATAATTAATGCAGCATATGAATCCACACACTGCTGGGAAGCACCTCTCTGCGGTATAATTATTGCAGCATATGAATCCACACACTGCTGGGAAGCGCCTCTCTGCGGTATAATTAATGCAGCATATGAATCCACACACTGCTGGGAAGCACCTGTCTGCGGTATAATTAATGCAGCATATGAATCCACACACTGCTGGGAAGGACCTCTCTGCAGTATAATTAATGCAGCATATGAATCCACACACTGCTGGGAAGCGCCTCTCTACAGTATAATTAATGCAGCATATGAATCCACACACTGCTGGAAGCACCTCTCTGCGGTATAATTAATGCAGCATATGAATCCACACACTGCTGGGAAGCGCCTCTCTGCGGTATAATTAATGCAGCATATGAATCCACACACTGCTGGGAAGCACCTCTCTGCGGTATAATTAATGCAGCATATGAATCCACACACTGCTGGGAAGCGTCTCTCTGCAGTATAATTAATGCAGCATATGAATCCACACACTGCTGGGAAGCACCTCTCTGCGGTATAATTAATGCAGCATATGAATCCACACACTGCTGGGAAGCGCCTCTCTGCGGTATAATTAATGCAGCATATGAATCCACACACTGCCGGGAAGCGCCTCTCTGCGTTATAATTAATGCAGCATATGAATCCACACACTGCCGGGAAGCGCCTCTCTGCGGTATAATTAATGCAGCATATGAATCCACACACTGCTGGGAAGCGTCTCTCTGCAGTATAATTAATGCAGCATATGAATCCACACACTGCTGGGAAGCACCTCTCTGCGGTATAATTAATGCAGCATATGAATCCACACACTGCAGGGAAGCGCCTCTCTGCAGTATAATTAATGCAGCATATGAATCCACACACTGCTGGGAAGCACCTCTCTGCAGTATAATTAATGCAGCATATGAATCCACACACTGCTGGGAAGCGCCTCTCTGCAGTATAATTAATGCAGCATATGAATCCACACACTGCTGGGAAGCGCCTCTCTGCGGTATAATTAATGCAGCATATGAATCCGCACACTGCTGGGAAGCGCCTCTCTGCAGTATAATTAATGCAGCATATGAATCCACACACTGCTGGGAAGCACCTCTCTGCTGTATAATTAATGCAGCATATGAATCCACACACTGCCGGGAAGCGCCTCTCTGCAGTATAATTAATGCAGCATATGAATCCACACACTGCCGGGAAGCGCCTCTCTGCAGTATAATTCAGTATATGAATCCGCACCTCTATGGAGATTGATTCATTGAATCGTATCGATTTATTTTTTGATCAGTTATTTTTTTGTTTTTTATGAGTTATAATTAATGCAAAGGTTGAGGAAGTTTACGGGGGGGGCCATCTTGAGGTTCAGTAAGGGGCCCCATAATTTCTGACGGCTGCCCTGACTGTAAATGCACATTATACTGTAAATCCAGGACATGCGAGTCTTACAGTAAATACACATTATAATTAGGGTTGTGCATGACTTTTTTTTTTCGTTTTGTTTCAGGGTTTTTTCGGGTGTTTTTTTTCGTTTCGGATAATTTCTGACAGTTTTTCTTTAGTTTCAGATAATTTGATTCGGCTCATTTCGGCGATCCGGATCATTTTGCCGACTCAGCTCATTTCTGGTGATTCGGATCAGTTGGTTTTTTACTTCTATGACTTCTTTCGTTTTTTTATTGTTTATTTAAGAATGGGAAGTAGATTACTATTACCAATGGAATGAAAGTTTCTTTACTTAATTATTCTTTTAGGATTTTTTAGGCATTTTGTTGGGTGAAATTTTAGGCTTCCTAACTTTTTTTTAAAGAAACAAGGCTTTTTAACCTATAGGTTTCAATGCAGCACATGAATCCTCTCTGCAGTATAATTCAAGGCGAGAACATAAATAAAATAAAGGGGGGCGTGGCCGGAAAGCAGAGAAAGCTGGATGTGTGAGCGCTGAGCTCCCAGGCCCGAGTGCACAGATTGTCATTTCGGGGCAGAAATAACAGCGATGGCACAGCGGAAAAAGACACTTGCTACCCCAGGACTCTCAGGGACTGCGGGGACCCAACGCCGATCCTCCATTTTACAGTTTTTGGGGGATACATCTCAACCGCGGACCTCAGGTAAGGGATCCAAAATGGCGCCCGGCGATTCAGATCAGGAGGCCTCCCCGCCCCGCTTAGATTCAGCGCCAAAAGGGAGCGATATGGAACATGACCTGCGGGCATTACTACAGAGTTTGCCGACCAAAACAGATTTGGCTGCTCAGTTTACCCAAATGGAGCGCAATTTTAATACTAAATTTGATGAACTGGGGTTTGATTTGAAGCAAATGGGAGGCCGCGTGGTGGACTTGGAAGAGGACAGAGCCGCGTTATTTTCTCATGTGGAACGCTTAAATGGTCAAATGCTGACGCAAGCTAAACAGTTGGCCACGCTGCATAGACACCTGGATGATGTCGATAATAGAGGCAGACGAAACAATCTTCGCATAAAGGGTTACCCGGAAGCAGACTCAGGCAAGGAAGATGTTAAAGAGCTACTCCGTGGTCTGTTTAATGATATACTGGGTCGCTCTGGAAAGGAATTGCTAGTTCTGGATAGAGCTCACCGTGCGCCCGTACCATGTGCACCCGTACCATGAAAATGGTGAGTTTTGTCCAAATTTAAATTCGGAAAGAAACGAATTGCACATCTCTAATTATAATGTAAATCCAGGACATGCGAGTCTTACTGTAAATGCACATTATAAAGTAAATCCAGGACATACGAGTATTACTGTAAATGCACATTATACTGTAAATACCAGACATGCAAAGCTTCCTGTAAATGCATGTTATTGTAAATCCAAGATTGGGAAGCCTCCCTATAAATCCAGTATTTGCAAGCCTTACTGTAAATGCCCATTATACTGTAAATCCAGGACATGCAAGTCTTCCTGTAAATGCATGATCAATACCAGACACATGAGTCTTACTAGTTTTACTGTAAATCCCGGACATGCAAGTCTTACTGTAAATGCACATTATACTGTAAATCCAGGACATGCAAGTCTTCCTGTAAATGCGTGTTACTGTAAATCCAGGACACGCAAGCCTTACTGTAAATGCATGTTAAATACCAGACACATGAGTATTACTAGTTTTACTGTAAATCCAGGACATGCGAGTCTTACTGTAAATGCACATTATACTGTAAATCCAGGACAAGAGAGTCTTACTGTAAATGTATGTTATTTTAAATCCCTGACATGTGAGTTTTACTGTAAATGCATGTTATTTTAAATCCCTGACATGCGAGTCTTACTGGTCTTACTGTAAATGCACATTATACTGTAAATCCCCGACATGCGAGTCTTACTGTAAATGCACATTATAATTAAAATACCCAACATGCAAGCCTTACTGTAAATGCACATTATGCTGTAAATCCAGGACATGAGTATCTTACTTTAAATGCACATTATATTGTAAATCCCCGACATGCGAGTCTTACTGTAAATGTGTGTTATTGTAAAGCCAGAAAATGCAAGTCTTACTGAAAATACACAATATACTGTAAATTCAGGACATGCGAGTCTTACTGTAAGTGCGTGTTATTTTAAATCCCTGACATGTGAGTCTTACTGGTCTTACTGTAAATCCAACATGCGAGTTTTACTGTAAATGCACATTATACTGTAAATCGAGGACATGCAAGCCTTACTGTAAATGCACATTATACTGTAAATACAGGACATGCGAGTCTTACTGTAAATGTGTGTTATTTTAAATCCCTGACATGTGAGTCTTACTGGTCTTACTGTAAATCCAACATGCGAGTTTTACTGTAAATGCACATTATACTGTAAATCGAGGACATGCAAGCCTTACTGTAAATGCACATTATACTGTAAATACAGGACATGCGAGTCTTACTGTAAATGTGTGTTATTTTAAATCCCTGACATGTGAGTCTTACTGGTCTTACTGTAAATCCAACATGCGAATTTTACTGTAAATGCACATTATACTGTAAAACCAGGACATGCGAGCCTTACTGTAAATGCACATTATACTGTAAATCCCAGACATGCGAGTTTTACTGTAAATGTGTGTTATTGTAAATCACAGACATGCGAGTCTTACGGTAAATACACATCATACTGTAAATCCCTGACATGCATGTATTCCTCTAAATGCACATTATATTGTAAATCCCCGACATGCGAGTCTTACAGTAAATACACATCATTCTGTAAATCCAGAACACGTGAGTCTTACTGTAAATCAGGACATATGTGTCTTACTGTAAATGCGTGTTATTGTAAATCCAGGACATGCGAACCTTACTGTAAATGCAATTTATACTGTAAATCCAAGACACGCGAGTCTTACTGTAAATTTCAGACACAGGAGGGTGCAGGTATCTTGCTGTGTCAGACACATGGGGGGGTGCAGGTATCTTGCTGTGTCAGACACACGGGTGGGTGCGGGGCTCCAATTCTCTATGTAATCATGGAGGCAGCTCTGCATCATTCTTTATGTCTCAGGCACTTACTATCTCTGAATGCGTGTGATGATTCCACTGAATGCAGCCTGAACGTCGGCCGAGGAACATGTAGATACAGTCAGTAGTTTCCCCTTCAGCTGCTCACTGAGATACTGTTCAAAGAGAAGGTAGCATTAAATACCCCAGACATGTGCAGGAACCTCAGGGATGAGAATAGGGTGCAGGATTATACCAACACAGGGAGGAGGAGGTCATTAAGACTCCGGCCAAACATAATATAAAATTTTGAGATATTCCTAATGTTATGAATGAAAGTCGAGATTTTAATTACAACTCAGAAGCGCGTATTTGCATTATCTTTCTTTAATGCAATCCACAGCAGCAAAGGTATAACATACTGCATTCATATAAAAAAAATGCAGGACACAGGGGTCCGCCCCACAGTCCCTTCCACCAAAACCTAACAAGCAGTCCTAGAATGGCTTATACATGTCTCAGCGGGGGCGAGAACATAAATAAAATAAAGGGGGCGTGGCCGGAAAGCAGAGAGAGCTGGATGTGTGAGCGCTGAGCTCCCAGGCCCGAGTGCACAGATTGTCATTTCGGGGCAGAAATAACAGCGATGGCACAGCGGAAAAAGACACTTGCTACCCCAGGACTCTCAGGGACTGCGGGGACCCAACGCCGATCCTCCATTTTACCGTTTTTGGGGGATACATCTCAACCGCGGACCTCCGGTAAGGGATCCAAAATGGCGCCCGGCGATTCAGATCAGGAGGCCTCCCCGCCCCGCTTAGATTCAGCGCCAAAAGGGAGCGATATGGAACATGACCTGCGGGCATTACTACAGAGTTTGCCGACCAAAACAGATTTGGCTGCTCAGTTTACTCAAATGGAGCGCAATTTTAATACTAAATTTGATGAACTGGGGTTTGATTTGAAGCAAATGGGAGGCCGCGTGGTGGACTTGGAAGAGGACAGAGACGCGTTATTTTCTCATGTGGAACGCTTAAATGGTCAAATGCTAACGCAAGCTAAACAGCTGACCACGCTGCATAGACACCTGGATGATGTCGATAATAGAGGCAGACGAAACAATCTTCGCATAAAGGGTTACCTGGAAGCAGACTCAGGCAAGGAAGATGTTAAAAAGCTACTCCGTGGTCTGTTTAATGATATACTGGGTCGCTCTGGAGAGGAATTGCTAGTTCTGGATAGAGCTCACCGTGCGCTGAGGCCGAGGGGATCACAAAATGACGCACCTCGTGATATTATATGTTACATGTTACATAGTTATATAGGCTGAAAAAAGACATGCGTCCATCGGGTTCAGCCTCTCCCACATAACCTACTGCTGTTGATCCAAAGAAGGCAAAAACCCAGTCTGAAGCTCGCCAATATGCAACATACTGGGAAAAAATTCCTTCTTGACCCCAGAATGGCGTCAGATTTCTCCTTGGATCAAGAAGCTTTTACCCACAATTAAATATTATAACCCTTAATATTCTGTGTCTGCAGGAAGCATCCAGTCGTTTTTAAAAAGTCTGTACAGACTCTGACCCAACCACCTCAACAGGCAGAGAATTCCACAGCTTTATTGTTCTCACCGTAAAATAACCCTCCTATGTCGCTTGCAAGATTTTACACTGAAAGAGGAAATTCTCAGAGCAGCACGCAAAACTTTGGAAATTAAAGTGGACGGTCAAGTGATACTTTTCTTCCAAGATGTCTCCTGGACCACTTTACAGGCACGGAGGGCTCTGAAGCCGTTAACTGAAGCGCTCCAGGAACGTGATATTCGTTATCGAAGGGGATTCCCGCTATCTTTACAGGTGACACATAACAACCAAGTTCATTCTGTTGCATGTCCTGAGGACATTCCGGACTTTGTGCGTGTTTTTGGACTTCCAGAAGTTGACATCCCAGACTGGTATGGTTCGCCGTCGCCATCTGACACTCTACCCTTCCCACAGCGACCCCACTGGACTCAACAGGCGGAAAAAAAACATAAAGGCAAGCCCTCTACAGCGGCCCCTTCTGAGCCTGATCCAGAACTGTGAGGGAAGCCCTTGCTTTTGCTGCCATCGTTATTTGTAAGTTTATACGCTTTTTGATATTTTCTGCCCCCTTGCTAATTTTTCTGATTGAATGCGCTCGGGTCCAGCATACGAGACAGTCAGATGAGACTCTTGCTCGGTACCCAGAATTGTTGGAAAATTCTGAGACTTTCTCGGCCGCCCCGAGTGGTGGTTTTTTTTATGCCCTCTGATGGGTTTTCCCATTATCAGAGGTCCACACTACCTTAATTTTTCTCAAGTTTTGTGTTGTTATTGTTGTTTGTTTTTAGATTTTTCTTTTTGGTGATCACTCGTACTATTTGCTATGCTACTAGGGGGTATGGGCAGGTCCCGGGCTCTGACGCCCTCCTCTCTCACTAGTTTGGCTAATTTAAATTTGATTTCTATGAATGTCCGAGGTCTTAATATGCCAACCAAACGCTCGAAGGCTCTTGCAGAATTCCAGAGGTTGAAAGGTGATGTTATTTTTGTTCAGGAAACGCACTTTAGAGAGGGTTCGGCGCCAGGTTTTCGCAATGCTCGCTATCCGACTGGTTAATTTAGCAACTTTGGGGAGACAAAATCTAGGGGGGTTGCCATTCTTTTTGCGCGACATGTACCTTTTATTCTGCAAGATATGGTAACTGATCCACATGGTCGATTTTTGATGGTTAAAGGGATGTTGGGCAATACTAAGTTAACTTTTGTAAATGTTTACTTGCCGAACCGCTTGCAAACCAAATGCCTCCGAAAAGTGTTACGACATTTGTCCGAGTTTCAGGAAGGTTTTGTGGTCTTAGGGGGTGATTGCAATGTTTCGTTAGATATGCCGGCAGATTGTGTACAGGCTGAGGGGTCGTCTGTTCCCTCCCTACGGGTCCAATTTCGTAAACTCTTGTCAGCGGACCGTTTGATGGATTGTTGGCGTCTCAGTAATCCAGCAGTAAAGGACTACACGTTTTATTCACATGCCTTTAAGAAGTATTCTAGAATAGATTATTTTTTTGTAGAACATAGGGCTTTGGAAATGGTACGCAGCTGCAAAATAGGACCCATCACATGGTCGGACCATGCACCCCTTCTGTTATCTTTAGCCTTACCTAATTTAGAGAGAACGGAGAATGCCTGGCGTTCGAGTCATTACTATCTGATCCCATGACGCGAGCAGAGGTGACTGCCTCCTTAGAGAATTATTTCCTTGAAAATGACACTGATGATGTTGCACCTGCAATGGTTTGGGAGGCTCATAAGTGTGTGTTGAGAGGAGCTCTTATCCAGTTGGGCTCCAGGCGCAAGAAGGAAAGGACCGCCAGAATTGAGGAATTGATGAGATCACGGCCTTAGAACTGATGCATAAATCTGATCTAGATCCTGAATCATTCCGAAGATTAGTTCTATTAAGAGCAGACTTAGCTAAATTAATGAATGCGCAGGTGGCGCGGGCCCTTACACTGACGAAATATGCTTACTACACCCAAGGGAATAAATGTGGCAGGCTACTTGCACGTGCTTTGAAGAAACGACATCAAGCTACTTTTATCCTGAAACTGAGTACTAGCACGGGATCCGAGGTCAATACGACCCGAGACATTGCGGAAGCCTTCCATGCTTATTACCAAACTTTATATTGTATCGATGAGAGTCGGGTCCCAGAGCATATAGTGGACTTGTTTTTAACTAAGACGATTAAAACTACTTTACCGCGCAATGCTAGACGACAATTAGATAACCCGCTCACGTTGAAGGAATTTACGGAGGCTTTAAAATTAACGCCCTTGGGTAAGAGCCCGGGTCCTGACGGGTTTACGGTGCTATATTATAGGACTTTTGGGTCTATTCTGGGCCCCAGATTTGTTAAAGCTTTTAATTCTATTTCAGACAACTTTCCTATTCCACCTGCGACGCTCCTCGCTTCTATCTCTGTGATACCGAAACCGGATAGAGACCCGTTGGATTGCGCTAATTATAGACCCATATCTTTAATAAACGTTGAATAAAACGGTTTACGAAAATACTGGCTTTACGACTTAAGCCTCTCCTGACTTCAGTGATTCACCGAGACCAGACGGGTTTCGTACCGGGAAGGGAAGCCCATGACAACACTATCCGTACCGTCTCCCTCATCCATTATGCTTCCACGAAGGATCAGCCTTTGTTAGTCCTCTCGGTTGATGCTGAAAAAGTGTTCGACCGGGTGGACTGGTCTTATCTTTTTCGGATGTTGGAGAAGATGGGTTTTGGTGATCGATGGTGTTCGTGGTTGTGGGCGCTGTGTGATTGCCCTCAGGCACGAGTGCGGATTAATGGCAGACAATCGACCCCGTTGATATATAATGGGACTCGACAGGGGTGCCCTTTGTCCCCTCTCCTGTTCTTGCTGTATCTGGAACCCCTATTGCAGGCGATTAGAGATAATCCGGCGATTCAGGGAGTAACTGTTCCGGGACAGGAGCTCAAGGTGGCCGCATTTGCGGATGACCTGTTGTTCACCTTAACGGATCCCCTTGCATCGGTGTTGGCTTTGACGGAATTAGATGCATTCGCAGCTTTCTCGGGATATAAAATTAACGTGAGGAAGAGTGAGTTTTTAGGGGTAAACCTTTCACGTGTTGTGACCGAGAGTATTCGTAATACTTATGGAATGCGGTGGGTTCCAGAGGGACTTAAATATTTGGGAATACGCTTATCGTCGGACCTAGACCAATTATTTCAGTTGAATTATGTTTCTCTGCTGCAACAGATTAAGGGGGACTTACGTGACTGGAACTTGCCCCATATTTCATGGTTGGGAAGGATCAATGTCTAACGGATGAATATATTACCTCGACTGTTATATTTGTTCCAAACCCTTCCTATTACGGTATCTCAAACATTCTTTTCCGATTTGCGACAGACATTTACAGGCTATGTCTGGAGAGGGAAGAGGGCGAGGATAGCTTACAGCGAATTGACAAGACTGGTGGGAAGGGGTGGTCTGGGCTTGCCCCATGCTTATTTTTACTATCTAGCAGCGTTTTTTTCTATACTATACGGCTTGGTGAAGGGAACGATGGGTAAGCTTTGGGAAAATGTGCTACAGGCAGGAATTACTTAGCCGTTGTCCTCCATGCCCTGGCAGTCGGCACCGCTGGCGACCCTGGGGCTACGGTCACACCCACTGCTGGGCACACTGCTAAGGTTGTGGAGGAATCATGGAGTGGCATTAGGACTGACTACACTGACTTCCCGCCTGACACCCTTGACTCACAATCCCCTGTTCACACCGGGACTGACCTCGACATTCTTAGATGGGTTACTACCAAAACCGTATATACCGCTAGAAGCAGTAGTGGAAGATGACAACTTGCTCCCCCTGGACCGATTAGTGGCCCCAGATATGGCGACCAAGTCTATGGTGAAGTTCCAATATGCCCAACTGAGTCATTTTATTCGCTCTACTACGTGGTTGACAGAGGGATTGCCGCCATTGGCTCCATTTGAGACCTTCTGTACCGATAAGACTAGATATGGACATATTGTCTCGAATCTTTATTCATACATAATGAGATGGGCCTATAAAATTGATTCTCCGTTGCTTCTTAAGTGGGAAACAGATTTAGGAGTAGACATTTTGACTGAAGAATGGACCAGGGCTTTCGAACTTACATACTTTGCGTCCCGGAGTCAGGCGCTTCGTGAATCGAATTGTAAATTGTTTATGAGATGGTATCTTACCCCGTCTGTTTTACATGCTATGGACCTGATGTCTGTTGGAGGTGTAAAGTGGCCAGAGGTAACTATGTCCACATATGGTGGACTTGCCCGAAAATTCATAGCTTCTGGTCAGACGTTGCACAAGAGATATCGCGTTTAGGAGGACTGGAGGTGGAATTTACTCCCTCTGCCTATTTGCTTAATGTATTGCCATTTTCGATGCCCTCCTCTAAAAACTCACTTCTAGCAATTTTGTTAACCGCAGCGAGAGCACTGATTCCGTTATACTGGAGGAGGGAATGTGCACCCACCGTCAGGGATTGGGTTCTGAGGGTGGAGGGGATCAGAGCTCTAGAAGAAGCGCACTACAATAGTTTGGGTAAATATGAGGAATTTTATGCGATTTGGCGTCCATGGTCCTCGAACCTTCGCGCAATAATGGTATCAGACAGGTCACCGGAAGAGGAAGAATCAGTCTCGTAAGATAGTTGACCTATTATTGGGGGTTAGAGGTGAATTAAGACCTGAGCCCGGTGCTGTGCTGTTTTGTCTTGACATACCTTCCTGGTACTAGCTTTACTACTGTTTATCTATAGATACGATGATCACCTTTTTAGTTCGTTAATTTAGAGTTTATTATTTGTTGTATTATAAAATTCTAGCACTGTCTATGACCTAGAGGCACTTTGATTGTATTCTATATTATTGTGACTTTTGTCACTATTGTCTCTTATGTGATTTGTATTTTATACTTTGCAATAAAAAATATTTTACACAAAAAAAAAAAATAAAGGCCACTACAAAAAAGAGGCCATAAAGCAAGTTTGGGAGTATGCTGGATTGGAGATACTAGCACAATACTGGAGCCTCCCTGGAAACTGATATAGGGAATAAAAGGCAGTGTGGAAACATTGCTAGTGTCAAATATAATGAATGGAAACAGACCTTTGAGGGTCTGTGGGTATAGGAAAGCATGAGAAAACACACAGCCTTTATGAAGAGCCCTATCAGGAACAAACAATACCGGCCTGGGAAAACAGAAAAAAAAAAAAACAGCCTGGCCTCAATGCATTGAAATAGATGCCTAAATTGGGAGCGCTCCCAGTAGGTAAGGAATATTTCTATCAAACCAGAAAAAACAGTTTCCAGAGCAAGGATTAAAGCAGGGGTCTCAAAGTACCGGCCCGCGGGCCATTTGTGGCCCGCGGACCAGTTACAAACGGCCCGCAGAATACAAGGATCAGCAAGGTGTCCGTGAGGGGCCCTCGCACAGTCTGCTGCTGCTGCTGAGGCTGTCTGTGCGGGCCGCTGTGAAAACCGGAAGAGCAGAACAGGCAGGGCCATACACGGCTCCGTAAAGCTGCTCTGCTACAGGAAACACACATGCCCTGCGTGCTGGCTCCGCCCCCTTCCTACCAGCTGTCTGTACACAGAGGCCTCAGCAGACAATGGGAAACCTGGGTGAGTAATGTGGGGGGGGGAGAAAGGCTGATTAGGGGTTTAGGATTTAGCAGAACACAGAGGAGGGGAAAAACCAAAAAAGAGAAGTTGAAGACAGAGAGAGAGACAGGGGCTGATGGAGACAAAGAGAGACAGGGGCTGATGGAGACAGAGAGAGAGACAGGGGCTGATGGAGACAAAGAGAGACAGGGGCTGATGGAGACAGAGAGAGAGACAGGGGCTGATGGAAACAGAGAGAGAGACACAGGAGCTGATGGAGACAGAGAGAGAGAGACAGGAGCTGATGGAGACAGAGAGAGAGAGAGACAGCGGCTGATGGAGACAGAGCGAGACAGGGGCTGATGGAGACAGAGAGAGACAGGGGCTGATGGATCCAGAGAGAGACAGGGGCTGATGGAGACAGACAGGGGTTGATGGAGACACAGAGAGAGACAGGGGCTGATGGAAACAGAGAGAGAGACAGGGGCTGATGGAAACAGAGAGAGACAGGGGCTGATGGAGACAGAGAGAGACAGGGGCTGATGGAGACAGAGAGAGACAGGGGCTGATGGATCCAGAGAGAGACAGGGGCTGATGGAGACAGACAGGGGTTGATGGAGACACAGAGAGAGACAGGGGCTGATGGAAACAGAGAGAGAGACAGGGGCTGATGGAAACAGAGAGAGACAAAGGCTGATGGAGACAGAGAGAGACAGGGGCTGATGGAGACAGAGAGAGAGACAGGGGCTGATGGAGACAGAGACGGACTGATGAAGACAGAGAGAGACAGCGGCTGATGGAGACAGAGAGAGACCGGGGCTGATGGAGACAGAGAGAGAGACATTGGCTGATGGAGACAGAGAGAGAGAGAGAGAGAGACAGGAGCTGATGGAGACAGAGAGAGAGAGAGACAGGAGCTGATGGAGACAGAGAGAGAGAGACAGGAGCTGATGGAGACAGAGAGAGAGAGAGACAGGGGCTGATGGAGACAGAGAGAGAGAGACAGGAGCTGATGGAGACAGAGAGAGAGAGAGACAGGGGCTGATGGAGACAGAGAGAGACAGGGGCTGATGGATCCAGAGAGAGACAGGGGCTGATGGAGACAGAGAGAGAGAGAGAGGGGCTGATGGATCCAGAGAGAGAGAGACAGGGGCTGATGGATCCAGAGAGAGAGAGACAGGGGCTGATGGAAACAGAGAGAGACAGGGGCTGATGGATCCAGAGAGAGAGAGAGAGACAGGGGCTGATGGAAACAGAGAGAGACAGGGGCTGATGGACACAGAGAGAGAGAGACAGGGGCTGATGGAAACAGAGAGAGACAGGGGCTGATGGACACAGAGAGAGAGAGACAGGGGCTGATGGAGACAGAGAGAGAGACAGGGGCTGATGGAGACAGAGAGAGACGGACTGATGAAGACAGAGAGACAGGGGCTGATGGATCCAGAGAGAGAGAGAGACAGCGGCTGATGGAGACAGAGAGAGAGACAGGGGCTGATGGACACAGAGAGAGACAGGGGCTGATGGACACAGAGAGAGAGAGAGAGACAGGGGCTGATGGACACAGAGAGAGAGACAGGGGCTGATGGAAACAGAGAGAGACGGGCTGATGGAGACAGAGAGAGACAGGGGCTGATGGAGACAGAGAGAGACAGGGGCTGATGGAGACAGAGACAGGGGCCCATGGAAACAGAGAGAGGAGAGACAGGGGCTGATGGAAACCGAGAGAGACAGGGGCTGATGGAGACAGAGACAGGGGCCCATGGAAACAGAGAGAGAGAGACAGGGGCTGATGGAAACAGAGAGAGACAGGGGCTGATGGAGACAGAGACAGGGACTGATGGAGACAGAGAGAGAGAGAGAGGCTGATGGAGACAGAGAGAGAGAGACAGGGGCTGATGGAAACAGAGAGAGAGACAGGGGCTGATGGAAACAGAGAGAGAGACAGGCCCTGATGGAGACAGAGAGAGAGAGACAGGGGCTGATGGAGACAGAGAGAGAGAGACAGGGGCTGATGGAAACAGAGAGAGAGACAGGGGCTGATGGAAACAGAGAGAGAGACAGGCCCTGATGGAGACAGAGAGAGAGAGGCAGGGGCTGATGGAGACAGAGAGACAGGGGCTGATGGTGACAGAGATAGAAACGGGCTGAAGGACACAGAGAGACAGGGGCTGATGGACAGAGAGTGAGAGACAGGGGCTGATGGACAGAGAGAGTGAGAGACAGGGGCTGATGGAGAGAGAGACAGGGTCTGGTGAGCGAGAGAGACAGGGACTGAAGAGCGAGAGAGACAGGGACTGGGGAGCGAGAGAGAGACAGGGACTGGGGAGCGAGAGAGAGACAGGGACTGGAGAGCGAGAGAGAGACAGGGACTGGAGAGCGAGAGAGAGAGACAGGGACTGGAGAGCGAGAGAGAGACAGGGACTGGAGAGCGAGAGAGAGACAGGGACTGGAGAGCGAGAGAGAGACAGGGACTGGAGAGCGAGAGTGACAGGGACTGATGGAGACACACGGACTGAAGGATGGACACAGAAAGTGCCAGATGGACAGAGGGAGAGACACAGAAGGACGGAGGGACAGAAGGACTGAGGGAGAGAAAAAGAAAAGGTCTGTTACAGAATAAAATAAAAACACCTTAAAAAAGAATTTAAAAAAATCTCAACAGAAAAATACAAGATGTTCAGAAATAAAAACACTAAGCTGTAAAAGAAAACAGTTTAATAAAAAAATTAATAAAATAAAAAACAGTTTCAAATTTTGCATGCGGCCCCCGTGGAATATGAAAACTTGTCCAGTGGCCCTCATGTAATTTGAGTTTGAGACCCCTGGATTAAAGGGTCCTATGGACACAGGGTGACTTCAACACAGGAGAGGGATGGAAAACAATAAAAAACATCAGGCCTCCACCTTCCAAACGCATTTTTTAGATCCATGTACCTCAAGTCTAAAGTGACTACCGTCTCTCTCTTCTGATTTCCACGCCCTTCCTGTTCCTCTTCTCCTGATTTCCTTCTTTCCTGACCCTCGTCTCCTTTGATTTCCACGCCCTTCCTGTTCCTCTTCTCCTGATTTCCTCATCTCTTCCTTTCCTGACCCTCGTCTCCTCTGATTTCCTCATTCCTGTCCCTCGTCTCCTCCTTTCCTCATCTCTTCCTTTCCTGACCCTCGTCTCCTCTGATTTCCTCTTTCCTGTCCCTCGTCTCCTCCTTTCCTGTCCCTCGTCTCCTCTAATTTCCTCTTTCCTGTCCCTCGTCTCCTCCTTTCCTCATCTCTTCCTTTCCTGACCCTCATCTCCTCTGATTTCCTCTTTCCTGTCCCTCGTCTCCTCCTTTCCTCATCTCTTCCTTTCCTGACCCTCATCTCCTCTGATTTCCTCTTTCCTGTCCCTCGTCTCCTCCTTTCCTCATCTCTTCCTTTCCTGACCCTCGTCTCCTCTGATTTCCTCTTTCCTGTCCCTCGTCTCCTCTAATTTCCTCTTTCCTGTCCCTCGTCTCCTCCTTTCCTGTCTCTATTCTGATTTCCTTTCCCTCGTCTCCTCTGATTTCCTCTTTCCTGTCCCTTGTCTCCTGATTTCCTTTCCCTTGTCTAGTTTTTTTTCCTTTCCATCATCTCCTCCTTTCCTGTCCTTTCCCTTGTTTCCTGATTTCCTTTCCTGTCCCTCATCTCCTTTCCTGTCCATCTCCTCTGATTTCCTTTCCCTCGTCTCCTCCTTTTCTGTCCCTTGTCTCCTCTGATTTCCCTCATCACCTCTTATTTCCTCTCCTTTCCTGTCCCTCATCTCTTTTCCTGTCCCTGTCTCCTCCTTTCTCTCGTCTCCTCCTTTCCTTTCCCTAGTCTCCTGATTTCCTTTCCCTCGTCTCCTTTCCTGTCCCTTGTCTCCTGATTTCCCATCCCTCATCTCCTTTCCTGTCCCTTGTCTCCTCTGATTTCCCTCATTGCCTCTGATTTCCTCTCCTTTCCTGTCTCTCATCTCCGCTGATTTCCTCTTTCCTGTCCCTCGTCACTTCTGATTTCCTCTTTCCTGTCCCTCGTCGCCTGATTTCCTTTATGTTCCCTCGTCTCCTTTCTTTTCCTTTTCCTCGTCTACTCCTTTCCTGTCCCTCATCCCCTCCTCTCCTGTCCTTTCCCTCATCTCCTGATTTCCTTTTCTGTCCCTTGTCTCCTGATTTCCCTCATCTCCTCTCCTTTCCTGTCCCTCGTCGCCTCTCTTTTCCTGTCCCTCGTCTCCTCTTTTCCTGTCCCTAGTCTCCTCTTTTCCTGTCCATCGTCTCCTCTTTTCCTGTCCATCGTCTCCTCTTTTCCTGTCCATCGTCTCCTCTTTTCCTGTCCATCGTCTCCTCTTTTCCTGTCCATCGTCTCCTCCTTTCTCTCTTCTCCTCCTTTCCTGTCCCTAGTCTCCTCTGATTTCCTTTCCCTCGTCTCCTTTCCTGTCCCTAGTCTCTTGATTTCACTTCCCTCATCTCCTCCTTTCCTGTCCCTGGTCTCCTCTGATTTCCTCTCCTTTCCTGTCCCTCCTCTCCTGATTTCCTCTTTCCTGTCCCTCATCTCCTCCTTTCCCTCGTCTCCTCCTTTCCTTTCCCTCGTCTCCTCCTTTCCTGTTCCTTGTCTCCTCCTTTCCTGTCCCTCTTCTCCTCTGATTTCCTGTCCTTCATCTCCTCTGATTTCCTTTGTCTCCTCCTTTCCTGTCCCTCTTCTCCTCTGATTTCCTGTCCTTCGTCTCCTCTGATTTCCTTTGTCTCCTCCTTTCCTGTCCCTCGTCTCCTCTGGTTTCCTCTCCTTCATCTCCTCTGATTTCCCCTCCTTTCCTGCCCCTTGTGTCTGGTGTGTGTTATCCTCCTTACCTGCCCCTGCCAGTCAGAGGTGTTTAGTAAGATGATGCTCTCAGGCAGTTGTTGCTCTGAACCCAGGATCTCATTTAACTCATCAAACACAGATTTACGTGGCACCTGTGAAAGAAAGAGCAGTTTGTGATTCCATTAGGACTACTCTGATACGGCTCCAGGAATTAAACCTTTCAGATACAAAATGATGAACCATATGTAATTTAAGAGACTTGGGGCCATTATTATCATCATAACATCAGAGGGAAAAGGGATAAACATGGCGACCGTGGCCAGTAATTTGGAAATGCGGCAGATATGAGGTATATAGAATCAGAAGAGGCAGCTTGTTAGTGGTACACTCTGTGCAGAACCCAACCACTTTATTTTACCCCATGGGGTTAAGAAACGATTTGTTACACTATTTTCTCTTGCAAATTGTTTGCTTAGCATAGAAAAAATGTTGAAATCAAGACAGGAGGCAAGTATTAGCATAATCTTTCCTGAAATGCCACCATAACAGCGGGAACCGGAAAAAGAGCCACAACCTTCCACCAATTTGGCCAGCACAGCATCGTGGCTCACTGTCGCATCACAAACTGGTGTCATTCCGTGGCCTGCGATCATATCATGGGTTTCTGCTGCATCAGTGGTTTGGTCCATGTCATGTCATACAGCCACCTCGTGGATTTATGCTGCACTGTGGATTACTATTATGTCAAGGTCCTCTGCTGCATTGAGCTGGGCACCAAATAGGTTTTCCCTCTAATTTTGGCTGATTACATTATGTACAATGTAGCACGCTGATATTTTTCTCTCCTGCTGGATGATGGGTGCACACCATTTCACTAGCACCATCTTTTACTTACAGTCCACCTCTTACAGAAGTGCCCCACCTAACAGTACCACTCCAAGCAGCTTATACATGGTCAGCCCCTACCCAACTACATACCCCTGTCATGACACGTAGGGTGAGCCCCCACAGCTCTACCACTGACCATTACCCTCAGGTTGACACTTCAGTGTGAGACCCTGAACCTAAGCCACTTGCTTCTCATTGCCTTTGCTGCAGATTGTGGTATCAAACCAGCACATGAGGCCATATTCACATTCTCAATGGAATCTGTCTTCTCCAGAATGCTAGGCTGGTGGTGCTGCAGTGAGGATTTCTGGGCAGAGAAGGTGCCTTTCTGGAAATCTAGCATCTGGGACTGCTGCACCTGATCAGAGACCTAGGAGGCCTTTAAATAGAAGCAAATGAATGAGCTCTGTGCCGTGGTTTCTAATGACCCCTCAGTGCGTTCCTGATTATCAGTGATCTTGATTCCTTGGTTTGATTCTGGATAAGTATTTTTAGTTCTGCTTTCTGCTGTTGTCCCTGTCTGGTTTATATTTATTCCGTGTATTGACCCTGGCTATGGTATCTGGAGATTTGCTCTATATTCCCTGCATGGTTATACATTATACCGATTCCATTTGTGGTTATACATTATATGGATTCCCTGTATGGTTATAGATTATACAGATTCCCTGTGTGGTTATAGAATATACTGATTCCCTGTATGGTTATATATTATACTGATTCCCTGTATGGTTATACATTATACGGATACCCTGTGTGGTTATAGATTATACAGATTCCCTGTGTGGTTATAGAATATACTGATTCCCTGTATGGTTATATATTATACTGATTCCCTGTATGGTTATATATTATACCGATTCCCTGTATGGTTTGTAACGTGGGAGATCCCTGTCCCCTTGCTGCCAGTATCCTGTAGGAGTACTGCTCCAGGCCCAAAACCCAGTGAAACACAGGAGATCCTTGCAGGTTGAAAATCAAACAGAGGCAAATAGGGTTATTCAGAGAAAAGTGAAAAACCAGGAGAATGGCAGGAGAAGAGAACAATCTAGACCAAATAACCGATTTGGAAAGTGAGATAAATGGGAGAATTTTTCTGGTTCAGCTATTTTGACCTAAAATTTTCACTTCTCCAGTCATTCTCCTGGTTTTCACCGCTCTCTGAATAACCCTGTTAGCTTATTTACAAAACATTTTACAACTGGTTAAAACACACACACAAGGGAAGGTACAGAAACAATGGAAACATGCTCAGCATTAAAACAATAGATCAGATAACAATGATCTGGGTGAAAATAGTTGTTGGGGGAAGGGGGGTTGATGGAAGCATGTGAAGACAAAGGAATATATTCTTATGCTGCCCCCTCTACCCAGGATCCATTGCCAGAGGACCAAGATCACATGGACACCAGCTCGAACGGGTCAGAACCACATCCCACAGCTCATAAACACGTTTGGAAAAGCACAGTATGTCGGCCGGCAATGGCAAGCTACTGGTCAGTTGCACTAGCACTCACAACCTCTGGGGTTCTCACTAAGTTCCTGACCAGAGGAAGCTAGGTCATTGGGGCTAGGAGGGTGACATCACACTTCGACAAGTAGCACACAGATATCACTGACATAGACCCGGCTATGATGCTTGGGATCACCGCAGGCATCTCCACTTTTGATGGAACAGAGATTTATGGGAGTTCACCTGCCTGCCATTCGGTCTCAACTCGAAACCCTGGTGCTTCAACAAACCCCTCAAGCTGGTGATGGCCTTCTTCAGGGAAAGGGGTATCAGCTTTAATGTTTATCTAGTCAATATACTCCTTTTTTGCCCCAAATGTTCTCCATGTAAATAGCTCTGACAGCACTGGTGATGAGAACACTTCAGGTTTTAGGTTTCGTGATCAATGTACCAAAGTCAGGTCAGACTCCATCCTGAGTAGTCCACTTCCTGGGATTCGACACAAACACTACCAACTACATGGAACCTGCCACAGTCCAAGATTTAAGTCTCCAAGGAGATTCAGAGATTCCTGCAAAGGAACTTGTTCCCCCCTGTGTACCCTAACCAGCATTGTCGACCTACTGTCATCCACAATTCAGGAAATCTATCCAAGCTCTTAGACTATGGCATGCTCCTGCGGCACAACATTTACACACAACCCCTCCCACAACTGAAAGTGGCGGCACTCCAGGAGCTTCAGCAGTGGCTACAGCACATGGATGTCTGGAATGGCAGAGACATTTTTGGATTACCTCAAACTGCATACTTGAACTCGATACCAGCTTTTTGGGTGGGGTGCAGCATCAGCCACGGAGGTGACCACAAGTTATTGGTAATTGCAAATTGCGCATGGACATCACTTCCCTGGAAATGATTGTGGAATCCTTTGCCACACAAAGCCTCAAGAGGGAGCGCTTGGACTCTTATATAGATTTACGCATGGACAACATCTCTATGATCCTCTTTATAAATCTCCTTGGTAACACACTCAACGCCACTGGAACTCACTGCTCCAGACAGTGCTCTGACAGGTTGGTTCTCCAGACACTGGAGGAAAATCAGTGTCAGGACCCCTGTCTTGAGCCCCCCAGCACCCCACGTAAAGCCCGCTGCAACCGTGGTAAGAAAGACAAACCTGGTGCTGCGTTAACCTGACTGCAGGGCAGCACTTCCATGATCTGTTTTCCAAGTGTCCAGCCTTGCTTCCAAATCTGCAGGTCCAACAGGTGCTTGCCATTACCAGCTTGTTCAGCTACTTAAGGGTGGAGCACCCAGAAGACAATGCTTCTGCCTTATAGTTCCTGAGCCAGCAAGCCAAGCACACTGTGATCCAGAGACTATCCTGTGTTTACCCTCTGCATCCAGTCTCCCGTGTTATCCAGAGACTATCCTGTGTACCCCCTGCATCCAGTATCCTGTGTACCCCCTGCATCCAGTATCCTGTGCCCTCCAGAGACTTCTTCCAAGACCCCTGCATCCTGGTTTCCCGTTGTTCATCTGCCTCCTGAATTACCTGCAATCAAGATACCATTCAGCCCTTTTCCTGTTCTGTCTCGTATCCCCAGTAAGTCTCCTACGTGTATCTGCCCGCTGTGTCGCTCTGTATTGTGTTTCCTGCATCCCTTTGTGTCCCCACCAGCATTTCATATCCCTCTGATCGCTCTCATTTGAGTTCTGCCCTTCACCCTGCATAATCTGGATTTATTTTACCTGAATCTGGCAATAAACCCCTGTTTTCCCACACCTTGTTTTCGTTGCATCACTGCATCTTGGGTTTGTACCCTTGCCTGCCACGCTGGTACCTAACCATTAGCGATTAGCAGTTGTATCAACGGATCTTTCTCCAACTATGTCTAGCCGCAGCCGCGCACACACAGTGGTTTGAGCCCGACATCCGGAACCCGGAAGTATTGCGTATTACGCGACGCTTACCAACGCGACACAAAAAAATGACGGGAGAACAACCAGCAACCTCGGAGGGGGTCTTCTCCTACACCGCAGCGGATGCGGATCGTATTGTTGGCGCCACTGCAGCACAGGATTGTTTCCTTTGCCACCCAGGTGAAGTTACACTGAAAATGCAATTAGAAAAAACGAAAGGAAGACTGGTAAGCTGTAAGCTCCATTGTCTTACTCTGACTGAATATTTTAAAGTGAAGCGTATCCCTAGGGGTCTCCGTATCAAATTGAGACCCACACTGTTTTCTGATAATGTGGAATATTGCCAGAAGTTTGAAATGATCCTTAACAAATGTTCCTTTGACATTATGTTACTTACTATCGAACAACTTAAAAAGGAACTTGGTGAACTAGAGACTGAGATAGTAGCTCTTGAAGTTCAATTAAAAGATATGTTGTCTCTGGAACTATTGGAACAATTACACACTCATTTAAATAAACAAATGGAAGAGATGAGGATACAGATAGAAGATAGGAAAAGAATTAAATTTGCACGAGACTTGGAAGATTATACTAAAGGCAGAGTCTATAGATGGACTCAGGCTAATACCACTTTTGGAAATACACCTATACAATCTTCTTTTTTTCGAAGACCACGCTTTCAAAAAAAATCAAAAAAAATCAAAAAAAGAACACCAGGAACAATTTTGATCAAGACTCTACAGAGACAGAGTTAGACACATCAGATGACCAATTATATTCACATGTTGCTCCTACCAATTCTGCTTCTTTTTTAGTCAGAGATCAACAGATACAAGACGGAGGAGGAAGAGGAAACATCACAAGCGCGGAAAGAAGACAGAACCCGGGAAGAACAAAAAAGATCTATCATCCAAGGATGTACAATCAGCACCGCTAGTGATAAATATATCAGACCATATACTCACAGACATTGAATATAAGGTACTATCTAAGGGTTTTTCATTCTGCCCTGCTGCTCCTATCGACCTTTTTACCCTGCGTGTAGATTTAGAAAAAAATTTCCGTAGTGTGAAATTAAAAGTGTTCTTTCATGGGAGAGCAGAACCTGTTGATACATGTACTCTTGACACACACACCTCTGATACACATATCTCTGATACATCTGATTCTTCATTTCATGCCAAAGAACTTAAACTCTGGACCAAAAGTGATTTCTCCCCACCCACAACCCCTCCTATAGAAACGTTCATTCAGTTTGTGAAGCAGGATATTGATCATCTACTAGATGTTTTTACAGATGGTAAACATCCTAATTTCTCCAAACTTGAACGACAGGCGTTGAAAGATCTTAGAGATAATAAAAATCTTATTCTCAAACCCGCCGATAAAGGGGGAGCCATAGTGATTATGAATCACGCGGATTATGTTAAGGAGGTGTATAGGCAGCTTGATGACACTGATACATATAGTGTGAGCCATCTGGGAGAAGTTATACAACTGGAGAAATTAATTGATACAGTTGTTTCAGAGGCCTTAATACTGAACATCATAGATAAGGATCTATATAAATATCTTAAAAAAGAACATGCTATCTTGCCGGTGTTTTATGTGTTACCTAAAATACATAAAGGTCTGGAGAACCCACCAGGGAGACCGATTGTGGCTAGCACGGATTCCGTGCTTCAGCCGATATCGGTCTTCCTGGATAGGGTTCTCCAGCCTTTGGTCGCTCAGACCCAGTCTTTCCTCTGGGATAGTAAGGATGTACTGAGACGTATAGAAGAACTTTCATTTACAGGCTCTGTCATCCTATTTACGTGGGATGTCACGAGCCTTTATACTTCCATTCCCAATATGGAGGGCATGAGAGCAATTCATGATATACTTGTTAAACATTCATTTCCAGAGGAACACATCACCTTTCTCATGAAACTTGTGGAGATAGTGCTCTATAATAACATATTTTTATTTGGCGATACGATATACAAACAATGTAGAGGCACGACCATGGGATCTAATATGGCTCCAGCCTACGCCAACCTTTATATGGATGCTTTTGAAAATCAATTTATCTATCCACATCAATCTTTCATTAATTTTGTACACACATGGTGGAGATACATCGATGATATTTTTGGTATCTGGACTGGATCTGAAACTGATCTAATAACTTTTTTTACACAGATGAATGCAGTTAATACTCATATCAAATTCACCATGATCTCTAGTCCATCCGAGATCAACTTCCTAGACCTGACCCTGAGAGTTGAGGGAACACATCTTGTCAGCGACCTATTCGTAAAACCCACAGATAGGAATAGTCTCTTACACTATAGTAGCTTTCATCCAGACAGCACACTTAAATCATTACCTCGTAGTCAATTTACCAGAGTTATAAGAAATGTCTCTGATCCAGACATCCGTGATGATAGACTTCGTCAAATGACAAATAAGTTCGCGGACAGGGGTTACCCAAAAACTCTTTTACAGGAGGAATATACACGATCGAAAACTCTGGATCGTACCACTATCATTTCCCAATCTAGAAATAAAAATAAACAAAACAAGGAGTCTCGCATTCCATTTATAACAACATTTAACGAGGCTAGCAGATCCATAAATCAGACCATTCGGAAACATTGGCAAATTCTCCAAAAAGCTTACAGTGGTATTCCATCCTTCCAATTTGCACCGTTGTTTGCCCATAAAAGAAATAGAAATCTGAGAGATTCCCTCGTCAGTGCTGACGTGGGATCCCTTAAGAAGCATCAGCAGGTCACCTTAGCACCAAGGAGACATGGGACTTTTCCCTGCCTACATTGTGCTTCATGTAGTGCTGTGATCAAGGGAGATTCTATATCACACCCACAGACAGGCGAGAAGATACCTATTCAAGGTTTTTTCACCTGCGAATCTTCATTTGTAATCTACGTGTTGAAATGCCCATGTGGCCTTTTGTACGTAGGTGAAACAACCATGAAGGTGAAAGACAGAATTAGCAAACATAAATCTACAATTCGCACTAGGCGACTAGAGTTACCTGTGGCAGAGCATTTTCATCTCTGCTCCCACAGTGTGGCACAATTACGTTTCCAAGTCATCGACCAAGTCCCACCACTTAGACGTGGTGGTGACAGGACTCGTTTACTTAAACGCAGGGAAAAGAGGTGGATACATAAGCTTGACACTTTGTGGCCTAAGGGTTTAAATCGAGAATTCGATCTCAATATATGTTTTTGAACGTCATTTTCTCTTCATTGAGCATCAGGTGTATCCTCCATATTCTGGAGGCTCCACATGGTGGTCATTGGACTATGGTCTTTCAGTATGATAGACCATACTAACTGTGTTATTCAGTGGAGTATCCACTCTATGTGGTTAGTGATGAGATCTATACGTGTATCTATATCATCTCACCTATACTTGTGATACAGTGGTGCCAACTTTTTATACAATGTTACATATGTATGTGTAGTATACTTTAATAGTAGGTACAAATATGCTTGTGGATATTATTGTTGTAACATCCCCCTCCAATTATTCTTTTAAACTTTTTAAATCCTTTTTTTCCTTTTTTCTTCCTTTTTTCTTTTTTTTTCATGAAACTAATTTGCTTATATATACTAGGCTTTTTGTTTCCCCAGATTTCTCTCTTTATTTGGGGCTGCATGTTTGTTAAATAATTCATCTGCCTGGAATGTTTAATTGATTATATGATTGATTAATTGCATCAAGCATGCAAACAATTTAAAGCAGTATAAGTATAAGGGTTGAAGTTTAATGTGTACATGTATGATTAAGACCTGCGGGTCGAAACGTTACATGGATATTTTTTGAGGTCTGCTGTACCCGAATAAAATTTCTTTTGCCTCACTTGAAGATCCCACCTTTCCTGTGTCTTTCTCCAACTATGTCTAGGCTGTGGTCCTCTTGACATTAAACCTCTTTGCATCCCGAAGGAATTGCGATATGTCGCATATCTTCAGTTGGCTTCCAGATACGTAAACCAAAGAGACAGGTGCCTTTCTTCACACCTGGTCCACCACAGCAGCCTATGCATTAAATCTAAATAATTGAAAATCATCCATCACTTTCACCAGGATCCAATCTTCATAGTCCTCCTGATCCTACTGTGGTGAGCTCAACCCTGGTTCCTATCTCTACTGAAGCTACCTCCCTGCACATCTCTTTATTAGACCCATAGAACAATTGAATCCACTAGAGCTACAACATCGTCTCACCTGGATTGTGCGAACAATTTTGTAGGATAATCGTTTCACTCAACTATCAGAAGTTGCTAGAAGCCTACTCTGGAACTACTGAGACCCGGGAGCTAGTAAGTCGTATTGGAATGCCTGGCGCATCTGAAAGTCCTGGTGTGTGGGCTGAGAAGTTCCTTATTTGGCCCCTGTAACTTTTTATCCTTAATCTCCATACTGAACTCTTTCAAAGTGATACGTTTTACTGCTCCAACGACCTCTTTCACTCGGCCATTTACGACATGAGAGAAACCTTTGGTTTTGTCCACTGTCTTTAGCCACTTTGACTCGTCTTTCAATGCAAACATGAACCCTCCTATCTTGACTTTAAATGGTCATGTGCCTGTGGTTTAAGGATAGCTATTGGTCCTTTACCTGGTACTTTCATGATTTCTCCCAACTTTACTCTTCATTCATTGGAAGACGCCTTCCTCTAGTCACATTCGTTCAATTCCTCCAGTTTTGAAGTTCTTTGCCATTTTAGGATTTTTGTTCACAAGAGGAAGCGGAAGGGACTGTCTGTGAGAATGTGTCTAATTACAGTTTTTTCTGTTTCCTGTTCTTACTGCTATGGTAACAGTAAAGGAAAGATTATGCAAATACTCGCTTCCTGTCCTTAATAAAATTCTAATTTTTCTATCTAGCCATATGGCTAGAAAACACTGTGAGAGAAATGGTGGCGGGGTCGGGCTCCTGCTCTCTCCCACCTGCACCTACCAGCATCTCCCTCCACCCCCATCCCTCTCCTTCTCCTCCTTCGAGACACACTGCATCCGCCTGTTCTCTCCTCTGGCTCTCAGGGTGGCAGTCATCTACCGCCCACCGGGACCAACCTCCCAGTTCTTTGACCACTTTGCTACCTGGCTTTCTCACTTCCTGTCTTCTAATCTTCCATGCCTAATTCTCGGGGACTTCAACATTCCCATTGACGATCCTTCCGCTCCTGCTGCCTCCAAACTTCTTTCACTCACGTCCTCCCTTGGACTCACACAATCCTCCCTCCTCCCTACCCACCGCGATGGTCACGTTATTGACCTGGTCTTTTCCAACCTCTGCTCCATTTCTGAGTTCAAATGTCGCCCTTTCCCCATCTCTGACCACCACCTTCTCTCTTTCAACCTATCTGGACTTCCTAAACACCCTGCTCCCCCACCCCGCACACACACTCGCAGAAATCTACATGCGGTGGACCCCCATCAATTCTCCAACCTACTTCACCACCTCCCTCATACCTCATCCTTCACCTGCCCTGATGCTGCCACTAATCACTACAACACTACGCTTATCTCTGCTCTAGACACTCTTGCTCCTCTTCGACTCTGCAAGGCCCCACGCCGCCAGCTTCAGCCCTGGCACACCCTCCAAACTCGCTACCTGCAAAGATGCTCCCACACCGCAGAGCGTGCCTGGAGGAAATCCCGCTCTGAAGCTGATTTTGTTCACTTCAAGTTTATTCTCCGGTCATACACCTCTGCCCTCCACTTGGCCAAACAATCCTTCTTCTCATCTCTTATATCTACGCTGTCCTCCAACCCTAAACGGCTCTGGTCCACCTTCAACACCCTCCTCCACCCACCTGCACCTCCCCCCTCAGCTGCCTTCAGCGCTCAAGACCTGGCAGACTACTTCCTCAGTAAAACTCTATCAGAAGCAACATCCCAACACAAGATAGTTATCTGCCACCTCCACTCCCACAGGTCCCCTCTGCCACCCTCTGCCGCTTCCTCCCAACCACTGAGGAGGAAGTCAATTCCTTATTGTCCTCCTCACATCTCACCACGTGCCCGCTCGACCCCATTCCCTCACATCTAATTCCTCCCCTCTCCTCCTCCCTCACCCCTGCGCTCACACACATCTTCAACCTATCTCTCTCCACTGGCTCCTTTCCATCCGCCTTCAAACACGCGCTAGTTACCCCTTTACTAAAGAAACCATCCCTAGACACCAACTCTCCATCCAACTACCGCCCTGTATCCCTGCTTCCCTTTACATCAAAGCTCTTAGAAAAACTAGTCTTCAACCGCCTCTCCCTCTTCCTGTCCTCCAATTCCCTACTTGACCCCCTGCAATCTGGCTTCCGTCCGCTACACTCAACTGAAACTGCCCTCACCAAAGTCACCAACGACCTCCTAACTGCTAAAAAACACGGCCACTATTCTATTCTCATCCTGCTTGACCTCTCGGCTGCTTTTGACACTGTTGACCACCCCCTCCTTCTACAGACCCTCAACTCTCTGGGTCTCGGTGACACTGCACTTGCTTGGGTTGACTCCTATTTATCCAACAGGTCCTTCTGTGTGTCCTTTGCTGGTAACTCCTCCTCTTCATTGCCTCTATCTGTTGGTGTACCTCAAGGCTCTGTCCTTGGTCCTCTGCTCTTTTCCATCTACACCTCCTCCCTGGGCAAAATCATCAACAGCTTTGGCTTTAATTACCACCTCTACGCTGATGACACTCAGATCTACCTCTCTACCCCTGATCTCTCTCCCCCTGTCCTTTCAAAAGTCAGTGACTGTTTATCTGGCATCTCCTCCTGGATGGCCTCCCACCACCTAAAGATCAACATGTCAAAGACTGAGCTCCTACTTATTCCTCCCTCTAATGCCTCCCCACCTCCTGACTTCTCTATCACGGTGGAGGGTATCACCATCTCCCCATCAAACCAAGTTCGCTGTCTTGGAGTTACACTGGACTCTGCTCTTTCCTTCATCCCCCACATCAAGTCTCTTTCCTCCTCCTGCCGATACCAACTGCGTAATATTTCCAGAATTCGGCCATTTCTTACCGCTGTCACCACAAAACAACTCATACACGCCCTGGTAATCTCCCGACTCGACTATTGCAATAATCTCTTATCTGGCCTCCCTCTGTCCCGCCTCTCCCCCCTACAATCCATCCTGAACGCCTCCGCCAGGCTAATTCACCTCACCCGCCGCTCTGTCTCTGCCGCTCCCCTCTGCGAGTCCCTTCACTGGCTCGCCATCCACTGCAGAATTAAGTTCAAAATCCTTATCCTTACCTACAAAAGCCTCACTAACTCAGCGCCCCACTACCTGTCCTCACTAATCACCAAATACACCCCAGCCCGCTCCCTAAGGTCAAACAGTGACCTGCGCCTAGCTTCTCCCCGCATCACCTCTTCCCATGATAGACTGCAGGATTTCTCACGCGCAGCCCCCACTCTCTGGAACGCTCTCCCTCGTGCTGTCAGACTTTCCCCTAACTTCTCTTCCTTCAAACGCTCCCTTAAAACATTCCTATTTAGGGAAGCCTACCACCCAACTCACTGACGCAACCATCAATCACTCTCACCTTACAGTCCTCTCCTCCTGTTTCCAACCCCAACCCTCCTAGATTGTGAGTTCCTACGGGAATAGGGCCCTCATCTCCTCCTGTACTGTTTGTCAAATGTTGTTCAATGTATTGTAACCCTGTCTGTACTGTGCTTATTGTACAGCGCTGCGGAATATGCTGGCGCTTTATAAATTAATAATAATAATAATAATAATATCACCAAACTTAGAATCATTTTTACTTAGAAAACACTGTGCGATTTGAATCTCCATCCTGCACTCGTGCAAAAAAAGAAACACAGAATTTGCAGAATTCCCCAGGTTTTTTGACACGTCTGTCTGCGAGCTCTTTGCACCTGCTCAGTCTGGTCTGTTAACGGGGACATGTTATGAAGCCACAAATTCACTCTTCTATGAGAGGATCTCAGACTCCATAAGATCAAAGAGATGAAAAGAAAATAACATGTGCCAGGCAGCAAGTGACCTAACATCAATACTGTGATGTAAGTCACTTTGGACTTGGGGTGCCTGTACCTGGTGGCATATTTGTAGGGCGCAGGCCACATAATCCATAGATTTCACTGGTCTCTCTCCTGTGCAGAATGTTTGTGAAATCTGTGTTATGCAAAAATAATGCTATTTTTTTATCTGTCTATTTATTTATTTATAAAGGATCTTACTGTCTGGTCCATGTGTATCGGTTATCTGGATTAGACTCACAGCCTATGTTGGTCTCGGGAATGTGTTGATATCAGTTTATATTTGAGTTTGTTATATCGAGTTGGGTAATCTTCTTTATCAGACAAACACCTATTTAGGGAAGCCTACCACCCAACTCAGTGACGCAACCATCAATCACTCTCACCTTGCAGTCCTCTCCTCCTGTTTCCAACCCCAACCCTCCCAGATTGTGAGTTCCTACGGGAATAGGGCCCTCATCTCCTCCTGTACTGTTTGTCAAATGTTGTTCAATATATTGTAACCCTGTCTATACTGTGCTTATTGTACAGCGCTGCGGAATATGCTGGCGCTTTATAAATAAAGAATAATAATAATAATAATAACACTGCACCATTGGCTGTCTGTAATCTTGTTTATCATCCCGATTACCATTGTCCTGCCTCGTTTAAAATGTTACATAATGTTTCATTTAACGATCTGTACGTAATCTAATTATGTTAAAAAAAAAAGAATCAGAAAGAACAGAAACATGAGAATCCCTCAGAACATTTACTATAGGGGGGTTTTGTACCTGTAAATGACTCACGCGTGACTGTATAAATGTATGTGTGTGTGTCCCGGATTAAAGAGAGCTCCATTCTGACTCTACATGCAGTTACAACTCATGGTGTGGGTAGCAGCTATATACGGTTCACTGTTCCAGCGCAAAGCTCCAAATCTACAGCCTCGACTTGTTTCGTGGGGACGCTAGCAAGGCTCTCTACGTATACCCTGTCGGGTATTTTCATAGGGAAACAAAATGGATCCCTGTAGCCATTTTGTGTATATTCGTTCTAATCCATATTATTTCTTCTAACACATTTTTTCTTTTCTAATTACCTTTCACCTACTTTGGGAAAAAGACGAGTTCATACAAAGTTTACACTCATTATAGGAATAAAAGATTTGTGTGTGTTTTATATGAATTGGTAGACATGAAGACGCTATAGTTTGTTTCCATTTGATATATGTTGAAGTTGTAAGTGCTAGACATGTCAAAGGCAAATTTATAGTTGTCTGCTTCATTAAGAAGTCCTTGTGTAAAATATATATTTTTTTGGTTTCTAAAAACCTATATCTATGCACAAATATATAAATACATATATATTATGTATTCAACATATACAGTTGCAAGAAAAAGTATGTGAACCCTTTGGGATTACGTGGAGTTTTGCATGAATTGGTCATAAAATGTCTCTGATCTTCATCTAAGTCACAACAATTTGAAAAACACAGTCTGCTTAAAATAATACAACACAAACATCACATGTTTTCATGTTTTTATTGAACATAACATGTAAACATTCACAGTGCAGGGTGGAAAAGTATGTGAACCCCTAGCCTAATGACTTCTCCAAGAGCTAATTGGAGCCAGGAGTGAGCCAACCTTGAGTCCAATCCCTGTGATATTATTGGATGTGTTGCTGAAAGCTGTCCTGTCCGTTAAAAACACACACCAGTTTTGGGTTTACTGGTTTCAAGAAGCACTGCCTGATGTGAACCATGCCTCGCAGAAAAGAGCTCTCAGAATCTACGATCAAGAATTGTTGACTTGCATGAATTTGGAAAGGGTTACAAAAGTATCTCCAAAAGCCTTGATGTTCATGTGACCTTGGTAAGACAGACTGTCTACAAATGGAGAAAGTTCAGCACTGTTGCTACCCTTCCTAGTCGTGGTCGTCCTGTAAAGATGACTGCAAGAGCACAGCGCAGAATGCTTAATGAGGTAAAGAAGAATCCTAGAGTGTCAGCTAAAGACTTACAGAAATCTCTGGCACATGCTAACATTTTTGTTGACACATCTACAATAAGGAAAACATTAAACAAGAATGGAGAACATGGGAGGACACCACGGAGGAAGCCATTGCTGTCCAAAAAAGAATATTGCAGCACGTTTGAAGTTTGCAAAAGAGCACCTTGATGTTTCACAGCACTACTGGCAAAATATTCTGTGGACAGATGAAACCAAAATTGAGTTGTTTAGAAAAAACACACACTATGTGTGGAGAAAAAAAGGCACAGCACACCAACATCAAAACCTCATCCCCACTGTAAAACATGGCGGAGGGTGCATCATGGTTTAGGGCTGCTTTGCTGCCTCAGGGCCTGGACGGATTGTTGTCATTGTTTTAAAAATGAATTCCAGAGTTTATCAAGACATTTTGCAGAAAAACGTAAGACCCTCTGTCTGCCAACTGAAGCTCCGCAGAGGATGGGTGATGCAATAGGACAATGACCCAAAGCATACAAGTAATTCAACAAAAGAATGGCTTCAACAAAACAAAATACGCTTTCTGGAGTGGCCCAGTCAGAGTCCTGACCTCAACCCGATTGAAATGCTATGGCATGACCTTAAGAGAGCGATTCACACCAGACATCCCAAGAATATTGCTACACGGAAACAGTTTTGTGAAGAGGAGTGGTCCAGAATTACTCCAGATCGTTGTGCAGGTCTGATCTGCAACTACAGGAAACGTTTGGTTGATGTTATTGCTGCCAAAGGAGGGTCAACCAGTTATTAAGTCCAAAGGTTCACATACTTTTTCCACCCAGCACTGTGAATGTTTACATGTTCTGTTCAATAAAAACATGAAAACATATAATGTTTGTGTTGTATTATTTTAAGCAGACTGTGTTTTTCAAATTGTTGTGACTTAGATGAAGATCAGAGCACATTTTATGACCAATTCATGCAAAACTCCACCTAATCCCAAAGGGTTCACATACTTTTTTCTTGCCACTGTATATTAGTTGCAAAAGAATAGATGCTTCAATAGCTTATACATACCATCATAGTTACACACTATAAGTAAAAGATTTAGAAATAATCTTTAGTTTAAAAGTAGAGAAATTTACATTTTAACAGATAAGTATTTTAAATTATTTTGATAAACCTTGAAATAAGGGAGTAAAAGTAGAAGGCGGTTATACTAAATTAAAATTGACAGGTACAGACATGAGTCTGAGGAGAAAGTAAGATGTTCTTTGTCATGTTTCACATGACTTGTGATATGCCTTTAAGAATTGCACATGTCTTATCTACCCCTGGGTTTCTCTCCTCCCCTCATGGTACAGGGATTTCCTGTCCAGATAGCTCCACCCTCGTTCTCTTCCCAGTAATCCTTTGCAAGCCTTATGGACTCAGATTCACTATGATTTTTTGACCTATCCGATGAATATTGTTGTGGATTTTCTACAGTTTTGGAATAAAACTTCAACAGATCTTCAAGGTGTCATCTCGATTGAGTCACTGTCTGTAATTCATCTAAGACTGGGAGTTATCGCCATCTCCTCACAACAGTAAGTTAAGAGATCTGTTTCTCCACCAAAGCACTGAGAATGTGAACAGTCAAAAATATCGTATCAGTCAGAAGATCTTAGAAAGATCAGCCAAAAGATCAAGAAAGATCAGTCAGACATCCTCCATAGGATCCTTGCTAGCTCTGGATACACAGGGAGACGCTGTAGGGACACTGGAAATAGCAGCTTCACACAGTGAAGCCATTACCACAAGCCTGTATGTGCCTGCAAGCAAATCCCAGCATAGCATTCAACAGTGTCAGGATATTAGTGCTGTGAAAGTTCAATACATCCGTGCCTTACAAACAGTTTATACAGTGCATCTGTACACTACAACCAGTTTATTCCTCTGTATGCATTGCGCATGATTTGACTGTGAAAAGAAAGTAAAAACAAATCTTTCTACAACCGTTGAAATCCTAGCTGAGCTGAGCTACATTGATACATTTCACTGCTGCTATAGAACTATATCTTTAACCCTCTCCTTGTCAGCAAAATGCTCCAGCAAATCAACATGCAATCTGACACACTACCAGACTCAGAAACCCTTTCAGATCAGAAATTAAACCCTGAAGCAAACAAAAGAGAAAAAAGATTAACGAAACCAACCTGGAAAGTACAAGAAAATCTTGAAGCTGACGCAAAAAAGTTGCTGTCTCATACGAATGATTTATGGTGTACTAATGTCACATGCATGTCAGGACTCTCTCAACCATGTCATGATGCATTACAACTAGAGAGCACTATTAAGCAATTAGATGTTGATTATCAGAATTATCAAAGACTGTGTGTTAAATATATTCATCTCTTAAAGCGGTACAACACTGAAGTGTCACTGGAAGAACTAAAGAGATTCAATGAGCTCAATCTAGAAAGAGACAATTTAGTGCTGCAAACAAAGACAAAGGCAGAAGTAAGAATCGCACAGCTCCATGAATCCAGATCCCACCGCTCTGCATCCACCAGTCACTCCTCAAGGTCTTCCAAATCCCTACAATCAAGGTCTTCCACACTCAGTCAACAACTTATAAAGGCCCGTGCTGATGCTGAAGCTTCTAAAATTCAGGCAGCTTTCGCCAAAAAGAAAGCAGAAATGGGAACTGAAGCCGCACGCAAGGAAGTGGAAATGGAAATTTTGGAAAAACAATGTGAACATGCCACGGCCATGGCAAGATTAAAGGTTTTAGAACAGGCTGTTAGTGAAAGAGACAACAGTAGCAGCAGACATTCAGCTGTGTCTTATGCCTCAGATTCTTCACATTCCTCTCCAGAACGTCAGCTCCCTGTCACAGCAACCAAAGCACTCAACCAAGGTCTCTTCTCCACACCTACTGTACTCCAAGACAATTTGCCTTCATATCTTCCAGTACACCAGACTGTAGCATCTCAGCAAGCAGTGGACAATAGCATGCACATAATAAACTATCCACCTTACCTTGACATCAGCCAAGTACCTACTAGCAAGCACACTGCTCCACAGCTACAAACCAACATGTCAATGAACTTTAAACCAGTTCCAGTGTTGAATGCCTCAGCACCAACATATGTTCCCAAGTCACCTGCAGTCATGCACCCAAAGTCTAAAAACACGGACATGTTGCAGTTTGCTAAATACATGCTTCGCAGAGAGCTCACAAAGACAGGCCTCACCAAGTTTGATGACAAGCCTGAAAATTACAGAGGATGGAAATCCACCTTTAAAGCCAGAATGAGTGACCTAGACATCACTGCTACAGAAGAATTAGATCTGCTCATCAGATAGCTAGGCCCTCAGTCTACTGAACGCATCAAGAGGCTCAAAGCGGTTCATATTGACAACCCTGCTGCAGGCCTTAATGCTGCTTGGGACAGACTTGAACGTACTGTGACGGAACCGTTCTCTTCCGCCTGTCCTGACTCTCCAGATACCCCCTTGCCAAGAGCAGCCCGGCCTCTGAGTTGCTTGGAGCTCAGTGCCTTGAGCAGCCTGATCTGCAGCTCCAGATCTGCTTGAGCTGAACCTCTGCCTTGGAGCCTCTTTGCATTTCCAGAAGGCCGCTCTGTGCCTTTTGAGGTTGAGTGTAGTGTAGCGTAGTTGAAGGAGACACCAGGCGAGCTGTATGTTCCAACAGGATTCTCTCTTTCGGAGTTCTTTAATGAACAAAAACGCCACAATTTATGCTGAGATCCAACAGCCATACTTTGCATAAATGACCCACATTGACCTACTAAAATGCTAATTACATTATGTCAGATATTTACAATAAACATTGCTCTTTCTTCATATCACACATCATTTACATAATCTATTGTAAAGGAAATCACTTAGGTTTTGGCTGAGACAATGGTGACTCCCAACCTCTGAGACATGTAAACAGATAGCAGATGAACAAAGAGAAAACCCTTTTGCCTAATCACAAATTACTCAAACCTATTTTACAATCTATACGAAAGAAACCATTTGAACTCGCTGCAGGTAGTATCTTTAAAAAAAAACACATTTTTACCTAAAGAAATATAAGTATATTTAAAACTAAAGCTACGCCATTTTACACTAAACTAATTTAAACTAAAACCAAACAAAGTAAAATATATTTAAAATCACACGATATAATTGAACATAAAGCCTCTTGGAGTTTGAAGTGCGGAGCGCCACGTCAGTTCCATGACACGTACCTTTGGCAGCCCAGAAGCCATTGAAGATGCCTTATTCAAAAGATTGCACAGCTTCAAGGATTTCCGCTAAAGAGAATTTAAAGTTTCAAGAACTCAGCGATGTTTTATTAGAGCTTCAACTCGCTAAAGCTGACATCCGCTTAACTGGTCTCAGTTACCTTGACACCCCTCGTGGCATCAACCCTATTGTTCTCAAGCTACCGTATGGCCTTCAAGAAAATTGGGCAGAGCTTGGATCAAAATACAAGGAAAAACATCAAGTTGCCTTTCCTCCTTTTTCCTACTTCTGTGAGTTCATCAAAAGAATTGCAGACACAAAGAATGACCCAAGTTTCTCCTATGGTGACAGTAACCCTCTCAGTTCACCCCCTCCAAGACCTACAAACATACGTATGACACACAGAGACCATAGAGGACCAGTGCCAGTGAACAGGACCACTGTTCTACCTGCACCTGCTACAGTTCTTGAAAAGCCCGAACAAAACAAGAACATCGAGAACCCAAATCGCCAATGTCCCATACATAACAAACCGCATCCACTTAAGAAATGTATTGTGGCTTCAGAAAGAAAACCCTACAAGAACGTAAAGAACTTTTAAAGAAATTTGGGATCTGCTACAAATGCTGCGCCTCCACAGAACACTTTGCAAAGGACTGTAAAGCTATCATTAAATGCATAGAGTGTGACAGCGATGACCATGTACAACCTCTTCTCCCATATCTGCACAACTTTACTAAGCCCGCAAACGATCCTCCTGAGGCAAGGCAAGGCGGGGAGCGCACAGATCAAGCAGCACCTTCTACCTCAGTGTTCTCTTCATGTACGGAAGTCTGGAGAAGGACTCTGTGACAAATCCTGCGCAAAGATATGTTTGGTTCGTGTATAGGGATGAGCTGTTCGGGTTCGGACGGTTCGGGGTTCGACCCGAACTTAGCCTGTTCGAGCGGATCGTGAAACCCAAACATTTCCGGGTGTTCGCCGCATGTTCGACCACAATGGACCACAATGCATTTTCCCACTGCCTGAAGCTCGCAATTGGCTACAGCCTTGCACCTGACCGCAAGACTGGTTGAAGACTATGCCAATCACCGCTCAGAGTCCTGATTGGGCAAATTTTGCCCAATAATGGGCTCACAGAGCTAAGTCCCGCGGCACACTATATAAGGTTTCCACGCAGCGCTTCTGCACGCATTTCAGAGGAGATTTCAAAGGAGATAGTTGTGCGTGTTGTTACTGACGGTCTGCCACGCTACTGGGGGGGGGGTCTGGGGGGGGTCTCATTTCAACCAAATATCAGGGAATTTAGGTGATGTGTGTCTTGTCACTGTGCCAGCAAGTTTTTTTTGGGGTTTACAACTTTATTTAAAACATTTGTGAATTGAGGTGATTTTCTGGGTCTTGTCACTGTGCTAGCAAATCTTTTTGGGGCTCACTAATTTCTTTAAAACACTTGGGAATTAAGGTGATCTGTGTCTCGTCATACAAAAAGTACCACGCTGTATTTTGGGGCTCACTAATTTCTTTAAAAAACTTGGGAATTAAGGTGATCTGTCTCTTATCACTGGCTGCCAGCTATCAGTGTGTCTCACTGAGTTATACCAGAGTTCTTTAAATCTTTATACCAGAGTTGAATCAGAGTTCTGTATATATTAATCTATATATCACTCACCATGTCTGAAAGAACAAAAAGGACAGGCAGACGCTCCCAGCCACAGATAAGAGGGCAAGCAGCCCCTGTGTCGGGAGGCTGTGTCTCTGGTCGTGGTGGACGTGGTGCATCCTCTGCAGGGGCATGCTTGTCCTTTCTAACTGGTGCTGGCCGTCTTAAGCAGCAGCAACATACAGAGGACTTGGTGGATTGGCTAACCAGGCCATCTTCATCCTCCGAGTCCTCTGCCAGCCAGGCTTCTAGTGCTTTACAGTCCACCTCAGCTGCCAAAGCATCTAATGCAGCCTCCATGTCCACAGCTACTCCTGCCGTAGCCTCGCTATCACACACGGAGTAGTCAGCTGAATTGTTTGACTACAATAAGAGTGACATGCTGCTTGAGGATGCGCAGCAAGTACAGTGCTCTGATTCAATCTCTGAGGTTGAGGAAGGGAGTATGATCAACCTAGAGGAAGGGGGTGCCAGTGATGACACACAAATAACTGGCACTCATGTTGCCCCCGCAGCTGCAGCATATTGCCAAGTTGGCTCCAGTGACGAGGAGATAGGGGGTGAAGATGACATTGATGATGAGGTCACTGACTCCACCTGGGTGCCAGATCGAACTGAGGAATCAAGTGAGGAGGAAGGGGAGGAGGAGGAGGCACAGCAAACACGAGGCACAACATCCTCTGTGACCAACCGTAGCACTAACCAGTCCAAGGCCTCACATGTCAGAGCTGCTCCGGTGCAGAGCGCTGTTGTCTCAAAGAACACATGCAGGAACTCTGCTGTCTGGGAGTTCTTTAAGAAATGTGCAGCAGACCCCACCGTTGCTATTTGTAATCTATGTCAGAGGAGGCTGAAGCGTGGGATAAACACCGGACACTTGGGTACCACATGCTTGAGGCGACATATGAACAAGTGCCACACATCCCGTTGGCGCAAAACTTTGCGTAGGTCCTCCTCATCTGTCTCTACCCACACTGTATGTCCTGCCATGCAATTGCCTACAACCTCCACCGACAGGGATGATGCTACAGTAATGGATGTACCAGCAGGTCCTTCCTCACAATGTGACATCATCCCAGTAGCTGAAGATTTACGCAGTCAGATTACGTTGCTGCAGCGTAAGAAAAAATATAGTCCCAACCATCCCCAAGCACAGCGTCTAAATGCCAGCTTAGCAAAATTACTCGCATTGCAGCTGCTGCCTTTCCAGCTGGTGGACTCTGCTCCCTTCCGTGAATTTTCTGAATGCGCTGTACCACAGTGGCAGGTTCCAAAACGCCATTACTTTTCACGCAAGGCCATTCCAGCACTATACCAGCACGTGGAAGACAAAGTTATCCAGTCATTGGGAAAGGCAGTCAGCAGCAAGGTGCATGTGACTTTAGACACGTGGTCCAGCAAGCATGGACAGAGTCGTTACATTTCCTTCACGGCACACTGGGTACCTCTGATTGGAGCTGGGAGGGATCCAAGACGGGGCTCTGTGCTGGAGCTTGTTCATCCACCACGCCTCCAGAAAGCTGCTTGTATGAGGTCTGTCTGCTCCACCACCACCACCTCTACCTCCTCCTCCTTCTCTGTCTCTGGCGAAGTGGCAGTTAAACCGACGCCTGACAGGGTCTACGCAATGGCTCAAGCAAAAAGATGTCATACTGTGCTTGAGCTGGTTTGTTTAGGGGACAGGAGCCACACCGGGTCAGAAATTTTGTCAGCTCTGCAGGGGCAGGTGCAGAGATGGTTAACACCACGCCAGCTTGAGCTGGGAATGATCGTCTGCGATAATGGCAGCAACCTTCTCTCCGCCTTACGCAAGGGTAAATTGACGCATGTACCATGCCTAGCACACGTCCTAAATCTGGTGGTACAGCGTTTCCTAACCAAGTACCCAGGGCTGCCAGAGCTTCTCATCCAGGCCAGAAAAGTCTGCAGCCACTTCAGACGGTCATTCCCAGCAAGCGTTCGCCTGGCAGAAATTCAAAGAGAATTCCACCTTCCCACAAACCGTCTGATCTGTGACATGCCCACCAGGTGGAACTCGACATTAGCAATGCTGCAGCGTCTGCACAAGCAGCAGAGGGCCATCAACGAGTACCTGTGTGAGTACGGCACAAGGACAGGTTCAGGTCAACTTGTTTTTTTTCCCCCCGCAGTGGCTGATGATCAAGGATGCATGCACTGTACTGTCACCATTTGAGGAGGCAACGAGGATGGTGAGCAGGGACAGTGCATGCATCAGTGACACAATTCCTATAGTGTTCCTGCTGGAGCACACTCTGCGGGGAATTATAGATGTGGCTCTAGAGGCAGAGCAGCGGGAGGAAGAGGAGGCCTTCCCTAGCTCTGAAGGCACCAGTCTTTCCGCAGACAGCATTCCAGCGGGTCCTACTCAGATGAGACAGGAGGAGGAGGAGGACTATTTAAGTAGTGGGGGCATTGAAGGTGGGGATTCCTCAAGGCAGGGTTTTGTGTGCCCAGAAACAGAAGGGCTTGTGCGTGGCTGGGAGGAGGAAGTGCACGATACGGTCATCCTCATTGACCAGGAAGACTCGGCAGCTAATGCCACCTCCAACCTACGCTGCATGGGCTCCCTAATGATGCAAAGCCTGCTAAAGGACCCCAGGATTCGTGCTATCAAGGAGAGGGATCATTACAGGTTGGCAACCCTTCTTGATCCACGATACAAGGGGAAAGTTGCAGAGCTCATCCTGCCCGCACAGAGGGAGCACAGGATGACAAAACTTGAGGACGCTCTAAAGCGAAACTTGTGTAACACCTTTCCAGGCACGGTTAGATTACCAAGTGCTGACACACGTGCTTCTGAGGCTGCAGGTGATCAGAGGAATAGCGGTGAAGGCCAGGGCCGCTTGACTGATGCATTTTTAAAAAATTTTAGTCCTCGACGCCCAGGGACGTCAAATGTAGGCACCTATTGCCAGCGTCTTCACCATATGGTGCAGGACTACCTAGGGGCAAGGGCAGACCTGGATACGTTTCCAGCAGATGATCCACTGGCTTACTGGGTGTTGAGATTGGATCACTGGCCAGAACTTAGCCAATATGCTATACAGTTACTAGGTTGCCCTTCATCTAGCGTGCTTTCCGAAAGCATCATATCTTTTCAATATAGGACCACATGGTCCACCCCTGCATTCTTCCACAATACCACAGAGGGGTTACTGTATGATGATACTTGCATGCCTGGCACTAAAGGCACAATATCTGGGTGCACTGCCATTGACGCCTGTATCAGATTCATATCCTCAGAGGGGTTACGGTGTGACGGCACTGTTGCCGATGCTAAAAGCCCAATTTTAAAGCACCTATTGTTACTTTCATCCAAAGCCTGCATAAGTTTCACAATAATTTAGCCAAAAAAAAACACTAAACTTTTTCTGCGCGTCCTAAAATATCTTTTCATACAGGCTGCCGCCCCAAGCAGTTGTTTATGGATAGATTAAAGGAAAAGCATTTACCGTCATATGAAACGTCATTTTTTTGTTTTTAAGTGTTTCTATACATCCTAGAAATCTGCCACTTCAGGGGCAGGTTATGGGGACCGCCTAGGCACAATATTTGAAGGAATTTTTCGTTTTTATTTTTAACCCTTATTTCATGGAAAACTCACTGTCCCTTTAAAAACTTTTTTTTAAAACTTTTTGTCCTTGTTTGCTGTCCCCCAGGGCACTACCCGGACCCCCATACACCTTTATGGCAAATATGTAGCATATATGCCCTCTTGGAGGGCACTCTAAAAAAACGAATTTTCAGCCCCATTGACTTGCATGGGGGTTCGGGTTCGGTCCCGAACAAATGGGAAGTTCGGTTCGGGCTCGAACCGAACTCGGGGAGTGTTCGGCACATCCCTATTCGTGTAAACCCAAAAGGTCAACCTGAAAAGGCCATAAGACTGTATACTATTCTGGATGATCAGAGTTACAGATCTCTTGCAACAACACAATTTTTTGAACTTTTGAACAAAGAAAATGCTCTACCGTATACCCTAACTACTTGCACCGGCACTACAGAAGTCTTAGGTAGGAGAGCCAGCGGTCTTGTGGTTGCTCCTCTGAACGACAATGTGGAAATACCTTTGCCCACTATCACTGAGTGCAACCAGATTCCAAGTAACAAAGAGGAGATCCCTACTCCTGAAGCTGCCTTACACCATTCTCACTTGAAGGACATAGCTTACCAAATACCAGCCCTCGACGGAAGTGATGATATCCTGCTGTTGCTCGGCCGAGACATCTTAAGGGTGCGCAAAGTTTGTTAACAAATCAACGGTCCACATGATGCTCCATATGCTCAGTGTCTGGATCTAGGCTGGGTCATCATAGGCAATGTTTGTCGAGACAAAGGCAGAAAACCTTACTCAGTTACTTCCTTTAAAACACACGTCCTGCCAAACGGACGGACTTCTTGTTCTGCACGATGGCCACACCAATATCATGTGAAGGAAAGACTGCTTCATAAGAGCGCACAACGACACATCATACAGGACGAAGAGAAAGCTCTTAATTTCGATGACAACATCGGCAACACAGTGTTTGAGGTAACATCTAAAGACATCGAGTTGGCAGCTACCATGGAAGACAAAGAATTCCTGAAAACCATGAGTAAAGAGTTCCACCAAGATGATTCCAACAGCTGGGTAGCACCTCTACCATTCCGTACTCCAAGAAAGAGACTACCAAACAACAGAGAACATGCAGAAGCACGGTTTACTTCTTTACAACGCAGTTTGAATCGGAAACCTGAGATGAAAAGACACTTTGTGGACTTTATGCAGAAAGTGTTTGAGAGAGATCATGCTGAGCCTGCACCTCCGCTTAAGGAAGGAGAAGAATGCTGGTATCTTCCATGCTTTGGTGTCTATCATCCTCGCAAGCCTGATCAGATTAGGGTGGTCTTCGACTCAAGTGCTTGACATTAAGGTGTCACCCTCAATGACAGTCTTCTCACTGGGCCTAATCTGAACAACAACCTCATAGGAGTTTTACTTCACTTCAGACAAGAACCAATTGCTATTATGGCTGACATTCAGCAAATGTTCCACTGTTTCATCGTCCGTGAAGACAACAGAAACTGCCTCAGGTTCCGATGGTATCGCAAGAATGATGTCAATGATGAAGTCATAGACTACCAGATGAAGGTACATGTTTTCTGTAATAGTCCTTCTCCCGCAGTAGCAATTTATGGACTGAGGAAAACGGCTCAAGAAGGAGAGAAAGAATTTGGGTTTGATGCACGACAGTTCGTCGAAAAGAACTATGTAGACGACGGACTCAAATCTCTGCCTACAGAAGAAGAAACTATTGACCTTCTCACTAGAAACCAGAACATGCAAACCTCAGACTTCACAAAATCCTTTCGAACAGTGACAAGGCCATGAGAGCCTTTCCCTCTGATGACTACGCTGTCAGTGTGAAGAAATTCCAACTAGGTACGGACCTTTCCATTACACAGCGCAGTCTTGGATTGCTTTGGAACGTTAAGCAAGACACGTTCACATTTCAAGCATCAACCTGTGATAAACCCTTCACAAAGTGAGGAGTTCTGTCTACAGTGAACAGTATTTATGATCCATTGGGTTTCATAGCACCTCTCACCATTCAGGGTAAAATACTGCTGAGACAGTTTACTTCTGAAAGCTCAGACTGGGATACCCCCTTACCCAAGGAAAAACAACAAAGGTGGGAATCCTGGAAACAATCTCTACAAGCGTTAGAACAACTCCAGATACCACGTGCTTACACCCCTGCATCTTTAAAGAATGCCACCAGAAGAGAGATCCATGTCTTCTCCGATGCATCCAACGAAGCCATAGCTGCAGTGGCTTATCTTCGGGTCACAGATTCCAGCGGTGGAGCAAGTCTAGGATTTATCATGGGCAAGTCCAAGCTCACACCAAAACCTGCACACACGATTCCAAGGCTTGAACTTTGCGCAGCTGTGTTAGGTGTGGAAATTGCTGAGCTTATAAAACTTGAAACAGACACTGAAATAGACTCCTTTGACTTTTACACCGACAGCAAAATAGTGCTAGGATACATACATAATCAGACAAGACAATTCCATGTGTATGTCGGCAACAGAGTGGAACGTATAAGAAAGTTCTCTACACTTGAACAATGGCACTATGTGTCCACTAACTTCAACCCTGCTGATCGAGGTACACGTGCAGTACCTGCTACTGCATTTCTGGACGCATTATGGCTATCCCCACCAATACTCTTGAATGAAGAACTCATCTCAAAGTCTACAAATTCTACCTTTGAACTGGTTGAACCAGAATCTGATAAAAAAATTAGAGCTGTTACCATTACACTCAACACCTCTGTGAAAGAAAGGGTAAGGCTGAGTCCTCACCGTTTTGAACGATTTTCCAAGTTGTTTTCTGTTGTAAGAGCCATTGCACGCCTTATTCACATTGCTCTTCAGTTTACAAACAGCTCTGACACGAACAAACAATGTCAAAAGCGGCACATCTGTAAATGCCCCCCCCCCCACAATTCAGGAGGCCTCTCGACCAGAAAAGATACTGAACTTCTTGAATGACAACAAGTGTAAAATGGGAATTCAACCCACCTCACTCCTTTCACATGGGAGGCTCTTGGGAACGCATGATTGGAGTTGCAAGAAAATTCCTAGACTGGTACTGGACCAGAAAACTTTACAACTTATTCATGAAAGAAGATTCTCCACACTTCAGGCCTATAAAGGAACTTGTACTCCTTCTGCCCAAAGAGGAAGACAAGCCTCACAAGTCATCAATTTGACCTCAAAGGGAGGTAAGAAGGATTGGTGCATGTTGCTGCCTTCCCCTCTGAAGATAGATTCACTGACTGTACTTCTCACAGCCCGGACCATCAAGATCAAGATCTGCAATAATTGTTAAGGTTACATTATTTTCTCTTGTTCTTCCCTTCCCTCTTGTTTTTCAGATGTTCCTGGAAAAGAATCTTCATTTACTTGTCTTTGAAACTTGACTAGTTATTTAATTATAGAAATCATAGATTTTGACGGGGAGTCTCATGTTTCACATGACTTGTGATATGCCTTTAAGAATTGCACATGTCTTATCTACCCGTGTGTTTCTTTCATCCCCTCCTCATGGTGCAGGGTTTCCTGTCCAGATAGCTCCACCCTTGTAATACTTTGCAAGCCTTATGGACTCAGATTCACTATGATTTTTGACCTATCCGATGAATATTGTTGTGGATTTTCTACAGTTTTGGAATAAAACTTCAACAGATCTTCAAGGTGTCATCTGGATTGAGTCACTGTCTGTAATTCATCTAAGACTGGGAGTTATTGCCATCTCATCACAACAGTAAGTTAAGAGATCACATTCTCAGTGCTTTGGTGGAGAAACAGAACATTCTTTGTTTGAGTACAGGGTCCAGATAAGAGAAGAATGTGACTTATGACCTATGTCAAATAATAAAGAATAAATAGTGGAAAATAGTGTTAATTCAATTTTTAATTCAACATTGCCCTCTAGTGTTATACTAGGAGTTGGCAGGTATAGTTGAATCTATAGGCACATATAGGTATATGCTAATTAGAAGTCATGTGATAAGTGATGTCAAATACCCTATATCTGTCTCATCACAGAGAGCATTCCAGGTACTCATTCTTCCTCTCACTCACTCATCTTATGAACAAAGAACATGGAGAGACGAGTCATGCTCAAGGAGAGACTCAAAGAAACTAAGATGGACCTATATTTATAACCACTCTTAGAAACTTTTCTATAACTTTCTCATGAATATCAGAAGAAGACATATTCACAAATTTTCACTCACTCTCCATTTAACTCATTACATCCACTGATATCACTTCAATCATTGCTACGAAGAAATTCGCAGAAAGGATTGAATCCACATTTTGAACAGGTGAAGTATGAGAGCAATTTAAGTTGAATTGATGTAGAGATACAGTTGCAAGAAAACGTATGTGAGCCCTTTGGAATTATGTGGAGTTTTGCATGAATTGGTCATAAAATGTGCTCTGATCTTCATCTAAGTCACAACAATTTGAAAAACACAGTCTGCTTAAAATAATACAACACAAACATATGTTTTCATGTTTTTATTGATCAGAACATGTAAACATTCACAGTGCAGGATGGAAAAAGTATGTGAACCTTTGGACTTAACTGGTTGACCCTCCTTTGGCAGCGATAACCTCAACCAAACGTTTCCGGTAGTGTCAGATCAGACCTGCACAACGATCTGGAGTAATTCTGGACCACTCCTCTTCACAAAACTGTTTCAGTGTAGCAATATTCTTGGGATGTCTGGTGTGAATCACTCTGTTAAGGTCATGCCACAGCATTTCAATCGGGTTGAGGTCAGGACTCTGACTGGGCCACTTCAGAAGGCATATTTTGTTTTGTTGAAGCCATTCTTGTGTTGAATAACTTGTATGCTTTGGGTCATTGTCCTATTGCATCACCCATCCTCTGCAGAGCTTTAGTTGGCGGACAGATGGTCTTATGTTTTCCTGCAAAATGTCTTGATAAACTCTGGAATTCATTTTTCCATCAATGACAACAATCCGTCCAGGCCCTGAGGCAGCAAATCAGCCCCAAACCATGATGCTCCCTCCGCCATGTTTTACAGTGGGGATGAGGTTTTGATGTCGGTGTGCTGTGCCTTTTATTCTCCACACATACAGGGTTATTCAGAGAGCGTGAAAAGCAGGAGAATTACTAGAGAATTACTGGAGAATGAAAAATTCTAGGTCAAAATAGCCGATTTGGAAAGTGAGATGAAAGGGAGAATTTTTCTGGTTTGGCTATTTTGACCTAGAATTTTTCATTCTCCAATCATTCTCCAGTCATTTTCCTGCTTTTCACACTCTCTGAATAACCCTGATAGTGTTGTGTGTTTTTTCCAAACAACTCAATTTTGGTTTCATCTGTCCACAGAATATTTTGCCAGTAGTGCTGTGGAACATCCAGGTGCTTTTTTGCAAACTTCAAACGTGCTGCAATATTCTTTTTGGACAGCAATGGCTTCCTCCATGGTGTCCTATCATGTACTCCATTCTTGTTTAATGTTTTCCTTATTGTAGATGTGTCAACAAAAATGTTAACAGAAATCTCTGGCACATGCTATGTCTTTAGCTGACACTCTAGGATTCTTCTTTACCTCATTAAGTATTCTGCGCTGTGCTCTTCCAGTCATCTTTACAGGACGACCACGCCTAGGGAGAGTAGCAACAGTGCTGAAGTTTCTCCATTTGTACATTTGTAGACAGTCTGTCTTACCGTGCACACATGAACATCAAGGCTTTTGGAGATACTTTTGTAACCCTTTCCATGTAACCCTTCATGCAAGTCAACAATTCTTGATCGCAGGTCTTCTGAGAGCTCTTTTCTGTGAGGCATGGTTCACATCAGGCAGTGCTTCTTGAAACCAGTAAACCCAAAACTGGTGTGTGTTTTTAAAGGGCAGGACAGCTTTCAGCAACACATCCAATAATATCACACTGATTGGACTCAAGGTTGGCTCACTCCTGGCTCCAATTAGCTCTTGGAGAAGTCATTAGGCTAGGGGTTCACATACTTTTTCCACCCAGCACTGTGAATGTTTACATGTTCTGTTCAATAAACACATGAAAACATATGTTTGTGTTGTATTATTTTAAGCAGACTGTGTTTTTCAAATTGTTTTGACTTAGATGAAGATCAGAGCACATTTTATGACCAAGTCATGCAAAACACCACGTAATCCCAAAGGGTTCACATACTTTTTCTTGCAACTGTGTGTATATATATATATATATAGTCGTATATTGCAATGGATACAGACTGAGATTTACCTCAGATACTGTTAGATCGAACCTTTGATGTATTTCTAACCTGTATTGTAGTAATATAATAAGTGTCTGATAAAAGGATATTAATTTTATCCTAATTATTTGTTGCAATGTATACATATATATTGAAAATGGAAGAGTTAATGTGATTGAATTACTAAGCAGGGATTTTATAATCTACAACTTAAAAAGCATAAGATTAGAAGTTTAATTCTTGTTAAATAGAATATGTGATAGCTTCATCTTTTTGTTGATCCAGATAGCACAGATATATATATATATATACAGGATACTAGCTTTGTTTTGAACGTTTGTTTGCTGGAAAATACATGTTAACGGTTTTCTTTAAGCGTGAAAATGTTTTTTTCCAGAAACGTTTATTATGTTGTACTAATCAAATATGTTTAGTTACTAACTTGATCTAAGTAATTATTTGTGCTGATATTACTAACATGGTCCAATTTCATAAGTTAGAAATCTGTGTGCTGATGGTTGTTGTTTTTATAAATCCTTGATTTCTGGTTGTGAGAATAAGTCATATTTGCATACGTAATCAAAATATAAATTTTTACCTAATTTGGTTGCGGTTGTATTTTTGAATAAACGTACATGTGAAAAACTCAGAGGTTTCTGAGAAATTATATTGGCGAGATAGTTTATTATTATTTATATTTTGGATTAATTTCTTATTTGAATAAACATTCCTGACAACCCGTCTTTAAGCTGCGGCTAAGGCCCATGAGAAAGGCACGAGAGTCATGAGCAGAACACGGGGGTAAGCAAGGAAGTGACCCTGTCAGTGTACTTAGATCTATTACGACTACGCAAGGCAGTATGTGAGGAGAGGTAACCAGGAAGTCTATATAAAAGGCGGTGAGTGACCGTTCCGGGCGGCATGTGAGGAGATGTGACGTTCCAGGCGGCGCGTGAGGAGATGTGACGGTTCCAGGCGGCATGTGAGGAGATGTGACGGTTCCAGGCGGCACATGAGGAGATGTGACGGTTCCAGGTGGCGTGTAAAGATATGTGACCGTGTCAGGCGGCGTGTAAAGATATGTGACCGTGCCAGGTGGCATGTAAGGAGCTGTAACCGTGTCAGGCGGCGTGTAAAGATATGTGACCGTGTCAGGCGGCATGTAAAGATATGTGACCGTGTCAGGCGGCATGTAAGGAGCTGTAACCGTGCTGGGCAGCGTGTGAGGAGATGTGACTGTGCCAGGTGGCGTGTAAGGAGCTGTGACCATGTTGGGCGGCGTGTGAGGAGCTGTAACCGTGTTGGGCGGCGTGTGGGGAGCTGTGACAGGAGAGTTTATATACAGGTGACCGTACGAGGAAAAAGGTCCCGGTACAAACACTAGAAGGTATGAAGTAAACATGTCCTGGACCACGTCATTTAATACATTTTGGCAGGATAAAGGTCAAGCAGCTCGTGACCCTGAGGATGAGTATCATGCATGAAGGTTGGTTGAGGTTTTGCTCACACTCACTTGGCTGCAGAGTCGGGAGTCTGGAGAGCTCTCACCCTCCAGGCTGCTTGCTCGATCGCTTGCCACACGGGAGCTCTGCCGATCCTTCATGGAGATGCTACGAGGACCACGGGTCAGCTTGTTCTCTTGTCTGTGGGTAGAAAGAGCATCTTACACAACACACACACACACGTTTCCACGATGCAGATAAAGCAATGATATATACCCCACCCTGACCTGCCCTAGTCCTGCCCCCAGATGTATACCCCACTCTGACCTGCCCTAATCTTGCCCCCTGATGTATACCCCACCCTGACCTGCCCTAGTCCTGCCCCGATATATACACCACCCTGACACTGCCATAATCCTGCCCCCGATATATACCCCATCCTGACCTGCCCTAATCCTGCCCCGATATATACCCCATCCTGACACTGCCATAATCCTGCCCTCAATATATACCCCATCCTGACCTGCCCTAATCCTGCCCTGATTTACACCCCACCCAGACCCTGCCTTAATCCTGCCCCGATATATACCCCACCCTGACCTGCCCTAATCCTGCCCGATATATGCCCCACCCTGACACTGCTTTAATCCTGCCCCGATATATACCCCACCCTGACACTGCCTTAATCCTGCCCCCGATATATACCCCACCCTGACACTGCCTTAATCCTGCCCCGATAGATACCCCACCACTGCCTTAATCCTGAACCCCTGATATATACCCCACCCTACCACTGCCTTAATCCTGCCCCTGATATATACCCCACCCTGACCTGCCCTAATCCTGCCCCGTTATATACCCCACCCTGACCTAATCCTGCCCGATTATATACCCCACCCTACCACTGCCTTAATCTTGCCCCCTGATATATACCCCACCCTGACCTAATCCTGCCCCGATATATACCCCACCCTAACCTGCCCTAATCCTGCCCCGATATATACCCCACCCTGACCTGCCCTAATCCTGCCCTGATATATACCTGTCAGGACCCGTACCCCCAGACCCTCTGGCGCGCCCTTTGTTTTCCTTTTTCGCCATGTTCTGCATGACCTATGCAGGTTCCAGGACTTTATGTTGAACCATGCTCATTCCTGGACTCTGATTTGCATTCTGGACCTGAAACCTCACCTGCAGTTGATCCCGCCTGATAAATCCTGCATACGCCCCTTATCTCATGCTTCCTCATTGAAGTTCCTAGCTTAGCCAGTGCAGACCTGCCTTCCTGAGATCCTTGTCTGGAACCCCTCCTGCTCTTGATCCATTAGATATTCCTGCTTACCCTCTGTTATTCCTGGACATTCTTTACCAGTATCCTCCTTTGCCCCGTGTACCCCTCTGCTATTCTATGATTGATATACCTGTGTACCAGATCCCTGCTAAACCCTGACTTCTCTATTGCCTGTTCCTATTGTACCTGCGCCTGATTATGTTATCTGTATCATTGTATTGTAGTATATCCAGTTTTCCAATTCCCACTACTCTCAGCCATCCTCCTTTTGTTTAGTGTTATTCTCCTGTGTATAGTTTCATTGTTTATAATTCCTAGTCTCTTGTCTGTTTATTTGTTACTACAAATAAACCCTGTTACCCTGTATCCCGCCTTCTGCTATAATTACTGCATCTTGGGCTCACACACCCACACTTCTGCACATATGCTAGGCCAGGGTCGTGACAATACCCCACCCTGACACTACGTTAATCCTGTCCCCAGATATATACCCCACCCTGACACTGCCTTAATCCTGCCCCCTGATATATCCCACCTTGACACTGCCTTTTTTTCCAATTCTTTATTTTTGAAATTGCACAGACAGAAACAGCAGGCAAACAGCCAGAAAGTGGCCTCGCAGGGCCAAGGCATGTCATCCGAAAAACATTTATAAACAAAACCAAAACAAATAATGACAATGGGCAGTAGGGTAGGCATCAAGAAAAATAAAATAAAATAAAAAGAACAGTCCGGGTGTATAACACAAATGAGCTGGGTGGAGTCGCAGGAGGGCTTCAGGGAAAAACCAGGAGAGGTAAAGAGGGAGAAATAAGGGGGAAAGAGAAAAAAAAAAAAAGACGGGTGGGGACTGTCCAGGAAAAAGGCATTCCTGGCGCACCCCGGCAACCCAATAAAGGACCAAGGGCCACGGAAGAGGCCAGAGGACCGGGAGACCTGGGGCCAAGAGATACGGCCAGAGCCATGGTTGCCGCACCGGTGGCGCACCCAGGCAACCTATTGTCCCGCACACACATAAATTAAAATAAATAAATAAATAAAAAAAATAAAAAAAGAGAGATGGGTGGGTCTGGAGAATCCCGGCGCCCCAATAACTTGAAGAAAATCACATAAACCGGCAAAACAGTCCGCTAGAAAGTTGAGTGCCCGAACAGGGGGTACAACAGTGATCCATCAACGGGGGTCTCCGCAGTAAAGGGGTGTAGGGCACAGGTCCTGGGTCAGCAATAAGGGAAAACGGCAGGAGTCAGCAGGGATGGTACATTTCTCAACCAGTGTCCAGAGGTAAAAAAAGCACATATGACACCGACCCCGCAGACCCCCGCAACCAGGGCCGCAGTAGAAGGGAGACCTGCGTGACATTGAGCCTGCAGCAAAGCCGCAGCAGCAGCAGGACAACTGCCATCATCACACCACTCTGGGGCCTGAGAGGAAGGCAGGACGTCCATGTCATGGAACGGACCTGAGCGCTCCTTCCAGCGAGCCACATGACTAAAAACTCAGACAATTTTAAAGACCATTTTTTCCTTTATATTTCGGGTGTGCATTTAAGTGTATGGACATTTTATTTCATTTCTAGATGTGGTTTTACTGGTGTGGTTTTTATTAGAGTGTTGTAACGTTGGGAGCTTCCAGCCCTACCTGTGTGCTTGAGGGCAGCATGTCTGATGCTGCTCGCTGACCAATGCCCAGTTTAAATGGAGACAGGCAGGGAGGTGGTTGCATGAGGCGCGGCTTGAGTGGGGGGGCGTGGCCTGGTGAAGGTCTTTAAAAACCCTCCGTGTATTCTCAGCAGTTGCCAGATCGTGGTTATCCATACCGGAGCTCCTTGTACCTGTCTGCTATATTGAATTAACCCGTTATTGACCTCTGCTTGTTTCTGACTATTCTGCCTTCTGTTGCCCTAGCCTAGACCATTTTCTTGTACTACGCCACTGCTCTGATATCGACCCGGCTATTCCATTTGACCATTCTGAACTCTGTATTCCTGATTCTGGCTCGGCTGACTACTCCCCGTGTTGTTAACCCTTTCTGTCTAGCTAGTTTACCTGGCCAATTCTAAGGACCAGACAGTTAGAGATCTTTCACGGCTACTCTGTTTGGTAGCTTCTGGGCTCTGTGGAATGTGGGGTGTTAAGTACTGCGTGGTGGGATCTGGGAACCGTGACAAGTGTGAGGTATTAAAATGTATCCTGTATTGTAGGAGTGTGGAGTCAGATTTGAAATTGTGTGATGCATTTAAATGTATTATATTTTTCCTTGGTTGCTAGGATTGAAAGGCTGTGTTGAAATTCAATTGTGTGCAAATAACTGTGTGCATTAGCTCTCTGTGCGTGTGTAGTCTGCTGATGTAAGAATGCCATTGTATGCAAATCCGATTGTCTCATTCAAGTCTGGACATGTCTGAGGGTTACCAAATGCTTTTGTGTTGTGTGTATAAATGCATCTGCCCAAACCCTTCATAAAGGAGTCCCTGTTTTAAAGTCATACGGCCTCGTCTGGTGAGTTATTTCAGGGCATATCACATTGCACCTAGAAGGCACTCAGCGGCCTTCTACATCACGTCTATCCCAGGAAAAGGAGCCTCAAGTCAGCCCAGCAGCCACCTCCACACCAACAAGAGGTCAGTAAATCAGGCTGCTCGAGACGCCGAGTCACTCGGTAGTCGGGCCGGATGCCATCAAGGGGGTCAGATAGGAGCAGGACCACAGTCGGACACCCCATTCCATCACATTGGTGGCAAGCGGTGGGATAGCTCTCTGCACCCCTGGAAGAGACCCTCATCTCAGCATGGCAGCCTACGCCAGCTGTAAACGAGACACTCTGCGAGATCTGCTGGAGAGCCGTGGAGGGACCGCGGGCTCGAAAACCAAGGATGCTCCGGTCGAAGAGCTAAAGGACATGGATCAGCGGGAGAGGGCCACGCCCGCACCCCCACCACCGACGGCCCACCAGGCACTCATCTCTGAAAATTCCTTCCAGAAGAAGGTATGGCAGCGGGCAGCGGCTTACGGAGCCGCCCGACGGAAGCCACCTTCCAGAATATTGTTTAAGAAATCGCGCAAGAGGAAGAGCGGGAGAGGGTGTGCCAGCATGAGCTACGGCTGGCAGAAATCCAATACCAGAGAGTGGAGAGCCCCAACCCCGAGAGACCAGCGGCCCAGAAGGTACCCTTCCAGGTCTTCAAGACTTTTAACGAGGCAGAGGAAGAGATCGAGAGCTTCCTCCAAGACTTTGAGCGGTCGTGCCAAATACATAAGGTTCAACGTTCCGCTTGGGTTGGGATTCTGGCCTGTAAGTTGACCGGACGAGCTGCAGAGGCCTATCGAACCGTCCCAGACGAGGAAGCCCGGGACTACGAGCAGGTAAAGCAAACCTTACTGGCCCGCTTTGCCATCACTCCCGAAGCCAGCCGGATGAAGTTCCGGAACTCACGCTGGCCCAACGGCACTACCCATGTGGAGTGGGCACACCGGCTGCAAACAGACCTGAAGACCTGGTTCGCAGGGAGCAAAGCTCGAACCGTGGAAGACATCACCCAGCTGTTCCTCCTCGAACAATTCTTCGACCACACCGCCACGGCAGTACGGGAGTGGGTGAGGGACAAGAAGCCCCAGACGGTGCAGCAAGCGGCTACCTGGGCAGATGAGTATACGGACATACGGAACCCAATGGGGCAGAACGACCCCCACCCCTTCGACCCACACTACCCACCACTCCCCGGAGCCACCGACTCGCTGGCCCGCACCCAGACCGACAAACCGCTCCCACTCCACGGTTACCATCCGATGTTACGGGTGCGGCCAGGTGGGGCACTACCATCAGAACTGTCCCAACCAACCTCCCCCTCCGCGGGGACCCCCCGAGCACCACCTGCGGCCCACTGTTACCAGACCGAATCCCCGTATTGGGACCACCAGGAAGAATGGGGGATGCTGCACGAGGCCGACCCCGTACAAGCTGCCTCGGCCGACAACCGCCAACACCACCGACAGGCGGTGTGGATCAACGGGCGGGCCGCCGAGGGCCTCCGAGACTCCGGCGCCACCATCACACTCATGTGCCCCCACCTGATATCCAAAAAGAACCGGCTAGACCACACCGTCGCTGTCCGCGTGGCCGGAGGAAAAGTGCTTTGACTCGCTACTGCCCGAGTCCCACCTCGATTGGGGGTCTGGGGAGGGATCTGTGAGGGTGGGTTTACTAGACCAACTACCAGCTGAAATCCTCCTTGGGAACGACCTGGGACGCTTGGTCTCGGCCTACGCCACGGAAGCGGCAGCCCCGGTGACCACATGGCAACAGAGCCACCGGAACAACCACAGCACTCCAGTCGGGACCCAGGTGAGACCACAACCCAAACCTCCCAAACCCCTACCAAACGAGACCACATCCCCTCGACCTGACCACATACTCACGTGGAGCTCCCCGGCCACCCTCCGACACCAGACTGACCCCACCCTAGAGAGGTACCGCGACCGGGTCGGCAAGGGCCCGGAAGGCGTAAGGGACGACAGCATTGAGTGGGAGGATGGGTCACTGTATAGGTACACCGCAAGGGGGGCACTCGGAAGCCACAGGCTCCCCATAAGCAATTAATAGTCCCTCAGGCCCCTAGACAGGAGCTCCTGAGACTGGCCCACGACATCACCTAGGGGTGACCAAGACCAGACACCGGTTAACCCGAGCATTCTTTTGGCCCCGCCTTAGTAAGGATGCCCGAGAGTACTGTCGCACCAGCTCGGTTTGTCAGAAGACGGGGAAAACCGGAGACCACCCGAAAGCCCCACTGCACCCCATGCCCATCATACAAGAACCCTTTAGTTGGGTGGCGGTCGACATAATTGGCCCCCTGCCTCGCCCCAGCGCCACCGGGAAGAGATATATTCTCACAGTGGTGGACTACGCCACCCGATACCCCGAGGCGGTGCCCCTGTCCAACATCCAGGCTGACACCATCGCCGATGCCCTCCTACGGGTGTTCTCTCAGGTAGGATTCCCACGGGAGATTTTGTCTGATAAGGGCTCCCAGTTCACCGCTGAGCTGACCCAACAGCTCTGGCGCCTGTGCGGTGTTAAGGCGCTTCACAGCGCCCCATATCACCCTCAGAAGAACGGGCTGTGCGAGCGGTTTAATGGGACCCTGAAACAGCTAATCCGAGCCTTCACCCAAGAAAGGAAGGACTGGGAAAAATACCTACCCCACTTGTTATTTGCCTACCGAGAGGTCCCTGTCACGGTGGCAGTACCACCAGGCACGCACCACCCTATCCTTGCCCTCCGATCCTTGGAAGTGGTTGGTCTGTATATATATCCCTATGAATATAACTCGCAGCAAGGTGAGGCTCTGGTTCCTGAGAGAAGCCCCTATATGCAGAGATGCACTGTAAACTGCAAGGACAGATGAAAGCAACACAGGGTTAACAAAAGACCTCTGTACGGCAATACCAAAGATTCCCTGCACTGAAAGGCCGGTCTTTAGGATAGCCGGATCTAATCTAAAGGAAAGTTTTACCTTGAAGCCGTACAGAGTCTTTTGTTGTATACAGATGACAGGGTTACCTGGAAACGGTACAGACAAGGAAAATACTATAGAGTAGTCACATAGAGGAAAGCCAAAAGGTCATAACCAGAGAGAGTACGTCATACAGGATATAGGAATAGGAACCAGAAGGGAAGTCAGCCAAGCCAAAATCGGTAACCGGGGAATCAGAATGGAACATAAACAGCAAACCAAAATACAGCAATAGACAGAACTAAATACACAAAAGGAACTGACATAAACTGGAACAGAAATAACAGAGGCAAAAACTAAACAAGGATAAACAAACGGAGGATAACAGGAACACAGCAAGGAGCTCTCAGGACACAAGTCGCAAGGAGACCAGGCAAAGTAAAATGACCCAGCAATGTACTACAGGTACATTGCTCTAATATAGGCAGGGGAAATCAAGGCAAGGGTCAACAGGTGAGCAGCACACAGAACACCAATTAACCCCTGGGAGGCCACCCAGGAATTGACAGCAACAGAAACACAAGGGAAAAAACACAAAATACAAATACAGAGGGCGGGAAGACAGGTTTGGAACGTGGGAACGTGACAGTCCCCAAGAATCGACCGGGTTCTCCCCCTTCGAATTATTGTACGGACGCAGGGTTAGGGGTCCCTTAGATTTAGTCAGGGCTCAGTGGGAGGGGGGACAGGAAGCCGAAGGTCTCCCCGTCCTGAGTTACGTCCTGGAGCTCCGAGAGCGCTTGACCGAACTCACGGAATTAGTTCAGGGGAACATGCAGGCAGCCCAGGACCAGCAGAAGGCATGGTATGACCGCTCTGCCCGCAGCCGCTCATTCCTCGTGGGGCAGAAGGTCCTGGTGTTGAAGCCACAGCGGCAGAATAAGCTGCAGGCGTCCTGGCAGGGCCATTATCGGGTGGTAACCCAAGTGGGAGAAACCACCTATGTGTTTGTCAGCTGTACCGACACCAGGATCCAGCGGACGTTCCATTTCAACATGCTCAAGGCCTACCACGAGCGCCCGGAGACAGTGTCTGCCATCTGCGCTCCAGCCACCAAGGAGGCAGAACAGTGTCCCCTGATAGAGCTTCCCGGGACAGATAGTCAGCCCTCAGGGGTAGAGCAGGTGCAGCTGGGGGAGGAGTTGGGACCCCATAAACAGGCACAGGTTAGGCAGCTGCTCCAAGACCGCCAAGAGATCTTTTCTGCCCTCCCCGGCTATACCAGCCGGGCTGTGCACCAAGTGGAAACCCCCGGCCAGAGACCCCTCCGGCAACCAGCATACAGACTCCCGGAGGCAGTCCGCGAACCCATGTGGGCTGAAATCCGGGAAATGCTGGAGCTGGGGGTTATCGAGCCTTCGGCCAGTCCCTGGGCATCGCCCGTAGTCCTGGTCCCCAAAAAGGACGGTACCACCCGGTTTTGCGTCGACTACCGGAGGTTAGATGACTGCACCATCACTGATGCTTACCCCATGCCCCGAGTCGACGAGCTGTTAGACCAGATCTCCCAGGGCCATTTCTTGACCACCGTGGATCTGTGCAAGGGGTACTGGCAGATTCCCCTTGCAGAGGAGGCGACCCCGAAGTCGGCCTTCATCACCCCATTCGGCCTGTACCAATTTCGGGTCATGCCGTTCGGGATGAACAACGCCCCGGCCACCTTTCAGCGGTTCATCGATCGCCTCCTCGATAGCCTACAGGAGTTTGCTTGTGCATACCTGGACGACATAGCCATATACAGCCAGACCTGGGAGGAACACCTCCACCATCTGGGGGTGGTATTAGATCGAATCAGGGACGCCAACCTGACCCTTAAACTGGAAAAATGTAAAATAGGAATGTCCGAGGTGCAGTACCTCGGCCACCGGGTGGGTTGTGGGACCCAGCAACCAGAACCCGCCAAGGTAGAAGCCATTCTAGAATGGCCCACCCCCGTGACCAAGACCCACGTCCTCGTCTTCTTGGGCACCGCGGGGTACTACAGGAAGTTTGTCCCCCACTACAGAGACCTCGCCAAACCCCTGACAGACCTGACCAAGAAATCCCTACCCCGCCAAGTCCTGTGGTCCCCGGAGTGTGAAGCCACCTTCCAGAAACTGACAACTGCCCTAACCCAAGCCCCCCTCTTGGCAGCTCCGAATTATAACAAACATTTTATCGTCCATACAGACGCCTCAATGTTCGGACTGGGAGCCGTGCTAAGCCAAGTGGGGGACGACGGGGGGGGATCATCCTATGGCGTACATCAGCCGCAAACTCTTGCCCCGGGAGGTGGGATACGCCGCGGTGGAGAAGGAGTGTTTGGCCTTGGTCTGGGCCCTGAGGAAATTTCAGCCATATGTTTACGGGCGGTCCTTCACCGTTATGACAGACCACAATCCACTGGTGTGGCTCAACCGGGTGGCGGGGGAAAACGGCCGCCTGTTGCAGTGGAGCCTGGCCCTCCAACCGTTTAACTTTACGATCCAGTACCGGCCCGGGCCTCAGAATGGGAATGCCGATGCACTATCGCGGCAATCTGCCCGGGAACCCGAGCTCCCAGACTCCCCCTATTCGACCCGTTGGGGTCCAACCGTGTCCGTTTGACTTTATTGGGGGGGAGAAATGTCACGGAACGGACCTGAGCACTCCTTCCAGCGAGCCACATGACTAAAAACTCAGACAATTTTAAAGACCATTTTTTCCTTTTATATTTTGGTTGTGCGTTTAACTGTATGGACATTTTATTTCATTTCTAGATGTGGTTTTACTGGTGTGGTTTTTATTAGAGTGTGAGGTATTAACATGTATCCTGTATTGTAGGAGTGTGGATTCAGATGTGAAATTGTGTGATGCATTTAAATGTATTATATTTTTCCTTGGTTGCTAGGATTGAAAGGCGGTGTTGAAATTCAATTGTATGCAAATTACTGTGTGCATTAGCTCTCTGTGCGTGTGTAGTCTGCTGATGTAAGAATGCCATTGTATGCAAATCCGATTGTCTCATTCAAGTCTGGACATGTCTGAGGGTTACCAAATGCTTTTGTGTTGTGTGTATAAATGCATCTGCCCAAACCCTTCATAAATGAGTCCCTGTTTTAAAGTCATACGGCCTCGTCTTGTGAGTTAATTCAGGGCATATCACATTGCACCTAGAAGGCACTCAGCGGACTTCTACATCACGTCTATCCCAGGAAAAGGAGCCTCAAGTCAGCCCAGCAGCCACCTCCACACCAACAAGAGGTCAGTAAATCAGGCTGCTCGAGACGCCGAGTGCCGAGCCACTCGGTAGTTGGGCCAGACGCCATCAAGGAGGTCAGATAGGAGCAGGACCGCAGGCGGACACCCCATTCTGTCACAGTCCACAGGCCCCATCGAACTCCAGCAGTCGGGGGACTGGACTCCGGTCCCAGGTGAGTCAGCAGGTGAATCCGCATCGCCCTCGGTCAGGGGGGTGATGCTGTCCAAGTCGCCAGAGTCATCATTAGGAGTGCCGCAGGGCTCCACATCCATCGTTTCCACCTCGGGCCACACAGCATCCACCAGCGGCAGGACCACCTCAGAACACCAGCCAGCCTCACGTCTGTCCAGCAACCAGGCCTCGCGGAACTCCGCCATGAGGGCTGCCAGCACACCCCGCGTGAGTAGGATCAGATCCGGGTTAGTCATCTGTTCTGACAAGCAGGGCAGCCTCCAGGGTAAGGGGGTGGTCGGTGATGCGCATGAGGACCTGTGACAGGATAGCAGTCCAAATCGAGGCAGCAGGCTCCAGAAATGGCCGCCAGGAGCAGGCCGCAACTAGGCCCGAAACCCAGGTCGGTCCCCAACTTCGTCAGGGAACCCCACAAGTCAGCTCAGCACTAGCACCCCAACCTCGGAAGGCTAGGCACCGCAGAAAAGGTCTCAAACCAAACGGGAGGATGCAAAATGGTGCAAAAACAAGAGGTCAGCCACAGAGCTCAGCAGCCTTGACACTGCCTTAATCCTGCCCCCGATCTATACCCCACCCTGACTTGCCCCAATCCTGCCACGATATATACCCCACCCTGACACTGCCTTAATCCTGCCCCAATATATACCCCACCCTGACCTAATCCTGCTCCCTGATATATACCCCACCCTGACACTGCCTTAATCCTGCCCCCAATATATACCCCACTCTGACCCACTCCTAATCCTGCCCCGATATATACCACACCCTGACACTACCTTAATTCTGCCCCAATATATATACCGCACCCTGACCTGCCCTAATCCTGCCCCTGATATATACCCCACCCTGACATTGCCTTAATCCTGCCCCCGATATGTACCCCACCCTGACTGACGTTGCCTTAATCCTGCCCCCGATATAAACCCCAAACTGACCTGCCCTAATCCTGCCCCAATATATACCCCACCCTGCCCCTTGATATATACCCTGTGACGGAACTGTTCTCTTAGAAACATAGAAACATAGAAAAATGTCGGCAGATAAGAACCTTTCGGCCCATCTAGTCTGCCCAATTACATGGATACTTTACCTGGATTTATCTTTTGTTTAGGATAGCCTTATGCCTATCCAATGCTTGCTTAAATTCAATTACTGTTTTGGCCTCTACCACTTCTACTGGAAGACTGTTCCATGTATCCACCACCCTCTCAGTAAAATAATGCTTCCTGATGTTACTTTTAAACCTTTGCCCCTCTAATCTAAGACTATGTCCTCTTGTTTTGCTATTTTGTTTCCTTTTAAATATACTCCCTTCCTCTACCTTGTGGATTCCCTTTACGTATTTAAATGTTTCTATCATATCTCCTCTGTCTCGTCTTTTTTCCAAGCTGTACATGTTAAGATCATTAAGCCTTTCCTGGTAACTTTTCTCCTTCAAGCCGTACACCATTTTAGTAGCCCTTCTCTGAACTCTCTCTTCCGTCTGCCCTGACTCTCCAGACACCCCTTCGTTGCGGTCAGCCCGGCTACTGGGAGCGCTGTCCTCAGCGCCTCGAGCAGCTTGACCCGCCTGCTTCTGTTCCTCTGTCCTGGAGCCGTTAGGAATTTCCAGAAGGCCGCTCTGTGCCTTCTGAGGTGGAGTATATAGTGTAGCGTCGCTGAAATAAAACACCAGATGCGGCTGTATGCTTTAAAACAGGATTCTCGCTCTGTCTCAGTCTCTGAGAGTTCTGACTTTTAATGAACAAAAATCCAACTGAAATCCAACAGACATAATTTGCATAAATGACTCACATCGTCCTACTAAAATGCTAATTACATTATGTCAGATAGGTATTTACAATAAACATTCTTTACATTATTTAGCCTTTAGCTCACACAATATTTGCATAATCTATTGTTCTAACACTTTCACAGACTTCTTGAATCAAATATGCAGCCAGATAAGGGGAAAAGCCCTGTTGCATAAATTACACAGCAGTAAAGCTTGTTTACTGGCTTTACAAAAACACATTTACCTACAGGAATAAAAGTATATTTAAAACTAAAGTTACGCCATTTTACACTAAACTAATTTAAACTAAAATCAAACGATGTAAAATATATTTAAAATCACACAATACAATTGAACATAAAGTCTCTTGGGGTTTGAAGCATTGAGCGTTACATCAGCTCCATGACATACCCCACCCTGACACTGCCTTAATCCTGCCCCAAGATCAGGGCCAGATTTGCACCTCAGGAGACTGTAGGCACAGAAATGAGGAGCGCCCCTACCCCCCCCAAAACTGAAACGTTTTTTCTCCGTGCTCAAATCAAAAGAAGAGGCAGAATCTGTTGTCTTAGTTGAATTAGTTACAGTTAAAGTATTTATAAAGCGTCAACAAATTCCTTAGCACTGTACAATGGGAGAAACAGAATAACAAATATACATATATGTTACACACACGGAACAGAAGGAGGAAGGACCCTGCTCGAGAGCTTACAAACTAAGAGGAGAGGGGTGACACATTAGGTGAGGATGAATAGGATATTTGAAGTAACGGGTTGCATGAGGACTGAATGGGAAGATGGAGCAGAAAATTACAGTGGGGGCTCAAGGAGTGAGCTGATAGGCTTCTCTATAGGAATGCGTTTTCAGAGACTTCTTGAAGGACTGGAGAGACGGGGGAGTCTGATGTTGCGGGGGAAGAGTTCCATAGAAAGGGTGCAGCTCGGGAGAAGTCTTGAAGCAGAGTCTGGCATAGGCGTTCATTACAGATTGCAGAGGCAGAATCTGGTATCTCTTAAGGCCAGAGAGAAGTAGGTTACAGTAGTCAAGGCGGGTGATAATAAGAGCTTGGATGAGCATTTTAGTAGAGTCTGGATTAAAAAAGGGACGGATGTGTGCAATGTTTTTTAGGTGGAAGTAGCAAGATTTGGTAAAGACTGAATGTGAGGAGTAAAGGATAGATTGGAGTCCAAGAGGACACTGAGGCAATGTGGCTTGAGAGGTAGAAGTAATGGTGGCACCATTCACCTGAAGAGAAATTGGCGCAGGAATGGAGGTTTTAGAGGGAGGGAAGATGAGAAGTTCAGTTTTAGAGAGGTTGAGATTTAGGAAATGGGAAGTCATCCAGTCGGAGACAGCCGATAGGCCGGCAGTAACACGGTCCAACACCGAGGGAGAGAGATCAAGAGAGGAAAGGTAGATTGTCCGCATGGGCAGGTTAGCATATATATCACATTCCTGGAGAAGCAAGTCATAACTTCCCTAATTTAGATTTTCTCGCCATTTCTTTCTATTTCTGTGGTTGTATGTTTCTTGCCTTTGGTATTTCTACAATTCCGGCAATTACCACACTGATGAAAACCTGCTCTTATTCCAAAGTGGTTCATTGGTCCTTTCTTTCCTGGCTTATGTCTAAATTTCATTTTCAAGTTCTTAGAAACATAGAAACATAGAAAAATGTCGGCAGATAAGAACCTTTCGGCCCATCTAGTCTGCCCAATTACATGGATACTTTACCTGGATTTAACTTTTGTTTAGGATAGCCTTATGCCTATCCCATGCCTGCTTAAATTCAATTACTGTTTTGGCCTCTACCACTTCTACTGGAAGACTGTTCCATGTATCCACCACCCTCTCAGTAAAATAATGCTTCCTGATGTTACTTTTAAACCTTTGCCCCTCTAATCTAAGACTATGTCCTCTTGTTTTGCTATTTTGTTTCCTTTAAAATATACTCCCTTCCTCTACCTTGTGGATTCCCTTTACGTATTTAAATGTTTCTATCATATCTCCTCTGTCTCGTCTTTTTTCCAAGCTGTACATGTTAAGATCATTAAGCCTTTCCTGGTAACTTTTCTCCTTCAAGCCGTACACCATTTTAATAGCCCTTCTCTGAACTCTCTCTAAGATGTCTATATCCTTCTGGAGATACGGTCTCCAGTACTGCACACAGTACTCCAAGTGAGGTCTCACCAGTGCTCTGTACAGTGGCATGAGCACTTCCCTTTTCCTACTGCTAATACCTCTCCCTACACAACCAAGCATTCTGCTAGCATTTCCTGCTGCTCTATTACATTGACTACTTACCCTTAGATCCTCTGAAATAATGACCCCTAAATCCCTTTCCTCAGATGCTGAGGTTAGGACTGTATCAAATATTCTATATTCAACCCTTGGGTTTTTACGCCCCAGATGCATTATCTTGCACTTATCCACATTAAAACTCAATTGCCACAGCTCCGACCATTGTTTTAGTTTACCTAAATCATTTGTCATTTGGCTGATCCCTCCAGGAACGTCAACCCTGTTGCAAATTTTTGTGTCATCAGCAAAAAGACATACTTTTCCATTAATACCTTCTGCAATATCACTAATAAAAATATTAAATAGAATGGGTCCAAGTACTAACCCCTGAGGTACCCCACTGGTAACAAGACCTTGCGCCGAATAAACTCCATTTACCACAACCCTCTGTTGCCTGTCACTCAGCCACAAGTTCTTGGCCCCTCTGCAGATAATCTGTGGTACCGTGAGCAGAATTTCCCTCAACATAGGGTCCTTACATAAAATTGGCCGATGTTTTTTGATATTTCTCCTAATTTCATTATTAAAGGGATTAAATGAGAAGATGAAAGGAACATCCTCCATGAATTCTCCTTTTACTGTAGCCTTCTTCTTCAATAGATCCGATCTATTCATAGTTCTAACATCCATTCTGGTATCTTCCAAGACGGCCTTCTTATAGCCCTTATCCATGAACTCCGAACAGAGTTTAAGTGATTGAGTGTCGTATTCAGATAAGTCTGTACAATTCCTTTTCATTCACATAAATTGTCCCTTCGGGACAGTATCCAACCATTGGGATAGATGGCAACTTGTACGTTCGATGAAGCTATTGCAGTCTAGATCTTTAAAATGTGACTTAGTCTTGATCATGTTACCTGCAACATAGATCTTCAGATCTAGAAAAATAACTTCATTATCGTTGGAAGTGGTTGGTCGACTGATTCCCCTATTGTTATCACCCAGGGTATCAAGAAACTCTCGAAGACTCTCTTCTCCATCTCTCCAAATAAAAATATATATCATCGATATATCTGCGATAAGTCACTAAATGTGCCCTCCAAGTAGGTAAGAACGAGTACTCCCAGTAGGCCATAAATAGATTGGCGAAGCAAGGGGCGAATCTCATCCCCATAGCCATAACTGATACTTGCAAATAGAACTCTTCCTGGAACCAGAAGTAATTATGTTCTAAGATCATCTGTATACCACTAAAATATGAGTCAAAGCAGGGACAGTAACTGGCAGGACAGGCCGAATAAGGTGTGAGGGGATGGGATCAAGTGGACAGGTGGTCGGGTAGGAGGACATAAGAACTACTGTTACATCCTCCTCCGAGACTGTAGAAAACGAAGACATAGTAGAAGAGGGGGAAGGGAGTGAGGGAGTCAGTGGGGTACAATGGTTAAAGGAGGAGGGCAGTGAATGCAGCGGCATAGTTTGTTTTATATGTAAAAGCATATATTGCCTCTGCTGTAGAACAGAAAAAAAATATTTTGCATTTCTTTTTTCATTTTTACACATTACTATGATACCAAACATGACCATGTAAAGACTAGACTCTGACCTTTCCAATGACACCTCACTTAACCTTGTGTGCTGTACAATTCAGGGATGCAGGTTCCAAAGTCCCCCTGTCCCTCCTCACTGCAGCGCCACGGTCTAAATTTTGACTTAAACAATGCGTTGCTTCACCAGATACACACTTGCTGGCAGTATGGTAAATGAGGTGAGTTAGTGCAGCGTCACTGTTCACTTTAGAATTGTAAACTAAATAATAATGCCGTGTTGAGCATCGAGACAAATATTATTTTAACATAAATCTAACCTGGTTATATTTGATATCACTGGAAAGGCTATAAACTGACCTTTCCAATGATACCTCATATGTCCCTCTAGCCCTTAGGGCTCCAGAGATACAAATTATTGCAGATTGTAAAAAAATATATATATATATTTTTTACACATAGAGCGAGGCGCCCCCTTGTGGCAGGTGCCTGTAGACACATGCCTACTGTGCCTAATGGGAAATCCGGCCCTGCCCAAGATACACTATATTGCCAAAAGTATTCGCTCACCTGCCTTGACTCGCATATGGATGGGTGAGCGAACACTTTTGGCAATATAGTGTATATACACCACCCTGACCTAATCCTGCCCCGTTATATACCCCACCAGACACTGCGTTAATCCTGTCCCCCAGATATATACCCCGCCCTGACACTGCCTTAATCCTGCCCCGATACATATCCCACCCTGACCTGCCCTAATCCTGCCCCTGATATATACCCCACCCTGACACTGCCTTGTCCTGCCCCAATATATATCCCACCCTGACCTAATCCTGCCCCCTGATATATACCCCACCCTGACACTGCCTTAATCCTGCCCCGATATATACCCCACCCTGACCTAATCCTACCCCGATATATACCCCACCCTGACCTGCCCTAATCCTGCCCCCTTTAATATACCCCACCCTGACCTAATCCTGCCCCTGAAATATACCCCACCCTGACACTGCCCTAATCCTGCCCCAAAATATACCCCACCCTGACCTAATCCTGCCCCGATATATATACCCCACCCTGACCTGCCCTAATCCTACCCCGATATATACCCCACCCTGACCTAATCCTGCCCCCTTTAATATACCCCACCCTGACCTAATCCTGCCCCTGAAATATACCCCACCCTGACACTGCCCTAATCCTGCCCCAAAATATACCCCACCCTGACCTAATCCTGCCCCGATATATACCCAACTCTGACACTGCCTTAATCCTGCCCCAAGATATATACCCCACCCTGACCTGCCCTAATCCTGCCCCTGATATATACCCCACCCTGACACTGCCTTAATCCTGCCCCGATATATACCCCACCCTGACCTAATCCTACCCCGATATATACCCCACCCTGACCTGCCCTAATCCTGCCCCCGAAATATACCCCACCCTGACACTGCCCTAATCCTGCCCCAAAATATACCCCACCCTGACCTAATCCTGCCCCGATATATACCCCACCCTGACCTGCCCCCTGAAATATACCCCACCCTGACACTGCCCTAATCCTGCCCCAAAATATACCCCACCCTGACCTAATCCTGCCCTCTGATATATACCCCAGCCTGACACTGCCTTAATCCTTCCCCCGATATATTCCTCACCCTGACACTGCCTTAATCCTGCCCCGATATATATACCACACCCTGACCTGCCCTAAACATGCCCGATACATACCCCACCCTGACCTAATCCTGACCCGATATATACCCCACCCTGACACTCTCTAATCCTGCCCCCTGACATATACCCCCACCCTGACCTGTCCCCTGATATATACCCCACCCTGACCTGCCCTAATCCTGCCCCCTGATACATACCCCACCCAGACACTGCATTAATCCTGTCCCCAGATATATACCCCACCCTAAAACTGCATTAATCCTGTCCCCAGATATATACCCCACCCTGAGCTGCCCTAATCCTGCCCCGATATATACCACACCCTGACACTGTCTTAATCCTGCCCAAAGATATATACCACACCCTGCCCTAATCCTGCCCCTGAAATATACCCCATCCTGACACTGCCTTAATCCTGCCCCCGATATATACCCCACCCTGACACTGCCTTAATCCTGCCCCGATATATCCCACCTTGACACTGCCTTAATCCGTCCCCTGATATATACCCCACTCTGACCTAATCCTGCCCCGATATATACACCACCTCGACCTGCCCTAATCCTGCCCCCTGATATATACCGCACCCTGACACTGCCTTAATCCTGCCCCCCAATATATATACCCCACCCTGACCTGCCCTAATCCTGCCCCAGATATATACCCCCACCCTGACCTAATCCTGCCCCCTGATATATACCCCACCCTGACCTGCCCTAATCCTGCCCCCTGATATATACCCCACCCTGACCTGCCCTAATCCTGCCCCGATATATATACTACACCCTGACACTGCCTTAATCCTGCCCCGATACATACCCCATCCTGACCTGCCCTAATCCTGCCCCAAGATATATACCCCACCCTGACACTGCCCTAATCCTACCCCGATATATACCCCACCCTGACACTGCCCTAATCGTGCCCCCGATATATACCCCACCCTGACCTGCCCCCTGAAATATACCCCACCCTGACACTGCCCTAATCCTGCCCCAAAATATACCCCACCCTGACCTAATCCTGCCCTCTGATATATACCCCAGCCTGACACTGCCTTAATCCTTCCCCCGATATATTCCTCACCCTGACACTGCCTTAATCCTGCCCCGATATATATACCACACCCTGACCTGCCCTAAACATGCCCGATACATACCCCACCCTGACCTAATCCTGACCCGATATATACCCCACCCTGACACTCTCTAATCCTGCCCCCTGACATATACCCCACCCTGACCTGTCCCCTGATATATACCCCACCCTGACCTGCCCTAATCCTGCCCCCTGATACATACCCCACCCAGACACTGCATTAATCCTGTCCCCAGATATATACCCCACCCTAAAACTGCATTAATCCTGTCCCCAGATATATACCCCACCCTGAGCTGCCCTAATCCTGCCCCGATATATACCACACCCTGACACTGTCTTAATCCTGCCCAAAGATATATACCACACCCTGCCCTAATCCTGCCCCCTGAAATATACCCCATCCTGACACTGCCTTAATCCTGCCCCGATATATACCCCACCCTGACACTGCCTTAATCCTGCCCCGATATATCCCACCTTGACACTGCCTTAATCCGTCCCCTGATATATACCCCACTCTGACCTAATCCTGCCCCGATATATACACCACCTCGACCTGCCCTAATCCTGCCCCCTGATATATACCGCACCCTGACACTGCCTTAATCCTGCCCCCCAATATATATACCCCACCCTGACCTGCCCTAATCCTGCCCCAGATATATACCCCCACCCTGACCTAATCCTGCCCCCTGATATATACCCCACCCTGACCTGCCCTAATCCTGCCCCCTGATATATACCCCACCCTGACCTGCCCTAATCCTGCCCCGATATATATACTACACCCTGACACTGCCTTAATCCTGCCCCGATACATACCCCATCCTGACCTGCCCTAATCCTGCCCCAAGATATATACCCCACCCTGACACTGCCCTAATCCTACCCCGATATATACCCCACCCTGACACTGCCCTAATCGTGCCCCCGATATATACCCCACCCTGACCTGCCCTAATCCTGCCCCCCGATATATACCCCACCCTGACCTGCCCTAATCCGGCTCCTGATCAATACCTCGCCCTGACCTGCCCTAATCCTGCTCCTGATCAATACCTCACCCTGACCTGCCCTAATCCTGCTCCTGATCAATACCTCACCCTGACCTGCCCTAATCCTGCCCCCTGATATATACACTACCCTGTCCTACCCTAATGCTGCCCCCGATATATACCCCACCCTGACCTGCCTTAATACTGCCCATACAACGCTCTGATAGGGATAGTCCGCATGCTCCGGTGGTGCCCAGTTTGTGTGTTTTACATAGAAGAGCAGCCCCGGTACCCAGACTGAGTATTCAGAGGATATATGGGGTAAGTATGTGGTATGTAGATAACAGTACAAAGTGGGGAACACATGGGGTGGGGGGGGGTGTTTCATACCACCTGCCTGGACCCTCGCATAGGGCACGACCCATTCTCATCACAAAGTTTGACATACCTCGGAGACATGATAATCTGGGACTCTGCCCGGCCGATCACGCCAAGGTGTGGGACCCTCTCTGTGCTCTCCCATGACCCGAGGTCTGAAGCCAGAGACAGGGCGGAGGGGAGATCGCTGACCTCCTGAAAAAAGAAAACACATTAACCGACAAGTACCTGCATCTTGCACAACGCACATTTTATGGGATGCAGAAACCCCAGGTGCCTAGGCTGCATGCTGGGAGTGGACGCGATAAGGCAGTGCATGCTGGGAGTGGATGTGATAAGGCGGTGCATGCTGGGAGTGGATGTGATAAGGCGGTGCATGCTGGGAGTGGATGTGAGAAGGCAGTGCATGCTGGGAGTGAATGTGATAAATCTGTGCATGCTGGGAGTGGATGTGATAAATCTGTGCATGCTGGGAGTGGATGTGATAAGGCAGTGCATGCTGGGAGTGGATGTGATAAGGCGGTGCATGCTGGGGGTGGATGTGATAAGGCAGTGCATGCTGGGGGTGGCTGTGATAAGGCGGTGCATGCCGGGAGTGGATGTGATAAGGCAGTGCATGCTGGGAGTGGATGTGAGAAGGCGGTGCATGCTGGGAGTGAATGTGATAAATCTGTGCATGCTGGGAGTGGATGTGATAAATCTGTGCATGCTGGGAGTGGATGTGATAAGGCAGTGCATGCTGGGAGTGGATGTGATAAGGCAGTGCATGCTGGGAGTGGATGTGATAAGGCAGTGCATGCTGGGAGTGGATGTGATAAATCGGTGCATGCTGGGAGTGGATGTGATAAGGCAGTGCATGCTGGGTAGCTTACAGTTGCTGGGCGGATGTCGTGTTCCTCCAGCTGAGTTGCTCCTGGGACTCTCAATCCTTCAGCCTCCTGTCGTGGAAATTTTATTATGTGGACATTATATTCTAGGATGTGCGTGTTTTATAAGTTGTCATCTGTCTCCCTGTGTTGGATTTGAATGTGGTTTTAAATCCAAACCAGCGGCAAAACCGTCAGTATGAAAACCTTCTTTTGGGATTAGAGACATACCTGCTTTTAAGACATTTAAGCCTTGTCTCAACACTGGTACCGTGTTGAGATAATAACTGTATTTGTCCCCGCAGATATGTCAATAACCCGTAGGAACAAGTAGATTGATCTTCACTCAGATACTGATCACTGAGCAGTATCTGAATGGGGTCCGTATTGACGAGTGACGGGGAGGGGGACAAACATGGCTGACGGGGATCATGGAGATGGCTCCGGGATGAGTCATCTCCAGGAGGCCAGTCGGTCATTCTGGTCCACGCCCCTGTCCTTTTGATATGTAAATGTAATTACTGGGCAACCTGGCTCTCTGTTGTACAGCCAGGGGGCTACTGGGCGTGTGCGATTGTCTAATAAATTAAACAATCCAGGAGCCACAGCTCACTTGGCCACAGGATTTTCCAGCTTGAAGCAGCGTGTCTGTCTGATTCCAGTTGGGATAGAGAAGTACTTCGTTCTTATACAGAAAGAGCTAGATATAGCGTGTATTTTTATAGTGACGGATTTGTTTGTACTGGGCGCACTTTAATACTGAAGTGTACCTTTTTAGTGCACCAGGACTTTATGCGCAAACACCAAACTTTCCATAACACTCCTTCTTCAAGGAAAGAGAGAGAAGTTACAGATCACGGCCTGAGCAGCCAAAGTGCTGGACATGGAAAGGAAACCTCATTTAACCATCACACTGCTGAAGCTGCCACAGGGGGCGCACCCAGAGCTTCCTTCCCAGAATCCTCAGAGTGAGTTCCTGCGGTGGCTTATGAGCTCAGTTATGGCCGTCTGCCTTTAATTCAGACGCCACATTCCATTCACTCCAACGTGAGCCATAATCAGAGTCTGTGGAGCTCGTCCCTCCGCTGCCGGCATGTCACCGCCCTGGTCCATAGTCGAGAGACGCAAGTCCAGTAGTGACTGAGTGTGTGTGTCGTGCTCACGCCGCTGACTGTACTGTGTACCATCAGTGCTCTGGCAGTCACATGAAAAGTGCTGCCCCATGACGGACAGACACACACACACCTGCCTTGCATAAAGGTCTGTTCCACCCCTTCAGCAATGCTTCGGCATTGTCCTCTTTAGCTGTGTGTGTGTACCAGACGTGTCTCCTGCAGCTCCTTTAAATGTCTATAGACTTCCTGTGTACCAGACCCCCTGCTTGATAAGCGATTACTCGATATCTGCCACCAGCCTCTGACCAAAGGACCGTCTCGACCACTCTATTGGAACACCCTACTGTACTTCACCTGCAGTCCCCCCTTGTGACCTGTTTGCCTCCCCAAGGTACAGTCCCAGTGTGTTCCAAACGTCCTGGTCCCTCCTGTCAGTCTGCCCCTGTGAATCCAATGCATACTGGGTTCAGACCACCCAGACCGGTACCCCACCGGCGCTGAACCCTGACAGTGTGTTACACCTTCAGGTCACATCTCCTATGAGGAAGTGAAGAGGGCTTCTCTTACACCCATTAACCGCTGCGTGCAATACTCTGACAAGGCTGTTAACCCCTTCACTACCAAGTGATTTGTTGAAATTTTTATCATAACAATTAAATATAAAATCGAAAGTTTGCAGAGATTGTCCGGAGACAGAAAAATATTAAAATAATGGAAATTTGCTTGTTTTTAATTTTTCATGTATTTGTTTATCCATAACAAAAATATTGTTGGTGTGGTGGACCGCCTGGGACCCAAACTGAGAACTGCCAGAGGTTAGCTTCCCCTCCCCCACAACCCGAATTCCAGAGTCCTCAGCCCAAACCTCCGTAATTACTGGACAGAATCAATAGATTGGGACAAAAAACACAAACTCCCAAAATAATAAAGATTTACGCCAAATCACTAGGCAAGACCAGTGTTCAGAGTAAAAGCAGAGAAAGGAACTCTTTACTCAGACAGACATAGCAATAGGTGCATGTAAGGGACAATTATCCCACAAGACACAGAGGCGAATATTATGCTTTTCCTTACTGAGCCAATAGCAAAGAACAAACACACAATACAGACAAAGTATCTTGACATAAAAAAAGTTCTCTTATCAACATAACAATGAACCGTCTAATAATAATGTCTCTTGCGTTGTGCTGACCAAGGTCACCAGGCACAGCCACAAAGCGGTTGTGACGGAACCGTTCTCTTCCGCCTGTCCTGACTCTCCAGACACCCCTTCGTTGCGGTCAGCCCGGCTACTGGGAGCGCTGTCCTCAGCACCTCGAGCAGCTTGACCTGCTGCTTCTGTTTCTCTGCCCTGGAGCAGTTAGGAATTTCCAGAAGGCCGCTCTGTGCCTTCTGAGGTTGAGTGTGTAGTGTAGCGTACCTGAAGGAGACACCAGATGCGGTTGTATGTTCCAACAGGATTCTCTCTATGTCTGAGCTTTTAATGAACAAAAACGCCACAATTTATGCTGAGATCCAACAGCCATAATTTGCATAAATGACGTACATCGTCCTACTAAAATGCTAATTACATTATGTCAGATTTTTACAATAAACATTCCTCTTTCTTCATATCACACATCATTTACATAATCTATTGTAAAGGAAATCAGTTAGATTTTGCCTGAGACAATGGTGACTCCCAACCTCTGAGACATGTAAACAGATAGCAGATGAACAAAGAGAAAACCCTTTTGCCTAATCACAAATTACTCAAACCTATTTTACAATCTATACCAAAGAAAGCATTTGAACTCGCTGCAGGTAGTATCTTTAATAAAAACCACATTTTTACCTAAAGAAATATAAGTATATTTAAAACTAAAGTTACGCCATTTACACTAAACTGATTTAAACTAAAACCAAACGATGTAAAATATATTTAAAATCACACAATATAAATGAACATAAAGTCTCTTGGGGTTTGAAGCGTGGAGCGCCACGTCAGCTCCATGACAGCGGTAATCCATCTAGGATGCTGAAAAACATAAGGGAACAGGGAATGGGATGAGAAGCGGAGCCGGAACAGGAGGTATATACCAACACGGCACAGCCAGTAACACACACACAGCAGTCACACGGACAGTAGCGCCAAGGGTGTGGACAAAGACACCACGCATGAAGAGTGTTCGAACTTTAATGTAGAACGTGCACAGTATCACAAGGAAACAGGTAGGGAAGGGTGGGAAATACTCGCTTCCGAGTGACTATTCGAATTTAAACTTTCCGTCATGTTAATAGGAAAATTTAGGAATTCTAATGCATGTACTCGGAGGCTCCTATTTCCAAGATTAACGCCATCCTAAAACAGCATCAGACATTGCCGTAATAGGCTTAAAGTAAAATGTGCGGAAAGTGGACTCCCTAGAACCACATTCAGAGGGGCCGTAAATGGATACCTACCCCCTCCCATACACCAAGCAGCCCACTTATCCCAGGCTGCGCGGCAGGAAGATTGTGTCCCTGGGTCCCAGGACTGGAGGAGGTCTGCAGCACAGTCTGAAACGCCTGCGGGTCCACGGGGTTGCCAGAGACTAACATGCCAACAGCTGGAGTCGGTCCGCCAGGATCAATGGGTGTGGTTGGTCGGACGGGTCCAGGAGGAGGGTCTTGGACATGGGGAGCAACGTGGAACGTCCATCGCCATGCTGAGAAGAGTGGGAAACCACGACTGCGACGTCCAATATGGGGTGATGAGAACCATCTGAACCTGATCATGGAGAACGGGGGAAACCTGTATGGGCGGGGTCCCAACTAAGGTTGTAGGAAGGCGTCTGTCGCCTGAGCTTCCGGGTCCGGACACCAGCTGAAGAAGGACGGGAGGTGGGTGTTGAGGCGGAAGGCAAAGAGGTCCATTCCTGAACGGTCTCCAGGTGCAGGAAAGTGCCGAGAAAACAGAAGGATGCAGTCAGCCACCAGTCCCTGGAGTCTGAGAGATGTCTCGAGTTCCAGTCCAACATGGTTCATGACGCCGGGGATGAACTGAGCCTGCACAGACATGTTCTGTTGGAAGCAGAACTCCCAAAACCTTTGGGCGAGGGACGTCAGCCTCGGTGAGCGTGGGCCTCTGAGCCCATTGACATAGCATACCGCCGAGACATTGTCCATCCTTAGAATGCTTTCTGGGCGACGTTGCATCATGAAGCATTGGAGGGCGAACAGACCGGCCAGGAGTTTGAGCGCGTTGATGTGATAGGTCGCCTCTTCGGTTGACCAGCGACCACCCGTCTCCTCCAAGCCGCAGTGGGCTCCCCAGCCTGCTTTGCTTGCATCGGAATCCACAACCACGGACGGTGGAGGGACGCGGATCGGTTTCCCATTCCAACGGTCGATGTTGTGGAGCCACCATCGCATGTCCGTCATCGCTTCCGGAGGAAGAGTGACACGGTCCGCGTATTCCCGTCCGGACCGGAGAGAACGGGCCTTCAAGAGCTGGAGGGCTCTGTAGTGCAGAGGGTCCGGGGGGAATCGCCAGCCTCGCCACTGTCAGGAGTCCAACCATACGGGCCAGAGAGCGGAGGAGGCAATGGCCCACATGCAGGAGAGACCGAATCTCCTTCTTGATGGAGATGACCTTGGAGTTCGGCAGTTGTAAGGACATCTGGGACAAGTCCACAAGGAATCCCAGGAATTCCAAGAGGCGAGAGGGAACTAGAATGGATTTTTCCTCATTCACAAGGAACCCTAGATCCAGGAGAAGGTTGATAGTCCAGGAGAGATGCGTTAACCTGCGGGACCTGCGGGAGGACGACATCAGGAGGATGTCGTCCAGGTATATAATCAGCTGTACGCCTCAGGCGCGGAGGTGGGCCACCACTGGTTTGAGAAGTTTGGTGAAGCACAACAGGGCGGACGACAGGCCAAAAGGTAGGCATGTGAAGCGCCAGGTGCGAGGGCCCCCTTGCGAATTTCAGGAAGTCATGATGCGCGTTGTGAATCGGAACCGAAAAGGTAGGCATCCTTTAGGTCGAGATTGACCAACCAGACTACCTACTCATTCAGGGATCTGAGGTTGATGACAGGGCGCCTGCCGCCCCCTTTCTTCGCCATGAGGAAGAGGTTGCTGAGGAACCCCGGTGGAGCGGGGGATGCTGGTTCTATAGCACCCTTGTCGTGGAGCGCTTGTATTTCCTCCCAGACAAGACTCATTTGGTCCTCCGCAAACCGAATGGGTAGCGGGAGGGAAACCTGTACAGGAGGAGAGACGAACTCCAGGAGGAGCCCTGTGACCACCTGCAGAACCCACATGTCCGTGGAGATTTCTTGCCAAGCGCGGGAAAAGAGATGGAGGCGGCATCCCACCTTTACCTGGGAAAAGGGGATAATGCGATACGGACATACCTGCTCCCCGTCGTTAGTAGGAGGAACCTCTGCCACCTCTGTAGCCTCTGCCACGCCAAGGACCGGCTCTCGTGTAGGTGACCGGACCAGCGGGAATGGTGGTAGTAGAGGAGGGCGCAGCCATGCTGGGGCCTCGGTGTGACGGAAACCCGCTCCCTCCGCCTGTCCTGCTCTCCAGACACCCCCTTGTGGAGGTCAGCCTGGCTACTGGTAACGTGGCCCTCAGCACCTTGAGCAGCTTGACCCGCTTGCTTCTGCCTGCTGGGAGACCTGGGCTGGCTGTCAGGGATTTGTGCCAGTGCTGGGCCGATGTTTGCAGCAGCTTCTGGGGGTCTGCAGGCTTTCGATCTCCTGACCTGTAGCCTCGAAGTTAGGTCAGTCTTTCAGATGGCAGCTCGGTGCCTTCTGATGGGGAGTGTAGTGTAGGTAGCGTAGCTGAATGAAACACCAGACAGGCTGAATGTACAAACAGGGAAGGTCTCCTTTATGGAAGGTTTCACAGGGTTATTTATACAAAATACAGCAATGCACATTCAAATTTCCCGCCCACCCCAACAGTTCTGATTGGTTGGTTGGCTCCAAGACCACTGCAGGCTTCCTTCAGGTCCTCTTCAGGCTTCACTTAGGTCCACCAGGGATCATTTACATACCAAAACACCAACATTGACTTACTAAAACTCTAATCACATTAGGTCAGTTAGATATTTACAGTGTAACATTCCTTAGCATTCAGTTATCGCACATCATTTACATAATCTATTGTTCCAATACATCAGATTAAAGTAAAACACTGCCCCAGTCTCATGACTCCTTTAAACAGATAACAGTTAGACAAAGAGAAAAGACCTCTTGCATAATCACACATTACTCAAACCTGTTTACATTCTACACAAAAGAAAGGTCTGCACCTTCAAAACACATCTCTACATTCACATTTACATTTAAGAAATAGAAGAGGACCGTAAGGGATTATGGACGAGGGGAGCGTTTATTATGGGGTGGATATATGTATTTTCTGTTTTAAAAGTGGTCACTTTATTTTATACGTGTCACTTTTCTTGCTGCTGTTAATAAATTATAAGAAAGAGAAGCAAATACTCGCCCTCGAGTCATTATTAAAATTCTAACTTTCCGTCGTGGAATAGAAAAATTTAGTAATTAGTTAAGCTTTCAACTAGCATATGAGCCTCCGTGTCTTGTGGGATAATTCCCAGATTCCCCTATTAATATGGCGGGGAATCATGATTATAGTAAAGATATGGAGACAAATATTATCCCACTTGTCACGGAGCTGACAACTGGCGCTCCTCAGCGAGCCATAAGAAACTGACTTGGCTGTTTTAAAGACCATTTTTACTTTTCCCTCGGTTTTGCGTTTCAGATTGTATGGACAATTTTATCTTATTACTATGTTGTTTTATTGAAGGGTGGTGTATTTTACAATGTATCCTTATTGTATGAATGAAGTTTCAAATGAAGAAAACTGTATGTATGTGTTTTTTCCCAGTCGCCATTTTGCCCAGAACAACATGGGTCCAAAGGACAAAGGACCTCATGGCCCCAAGATGGAGGATATAGCAAGCCAGCTGATTGGAGGCTTTTCCAAGACCTCATCTGCCTAATCCTCTGGACAATGGGGAAGCTGAAAGGGACCTGATAGGGACCAGGAGGCTGGGAAAGGAGCCAATCAGGGCTGGTTGTATGGGCGGGGGAGTTGGTAATCCTTTGTGTGTGAAAGTATAAATGAGCCTGTTCAAACCCTTAATAAAGCAGTTCAGCTGAGTTCACTGTTTTAAGACATACAGCTCATCTGGTGTTTTATTTCAGGGCAAATCACATTCACCACGGAAGAAACTCAGTGGTCTTCCGAAACGCTACCTACCCCAGAAGAGGAACATCAAAGCGGCCCCTCACAATGCCAAAGCCATTCCCAGCACCCAGGACCAGCGGATCAGACTGCTCGGGACGCCGAGTGCCAAGCCCAGGGCCGTAGGAAGGGCAAGGCGAGTGAGGCACGTGCCTCGGGCACAGCTGTGAAGGGGCGTAGCCATGGCTTGAGTCCTGCGGGAACGCTGCGGGAACGCAGGTTGCGGGAACCTGTGTTCCTGCAGCTTTCCAGCAGGACTCGGGCCATGGCTGCGCCCCTTCACAGCCTGAAGCGCCCAGCCCGAAACGATTGCGAGCCGGCGCTTGCTTCCTGCTTGAACGGCCACTGACAGGAAGTGCAGCCGCTCGCCTGGGATCTAACAGCCAGTTGCGATCTCGCAAGATCGTGGTAGGCTGTTTCATCGATCCCAGGCGAGCGGCTGCACTTCCTGTCAGCGGCCGTTCAAGCAGGAAGCACGCGGCCACCGGCAATGAGAGGTGAGCTGGGGCGCAATCCAGGAGACCTGGGGGCAATATCCAGGAGACCTGGGGGCAATATCCAGGAGACCTGGGGGCAATATCCAGGAGACCTGGGGGCACAATCCATGAGACCTGGGGGTACTATCCAGGAGACATGAGGGCACTATCCATGAGACCTGGGGGCACTATCCAGGAGACCTGGGGGTATTATCCAGGAGACCTGGGGGCACTATCCAGGAGACCTGGGGGCACTATCCAGGAGACCTGGGGGCACAATCCATGAGACCTGGGGGCACAATCCATGAGACCTGGGGGCACAATCCATGAGACCTGGGGGGGCATTATCCATGAGACCTGGGGGGGCATTATCCATGAGACCTGGGGGTCATTATCCATGAGACCTGGGGGTCATTATCCATGAGACCTGTGGCATTATCCATGAGACCTGGGGGTCATTATCCATGAGACCTGGGGCATTATCCATGAGAGCTGGGGCAATATCCATGAGCTGGGGCAATATCCATTAGAGCTGGGGGGCAATATCCATGAGAGCTGGGGGGCAATATCCATGAGAGCTGGGGGGCAATATCCATGAGCTGGGCCTTATCCATGTGAACTGGGGCAATATATACCCATATGAGCTGGGGTCAATAATATCCATATGAGCCGGGGTCCATAATATCCATGTGAACTGGGGAAAATAGTCTGGGGGCTCAGTGCTGTGTATATTATTCTGGGGGGGGGGTGTATATTGTGCTAAATGTTCTTTTGCTATACGTGCATGTATTCTGTGTGTACTGTATTTGTACATGTACTGTGTGTGCACTATATATGTAGGGTCCCATCACCTCCTTCACGCTAGCACTCACACATGTGAGCGTTGGTGCTAGGTTAAATGAGGTTACTGCATGCTGCCCATATCACATCCTATCACAGGACCCTCATATTACAATCCCAATGGTAACAGGTTAAAAAATCCAGGAGATTGTGCTTTTCAGCGCGAGGTCACTGTACTTTGCGCTCCCTATACTTAACATGTTGAGCGCAAAGTCCTAACGCTAATTACCATCCCGCCATAGCTACAAAAGTTACCCACAGCTAGACGCTAAGTGACGCCGCTTCTGCAGAATCAGTCAGCACCAGCTGGAACCCCCCCCCAAAAATCACATACTTGCCTCTCATCCCACAGCGCAAAGGGTGGTCCGATCCACTGCTTCTGGTCACGGGGAGCATCCAGGAGCTTAGCACTGCGCCACTGGTTGGGGACTCTGATTTTTAAAATTATGTGGGGGGGGGGGCACAATTTTCTGTTTTTGCCTCGGGAGCCACTCGGCAGTCGGGCTGATCCACAGCAGGGACCAGAGGCGGTTCTAGACTTGCTGAGGCCTTAGGCGAAGGCAAGATATGAGGCCCCTATTAAACACAGGACCATAGCCGAGGCCATATGCAAAGGTAATGACATAAGCTAGCGGGGCCATTTATATCAATAACTGTGATTTAAAACAAAAGCAAAGAATCTTATTTACACGGAGCAATGTCTAACATTGATTATAGATTACAGACTCATTGCTTATTGCAATGCAGCTCTGTCATACACAGAGGACACCCTGAACATATGGAGGGCTCCAAAAAAGAGGATCATTATACAAAGACGGGCAAAGTAGTTTGTGCCTAAAATAGGGATTACACCCACACTAACAGTAAATGATATTTTACAAGACATTGCATTTCATACACAGCTATACAGCTTTAAAGAAACACTTATAGAGACCAGGGGCCCCATCACCTCCTTAACACTAGTGCTCACATAAATGAAGGTTAACGCTAGGTTAAAAGAGGTGATAGCTCGTATCACATCCCGATGCGCTAACGGGTTAAAATCCATAAGCGCATCGGTATTCGTGCTTTTTAGTGCCAGCTTACTGTACTTTGCGCTCCCTATACTTAACATGGAGAGCACAAAGTGTAAGCAGAGAGTAATTAGTGTTAGGATCACAAAGCTAATTACTCACCCCTGCAGCTAACGGACAAGTTGGCACCAGCTCAAACTGGTGCTAAGTGATTGTGCTTCTGCGGAATCGTCTATCACCAGCTGAACCCCCCCAAAAAAATCAGATACTCACGGCGAGAACGACGGCTCGATCCGCCACTTCTGGCCACCGGGACCAGAATGAGACTTGGGACAAATGGTCCCCAGTCTCCCTCCACAATGTCTCCGTGGCCATGCACGATCTTGCGAGAGCGAGATCACATGGTCGGGATCAACTCACCCTGGAGCTCCCCAGCAGGCTCTAGGCCTTTAAGGCGTGGCTGTGTGTAAATGCCTAGAGCTGCTGGGGAGCCCCAGGGTGAGTTGTTCCTGTAAATGCAGATTCGGTCAAGTTAGATAGGAGCTGTCAACAATGGGGTACATTGGCGTTTGTCAACAGCTTAAGCAAACTATGATCCCACTTTGTGAACTGAATCCCCATCATTTATTCCCTCAGACAGGTTTTAGGAACATTTTTAAAACTGTGCTTTTTTTGCCACAGAAAATGATGGAAGAAGGTGGTCATTGATATGGAGCGCTCTTTCCTGGTGTTATATATATATATATCTTTTTTATCAACAGTAGATGGGAACTAAGAACTGAGCACCATGTCAGTTAACATGGACTACAATACAATTTAAGCTGAGAGTGAGGATTGAAAGTGTGATATATATATATATATATTAGGGCTGTGCAATTAATCGCAATCGCAAAAAAATCGTGATTTAAGCATATGCAATTTCTAAATCACATAAGGCTGCAATTTTATCTATTCATTTTATCGGCTCCCTGTGAGCTTCCGGCGGCATGGAGCGTTGGGCGCTCGCAGGGGGAACCACGTGTACAGCCGCGTTCTCGCGGCTCGTCACGTGGTTCCCCCAGGCGAGCGCCCAAGCTCCAATGCCGCCGGAAGCTCACAGGGAGCCGAACACGCGGCGCAAAGAGGTGAGCTGGGGCAGTATCCATGAGCTGGGGCAGTATATCCATGAGCTGGGGCAGTATATCCATGTGCTGGGGCAGTATATCCATGTGCTGGGGCAGTATATCCATGTGCTGGGGCAGTATATCCATGAGCTGGGGCAGTATATCCATGAGCTGGGGCAGTATATCCATGAGCTGGGGCAGTATATACATGTGCTGGGGCAGTATATCCATGTGCTGGGGCAGTATTTCCATGTGCTAGAGGCAGTATATCCATGAGCTAGGGCAGTATATCCATGTGCTGGGGCAGTATATCTATGAGCTGGGGCAGTATATCCATGTGCTGGGGCAGTAAATCCATGTGCTGGGGCAGTATATCCATGTGCTGGGGCAGTATATCCATGTGCTGGGGCAGTATATCCATGTGCTGGGGCAGTATATCCATGTGCTGGGGCAGTATATCCATGAGCTGGGGCAGTATATCCATGTGCTGGGGCAGTATCCATGTGCTGGGGCAGTATATCCATGAGCTAGGGCAGTATATCCATGAGCTGGGGCAGTATATCCATGTGCTGGGGCAGTATATCCATGTGCTGGGGCAGTATATCCATGTGCTGGGGCAGTATATCCATGTGCTGGGGCAGTATATCCATGAGCTGGGGCAGTATATCCATGAGCTGGGGCAGTATATCCATGTGCTGGGGCAGTATATCCATGAGCTGGGGCAGTATATCCATGAGCTGGGGCAATATATCCATGTTCTGGGGCAGTATATCCATGTGCTGGGCGCAGTATATCCATGTGCTAATCGCAAATAAAACCGCAATCGCAATATTCATTCAAAAAAAATCGCAATATGATTATTTTGTCCATATTGCACAGCCCTAATATATTTATACACTATATTGCCAAAAGTATTCGCTCACCTGCCTTGACTCGCATATGGATAGGTGAGAGAATACTTTTGGTATATATATATATATATATATATATATATACATATACATATATACATACACATATATACACACATATACATATATTCCACCACACTTACAGGAAACATACAAAACGATTTCAAGACAACAAAGGGGATGGTTAAAAACATTTGTGCTGCTCAGATCAATGGCTTTGCAGGGGTTAAAGACCACAGGGTATGAAAACTGTCCATTCCAGCATGTGTTGTAATATGGCAGGAAAGTCTGCTCCTGGACACAGGAGACCCCTCACACATTACAGCTTACACTGGAGGGAGGCTGGGGGAGGGGGGTCTCTGTAGGAGGCTGGGGGAGGGGGGTCTCTGTAGGGGGGTGCGGAGATATGAGAGTTTACAGTGCAAAGAGCAGATAGTTTCTCACCTGGCCGGCTGGTGGAATGGAATCTCTGCTCCTCACTCAGCATCACGTGGGACAAGAGGACAGGATGCCATGTTCCCGCTGCTCTGTAACAGGCTGCAGCTTCCGGAGATCATCAGCAGCTGAGAGCAGCCACTCACTGGGGGCTGTGTGTGCACTGCTAATCTGACAGTGTAGGAGAAGGGCCCCAGGAACACGCTGCCTGGAGGGACTGGGAGGAGTAACTCTGGCGGCATCAGGTCCTTTCACTGCCTGGAGCTGCTGACATGAGCTTGAACAGTGAGTCTGAGGTCACTGTGGGGAAGAGCAACCTTGCGAGGCCCCAAGGAGGTAAGGCCTTAGGCGGCCGCCTTAACTGCCTAATTGGAGAGCCACCTCTGGCAGGGGCATCTGGAGAGCAGGACAACTGGTGGACGACCATCCCGTCACACTGGTGGCAAGCGGTGAGGACAAGCTCTCCAACCTCAAAAAAGACACTCAGAATGGCCAATTATGCCAAATGCAAAAGGGACACATTACGGGACATGTTAGAAAACCATGGGGGGACCGCCAACTCAAAGAGCAAAAAGGCCTTGGTCAAAGAACTGAGAGAAATGGACCAGCGAAGAGAGGACATGGGACCCCCGTCCATAAGAGACCAGTTCCAGTGACGAGTAAGGAGGGCGATGGCCCAGTCCCAGGCGGATGAACCTGATGCCTGGCAGGACGAGCACTGGTGGAAAGATTTTGTCCGCCAGAAGATGTGGAACGAGGCCATCCAACAGGAGGAGGACTGCCCTGAAGAAGCCCTTCCCACTTTTATGGAGAGGTACGAGCACCAGTGGTACTTACGGGTGCCCTTTTTGGGAGAACAGCCCCGAGAGGAATGGCTGACAGAGCTAGGTGAACTGGTCCACAGCGAAATTACACTGGACGCCAGCTACAGAGCCCTCCAGTGGTTTACGGCCCAACTAATGCCCAGCACATCAGACAGCGGCCCAATAGAAGGCTTTGACTACGGCGGCACAGGGCTGCTGTATACAAGGATGGGCAAAGACCCCGGTTTTGGGGACGACGCGGAGTGGCGGCGGGAACAACTCCTGGACCTCCGGTATGAGGAACTGCCCACCTTTCCTAATGGTCACAATGGATCCAAGAGAGGATCCCCCCTGGGCTGGTTTTCCCGCAGCCCATGACCCCACCGGAGATGGAGGACGCCATCCTCCCGCCAGAAGACACTTAGTCAGTGTCTATCCCTCCAGCTGAAGTGCTGGCGACAGAGCAGAGCGCCGCTGGCCTCTGCCCACTCCCCAAGTTTCACCAAGACGACCCGAGCAAGGATCTCCACGGGCTGCCGGCCCATCAACTAATGACCCCACCAAGAATGGAGGACACCATTCTCCTGCCCGGAGACACGTCCCCAGCATCTACCCCTCCAGCAGAAGTGCTGGTAACAGGGCAGAGCACCGCTGGCCTCTGCCCACCTTTATCGGTCCGCACAGAGGATTTCGGTGAGGACTCCCAGGGGCTGCCGGCCCCGCAGCCGACGACCCTACCCCGACTGGAGGACAACGGTTTCCCATATACTACACCCGTCCCCCCAGCAGAAGAGCTGGCAACGGGGCAGAGTGCCGCTGGCCTCTGCCCACCACCCAACTTGTGCCCAGAGGATCCAGGCAAGTTTTCCAGAGGGTGCTACCCTCCCAACCGATGGCTCCCCTGAGCCATTCACCCTCAAGGAGGCACTTCCCCAGCATCCACCCACCAGCAGAAGCGCTGGCTACGGGGCAGAGCATTTCCAACCTCTGCCCATTCTCCCAACCCGTTAGGCCGGAGGCCTCTTGCCTCACCTATTCCCCTCAACAGCTGGCCAGAGCACCAGGGGCACGTGCAGTTGGCACACGTTCCCCCCCGGGTTATTGATACCCTGGGAGAAGGTACAGGCGGTACCTCTCCCCAACAGCGAGACACTTCCCCAGGAGGGGACACCAGCAAAGATTTACACCAGCGACACGCCGGGCCCCAGAGTATAGGGCACCCCTCGGACAGCGGGCCAGCCCACAAGGACAAGTGGAGAAACCCGGGGGCTCGCCTCCTACCCACAGACTACGGGCCACACAAAGACGGCTCCGACAGCCCCGAGTCGACCCGTTTGTGGGTCCAACTGTGGCTGTCAGACTCTTTTGGGGGGGGGAAGTAATGTCACGGAGCGGACAACTGGCGCTCCTCAGCGAGCCATAAGAAACTGACTTGGCTGTTTTAAAGACCATTTTTACTTTTCCCTCGGTTTTGCGTTTCAGATTGTATGCACAATTTTATGTTATTACTATGTGGTTTTATTGAATGGTGGTGTATTTTACAATGTATCCTTATTGTATGAATGTAGTTTCAAATGAAGAAAACTGTATGTACAGTTGTGTTCAAAATTATTCAACCCCCAATGCTGTAAAGGGTTTTAGGGAATTTAGTGACATTTGTAATTGTATTCTGAATGAAATCCTACAAGGACTTTTTAAAGAACCATATGCAACTAAAATGACATCAATTGGTTTTGTAATACAGTAGTAAATGTTTCTTTTGTGAATTCTTCATTGACACAATTATTCAACCCCTTAAAGACTACCACTCTGAAGAACAGAGGTTCATTCAAGTGTTTTCAATCAGGTATTGAAAACACCTGTGGATGTCACGGAGCAGCAATAAAGCATAATAAGCACCAATTAGGCAGCTTTAAAATGACTGTGATACTCAGCTCCTTCTAGACATTTACTGGTGTGGTTACAAACATGGTGAAGTCAAGAGAATGGTCCAGGAAGACAAGAGAAGAGGTGATTACTCTTCACAGGAAGGGCAATGGCTATAAGAAGATTGCAAAGATGTTAAACATACCAAGAGAGACCATAGGAAGCATCATTCGCAAATTCAAGGCAAAGGGCACTGTTGAAACGCTACCTGGTCGTGGCAGAAAGAAGATGCTGACTTCGACTGCTGTGCGCTACCTGAAGCGTAGAGTGGAGAAAAGTCCCCGTGTGACTGCTGAGGAACTGAGAAAAGATTTGTCAGATGTGGGTACTGAAGTTTCAGCTCAGACAATACGGCGCACACTGCGTAATGAAGGCCTCCATGCCAGAACTCCCAGGCGCACCCCTTTGCTGTCTCTTCCAGTTGAAGTGGTAGAGGCCAAAACAGTAATTGAATTTAAGCAAGCATGGGATAGGCATAAGGCTATCCTAAACAAAAGATAAATCCAGGTAAAGTATCCATGTAATTGGGCGACTAGATGGGCCGAAAGGTTCTTATCTGCCGACATTTTTCTATGTTTCTATGTCTCCAAAGAATAAGAAGAGTCGACTGCAGTTTGCCAAAAGTCATGTGGACAAACCACAGAAGTTTTGGGATAGTGTTCTGTGGACTGATGAAACAAAATTAGAACTGTTTGGGCCCATGGATCAACGCTATGTTTGGAGGAGGAAGAACAAGGCCTATGAAGAAAAGAACACCTTGCCTACTGTGAAGGATGGCGGGGGGTCAATCATGCTTTGGGGCTGTTTTGCTTCTGCAGGTACAGGGAAGCTTCAGCGTGTGCAAGGTACCATGAATTCTCTTCAGTACCAGGAGATATTGGATGACAATGTGATGCAGTCCGTCACAAACCTGAGGCTTGGGAGACGTTGGACCTTTCAACAGGACAATGATCCCAAGCATACCTCCAAGTCCACTAGAGCATGGTTGCAGATTAAAGGCTGGAACATTTTGGAGTGGCCATCGCAGTCACCTGACTTAAATCCGATTGAGAACCTCTGGTGGGACTTAAAGAAAGCAGTTGCAGTGCGCAAGCCTAAGAATGTGACAAAGGCTAGGGTCAGACGAACGCATTTTTCACGTCGTCCGTGAAAAAGTTCGGTCGAACGAACGTACGTATTTTCCCCCGGAATACGCGATAGCGGTCATACGATGCGCCTTTTCGTCCGTGATTTTGTACGGATCATCAATAAAACACTTTTTGAGTCTGGACGTTATGTTGGCCGGACATTAGCAGCGTCTGACGTCTCCTAATCACGCACACACGCCGCTATGCGGCCGCAGCGCACTCTGTACGTCAGTAGTAGCGGTTTGACGTTCTCGAAAAAATGCGTTCGTTGGCCACTTGCGTTGCGCGGACGAACCTTCGTGCGGCCGTTCGTCGTATGTTCCCCGGCATTGGACGTCATTTGCTGCTAGTACGGCCGTGATTTCGTGCGGCTAAACGCACGTTAAAACTGCGCTAGTCTGACCCTAGCCTAAACTGGAGGCTTTTGCCCATGACGAATGGGCGAAGATACCCGTAGATGGCTGCAAGACACTTGTGTCAAGCTATGCTTCACGTTTAAAAGCTGTTATAACTGTAAAAGGATGTTGTACTAAGTACTAAGATTGAATGTCACTTGGGGGTTGAATAAAACTGATAATGATGTGAGCACAGAAAAGACATTTGTGGTTATTTCATTTTAAATGTTATGTTATATTTATTTGTCTGACCTACATGTGCCTCTTTGATTTAATTGTAAGCAAGATGACTGAATGATCAAAATCAATGTCAAACTGGCCAAAACACTCAATTTCAGTGGGGGTTGAATCAATTTGAACACAACTGTATGTGGTTTTCCCCAGTCGCCATTTTGCCCAGCCCAGCATGGGTCCAAAGGACAAAGGACCTCATGGCCCCAAGATGGAGGATATAGCAAGCCAGCTGATTGGAGGCTTTTCCAAGACATCATCTGCCTAATCCCTGGACAATGGGGAAGCTGAAAGGGACCTGATAGTGTCAGGTATATTAGAAGGGGAAAAATTAAAATGGATGCCTGTAGCCATCTTGTTTTAAATGTAAAGTCTTTCTTTTTCAATTTTCCCTAGTTTTAGAAATGAACAGAGATTTTTTTTAAATAGTTCACGGCTAGGTGAAATTTTATGTTTTTGTTTTTAGAAATACCAGACATGAGGGAACCTTAAAATGTCTTTGTGTGATATAATGCTGAAGCTAAGTGCCAGACATGTCATATTTAAATATATTGGTTTGTCTTAAGTTTTTAAAACAAAACGATATTTTCTCTTTGGGTATAGGAATAAAAGTTAAAATTTTTGCAAATGTATGATTATATTCACGAAATATATTTTTATAAACAAGGTATATTTTATTATATTTACAGTATAAAATAGATGCTCCAATAAGTATTTGTTGAGTATAACTGGTAAATAGTATAATTATTGAAGAATAGATTCTGTGATTTTAACAGAGAAAGGAATTCAACTGATAAAAAGACCTAGTAAAAACTTTGAGAGGAGTGGAAAAATAAATCTAATTTGGACAGGATAGACTCAGAGTCTACATTGAAAATAGAGGGTCTTTGTTAAGACAGATTGATCTCTTGACCTTAGATAAGAGATATTGTGAGAGATGTATGAGAGATGTATGAGAGAGCAAATTTAAGGTTAATAAATTATATATATTTGGAGTATTTCTTGCAACAGATAGACTGAGATTTCTCAGATTACTGTTAGATCTAGAGTCTTCAAAATATTTCTATTCTGCAGATAGAGATATGAAGAAGAATCGGATAAAAGGATTTATCCTAAAGAAATTGTTGTAAGATTGATATACCGATCTATATATATTGAATTTGGAAATTACTGTGATTGAAATTAATAAGCAAGGAATTATATAACTACAAAATAAAAAGCAGAAGATTAGAACCTTAATTCTCGATATTAGGGGAGGATTCACTAAATAAGTTTTAGAATAAGTAATTCTATTTAAAAATAGAATAAGTGATAGCTCATCTTTTGTTGATCCACGTAGCATAGAGAGATACATATATCTCTACAAGATCTAGCTTGTTAAACATTGGTTTGCTGGGAAATATAAATAATTGTTTTCATTAAGCTGAAATGTTTATTAACCATTTGTGTATAGTTACTAACTGATAAGGTAAATGATATTAATCATATATGCAGTTACTAACAGGAGATACATATATTGGGAAGCTAGTGTCTATGTGCTGATGGATTTTGTGGTTATTTATAAATTTTTGTTTAGGATATGAGATTTGAAACTTTTTTGTATACGTAATAAATATATATATTTTTATCCGATTATTGATTAGTGTATTCTTCAAAGCAAAACACAGACAATTAAAAGAATTTAGGAGAATTTCTAGGAAATATAAACGATTGATATTTGTGTCTCGTATAAGTTTCTTATTGAATATAAATCTCGACATGTTGTAGTCACGTGCAGAGATAATAAGTCCAACAATAGGGACCAGGAGGCTGGGAAAGGAGCCAATCAGGGCTGGTTGTGTGGACGGGGGAGTTGGTAATCCTTTGTGTGTGAAAGTATAAATGAGCCTGTTCAAACCCTTAATAAAGCACTTCAGCTGAGTTCACTGTTTTAAGACATACAGCTCGTCTGGTGTTTTATTTCAAGGCAAATCACATTCACCACGGAAGACGCTCAGCGGTCTTCCAAAACGCTACCTAACCCAGAAGAGGAACATCAAATCGACCCCAGACGGCACCACTTCCATACAGCGGCCCCTCACAACGCCAAAGCCATTCCCAGGACCAGCGGATTAGGCTGCTCGGGACGCCGAGTGCCGAGCCACCCGGTAGTCGGGCTGATCCACAGCAGGGACATCTGGAGAGCAGGACAACAGATGGACGACCATCCCGTCACACCACCCTTGTGATTTGGAATGTTTTTCCCACCCGTCTGTATATTATCAGTTTGAAAATGGTTAACCTATAAGTGTTATTACATGTCATGATATACATTAATTTATTTAATTGTTTCTTCTTCAGTGTAATTGTTTTTTCGTTAAACCATTCACCGTAGGATCGTTGTTTGTCAATGTCAGGCCCCTTGTCGCCACCGCCGCAGGAAGGCCAAAACCTGCGGCAACTCTTGCTAAAAACATATGTCCTATGCAGGTTCCTGGGGACTTGTCAAAAAACCTGCATTCATTCTGAGCACAGATTCCTGGGAACATATCTGCATCCTGTATGAAAGAATGTGGAGTAAAACTCTTTATTGGCGCTTGTTATTAGTGTGCGGGTGGTATTAGCTGCTGCTCTTTTGGCGATATGATGGCACCGTTTCGCTGGAACCTGATATTATATATGAAAAAGTGGGTTTATATCGCTGTTGAAGGGCGCTGCTTACACCTTGTAGATCAGTCAAGATCTTTGATACAGGGATGGTGGACTGTATGTTGCAATGCAAACAGTATGGATGTATCAACGTCTGGAAGTATATTTGCTATTTGTAGGTAGCAATATCGGACGTGGGCAGTAGTGGGTAGTACGTGCCTTGAAATGAGTGAAATAAAAGGGGGGGTGGATAGGTCTTGAATGGATGTAGCCTGATAATAAAATATGTAAAAGTCTGCACTTAAATGGAAAAAATTCCTCTTTATGTTGTGCTGCCACCTTGTGGCGAAAGAGGTCTTCTCTCTCTCTAATATCTATTCCTCGTGTTGTACTGCCATCTTGTGGCCGGAAAAAATATTGTCTCTCTGTGATGGATTTTTCTTGCAAAGTGTCCGTGATCTCGCAGAAGATGCGCTGTCTCTCTCTTCAGTTCCGCCGGGTCTTAACCTCATGGAAATGAATGGAGAAAGAGGACATAGCGCAATTCTGTGATGCAGGTAAAATAGATGGATAATAAAGGTATCTTACTCACGTGGACAGGAGCCTAGGATGTATCAGGCTCACTCTTACTGGCCCATAGAGGTGGCCAATTTCCCTTCTTTACTCGTCACCTCTTTCCTCGTCGGCTGTATTCAGTATAGCTGTAAAGCAAAGCCTCAGGGAGGAAACGCGTCCTGGATATATCCCGTTTACATATATTGTTAAAATTCTTTTTTAATAATAAATCCCTTTAATTTACTTTACTTGTATCCTGTTTTGTTCCTGAGAACCAGTTCCTCCCTGAGGCTTTGCTTTACAGCTATACTGAATACTACCTATATGAGCTGGGGCAATATATACCCAAATGAGCTGGGGGCAATATATACCCATATGAGCTGGGGCAATATATACCCAAATGAGCTGGGGGCAATATATATCCATATGAGCTGGGGCAATATATATCCATATGAGCTGGGGGCAATATATACCCATATGAGCTGGGGGCAATATATACCCATATGAGCTGGGGCAATATATACCCATGAGCTGGGGGCAAGATAAATCCATATGAGCTGGGGGCAATATATACCCATATGAGCTGGGGGCAATATATATCCATATGAGCTGGGGCAATATATATCCATATGAGGTAGGGGCAATATATATACCCATGAGCTGGGGCAATATATACCCATATGAGCGGGGGCAATATATACCCATATGAGCTGGGGGCAATATATATCCATATGAGCTGGGGCAATATATATCCATATGAGCTGGGGGCAATATATACCCATATGAGCTGGGGGCAATATATATCCATATGAGCTGGGGGCAATATATACCCATATGAGCTGGGGGCAATATATACCCGTGAGCTGGGGGCAATATATATCCACATGAGCTGGGGCAATATATACCCACATGAGCTGGAGGCAATATATATCCATATGAGCTGGGGCAATATATATCCATATGAGGTAGGGGCAATATATATACCCATGAGCTGGGGCAATATATACCCATATGAGCTGGGGGCAATATATACCCATATGAGCTGGGGGCAATATATATCCATATGAGCTGGGGCAATATATACCCACATGAGCTGGAGGCAATATATATCCATATGAGGTGGGGCAATATATACCCATATGAGCTGGGGGCAATATATATCCATATGAGCTGGGGGCAATATATATCCATATGAGCTGGGGGCAATATATACCCATATGAGCTGGGGCAATATATATCCATATGAGCTGGGGGCAATATATACCCATATGAGCTGGGGCAATATATACCCATATGAGCTGGAGGCAATACATATCCATATGAAGTGGGGCAATATATACCCATATGAGCTGGGGGCAATATATATCCATATGAGCTGGGGGCAATATATATCCATATGAGCTGGGGGCAATATATACCCATATGAGCTGGGGCAATATATACCCATATGAGATGGGGGCAAATATACCCATAATAAATGACCAGGAAAAAGTCCAAAAAGGACCAGGACAATTTGCTATATTGTCATTAATATTCTTAAGAAAAAATTCAAATTTTTGACCAATGTTAAGCAGAGAATTAAATAAAATGGCATTGTTTTGGGAGGTGTTTTCTCTTGAAAACTGAGCCCAAGCAACTGATTCTCTGCACACTCTTTCTCATTGGGGGGGGGGGTTACGTTGTAAATTGTAATTGAAGTAGACAAAATATATATGTGGCCCCCCGATAACAATAACGTTTTCAATGTGGCCCTCCGTAGAGAATGTTTGCCCACCCCTGGCCTAGCCCTTTTTCTGTATATCTTGCCATGGACTCTAGTTATCTTAAATTAATCTGTTTTCATTTAGGTTTGTTTTCTGTAGTTATTACTTATTCAGTTTCCTCCTGTGTCTCCTGTTTAATCCTTTCACCTTTTTATTCTGCTCTTTGCCTCCCCCTATAACCGTCTAGTTTCTCACTTCAACTCCCACTCTCAGCCATCCTTCTATTCCTTCGTTCCCTTTTCCTGTATCTTCCCTCTGCTTTAGTTCTTTGCCTGACTCGCCCACTCCTCCTCCTCCTCCTAATACCTCCTGGTTCAGTTCTCCCACTACTCTTAGCCATCCCTCTATTCCTTCAACACCTTTTCCTGAATCTTCCCTCTGCTTTAGTTTATTGCCCGCCTCACCCTCTTTCCCGCTGTACCTCTTGATTCGGTTTAGTTGCTTCTGCTGTTTATGTTATTTTAATATCTTGTATAAGCCCTGCAACCTGCCTCTCTCATATAGGCCTCACTGCATATCGGGCTCACACCCGCACTCCATGCTAAGTTCATGTGACAGTCAAGTTCTTCAAGTTCCAGTTTCTGTTCGGAGTCCCATCGGTCTCGCAGCAGAAAAGAGGAGTGGCCAACGGTTACCTCAGGATTTATACACCTGGCTGATCACTGATTGGTTGGAAGAGACTAAAGGACAATACTATTGGACATGTCTTAGTTGATTGTTAAAAGAGTTTTTTCTCTCAAAATACTTTGTCTGTATTTTGTGTTAATCTTTGCTGCTATCGGCTTAAGAAAAGAAAATAATATTCGCCTCCGTGTCTTTACTATAATCATGATTCACCGTCATATTAATAGGGGACTCTGGGAATTCCTGCAAGGAATGGGATGGTCTCCTAAGAGAGGCGTCGAGGCTACCCTGAAAACGTGCCACGGCAAATTATTAGGTTTTTTTTGGGTCCACTGACTAAACTCATGGACTGTATTGAGCGGGCCATCCTCACCGACTCCAAGCCAGATCTGTTTGTACAGAGGATGGCTCCACCACTTCGTTTGTGTGTTCAGTAATAAAAACACAGTGCTGTCCACAGAGCGGAGGAGAGCAATCCTCCTTAACCCCTTCACAACAGGCGGGCGTTGACCATCGAGAGGGGTTAACACCAGCTAGGCATACTGATACATCTCGCCATCACCGCGGACCTCTGATTATGCCCACCAACACAGCTGACGCGCATTATTGGCTGCAGGGGGACAGGCCCATAAAACTGTCAGGCTGGCTTCAAGGAAGCCAGAACAATGTGGGACCCCGGCCAGAGAGGTGAGTATAGGGAGGGGAGGTTAAGGGACTATGACGTCCTTGGTCCTTTAGGGGAATTTTCCCCACGATGTACTATGTACATCAGTGGTCCTTAAGGGGTTAAATCATCTAATCAGATGCCAGTAGATCCCCCACCCCCACAGCTCGCTTTCCACAGGAGGGACTTGGGCTTCTGCGGAAAAGCACTTACACATAAATGGGTTAGAACTCCTGGCACCACACTGGAATAGCACCGGCTAGCCGCAAGAAAACGGCTCCTCCAACACAGAAACCTATTCACCCACACACCCCTGAACCATCACACGCACACACACAGATCTTTACTATCGCGCAGACACTCGCGCAGACACTCACACGCCCCTTTACACTCACCGTGCTGAAAGTCTTGTCTGTCCCCTTCTGACTGTTGATGCTGCCAATCTCTGTCTGCGAGCCGGAGTTTGAAATCCCCTCAAAGTATCTCCTGCAGGAGGGGGAGCAGAGCGTTAAACACCGAGGTTACGCTACTAACACACATAACACAAGCGGGAATACAAAACTGCTGCGCAGGTGAAGCTCTGTCACTGCACGCCCAGGGTACAGGCCCTCATGACGGGTCGTCACCTCATCGCTGGCCTTGGCCCGGGACACAGTGACATCATTGGTGCTTCCTCTGGATATACACCCTGCTGGTTCAAAGATCTTCGGCCGGGACGCAGACTTGTAGGAAGCTGTGACTCTGACGGAAACGACTCTCTGCAGCAATAAGAGCCAGAGAGCTCCACACACAGCATCAGAGTGATTGGACATTCAAGGTTCTCCCCTGGAGGACGGGTCTCTTACCTCAGCGTGGGCTTCGGGGTGCTCATAACGCTGTCATTATCCTCTATGTCGAAGCCGCTCTCACTGTTGTTACACTCGTCCAGACTGTCGTAAAGCAGACCCAGCTCTTCCTCCTCATCCGGCTCCCGGCACGTATGTTCTGAGTCCAGAGGCTGGCCAGGGTCAAACGGCAACCACCACGTTCATATAAGAGGAAGAATGCCGAGATGTTTGTAATGCGTTGAGGAGGGAAGAGAGACAGGATGAGAGCCAAGAGACCATGGGGAGGGATGAACACAGGCAGGAGGACGGGCTGGAGATGCGGAAATATACAGAAGATACAGTAGATGGATAAAGTAACCATAAGAAGACAAAGAACCCGAGGTAGGGGAGGACCAAGGCTGACGGGGGCCACAAGCAGGATGCTGATAACAACCAAGCAAACGGGAACAAAACGAGGACAGACACTCAGAAACCTAATGATAAAAGGACAGGAGAAACTGAAGGCCAGAAATGGAGAGCAAGCATGGGAAGGTGTGACCTGGAGCAAGAGAGACAATGTTACTGGCAGAAGGTGTAGGACCTTGCCCACCCATACCAAACCCTGACCCATACCGAATACCGAAAAAACCAACCCACACCAAACCCTGACCTATACCAAATACCAGCAAAAACCAACCCCCACCACACCACCTGCCACACTGACCCAAACCAACCCCACCCACAACAAACCTCGACCCATACCAAATACCAGCAAAAACCAACCCCCACCACACCACCTGCCACACTGACTCAAACCAACCCCATCCACACCAAACCTCGACCCATACCAAATACCAGCAAAAACCAACCCCACCACCTGCCACACTGACCCAAACCAACCCCACCCACACCAAACCTCGACCCATACCAAATACCAGCGAAAACCAACCCACACCACCTGCCACACTGACCCAACCTAACCCCCACCCACAAACATTGACCATACCAAATACCGACAAAAACCAAACCACACCAACCCATGCCAACCCCGTCCCACAATATCTGCCAAACCGACCCATACCAGCCCCCACCCCTCCAAACACTGCATATATCCCAGACCCTTAGCGTGTAAGATGAACAAGAGATTAGACATGTTTGGTTCTTCAGGCTCTAGATGGGCTTGTGTAAAAGTAAAAGGAGATAAGGACCCCCCTGGTTATGAGGACCAGCCATATTCACACTGTGGAGACTCTGCACTATTCGCTCCTGACCTACAGGGGAAGGAAATGATGAGCGTGTCCCTCCCCACGATGTGCACGGAAAGTATTCAGTCAGGAACCTACTGCCTGTAATGGTGAATGTCTTTACAGAGCATGGCACAATGACCCTGTATCTCCCACCCTAAATATCACCACTAGCCCAACCGTAGCGTCCATCACAGTGAGGTCCTCCATTCAGTACGGCTCAGCTTCACACTCCCCCTGCACAGAGCATTGTGGGTATTCCTCACTTCAAAATGCTGTAAACCACCAAAATCAGACCTAGCTTGCGCCCCCTCTCATCCCTTGTATGGGCATGTTGTATGGGTGTGGATGAGGGAGTCTGGTGGTGATGGTGAGACCCGATGTAATGCAACACCCACTTTCTCCTTGACCCTCTGCAATCTGTCTTTCCCTCACTGCACTCGACAGAAACAGCTCTTGCGAAATTGACCAATGACCCTGTAACTGCTGAATCTAATGGGTGCTACTCACTGCTGGTCCTTCTTGACCTCTCTGCCGCCTTTGATACAGGTGACCACTTGCTCCTCCTTTAAATTGTGGAATTTTCCTAGTTCATGACGGAAAGTTTGAATTTTAATAAGGACTTGGAGGCGAGTATTTGCGTCTCTTTTTCATTTATTATCCTCCGCAGCAAAAATATATTAACATATTTGAAGTGAAACAAACAAAAAAACTTCCCCTACAACAGGGGTTAACCCAGGATCCCCACTGTCCTTTCCCCAACGGTCCATGTAGCTCCGCCCCTAGGGTAGCTCCTCCTCTTTTATTGATGAACCGAGCCAGTACATCCAACAGGTATTCGTAGAAATCCCAACGGGGAGGAGACAGAGGAAACAAAGGAATCCTATGTGGAAACCTGAACAACGTGCAACTAGGGGCGGATCCAGGGGGGCAACGGAGCAATTGCCCCCCGAGCAGTGCAGATGCCAGGCTGACCTCCAGAACTCAAATCGCGATGTGTGCAGTGAATGCAGACATGGCGATTTGCAGAGGCACACACTGCGCAGACGCACTGAGGATTGCCCCTCCCAGTCTTGTGTCAGTGGCGTGTCACGTGGTGATCCTTTACCCGGTGACCATGTGGGTGAGCCTGTCTCCTTCCATGCCTGCCTGACAGCCACAGGAAAGGGCTGGATCTGAGGCTGCACTGAGCAACAGGATCAGAGGAGAGAGGCTGGAGCCTTCATGCAGGGACACCAGGGAGGTAAGTAATGGGTCCCTGAGAGTTTGATCCTTCAGGGTGTATAAGAAAGCTAGAGCTGCACAGTAATAAACCTCTCAGATATGAGTCTGTAACTACTCCTCTAGATTGTAAGATCCTGTGAGCTGGACCCTCTGCTCCTCTAGATTGTAAACTCCTGGGTGCCCTCTGCTCCTCTAGATTGTAAGCTCCTGGGTGCCCTCTGCTCCTCTAGATTGTAAACTCCTGGGTGCCCTCTGCTCCTCTAGATTGTAAGCTCCTGGGTGCCCTCTGCTCTTCTAGATTGTAAACTCCTGGGTGCCCTCTTCTCCTCTAGATTGTAAGCTCCTGGGTGCCCTCTGCTGCTCTAGATTGTAAGCTCCTGGGTGCCCTCTGCTGCTCTAGATTGTAAGCTCCTGGGTGCCCTCCGCTCCTCTAGATTGTAAGCTCCTGTGAGCCGGACCCTCTGCTCTTCTAGATTGTAAGCTCCTGTGAGCCGGACCCTCTGCTCCTCTAGATTGTAACCTCCTGTGAGCCGGACCCTCTGCTCCTCTAGATTGTAAGCTCCTGTGAGCCGGACCCTCTGCTCCTCTAGATTGTAACCTCCTGTGAGCCGGACCCTCTGCTCCTCTAGATTGTAAACTCCTGTGAGCTGGGCCCCTCTGTAAATTCTCATGAATCGGGCTCTCTGCTAAAACACCTTATTTTCTGTCAGTACCCCTCCCGAGACTAGTCTCAGGATCCACCCCTGCGTGCAACCAAAGGATCGTCATGCTGAAAGAGAGCAAAGACACGAAAAGGGGATTAGCCCCTGAGCCATAACTATGTGCATAAAACATTTCTAACGCCAGAAGAACCACAGTAGGCGAAGACAAAAGCCAATAAAGTTTATTGAGAATGCGCAAAACAAAGAACAAACCGTAATGAAGCGTCGCTTGCGCATAAATAACAAAGACACAAATCATTTAATGACACAAAACCAAGAGGTACATCAAAGGGAGGGAGAATACGGGCGAGAAATACTCGCCTCCGAGTCCTTATTAAAATTCAAACTTTCCGTTATGAAATAGGAAAATTCCACAATTTTATCACAGGACTCGGAGACTCATATTTGCTAATTCAAAGCTAATCAAAGTAGTCAGAGAGGAATCCAGGTGTTATCCCATACTCCAATGAACCCATCTGTATTAGATGGGACCGTGGACGATACGCGTTCCTGTAGCCCAGGCTTGAAACAACAGCTGTCTAGATCAGACCGAAAAGTCTTGGACTCGTCATGAGAACCGGAAATTATCCAAGCTAATAGACGAAGATGGTCTTGCAGGAGGAGAGGATGATGAAAGCAGTCAACGTCCTGTAGGAGGTTCCGGAGATGTTGGAGCATTCTAGGGCAGCCGATCGCCAACTGCAGCAGGGATGGGAACCATGGTTGACCTGGCCAAAATGGAGTTCTAACAATCGTCACCTCTTGTTTCCGAACCTGGGAAATCGTCCGTTTGATAAGAGCAAATGGAGGAAAAGCATAATGGCGAGTCCCAGACCCGTTTTGGAGAAAGGCATCTGTAGCCAACGCTTCAGGATCCGGTTTCCAACTGAAGAAGAGAGGAAGTTGAGTATTCAACCTGGACGCGAATAAATCCCACTTCAGGGGTCCCCACAGAGAATGGATATCCGAGAAAACCGATGACAGAATGCGCCAATCCCGAGTCTAGCAGATGTCTAGAATTCCAATCTGCAATCTGGTTGGAAAGGCCTGGGATGAATTGAGCCTGGACCCAGATATTGGTGTGGAAACAGAAATCCCAAAAGTTGGATAGCATCTGGATAATCCAAACCATCCCATAGGGAACGAGCTTTGAGACGTTGTAGGGCCCGATAATGAAGCGGAGCTGGAGTGATCGCCAACCTTGCAGCCACCAAAAGACCAATCACCCTGGCCAACATCCGTAGTGCTGGTGCTGAAAGACGGAGAAGAGATGAAACCTCCCTTCGGAAGTCGTGCATCTTGGAAACAGGTAGGAAGAGCATCAGCTTGTGCGAGTCCAAAAGATAACCCAGAAACTCGATTTGTTGTGTTGGAATCAGAAGGGATTTCTGTTCGTTGACAAGGAAACCCAGGTCTTGAATCCGAGTAATAGTCCATTCAAGGGGAGTCAGAAGAACCTCTCGCGAGTGCGACATCTGGAGAATAAAATCCAAATAGATAATTAGACGTACTCCTCTTGAATGAAGCGAGGCGACAACCGGCTTCAGTAACTTTGTGAAGCACCATGGAGCCGAAGAAAGGCCAAAGGGGAGGCACGTGAAATGCCAAACTTTGCCCGAGCAACCAAATTGCAGAAAATCCCTGTGAGAAGCATGAATGGGAACCGTAAGGTCGGCATCCTTTAAATCCAATTTGACCATCCAGTCGTCTTGAAGCAGGACATGTTGAAGAGTGTGAGTGTCTTCCATCTTGAAATGTCTGTACCTCACAGACTTGTTCAATTCTCGAAGATTGATCTCTGAACGCATGCCTCCACCCTTTTTACACACCAGGAACATGGTGCTCATGAAGCCTTCCGAAGAAGGATGAGCCGGTTCCACGGTGCCCTTGCGGATCAGATCTCGTATCTCCTCCTGAACCTGAGACTCCTGAGCATGCGCAAAATGGAGCTGCGCTGGGACTAGACGCTGTGTCGGAGGTGCGACAAAATCTATCAAAAAACCTTGAACAGTAGATAAAAACCAAGCATCAGTTGATAGACCGATACGACCCCCTATTTTCTGCCCATGAAAGGGAATAACTTTAAATTCTCTCACCTGAAAGTCTCCTGAAAGTGGGACCTCTGCCTCGGGCCACCACGCCATGGTCTGGCTCTTGATGGGAAGAATTGTGTGCTGGTGGACGTGTCAGTGTAGGACTGATATTTATTTATAAAGGATTTTACCAGAAAGGATATATTGAGATTTCTCTCATTTTAAAGTATGTCCTGGGTTCAAGGACATTGAGTAGGAAGGGCCTGATGAGCGAGTAGGACCTGCACGGCCAGAAGAGCGACCCTGCCTCTGCCGGCCCTGTGAGAGACCCGACCGGGGAAGACTCTCTTAATAGTGGTTTCTGCCTTATCAAGCAAAGAAAATGCACCTAAATAGGTGTTCAGCTTCTTGGCGAAGGCATCTCTAAAGAGTTGACCATGGGCTACAACACTCGGGTCAGTGGTAGCCATGTGGGATAGCTGGGGGTCCATTTTAAGGAGGATAGTTTTCCTTCGTTCAGATGCCAGGGCCGTATTGGCATTACCAAGAAAGCATAGGGACCTGTGTAATAAGCCACACAATTCGGCGTGGTTAATGGGGGTATGAGAAAGTCTGGCCCGGTCCACCACATCTAGGGCCTTGACTAATGGCCCTGTGGTGTCCAGAATCTTATCCTGGCATGTTCGCATAGCGAAATCAATCCCTCTTTTTGCAGACCAACCCTTGTTGGCCATAAACTTTTGGAAGGCCTCATCGACCTCTGGGGTAATGCAGGTCTTCCCCCTCAGTTGTGCGTCTGGGACATTCAGCCTTTAAATTGGAGCGTGAAAATTGTATCTATATCGCAGCGCATAATAGAGTCTACATATCTCTCTATATGAGGTATAGGCGTCCAAGCGGACGAGTTGGGGTGGGAATGGCCTTGGGGTTAAAAAGAGGATTTCCCGCAGGATCATATATAGTGTTGCCCACTTGTATAGGAGGTTCCTCCTCCTCTCACATCAAATCCTCATCTAAGTCAATGGGGTCATCCCCCTCATCTTCCCCGTACTCAGGGTCTACTACCACTGAGCTGGTTCCAACGGGGATGAGACTCCAGTTGCTGACCTTGGGTCTTTTCAATGGCCACTTTTTGCGCCCCGCGGTCAGGGGCCCTTTTGCGAGAACTATGCACGCCCATCTTTTCAGGCATTGTTGCGGGGATGCCAGCCCCTCAAAGCAGCTTGTAGGGCAAAGGTCTGGGAACCAGCGGGTCTGGAGACAGATGGGGCATTGGAGCGTATAGGGGACACCACTCTATCCTGTACCTGACACGAGGGAGCACGGGAAGAATGTGGAGGGGAAGCTGTGGCAAATGCGGGGGAGGTCGCTGGCTGGGGTACAGAGTGAATCATAGTTACCGCGTCCAGCATGGACGGCTTCGTGGACGCAAGCAGGTTATCAACTGCCAAAGAGAGTGATGAAGAAATGGAGGCGCACAAGGAGCTTTCCAGCGCTGCTGCACATTTATCCCTAGAACTCGATTTCTTATGATGAGGTTTGGCCAGAGGAGTCCCCCAAACTTGGGAAAGGTGTGGGAGGGGGAAGCGAACTGTCCTCCGACCCAGAAGGGCGACGGGGTGGTGGAGAGGGGGTTTTAGGGACCTTAGAAAGAGACAAGGCTTCAGTGTGGTAATCTGAGGTGTAGTACCGTTGACTGAACACTAGAGGGGGGGCTCACGCTGAAGCAGGAAGACCAGACGCTTCTGACAGGAAAAATCAGCGCGAGCGAACTGTAAAAAAAACACCGCCGCGCGCAGGAGCGGGAAAACAGAAACGAAGGCAAAAAAGCACAAAAAGGGGCAGAAAAACTGTAAAAACAAAACCAGAGTTAACAGAAAAGGGGGAAACCTTGTTGGGAAAACGGGACCACGCGGTCCAAACTGCCGGTGCGGCGGGAGCGCCGACCTCTGCGGCTAAAACAGGGAGAATCAGCGTCCCGCCAGAGGGTTAACAAAAAACAATAAACAGCAATAAAACTTTAATAAAATATATATATATACCCTAAAAATACAATTTAATCACAATCTAAACACAAAATACATAGCAGAGACGCGCAGAGGTACTTAACTACCGAGGAGCAGCAAGAAAAAGAGGGACTACCCTAGGGGCGGAGCTACATGGACCGTTGGGGAAAGGACAGTGGGGATCCTGGGTTAACCCCTGTTGTGGGGGAAGTTTTGTTTGTTTCACTTCAAATATGTTAATATATTTTTGCTGCTGAGGAAAATTATATGAAAAGAGAAGCAAATACTCGCCTCCGAATCCTGTGATAAAATTCTTATATATAGGCCTTCAAGGTTCTGTTCTTTCATGTTTCGCTTCCTACCTGTCCCAACGATCGTTTAGTGTCTCACTTGCAGGAAGTACCTCCTCCCGGCAGCCTGTCTCTGTTGGGGGCCCCAAGGGTCCGTACTGGGCCCTCTTCTCTTTTCGATCTACACGGCCTCTCTAGGCAAACTGATCAGCTCCTTTGGATTCCAGCACCACCTATACGTTGAGATACTCAAATTTACCTCTCCTCCCCTGATCTCTCTCTAGGTCTCCTGGATTGAGTCACTGAATGTCTCTCTGCCGTCTTGCATTGGGTGTCGCTTCCTTAAACTCAATCTCGCCGAAACTGAAATTCTCGTCATTCCTCCCTCCAAGAAGAACCCAATCCCACCTATCTCTCTATAAGTAAATGGAACACCCATTAGCCCAATACCCCAAGCTCGCTGCCGCGGTGTCACTTTCGATTCTGACCCAACGTTCTCTCCTCACATCCAGACAGTGACCAAATCCTGTTACTTTCAACTCAAAACCATCGCCCATGTCTGCCCCTTTCTGACGCAAGATACCGTGAAGGTGCTGGTTCATGCTCTTGTCATTTCACGACTTGATTACTGCAACTCGCTCCTTATTGGCCCCAAATCCCGTATTGCCCCTTTGCAATCTGTAATGAATGCAGGTGCCAGGCTTATTTTTCTCACCAGACTCACCTCGCAAACTTCCCCACTCTGCATTGGATTCATGTTCCTCCCCCCCTGCCAGTCCCTCCATTGGCTTCCTGTATCTCCCCCCCTCTGCCAGTCGCTCCATTGGCTTCCTGTATCTCCCCCCTCTGCCAGTCCCTCCATTGGCTTCCTGTATCTCCCCCCTCTGCCGGTCGCTCCATTGCCTTCCTGTACGTTTCTGGATACAGTTTAAAATACTGATGCTCACGTTCAAATCACTCAAAAACTCAACTCCTCCCTACGGGTCTTCATTACTCCGCAAGCACGTCCCATCTAGACAACTATGGTCCACCTGTCATCGGTCTACACCCGCACGGCCAACTCTCCCCTCCAAGACTTCTCACAGGCAGCTCCAGTCCTCTGGAATGACTTGCCTCGCCCTATCAAACTCTCCCCTGACCTTCAGGCCTTCAAGAAATCCCTCAAACCCATCTCTTCAGATTATTGTATCACATCACTGATGCAACTCATCCCTCTGCTCACCTACTCACACTTGATTGAAGCCGCTTCTATGGCCCACGATTTCCGAACCACTGGCACTAATGTTCCTGCTATCTAGTGAAATTCCCCTGGTCTTCCTAAACCCCCAATCCCTCTAGACCAGTGTTTCCAAAATCTGTCCTCAGGTCCCCCTAATAGGCCAGGTTTGCAGGATATGTGAAGCACAGTACAGGTGACATGATTTGCTGCTCAGTGATTGCAGGATTCAGTCTGCATTTCCCCAAGGTGATCTGTAAAACCTGGCCTGGTTGAGGGTCCCGAGAAGAGGTTTAGGAAACACTGATATAGACTGTAAGCTCCTCTGAGCAGGGCCCTCTGCTCCTCTTGTTTCCATCCTATGTCCATTTATCTCGTTCCCTTTGGTTATTATAAAGCGCTGCAGAAACTGTTGGCGCTATATAAATGATGACAATAATAATAAATCCCAGAAGACACATGTGACTGTTACCGTCCAGAGGAACCTTACATCATCATTCACCTTGAAGCGCTTCAGTAACGACACAAACTTCTGTTTGAAATTAGGCTGAAAAACAAGAAAATAAGTCAAAAACATTCAATTCCGGCAACGACAAATCACACGGCATCCTGACCCGACACACCCCACCGGTACCTGTACCCCAGCGCAGAAACATCCTGACTCAACACAGCGCAAAATGGAACCCCAGCCCAGCAACACCCTGACCCAATACAGCGCAACCTGTACCCCGGCCCAGCAACACCCTGACTAGACACAGCGTAACCTGTACCCCGGCCCAGCAACACCCTGACCAGACAAAGCGTAACCTGTACCCAGGCCCAGTAACACCCTGACCAGATACAGCACAACCTGTACCCCGGCCCAGCAACACCCTGACCCGATACAGCGCAACCTGTACCTCAGCCCAGCAACACCCTGACCAGACACCGCGTAACCTGTACCCTGGCCCAGCAACACCCTGACCCGATACAGCACAACCTGTACCCCGGCCCAGCAACACCCTGACCCGATACAGCGCAACCTGTACCTCAGCCCAGCAACACCCTGACCAGACACCGCGTAACCTGTACCCTGGCCCAGCAACACCCTGAAAAGACACAACGTAACCTGTACCCCATTAACACCCTGACAAGACACACCCCACAACACCCTGACCCGATACAGCGCAACCTGTACCCCAGCCCAGCAACACCCTGACCAGACACAGCGTAACCTGTACCCCAGCCCAGCAATACCCTGACCAGACACACCCCACCGGTACCTATACCCCGGCCCAGCAACACCCTGACCTGATACAGTGTAACTTGTGTCATGGAGCTGATGTAACGCTCCATGCTTCAAACCCCAAGAGACTTTATGTTCAATTGTATCGTGTGATTTTAAATATATTTTACATCGTTTGGTTTTAGTTTAAATTAGTTCAGTGTAAAATGGCGTAACTTTAGTTTTAAATATACTTATATTCTTGTAGGTAAATGTGTTTTTGTGTAGCCAGTAAACAAGCTTTACTGCTGTGTAATTTATGCAACAGGGCTTTCCCCCTTATCTGGCTGCATATTTGATTCAAGGGATCTGTGATAGTGTTTGTATTTAATCTGATGTATTAGAACAATGGATTATGCAAATGTTGTGTGACCTGAAGGCTAAAGAATGTAAAGAATGTTTATTGTAAATAACTGCCATAATGTAATTAGCATATTGGTAGGACGAGGTGCGTCATTTATGCAAATTATGACTGTTGGATTTCAGCATAAATGGTGGCGTTTTTATTCATTAGACGTCAGAGAAACCTGTGGGAACATACAGCTCGTCTGGTGTCTCATTCAGGATACCCACTATCACCCCCAGAAGGTACAGAGCGGCCCTCTGGAAATTCCTAACGGCACCAGGGCAGAGAATCAGAAGCAGGCGGGTCAAGCTGCTCGAGGCACTGAGGACAGCGCTCCCAGTAGCCGGGCTGACTGCAACGAAGGGGTGTCTGGAGAGTCAAGACAGGCGGAAGAGAACGGTTCCGTCACAACCTGTACCCCGGTCCAGCAACACCCTGACCCGATACAGCATAACCTGTACCCCAGCAACACCCTGACCAGACACACCCCACCGGTACCTATACCTCGGCCCAGCAACACCCTGACCAGACACAGAGTAACCTGTACCCCAGCCCAGCAACACCCTGACCAGACACAGCATAACCTGTACCCCAGCGCAGCAACACCGCACCGGTACCTGTACCCCGGCCCAGTAACACCCTAACACATCACAGCGCAACGTGTTCCCCGGCCCAGCAACATCCTGACCCCTACCGGTATCTGTACCCCAGCCCAGCAACACCCTGACCAGACACACCTCACCGGTACCTGTACCCTGTCCCAGTAACACCCTGACACATCAAAGCGCAATGTGTTCCCCGGCCCAGCAACACCCTGACCCCACCGGTACCTGTACCCCAGCCCAGAAACACCCTGACACATCACAGTGCAACGTGTACCCTGGCCCAGCAACACCCTGACCCGACAAACCTCACTGATACCTGAACCCTGGCCCAGCAACACCCTGACACAACACGACCTGTACCCCGGCCCAGCAACACCTTGACCTGACACACCTCACGGATACCTGTACCCCAGCAACACCCTGACCTGACACACCTCACTGATATCTGTACCCCGACCTAGCAACACCCTGACCAAACACACCCCACCGAAACCTGTACCCCAGCCCAGCAACACCCTGACCCAACACCACACCGATACCTGTACCCTGACCTGACACACCCCACTATACCTGTACCCCAGCCCAGTAACATCCTGACCTGACAAACCTCACGATACCTGTACCCCGGCCCAGCAACACCCTGACCCGACACACCCCACCGGTACCTGTACCCGGCCCAGAAACACCATGACACGACACAGCGCAAAATGGAACCCCAGGCCAGCAACACCCTGACACGACACACACCCCACCGATACCTGTACCCGGCCCAGAAACACCATGACACGACACAGCGCAAAATGGAACCCCAGGCCAGCAACACCCTGACACGACACACACCCCACCGATACCTGTACCCCGACCCAGTAACACCCTGACACAACACAGCACAACCTGTACCCCGGCCCAGAAACACCGTGACAGCGCAAAATGGAACCCCAAGCCAGCAACACCCTGACCCAACACACCCCACCGGAACTGTACCCCAGCCCAGCAACACCCTGACACGACACACCCCACTGATACCTGTACCCCGACCCAGTAACACCCTGACACAACACAGCACAACCTGTACCCCGGCCCAGAAACACCATGACAGCGCAAAATGGAACCCCAAGCCAGCAACACCCTGACCCAACACACCCCACCGGAACTGTACCCCAGCCCAGCAACACCCTGACACGACAAACCCCCCCGATACCTGTACCCCGACCCAGTAACACCCTGACACAACACAGCACAACCTGTACCCCGGCCCAGCAACACCCTGAACCGACACACCTCACTGATATCTGTACCCTGGCGTAGTAACACCCTGACCCTCACTCATATATACCGTCCTGCACTGACAACCATTACCTGCCGACTCAGGGATGTGCTGTGAATTAATTTCCTCCCCAGCTTCTTTGGTTTTCTGATCTCGTCCTCATCATCATCTACATCCTAGTTACAAGGAAGCAGACATAATGCCATTGTGCGGACACACCGTGTGATTGTGTGTGGTCAGTAGACAGTGTTATAGCTTTGTTGTAGTACACAGTTTTGTGTAGTCAGTACACACAGCGTTGTACACACATTGTCGTGTGGTATGTACAGAAAGTATACACATTGTGTCATGTGGTATGTACGCAAAGTATACACATTGTGTCGTGTGGTATGTACGCAAAGTATACACATTGTGTCGTGTGGTATGTACGCAAAGTATACACATTGTGTCGTGTGGTATGTACGCAAAGTATACACATTGTGTCATGTGGTATGTACACAAAGTATACACATTGTGTCGTGTGGTATGTACACAAAGTATACACATGGTGTTGTAGGGTCAGTATACACACAGTGTGTGCGCGGGTTCAGGGTACATTAAGTGGGGGCGGATATACCTGCACTTGGCATTCATCGCTCCCCTCTGGTTCTGAAGAATAACTATCCTCGTATTCTTCCTCCTCCCAATAACGATCAATATCTGGAAGGAAACATCACGCGAGCGGTTAAATGGAACAGGACACTCACTCAGAATTTTAATACAAGGACTCTGAGGCGAGTATTTGCTTCTCTTTCTTGCTTTATTTTGAATAGCAGCAAGTGTCAAGCAGAGATCTGCTAGCATCCCCCAGAAATAAGACGAGGCTCTAGATCGGAGATCTTCCAGGGTCGGAAATGGAACTGGTTTTAATCAGGGACACTCACATATAGATTTATATGGTCACACGGGGGTCATTTACATACATAAACCCCCCTCCCCCAAGAAACCGATGGGGCCAACCAGACCGAAACAAACAATGGTACACATTTGTTTCTTGGAATGTGAAACCTAATCAGATTACGTACAGACAGTGAAATCAAACTTTATGTAACATCTCAAACGAGGCAGGACAATGGGAATCAGGATGATGACAGATTACAGACAGCAAATTTACAAACTATTCAAATATACGCAGATAAACACATTCCTGAGACAAGGGTAGGCTGGGAGGTTAATCCTTAGCAAAATAACAAGATGCACCAGACAATAGCATTCTTACATAAATCACAGATTACCCAAAACACTCTGCACAAAAGAGAGGCCTCCTCCCCAAATCCAAACACATCTCCATGTCCATGCACCCCAAATCCAAACACATCTCCATGTCCATGCACCCCAAATCCAAACACATCTCCATGTCCATGCACCCCAAATCCAAACATCTCCATGCACCCCAAATCCAAACATCTCCATGTCCATGCACCCCAAATCCAAACCTCTCCATGTCCATGCACTCCAAATCCAAACATCTCCATGTCCATGCACCCCAAATCCAAACATCTCCATGTCCGTGCACCCCAAATCTAATCACATCTCCATGTCTGTGCACCCCAAATAAAAACATCTCCATGTCCGTGCACCCCAAATACAAACACCTCTCCATATCCATGCACCCCAAATCCAAACACCTCTCCATGTCCATGCACCCCAAATCCAAACACATCTCCATGTCCATGCACCCCAAATCCAATCACCTCTCCATGTCCATGCACCCCAAATCCAATCACCTCTTCATGTCCATGCACCCCAAATCCAATCACCTCTTCATGTCCATGCACCCTAAATCCAAATGACGCACAGTATCCCCGGTTATTTGTTTTCCTGCATCCCCCTTATAGGCCTGCTCCGAGGTACCACACGCCGTATGTCTGTGAGTCGGGTGGGCGGGCCTAATCACATCATCAATGCGAGCGCCAAAGCCCCGCCATGCCCAGCCTTTCCCTTGCAACGTGGGTTATGCCCCTTCCAATGTCTACAGGTGTTTATTTATTTATTTATAAAGGATTTTACCAGGAAGGATACATTGAGATTTCTCTCGTTTTCAAGTATGTCCTGGGTTCAAGAACATTGAAGTGTTACAGTTACAGAAATACAAAGTAATACAATGCAAGATATTAAAAAAAAACAACATAAATATATAGATTAACAGAAAAATATGTAGGAAATATAGTCACTAGGTTACATGTTTACAGGTGCATTCTGTATTGAAACCCATACGATTTCCCTGCGCATGCCGTGTGTTTCCCCCCTTATCTATCTCCTTCAGGGCCCCCATTGCCCTGGTTGGGATTATTACACAGGCTCGTTGGCCTCGATGGATGTTGTTAGGTCCGGCGGGGGTTGATGTTTTGCACTTTGAGGCTCATTCCATTCGTAGTGCTGTTACTTCCTTGGCTGTGGTTGCTGGTTGTAGAATGGTCACAAGAGACCACTTTTTGGACCTCCTACTTCCAGCCTATTGTCCATTGGTCATCCACCGTTGTGAGTCAGTTCTGAACTCGCAATCAGAGCCTCAGAGTCCTTGTATTAAAGTTATAGAATTTTCCTAAGGATAAAGGGAAGCTGGAATTTTAATAAAAAGGACTCGGAGGCGAGAATTGCCTGTCGCTCCCTCTGCTGTGGAGGTTTTTTACGCTGCCGGGCCTGCAGGTCTGTCCCCTGCCACCTGTCTCACTTCTGCTTTGTTCCTCAGCTTCATGATTGGTTGTCCCACGCCGTCCGCTTTCTGCGCTTCCTGTTGCCGGCTTCATTTTGTTTTGTTAGACGATACCCGGAAGAAGGACTAACTCATTGGAAGGGAAGGGGGTGTCAGAATATACCATCTTGTTGCATATGTTTTTTATCTTGGCACATGGGTGCTTCTTGATATTTTATGTTTTCTTGCTAGTTGCCACTTACTGCTATTAAAAATAAAGCAAGAAAGAGAAGCAAATACTCACCTCCGAGTCCTTTATTAAACTTCCCTTCATCCTTGTCATGGAGCTGATGTAACGCTTGTTGTGGAAATTTTATTATGTGGACATTATAGTCTAAGATGTGCGTGTTTTATAAGTTGTCATCTGTCTCCCTGTGTTGGATTTGAATGTGGTTTTAAATCCAAGCCAGCGGCGTACATTATACTGTAGGGATAAGGTGTGTACAGGGGGCCGGTCCGTCATTCTAGTCCACACCTTTGTCCTTTTGATATGTAAATGTATTTACTGGACAAACTTGTTTTTCTGTTGTATAGTCAGTGACCACTGTGCGTTGTCCGATTTGTGTAATAAATTAATCTGACCAGAAGCCAGGAGCTCACTTGGGATTTAGCTCACTTTGGATTTGGCTCTTGGCTGAGGTGGTCAGATGAACTCCAGGTAGAAACAACGTGATGGTGTCTGTGTCTATTTTACTGCGCGGTTCAGGTACGTATGCCATGGGATAGTGCAGAGCTGCTTGTAAGTACAGCGGATCAAACTACATTAGGGAATTGATAGTAGATTAATTTCCAAAACACGCTCCATGCTTCAAACCCCCAAGAGACTTTATGTTCATTTATATTGTGTGTTTTTAAATATTTTACATCGTTTGGTTTTAGTTTACATTTGTTTAGTGTAAAATGGCGTAGCTTTAGTTTTAAATATACTTATATTCCTGTAGGTAAATGTGTTTTTTTATAGCCAGTAAACAAGCTTTACTGCTGTGTAATTTATGCAACAGGGCTTTTCCCCTTATCTGGCTGCATGTTTAATTCAAGAAGTCTGTGATAGTGTTTGTATTTAATCTGATGTGTTAGAACAATAGGTTATGCAAATATTGTGTGAGCTGAAGGCTAAAGAATGTAAAGAGGAATGTTTATTGTAAATAACTGACATAATGTAATTAGTATATTGGTAGGACGAAGTGCGTCATTTATGCAAATTATGACTGTTGGACTTCAGCATAAATGGTGGCGTTTTGTTCATTAAAAAGTCAGAGAACTCTCAGAGCTCAGAGAGAGAGAATCCTGTTTTAAAGCATACAGCCGCGCCTGGTGTCTTTATTATAAACTACGCTACACTATATACTCAACATCAGAAGGCACCGAGCGGCCTTCTGGAAATTCCTAACGGCTCCAGGGCAGAGGAACAGAAGCAGGCGGGTCAAGCTGATCGAGGCGCTGAGGACAGCGCTCCCAGTAGCCGGGCTGACCGCAACGAAGGGGTGTCTGGAGAGTCAGGACAGACGGAAGAGAACGGTTCCGTCACAGCGGGCACATAAGCAAAGTCAGCGGGGTCTGACAGTCGCTGGAGGTTGCGGGTCCATAGTCCCCGGGGCAAGAGGCAAGCCAACCCACTTGTCCAGGGTCCAGACGAAAGAGAACGGCTCCGTCACAATCCTTAGGAAAATTCTATAACTCTCCAGCTGCTTCTTCTGGTCCAGTAAAAGAAACCAGCTGTCTCCCCATTGTATCCCGGTCACACGGTTGCATCTCCCCATTGTATCCCAGTCACACGGCTGCGTCTCCCCATTGTATCCCGGTCACACGGCTGTGTCTCCCCATTGTATCCCGGTCACACGGCTGCGTCTCCCCATTGTATACCGGTCACACGGCTGTGTCTCCCCATTGTATACCGGTCACACGGCTGCATCTCCCCATTGTATACCGGTCACACGGCTGCGTCTCCCCATTGTATCCCGGTCACACGGCTGCGTCTCCCTATTGTATCCCGGTCACACAGCTGCGTCTCCCCATTGTATCCCGGTCACACGGCTGCGTCTCCCCATTGTATCCCGGTCACACTGCTGCGTCTCCCCATTGTATCCCGGTCACACGGCTACGTCTCCCCATTGTATCCCGGTCACACGGCTGCGTCTCCCCATTGTATCCCGGTCACACGGCTGCGTCTCCCCATTGTATCCCGGTCACACGGCTGCGTCTCCCCATTGTATCCCAGTCACACGGCTGCGTCTCCCCATTGTATCCCGGTCACACGGGCTGCTTCTCCACATTGTATCCCGGTCACACGGGCTGCTTCTCCACATTGTCTCCCAGTCACACGGTTGTGACTCCACATTGTATCCCGGTCACACGGTTGAGTCTCCACATTGTCTCCTGGTCACACAGGTTTGCGATCAGGGGGTCTGATAGCACAATGTCTCACCCATGCCCTTGATTTTAGGCCGTGCTGGTGCGGTGACGTCCTCGTGATCGATGGGCTGGCTTGATAGGGACAGGATGCTGATTTCGGCGATGCGGACGGTGGGATCTTTCCTGCTGCTGTGAAGGTCCAGGACTCTCATTCCTTCGGTGGGATGCTGCATGACCTGCAGGAGGAGAAGGGTTCAAGGCTGGAAGAAAGAATTTAAAAAGCGCACAAAGTAAAAGGCCGAACCTCTGCCATGTTTATGACTCCAATAGCCAGGGACTTGTAGCCCAGGATTGTGCGGTTCTTGTATCGTTTCCTCCGCTGTAACATTATCTGCAGATTGTTTGCATCTCTCTTCAAAAAGTGCGGATACTGGAAAAAAGAGAATCCAAAGACGTCAGCCCCAAAACCGTGTGGAGCCGGAGCGCTGTGTGTGTGTGGGGGGGGGGCGCTGTGTGTGTGGGGGTGCGCTGTGTGTGTGTGGAGGGGGCGTTGTGTGTGTGGAGTGGGTGCGCTGTGTGTGTGTGGAGGGTGCGCTGTGTGTGTGGGAGACGCTGTGTGTGTGTGGAGGGGGCGCTGTGTGTGTGTGGAGGGGGTGCGCTGTGTGTGTGGAGGGGGTGCACTGTGTGTGTGGGGGGGCGCTGTGTGTGTGTGGAGGGGCCACTGTGTGTGTGTGGAGGGGGTGCGCTGTGTGTGTGTGGAGGGGGTGCGCTGTGTGTGTGTGCGGAGGGGGTGCGCTGTGTGTGGGGGGCGCGCTGTGTGTGTGGGGGGCGCGCTCTGTGTGTGTGGGGGTGCGCTGTGTGTGTGTGGAGGGGCCGCGCTGTGTGTGTGCGTGGGGGGCGCGTGTCACGGAATGGACCTGAGCGCTCCTTCCAGCGAGCTGCGTGACTAAAAACTCAGTTTTAAAGATCATTTTTTCCTTTTATATTTCGGTTGTGCGTTTAAGTGTATGGACATTTTATTTCATGTCTAGATGTGGTTTTACTGGTGTGGTTTTTATTAGAGTGTGATGTATTAACATGTATCCTGTATTGTATGAGGGCATTTAAGTCTGGACATGTCTGAGAGCATTCAGGTCTGGACATGTCTTTATGTTGTGTGTATAAAAGGATCTGCCCAAACCTTGTAATAAATCAGTTTCTGTTTTGAAGTCATACAGCTTCGTCTGGTGAGTTCTTCCAGGGAATATCACATTGCACCTAGAAGGCACTCAGCGGCCTTCCACATCACGTCTATCCCAGGAAAAGGAGCCTCAAGTCAGCCCAGCAGCCACCTCCACACCAACAAGAGGTCGGTAGATCAGGCTGCTCGAGACGCCAAGTGCCGAGCCACTCGGTAGTCGGGCCAGACACCATCAAGGGGGTCAGATAGGAGCAGGACCGCAGGCGGACACTCCATTCCGTCACACTGGTGGCAGCGGTGGGATAGCTCTCTGAACCCCCAGAAAACACACAGCATGGCACACTACGCAACTTGCAAAAGAAGCTCCCTTCAAGACCTGCTAGAGTGCCGTGGAGGAATCGCCGGCACCAAAAACAAGAAAGCCCTGGTCAAGGAGCTTACAAGGATGGACCAGCGAATAAGGGGAACCCCAACCCCGACTCCGGCACTGAAGATCCCCTCCGAAAGAAAGCTCGAGCAATATTAGAGATACGCGGCACCACCCCCTCCGAAGCCGCAGTTGTACAACTCATGACGGTCCTCCAAGAAGGTGAGGAGCGAGAAAAGGAGCGCCAACACCAGCAGCGGTTGGCCGAGCTCCAAGCGACATGGACAGAATACCTCGCCCCTGAAACCTACCCCGTAGAGCCCTGGGTTGAGGTTGACAGCTCGCCTGGAGCTTCGTCCTGGGACTCTACACCCCCCCAGCGATCCTTTTATGGGGACTTACAGCTTGTCTGGAGCTTCATGGGAGGAACCCGCACTCCCCAGTGATACTTGGGAGGAGATTTACAGCTTGCCTGGAATTTCCGTCAAGGAAGCTACACCCCCCAGTGACTGGCTCGACGATGATATCTGCACCATTAAGAAGGCGAAAGCAGAGTTCCAGAGAAGACTGCAGGAGAGCAGCGATCTCTATCCAGGATCCGCAACAGACCGCCTGGAGTTCGAACGGCGGGATGAGATCCGCCGAGGCCTCTGGTACGAGGCCCAGGTACATGGACAGTACCACCAAGGTACCGAGATCCCCTCCGAATTGGCCATCTACCAGGCGCAGGATAGGGCCCGAGAGGCCTTCCTGGAAGGACGACCCTCAGAGGGGTGGGAGGCAGAGCTCCACCACTTGGTGCAACGAGAGATTGCACTGGATGCCAGCTACCGGGCCTTCCAGTGGCTGATGGTCCCACTGATGCCCAGCACAACCCACGCCATGCCCACCGTAGGCCTCGACTATGGTGGCACAGGGCCACTTTATGAGAGGATGGCCAACGACCCTGAGTTTGGAGAAGATACGGAGTGGCGTCTGGATCAGATCATGGATCTTCGGATGGAGGGCCCAGCCGACTGGGACGAGGTGGACCTCGATGAACTGGAGCTCCTGGCCCGACAGGATTGCGAGCTTGAGAAGGCCTACAAGCAACTGTTTAACGGAGCCCCACAGTTAGGCTCGAGTCCCATGGCCTGGGACTGGTCGGCGGACCCCATGCTCCCCCGAGAAGACCAGGCGCCTGTGGCAATTTCCCCAACAGAAATACTGGCAGCTGGACAGAGCGCCGAGGCCCTCTGCCCACCATCCTTGATTATTTCCCCGGACCCAACCAAGGATCTCCCTGGGCTTGTTTCCACACAGCCCCTGACCTCCTTCATTATGGAGGATGCCCTCCTCCCACAAGGAGACCCCTACCCAGCAGAAGAGCTGGCCACAGGGCAGAGAGCCCCTGGCCTCTGCCCACTCTCCACAGTCTGCCACGAGGAGCAGACAGATGTTCCCCCCGGGCTTGTCTTTCCCCAGCCCTTGATGTCCCCGGAGATGGAGGACCCCATGCTCCCCCGAGAAGACCCAACGCCAGTGGCAATTTCCCCAATGGAAATATTGGCAGGTGGACAGAGCGCCGAGGCCTCTGCCCACCGTCCTTGATTAATTCCCCCGACCCACCCGAGGATCCCCCTGGGCTTGTTTCCACACAGCCCCTGACCTCCTTCATTATGGAGGATGCCCTCCTCCCACAAGGAGACCCCTACCCAGCAGAAGAGCTGGCCACAGGGCAGAGAGCCCCTGGCCTCTGCCCACTCTCCACAGTCTGCCACGAGGAGCAGACAGATGTTCCCCCCGGGCTTGTCTTTCCCCAGCCCTTGATGTCCCCGGAGATGGAGGACCCCATGCTCCCCCGAGAAGACCCAACGCCAGTGGCAATTTCCCCAATGGAAATATTGGCAGGTGGACAGAGCGCCGAGGCCCTCTGCCCACCGTCCTTGATTAATTCCCCCGGACCCACCCGAGGATCCCCCTGGGCTTGTTTCCACACAGCCCCTGACCTCCTTCATTATGGAGGATGCCCTCCTCCCACAAGGAGACCCCTACCCAGCAGAAGAGCTGGCCACGGGGCAGAGCGCCGCTGGCCTCTGCCCACTCTGCATAGCCTACCCCGAGTAGCCGATGGCTGATACCCCCGGGTTGACTTGCCCGCAGCACTTGGTTTCCCCGGAGAGGGAGGAAGCCATCCTCCCGCCCAGAGACCCTTCTCCAGCAGAAGCGCTGGCTACGGGGCAGAGCTGTTGTCAACTCTGCCCACTGTTCCAACCCTTTGGCCCGGAGGCCTCCTACAGCCACTACTTTTTTCAGCGGCTGACCAGAGCGCTCGGGACGCGTGCAAGTGGCCCGCGTTTTTCCCGGGTGCATGATACCCCCGGAGGTGGTACAGGCGGTACCCCTCCCCGACGACAGAACCCTTCCCCAGGAGGGGATACCTGCCACCAACTGCCCCAACGGGGCGCCCGGCGCTGGGGCCTGGAGCACCCTTCGGACAGCGGGTTAGTTTACGAGGACAAGTGGAGAAGCCTGGTGGCTCGTCTCCTACCCACAGACTATGGGCCACAGAGACTGCTCCAACTTCCCCGATTCGACCCGTTGGGGTCCAACCGTGTCCGTCGGACTTAATTGGGGGGGAGAAATGTCACGGAATGGACCTGAGCGCTCCTTCCAGCGAGCTGCGTGACTAAAAACTCAGTTTTAAAGATCATTTTTTCCTTTTATATTTCGGTTGTGCGTTTAAGTGTATGGACATTTTATTTCATGTCTAGATGTGGTTTTACTGGTGTGGTTTTTAGTAGAGTGTGAGGTATTAACATGTATCCTGTATTGTATGAGGGCATTTAAGTCTGGACATGTCTGAGGGCATTCAAGTCTGGACATGTCTTAGTGTTGTGTGTACAAAAGGATCAGCCCAAACCTTTTAATAAATCAGTTTCTGTTTTGAAGTCATACAGCTTCGTCTGGTGAGTTCTTCCAGGGAATATCACATTGCACCTAGAAGGCACTCAGCGGCCTTCCACGTCACGTCTATCCCAGGAAAAGGAGCCTCAAGTCAGCCCAGCAGCCACCTCCACACCAACAAGAGGTCGGTAGATCAGGCTGCTCGAGACGCCGAGTGCCGAGCCACTCGGTAGTCGGGCCGGACACCATCAAGGGGGTCAGATAGGAGCAGGACCGCAGGCGGACACTCCATTCCATCACAGCGCGCTGTGAGTGTGCGTGGGGGGCGCGCTGTGTGTGTGTGTGGGGGGGGGCGCGCTGTGTGTGTGTGTGGGGAGTGCGCCGTGCGTGTGAGGGGGGTGTGCTGTGTGTGGTGTGTGGAGGGGGCGTGCTGTGTGTGTGTGTGTGGAGGGGGCGTGCTGTGTGTGTGTGTGGAGGGGGCGCGCTGTGTGTGTGTGTGGAGGGGGCGCGCTGTGTGTGTGTGGAGGGGGCGCGCTGTGTGTGTGTGGAGGGGGCGCGCTGTGTGTGTGGGGGGCGCGCTGTGTGTGTGTGGGTGCGCTGTGTGTGTGTGGAGGGGGCGCGCTGTGTGTGTGCGTGGAGGGGGCGCTCTGTGTGTGGGGGGGCACGCTGTGTGTGGAGGGTGTGCACTGTGTGTGTGTGTGGGGGGCGCGCTGTGTGTGTGTGGGTGCGCTGTGTGTGTGTGGAGGGGGCGCGCTGTGTGTGTGCGTGGAGGGGGCGCTCTGTGTGTGGGGGGGCACGCTGTGTGTGGAGGGTGTGCACTGTGTGTGTGTGGGGGGCGCGCTGTGTGTGTGTGTGGGGGGCGCGCTGTGTGTATGTGTGGAGGGGGTGCGTTGTGTGTGTGTGTGTGGAGGGGGCACGCTGTGTGTGTGGGGAGGCGTGCTGTGTGTGGAGGGTGTGCGCTGTGTGTGTGTGGAGGGGGTGCGCTGTGTGTGTGGGGGTGCACTGTGTGGGGGGATGCGTGGTGTGCGTGTGAAGGGGGCGCGCTGAGTGATGGGGAGTCGCACTGCGTGAGGGGGCGCTGTGCATGAGGGGGGCACTGTGCGAGAGGGGGGGTGGGGCGTTGTGCAAGGAGGGTGCACACTGTCCGAGGGGGGAGAGCGCTGTGCGAGGGAGGAGTGCGCTATGCGAGGGGGGGGGGGAGTGTCGTGGAAATTTTATTATGTGGACATTATATTCTAGGATGTGCGTGTTTTAAAAGTTGTCATCTGTCTCCCTGTGTTGGATTTGAATGTGGTTTTAAATCCAAACCAGCAGCAAAACCGTCAGTATGAAAACCTTCTTTTGGGTTTAGAGACATACCGGCTTTTAAGACATTTAAGCCTGGTCTCAACACTGGTACCGTGTTGCGATAATAACTGTATTTGTCCCCGCAGATATGTCAATAACCCGTAGGAACAAGTAGATTGATCTTCACTCAGATACTGATCACTCTGAGCAGTATCTGAATGGGGTCCATATTGACGAAAGACGGGGGATGGGACAAACATGGCTGACGGGGATCATGGAGATGGCTCAGGGATGAGTCATCTCCAGGAGGCCGGTCAGTCATTCTGGTCCACGCCCCTGTCCTTTTGATATGTAAATGTAATTACTGGGCAACCTGGCTTTCTGTTGTACAGCCAGGGGGCTACTGGGCGTGTGCGATTGTCTAATAAATTAAACAATGCAGGAGCCACAGCTCACTTGGCCACAGGATTTTCCAGCTTGAAGCAGCGTGTTTGTCTGATTCCTGTTGGGATAGAGAAGTACTTCGTTCTTATACAGAAAGAGCTAGATATAGCGTGTATTTTTATAGTGACGGATTTGTTTGTACTGGGCGCACTTTAATACTGAAGTGTACCTTTTTAGTGCACCAGGACTTTATGCGCAAACACCAAACTTTCCATAACAGGAGTGCGCTGTGCGAGGGGGGGGGAGTGCGCTGTGCGAGGGGGGGAGTGCGCTGTGCGAGGGGGGGGGAGTGCGCTGTGCGAGGGGGGAGAGTGCGCTGTGAGAGGGGGGAGTGCGCTGTGCGAGAGGGGGGAGTGCGCTGTGCGAGAGGGGGAGAGTGCGCTGTGCGAGGGGGAGAGTGCGCTGTGCGAGGGGGGGAGTGCGCTGTGCGAGGGGGAGTGCGCTGTGCGAGGGGGGAGTGCGCTGTGCGAGGGGGGAGTGCGCTGTGCGAGGGGGGGAGTGCGCTGTGCGAGGGGGGGAGTGCGCTGTGCGAGGGGGGGAGTGCGCTGTGCGAGGGGGGGAGTGCGCTGTGCGAGGGGGGGATTGCGCTGTGAGAGGGGGGAGTGCGCTGTGCGAGAGGGGGGAGTGCGCTGTGCGAGAGGGGGAGAGTGCGCTGTGCGAGAGGGGGAGAGTGCGCTGTGCGAGAGGGGGAGAGTGCGCTGTGCGAGGGGGAGAGTGCGCTGTGCGAGGGGGAGAGTGCGCTGTGCGAGGGGGAGAGTGCGCTGTGCTGGGGGGGAGAGTGCGCTGTGCTGGGGGGGAGAGTGCGCTGTGCGAGGGGGGGGGGAGTGCGCTGTGCGAGGGGGGAGTGCGCTGTGCGAGGGGGGAGTGCGCTGTGCGAGGGGGGAGTGCGCTGTGCGAGGGGGGAGTGCGCTGTGCAAGGGGGGAAGTGCGCTGTGCGAGGGGGGAGTGCGCTGTGCGAGGGGGGAGTGCGCTGTGCGAGGGGGGAAGTGCGCTGTGCGAGGGGGGGGAGTGCGCTGTGCGAGGGGGGGAAGTGCGCTGTGCGAGGGGGGAAGTGCGCTGTGCGAGGGGGGGGGAAGTGCGCTGTGCGAGGGGGGAGTGTGCTGTGCGTGGGGGGGGAGTGCGCTGTGCGGGGGCGGGGGGCATGCAGAACACAAAGGAGCCAGACGCCGCATCCACTTTATTCATACACTCATTAGCAGATCTTAAGGACACGTACACGACTGAGGATGCACTGACCCTGATGTGCGGGGATTGATCCTGGCACAGTGATTACAAAGGGAGTATTTACACAACACGTCGACACGTTACCTGCAGAGAAAAGCTCAGCTCCAGCTCTGTCTCCATCACACCACAAGGGGGCAGCATGTACTCATTGGAGCGCAGGACCCGCTTGGAACCCTGAAATTACACCAGGAGGAGGATATAACCCGCCACGCGTGCACACCCTGCCCCGCACTGGCCGCCGCGCGCACACATTGCCCAGCACTGGCCACCACACGCACACCCTGCCCCGCACTGGCCGCCACACGCACACCCTGCCCCGCACTGGCCGCCACACGCACACCCTGCCCGCCACACGCACACCCTGCCCGCCACACGCACACCCTGCCCCGCACACCCTGCCCCGTCACACGCACACCCTGCCCGCCACACGCACACCCTGCCCCGCACACCCTGCCCCGTCACACGCACACCCTGCCCCGCCACACGCACACCCTGCCCCGTCACACGCACACCCTGCCCCGCCACACGCACACCCTGCCCCGCACACACCCTGCCCACCAAACCGTGCCCCGCCACACGCACACCCTGCCCCACACACCCTGCCCCGCACTGGCCGCCACACGCACACCCTGCCCCGCCACACGCACACCCTGCCCCACACACCCTGCCCCGCACTGGCCGCCCCACACGCACACCCTGCCCCGCCACACACGCACACCCTGCCCCACACACCCTGCCCCGCACTGGCCGCCACACGCACACCCTGCCCCGCCACACCGCACACCCTGCCCCGCCACACGAACACCCTGCCCCGCCACACGCACACCCTGCCCCGCCACACGAACACCCTGCCCCGCACACCCTGCCCCGCCACACGCACACCCTGCCCCGCCACACGAACACCCTGCCCCGCCACACGCACACCCTGCCCCGCCACACGAACACCCTGCCCCGCACACCCTGCCCCGCCACACGCACACCCTGCCATGCCACCCGCACACCCTGCCCCGCACTGGCCGCCACACGCACATCCTGGCCGCCACACGCACACCCTGCCCCGCACTGGCTGCCACACGCACACCCTGCCCCGCCACACGCACACCCTGCCCTGCCACACCCACACCCTGCCCCGCCACACCCACACCCTGCCCCGCCACACACACCCTGCCCCACCACACGAACACCCTGTCCTGCCACACGCACACCCTGCCACGCCACACGCACACCCTGCCCCGCACTGGCCGCCACACGCACATCCTGGCTGCCACATGCACACCCTGCCCGCCACATGCACACCCTGCCCCGCACTGGCTGCCACACGCACACCCTGCCCCTCCACACGCACACCCTGCCCCGCACACCCTGCCCCGCCACCGCGCACACCCTGCCCCGCACTCCCTGCCCCGCACACCCACACCCTGCCCCGCACTCCCTGCCCCGCCACACCACACCCTGCCCCGCCACACGCACACCCTGCCCCGCCACAACGCACACCCTGCCCGCCACAACGCACACCCTGCCCCACCACACGCACACCCTGCCCCGCACTGGCCGCCACACGCCACACCTGCCCCGCCACACGCACACCCTGGCCAGCACTAGCCGCACACACACACGCACACCCTGCCCAGCACTGGCCGCCACAAGCACACCCTGCCCAGCACTGGCCGCCACACGCACACCCTGCCCCGCACTGGCCGCCACACGCACACAATGCCCTGCACCCCCTTCCCAGCACTGGCTGCCACACGCACACCCTGCCCCGCACTGGCCGCCACACGCACACCCTGCCCCGCACTGGCCGCCACATGCACACCCTGCACCGCACTGGCCGCCACATGCACACCCTGCACCGCACTGGCTGGCACACGCACACCCTGCTCCGCACTGGCCGCCACACGCACACCTTGCCCCGCACCCCCTGCCCAGCACTGGCCGCCACACGCACACCCTGCCCCGCACTGGCCACACTCCGGTACAGAGAGAGATTAACCCTCTGACTCTCCGGGACTTTGCTGTGAATACAGGTCAATGCAGAAACACACAAACAGCCTGACATTATAAACAGCAGTGTGCGATGCGTATGAGCGTATCACAGCGCTCCACAGCAATAAAACGCACGTTTTTACACCCCGCACATTACTGTGAGTTTTATTGCTGTTGAGCTCTGTGATACAGTAATGTGCGGTGTGTATGAGCATATCACAGAGCTGCACAGCAATAAAATTCACAGTAATGTGCAGGGTGTATAAACATATCAGGGCTCAACAGCAATAAAATGCAGTTATGTGCAGGGTGTATAAACGTATCACAGAGCTCCACAGCAATAAAACTCACAGTAATATGCGGTGTGTATGAGCGTATTTGTCACATCCCGCCGGGGGTCTGGAGATGCCCTGGGGGATGCACAGCACCCAGCAGCACCTTTCGCGGTGAGGGCTGGCCAGGTGCCAAGCGATACGCAGGCTGGAGCAGGTCGCGCGGCTAATCAGGGGGCGGACCGCAGCATTATGGGTTTAAATCTGGAAGAGCTGACCAGTTCGTTGCTCTCTCAGAGTTTCCTCCCTGAGTGCTACTGACTCGTTCCCCGCGATTCACTGACTCCTTGCTTTACGGTCTATGACCCGGCTTGATTTACTCCTGGCAGTTGCTGCCGCTCCGGTGAGTATGGGCGCGACGCCATTTTTTCTGTATTTATGTATATCATGCTTGTAACACCAGTCCGTCGTTTTGCAGCTGTTCCTCTTTCCATGTTTTTGTTTTTGATCCCAAATGGGAAGTGTTTGGTGCGTGTATAAATAAAACCCACCATCTTTGTCTCTCCTTGCTGAAAAGCAGCTGGAGGGGCTTGGAGCTGCTCAGTAGAGCGGCCTTTTGGTTACAATTGTTAGGTACCCACTCTAAAGAGGTGCCTTGAAGTGGCGATTGGGCTTACGTTGCAATGGCCATTGAAACAAACAAAAACCTCATTTTTGTTGTACATGGAACACATAGAAACGAGCGCAGATGACACTCTTTTTCCTTGTTATGATTTGAGAACCACCCTTTGTGTACCAGTCCCTGGCTAGTTTTGATTACGCTTAGGTTTATACAATTTGGTTTGGTTAACCCTGTCCTCTGTCTATCGCGTAACCTGTTATTTATTTATTTATATGTGTTTGTATCCCTAGAGATAGACAAATTCTCGACCATTTAAGTATCGAAGGGATAGATAGGGACGGTCTTAAGGGATCCTCGTTGCTATATCCGGAGGAGCATATCACAGAACTCCACAGCAATAAACCTCACAGTAATGAACATTGTATGAGCATATCAGAGCTGCACAGCAATAAAACTCACAGTAATGTGCAGGGTGTATAAACATATCAGAGCTCAACAGCAATAAAACTCAGTTATGTGCAGGGTGTATAAACGTATCACAGAGCTCCACAGCAATAAAACTCACAGTAATGTGCACTGTGTATGAGTGTATTACAGAATCCACAGCAATAAACCTCACAGTAATGAACATTGTATGAGCATATCAGAGCTCCACAGCAATAAAACTCACAGTAATGTGCAATGTGTATGAGCTTATCACAGAGCTCCACAGCAATAAACCTCACAGTAATGTACAGTGTGTATGAGCATATCACAGAGCTCCACAATAAAACTCACAGTAATGTGCGATGTGTATGAGTGTATTACAGAATCCACAGCAATAAACCTCACAGTAATGTATATTGTATGAGCATATCAGAGCTCCACAGCAATAAACCTCACAGTAATGAGCGATGTGTATGAGCGTATCACAGAATACACAGCAATAAACCTCACATTCCGCAAAAAATTTACTTTAAATAGTGTTTATACACAAAGAGCCAAACCAGTGAACTGAACTGACGGGGTTAAAATATTTCATTATCCCCAGATTTACACTGGAATAAGAGCATATTAGTAAATGGTTAACAGACTTGGAGCTTCACGGCGATGACAACGGAGTTCAGGTCACGGTCCAGTTCTCTGAGGACCAGGAGCTTCTTCAGAGTCAGACTGCAGAGTCTGTGGAGACAGGAGGACAGACTTAGACACACTGCCATCCATTCGGATTCATAGAAAAGAGATTTCACATACAACACATGGAATGAATGCTGAATTCTGGGCAAAAAGTGCTCCCTGGACCAATCAGGAAGGAGGACATGACTCATGACATGGGCTGGACAGTCAGGTTTGAAACCCTGGTGATCGTTGGTGGAAGAACTTTATGGCACCTAATGGGATTTAAGGTCAGAGGAGGGAGGGGCAGAACTCTTTATAAGGTCAGAGGGGGGGCAAACCTTTCTATTGTGCAGAATGTTTGTGTTTAAGTGTGATTATGCAAGAATGCTATGTCTGTTTATCTGCATGTGAGTTGTGAGTCAGCCTAGTGGGCAAACACTGTCCCAATGGTTTATGTAAATGGTGTGTGATAACGGATTGCTAAGTGTGTGCTTTACCCGGTTGATTGAGAGGACGAATCAGTGTCTCTTTATTGTGTATAAATACTCCTGTAAAGTGCCTCAGTAAAGCAGATATAGTTCTTGGTTGATACATGCAGCTTGTCTGGTGTGTTATTCCTCTCCACTCACCATCAGGAGGCACCGAGCGGCATCTGAAAGACTGACCTAACATCGGGGCTACAGGTCAGGAGATCGAAAGCCTGCAGATGTAACGGTGGGGGTCGGGGACCTGACCTGACAGAGAGGGGTGTGAGCCTAATGAGCAATGAAAATAGACCATGAGCCTTGTCACGGAGCTGACATCAGGCTCACCTCAGCGAGCCGCGGAACCCAAATTGGACAAGTTTAAAGACCATTTTTACTCTTTATCTTTCGGTTGTGCTTATTTTAATTGTATGGACATATGTCATGGAGCTGATGTAACGCTCCATGCGTCAAACCCCAAGAGACTTTATGTGCATTTATATCGTGTGATTTTAGATATATTTTACAGTGTTTGGTTTTGGTTTAAATTAGTTTAGTGTAAAATGGCGTAGCTTTGGTTTTAAATATACTTATATTCCTGTAGGTAAATGTGTTTCTGTGTAGCCAGTAAACAAGCTTTACTGCTGTGTAATTTATGCAACAGGGCTTTTCCCCTTATCTGGCTGCATGTTTAATTCAAGGGATCTGTGATAGTGTTTGTGTTTAATCTGATGTGTTAGAACAATGGATTATACAAATGTTGTGTGAGCTGAAGGCTAAAGAACGTAAAGAATGTTTATTGTAAATAACTGACATAATGTAATTAGTATATTGGTAGGAGGAGGTGCGTCATTTATGCAAATTATGACTGTTGGACTTCAGCATAAATGGTGGCGTTTTGTTCATTAAAACTCAGAGAACTCTCAAGCTCAGAGAGAGACACTCCTGTTTTAAAGCATACAGCCGCGCCTGGTGTCTTTATTACAAACTACGCTACACTATATACTCAACATCAGAAGGCACCGAGCGGCCTTCTGGAAATTCCTAACGGCTCCAGGGCAGAGGAACAGAAGCAGGTGGGTCAAGCTGCTTGAGGCGCGGAGGACAGCGCTCCCAGTAGCCAGGCTGACCGCAACGAAGGGTGTCTGGAGAGTCAGGACAGGTGGAAGAGAACGGTTCCGTCACATTGGTGGCAAGCGGTGAGGATAAGCTCTCCAACCCCAGAAGAAATGCAGAATGGCCAGTTATGCCAACTACAAGAGGGACACGCTGAGAGACATATTGGAGAATCGAGGAGGGGCCGCTGGCTCAAAAACTAAAGACACCCTGGTAGGAGAACTGGTCGCAATGGATCAACAGAACGTGGCACAGGGAACCCGGCCACAGACGACCCCTTCCAAAAGAAAGTCTGAGAGAGGATAGCTATGTATGGTGCCGCCCCGTCAGAAGCCGCCATACAACAGGCCATTAGGGACATCCAACAACAAGAAGAGCGAGAAAAGGAGCGCCAGCATGAACTGCGGATGGCGGAGATACAGGCCATTCGGATAGAAAGCCCGAACCCAGAGAGACCAACGGCCCGGAAGGTACCCTTCCAGGCATTTAAAACATTTAATGAAGCGGAGGAGGAAACTGAGAGCTTCCTCCAAGACTTTGAAAGATTATGCCAGGTACATGAAGTCCAACGTTCCGCCTGGGCCGGAATTCTGGCCAGCAAACTGTCGGGCCGACAAGCGGAGGCATACCGAACAGTCCCGGAAGAAGAGGCCATGGACTATGTTCGGGTGAAGCAGATACTACTGGCCCGCTTCGCCGTCACCCCAGAAGCCAGCCGGGTGAAGTTCCGCAACTCCCGTCGGCCCAATGGCACCACGCACGTGGAGTGGACTCACCGGTTACAACGCGACCTGAAAACCTGGTTCCAGGGGAGCCAGGCCCGAACCGTGGAGGAAATCACGCAGCTACTACTACTGGAACAAGTTTTCGAGAACACCTCCACAGCAGTACAGGAGTGGGTGAGGGATAAGAAGCCCCAAACGGTGCAGCAAGCTGCTACCTGGGCAGACGAATACACGGACACTCGGAAGCACAGTGGGGCCGAGCGACAACCCACCCCCCGAACCTCTTTGTCCACCCCTCATCCGGACCCTCCGGCCCGCTGGCCCGCACCTCGACCTACGGCCCGCCCGAACACCGCGGCCACCATACGTTGCTATGGCTGCAACCAAGTGGGCCACTATCGACAAAACTGTCCTAATCGACCCCCCATACCAAGGGGTCCAGCCCACGCCACCCCACCTGCGGCCCACTGTTACAATGATGAACTCCAGTACCCGGACAGTCAGGAAGAGTGGGGCATGCTGCACGAGGCAGACCCGTGCAAGCCACCACCGCTGACAACAGCGAGCACCACCGACAGGCCGTATGGATAAACGGGCGGGCAGCCCAGGGTCTCCGGGATTCCGGCACCACCATTACCCTCGTACGCCCCCACCTGGTACCCGCAAGGAACTGGTCTGGCCAGACCATTGCCTGTCCATCGCCCGAGTCCACCTAGATTGGGGCTCCGGGGCAGGATCCGTGAAAGTGGGCCTATTGGACAAATTACCAGCCGAAATCCTCCTCGGGAATGACCTGGGACATCTGGTCTCAGCCTATGCCACGGACGCATTAGTACCCATGACCACCCGACAGCAGAGCAGCTGTACCCACCACACCACTCCAGCCGGGACCCAGGTGAGACCACAAACCAAACCAAACCCCCAAACCCCGACAGAGCGACACCCCACCCCTCCGACCTGACCATTCCCTTACGTGGGACTCCCCGGCCACCCTCCGGCACCAGACACAAACGGACCCTACCCTAGAAAGGTACCGTGACAGGGCAGACAAGGGTCAGGAAGAGGAAAGGGACGACCGCATCGAGTGGGAAGATGGGCTGTTATACAGATACTCCGAGAGGGTGGGCACACGGAGGAAACAGGCCCCCCCACAAACACTTAGTCGTACCCCAGGCCCCTAGACAGGAACTCTTAAGATTGGCCCATGATATCCCTCTCGCCGGTCACCTGGGGAAGTCCAAGACCCAGCACTGGCTGTCCCGGGCCTTCTTCTGGCCCTGACTCCATGAGGACGTGCGGGAGTATTGCCGCACCTGCCCGGTCTGCCAGAAGGTGGGCAAAACTGGGGACCACCAAAAAGCCCCGCTACGACCGATGCCCATCATCCAGGAGCCCTTTAGCCGGGTGGCAGTAGATATAATCGCCCCCCTTGCTCGCCCCAGCACCACGGGGAAGAAATATATTCTCACAGTGGTGGACTATGCCACCCGATACCCCGAGGCCATACCCTTATCCAATATTCAGGCCGACACCATAGCAGATGCCCTCCTACAGGTGTTCTCCCAGGTGGGGTTCCCCCAGGAAATTTTATCTGAACAAGGGTCCCAGTTCACCGCTGAGCTGAACCAACAACTCTGGCGCCTCTGTGTTGTCAAGGCTCTCCACAGCGCCCCATACCATCCCCAGACAAACGCGCTGTGCGAGCGGTTTAATGGGACCCTGAAGCAGTTAATCCGTGCCTTCACCCATGAGAGGAAGGACTGGGAGACGTATCTGCCCCACTTGTTATTCGCATATAGGGAGGTGCCCCAGGAGTCTACCGGGTTCTCCCCCTTCGAATTATTATTATTATTCTTTATTTATAAAGCGCCAGCATATTCCGCAGCGCTGTACAATAAGCACAGTATAGACAGGGTTACAATATATTGAACAACATTTGACAAACAGTACAGGAGGAGATGAGGGCCCTATTCCCGTAGGAACTCACAATCTGGGAGGGTTGGGGTTGGAAACAGGAGGAGAGGACTGTAAGGTGAGAGTGATTGATGGTTGCGTCAGTGAGTTGGGTGGTAGGCTTCCCTAAATAGGAATGTTTTAAGGGAGCGTTTGAAGGAAGAGAAGTTAGGGGAAAGTCTGACAGTACGAGGGAGAGTGTTCCAGAGAGTGGGGGCTGCGCGTGAGAAATCCTGCAGTCTATCATGGGAAGAGGTGATGCGGGGAGAAGCTAGGCGCAGGTCACTGTTTGACCTTAGGGAGCGGGCTGGGGTGTATTTGGTGATTAGTGAGGACAGGTAGTGGGGAGTTGAGTTAGTGAGGGTTTTGTAGGTAAGGATAAGGATTTTGAACTTAATTCTGCAGTGGATGGGGAGCCAGTGAAGGAACTCGCAGAGGGAAGCGGCAGAGACAGAGCGGCGGGTGAGGTGAATTAGCCTGGCGGAGGCGTTCAGGATGGATTTTAGGGGGGAGAGGTGGGACAGAGGGAGGCCAGATAATAGATTATTGCAATAGTCGAGTCGGGAGATTACCAGGGCGTGTATGAGTTGTTTTGTGGCGACAGCGGTAAGAAATGGCCGAATTCTGTAAATATTACGCAGTTGGTATCGGCAGGAGGAGGAAAGAGACTTGATGTGGGGGATGAAGGAAAGAGCAGAGTCCAGTGTAACTCCAAGACAGCGAACTTGGTTTAATGGGGAGATGGTGATACCCTCCACCGTGATAGAGAAGTCAGGAGGTGGGGCGGCATTAGAGGGAGGAATAAGTAGGAGCTCAGTCTTTGACATGTTGATCTTTAGGTGGTGGGAGGCCATCCAGGAGGAGATGCCAGATAAACAGTCACTGACTTTTGAAAGGACAGGGGGAGAGAGATCAGGGGTAGAGAGGTAGATCTGAGTGTCATCAGCGTAGAGGTGGTAATTAAAGCCAAAGCTGTTGATGATTTTGCCTAGGGAGGAGGTGTAGATGGAAAAGAGCAGCGGACCAAGGACAGAGCCTTGAGGTACACCAACAGATAGAGGCAATGAAGAGGAGGAGTTACCAGCAAAGGACACACAGAAGGACCTGTTGGATAAATAGGAGTCAACCCAAGCAAGTGCAGTGTCCCCGAGACCCAGAGAGTTGAGGGTCTGTAGAAGGAGGGGGTGGTCAACAGTGTCAAATGCAGCCGAGAGGTCAAGCAGGATGAGAATAGAATAGTGGCCATGGTTTTTAGCAGTTAGGAGGTCGTTGGTGACTTTGGTGAGGGCAGTTTCAGTTGAGTGTAGGGGACGGAAGCCAGATTGCAGGGGGTCAAGTCGGGAATTGGAGGACAGGAAGAGGGAGAGGCGGTTGAAGACTAGTTTTTCTAAGAGCTTAGAGGTAAAGGGAAGCAGGGATACAGGACAGTAGTTGGATGGAGAGTTGGGATCTAGGGATGGTTTCTTTAGTAAAGGGGTAACTAGCGCGTGTTTGAAGGCGGATGGAAAGGAGCCAGTGGAGAGAGATAGGTTGAAGATGTGTGTGAGAGCAGGGGTGAGGGAGGAGGAGAGGGGAGGAATTAGATGTGAGGGAATGGGATCGAGCGGGCACGTGGTGAGATGTGAGGAGGACAATAAGGAATTGACTTCCTCCTCAGTGGCTGGGAGGAAGCGGCAGAGGTGGCAGATGGGACCTGTGGGAGTGGAGGTGGCAGATAACTATCTTGTGTTGGGATGTTGCTTCTGATAGTTAAAGTTTTACTGAGGAAGTAGTCTGCCAGGTCTTGAGCGCTGAAGGCAGCTGAGGGGGAGGTGCAGGTGGGTAGAGGAGGGTGTTGAAGGTGGACCAGAGCCGTTTAGGGTTGGAGGACAGTGTAGATATAAGAGATGAGAAGAAGGATTGTTTGGCCAAGTGGAGGGCAGAGGTGTATGACCGGAGAATAAACTTGAAGTGAACAAAATCAGCTTCAGAGCGGGATTTCCTCCAGGCACGCTCTGCGGTGCGGGAGCATCTTTGCAGGTAGCGAGTCTGGAGGGTGTGCCAGGGCTGAAGCTGGCGGCGTGGGGCCTTACAGAGTCGAAGAGGAGCAAGAGTGTCTAGAGCAGAGATAAGCGTAGTGTTGTAGTGATTAGTGGCAGCATCAGGGCAGGTGAAGGATGAGGGAGGTGGTGAAGTAGGTTGGAGAATTGAAGGGGGTCCACAGCCTGTAGATTTCTGCGAGTTTGTGTGCGGGGTGGGGGAGCAGGGTGTTTAGGCAGTCCAGATAGGTTGAAAGAGAGAAGGTGGTGGTCAGAGATGGGGAAAGGGCGACAGTTGAACTCAGAAATGGAGCAGAGGTTGGAAAAGACAAGGTCAATAATTGGTATATGGGCACAGGGTACGGGGACCCTTAGATCTGGTTAGGGCCCAATGGAAGGAGAGACAGGAGCCCGAAGGACTCCCCATCTTGAGTTATGTGCTGGAGCTCCGTGAGCGCCTAACAGAACTCACGGGACTGGTCCAGGGGAACATGCAGGCAGCCCAGGCCCAGCAGAAGGCATGGTATGACCGCTCTGCCCGAAGCCGCTCCTTCCTCGTGGGCCAGAAGGTCCTGGTGTTGAAACCACAGCGGCAGAACAAGCTGCAGGCGTCCTGGCAGGGCCCATACCAGGTGGTAACCAAACTGGGGGATACCACCTACGTGGTTGTCAGCCGCGCAGACACCAGGATCCGGCGGACGTTCCACGTCAATATGCTCAATCTGCGCTCCGGCTGTCGTGGAAATTTTATTATGTGGACATTATATTCTAGGATGTGCGTGTTTTATAAGTTGTCATCGGTCACCCTGTGTTGGATTTGAATGTGGTTTTAAATCCAAACCAGCGGCAAAACCGTCAGTATGAAAACCTTCTTTTGGGTTTAGAGACATACCTGCTTTTAAGACATTTAAGCCTTGTCTCAACACTGGTACCGTGTTGAGATAATAACTGTATTTGTCCCCGCAGATATGTCAATAACCCGTAGGAACAAGTAGATTGAGCAGTATCTGAATGGGGTCCTGTGATGGACTGGCCCAGCACCCTCAGCCAGAGACGAGAGTGCAGGACATGGTAGTTCAATAAACTGTGTGTTGGTACCGTTGTCCAGCTATCCTGTGAGTTCTGGGAGGGAGAATGGCAGAAAAGAGTACCTGTAAATAAAAGTGTCATGTATATTGTGTATGGTATGCCGTTTTAAATCTGCCGTGGTTGCCGCCATTTTCTGCCGCCTCGTGGTCGGATCGGGCGAAGCAGGAGGGAAAATGGCCGATTCGGGCCATCCGGTCCCGAATCGGCAACGCCTCGATTTGCGTTAGCCAATGATACCTGTGGGGGCGGGCAGGGGGTTTTCCAGATGTGGAGCTCGTGGTAAAAGTTATAAATGCATGTGTTGTTAAAAAATAAAGGTTGTTGTTGTTGAGTTCATGCAGCTGCGTCTCGTGTCTCTGTTCACCGACCGTGTCTGACATCCCTCGTGATTCAGACCGCAGGACGAATCAAAGGTATACCACGTGTCATTGCCGCGCGATCCGAATACTCCGGGCCGACGGAACCCTTTCGTTTGACTACTAGGAGATCCGAAGAATCAGTATCCTGCCGGGCACAGCGCATCGACTACCGCGCGATCCGAATGTTACTGCGGGTCGAAGAGAGATTCCGGTGACCGTGGAGAGAGTCGAACTGGTCAGCGCCGTACAGCGAATGGTCACATCGACCGCGGGCGATCCGAATATCCCCGAACGAACGGCCGTTTACCAACTCAATTACCGGAAGATCCGAATAGGTTAGTGTTGTGCAGCGAATAGGCACATCGCCCTCCGGGCGATACGAATACCTCCGAACGGTCGACCATTGGCCAATCCGATTACCGGGAGATCCGAATCTTCGCAGAGAGAATCCGTTCCGATCTTAACTCTAAAAGCTCCTGTATGGGTCAGTGGCCAGCTGCTCGGGACGCTGAGTGTCATCCCTCAGTGGTCGGGCTGGGTCCACGTCAAGGTCCCCCTCGCTACGTTTGGCAACTCGCTGGCGAAGCTGATCCCGGTCGCTCGAGACGCCGAGTGTCACAATCTTGGTAGTCGGGCCGGTGGGACAACAGAAGGGGGAGAAGACCTCAACGCAGATTGGAGCACACCCGCAGGCGGACGAGTCACCCTTCCGTCACAGGTCCGTATTGACGAGTGACGGGGGATAGGGACAAACATGGCTGACGGGGATCATGGAGATGGCTCAGGGATGAGTCATCTCCAGGAGGCCGGTCGGTCATTCTGGTCCACGCCCCTGTCCTTTTGATGATATGTAAATGTAATTACTGGGCAACCTGGCTTTCTGTTGTACAGCCAGGGGGCTACTGGGCGTGTGCGATTGTCTAATAAATTAAACAATGCAGGAGCCACAGCTCACTTGGCCACAGGATTTTCCAGCTTGAAGCAGCGTGTTTGTCTGATTCCTGTTGGGATAGAGAAGTACTTCGTTCTTATACAGAAAGAGCTAGATATAGCGTGTATTTTTATAGTGACAGATTTGTTTGTACTGGGCGCACTTTAATACTGAAGTGTACCTTTTTAGTGCTCCAGGACTTTATGCGCAAACACCAAACTTTCCATAACAAATTGGCGAGCCTTGTATTAGGAGCTGACGTGGATTCCAGAGCAGCTTGCCAAGGGAGGGAGATTGGATTCTTTGTTTTGGACAACCAGAAAAAGCCGGCGAAGTTGGTAAGATTTTCTTTTCAGTTTTTGAAATTTCTGTTGTCCTACAACCAGCATCTGGTCTCTCTGCAAGCTGTTGCGGTAATCCGCGCCCAGCAAAAGAACATTTCTTTTTGCTTTTTCACTCTTTGTGTATAAGGACAGGGGATTAATATCTGTACATAGAGGGATAGGGGTATTGGCTGGGGATAGAGTCTATATTTTGCAAATCCCTGGTCAATACAGCCAAGAGGGTCTTTGTACGGGGTTTATGTATGGAGTTTGCTGGATGTTTTAAAAGTGTGACTGGGTTATTTTCATAGTGCTGGTCACCGTGTGAAATAACTTTTAGTGGTGGATCTGAAGTTAATTGTGACGTGTGGGGTGATCATTACAGGGTATCGTTTTTGTTGCAACTTTTATGTTTGTAAGAGGTGGTTTTGGTTTGTAAAGGCAGCATTTCCTTCGTTAGCATTTGCACAGGAGACACCGCTAGTGAAGGATTTTTATACTGCTTGCTCCAATTTTCAGGAGTAGGGCACAGGGAATAGGAAGATAATTTGGGTTTTTATTGCTGGATTTTGGAGACACTATTTTGTCATCCTTTGTGTGACACCATGTGCTCAGCCACCATTTTGTTGAAGCTCAACTCACCATTTTGTTGAAACTCACCCACCATTTTGCTGAAGCTCAACCACCATTTTGCTGAAGCTCACCCACCATTTTGTTGAATCTCACCCACCATTTTGCTGAAGCTCAACCACCATTTTGTTTGTAGTTAAATTTTTGTTTGTTCTCAGGTTTTAACTATTTTTGTATTTTTATACAGGAAGCAGATTTCAGTAAAGCGGTTGCGGTTTTTATACTGAATTTTGAGTTTAAGTGAAATCTTTACTTTGTACTAAGCTTCGTTAGGTAGTAAGACCAAGTTTAACTAAGAGTTTCTGCACCTTTAGTGGTGATTTTATTTTTTTATTGGCATTACAGTAGAAAAAGATATTTTTTTTTGAAAAAAAAAAAAGGAAAAATTTTTTTTATATTTACTTTCCATAGGCAGATTGTGCAAGCGAGAATAACACGCTTTTATGGGTTCATAGTTGCTTTGTGCAGCGAGTAGTTTATTTCAGTTTTGAAGTTCAGACGGTTTGTTAGCTTCATTTGGTGACAGTGATTCATGTGTTGTAAAGAGGCATCGTACAACTAGCAAATAGACAGAAGAAGGCTATCCCCATTTAACTTCTGTATTGAGAGAAGCCACATTGTTCTGTAGAGAAAGAGGATAGTCATTGAGCTGTGCGGTTTAGTCTGGCGACGCAGTGTACGGGCGTACAGCGTATACGCTTGTGTAGGCATACACTGTGAGGGGTAGAGACATAATTCGGGAAAGGGGGTAATCTGTGGTTGTTGACTAATCGTTTGGGGCATAGTTCTGTACCCAACCTGTTGGGACAACAAGCCATAGAGTTACACGTCGCCTCGGTTAGGTTCTCTAGTTGGAGGACTAGTGATTATAATCTGACAATCCACTGTGAAAGAGGACACCAGGAGGTGCTCTCCTAAATTGGTGCAAGGGTTTCCCTGGATGCAGGGGTAAGACGATAAGCCGATTCGAATCGCCATGGGCAATGTGCTGTCCATGCAAGGGAAGGAAAGCGAGGCTTCCCACAGTCAGACGGCTGCGCAGCACATGAAATCTAGTTTTGGGGCGAAGGCCATGAAACCCCTTAAAGAATGGCATAGATGGTCCAAGGGTACCGCTTGGAGTATCCCTCTGGAGGGGACGTTTGACGCCTGGAGATGGGAGATATTCATAACGGAGTTTAAACCCAGACTCTGGACAGCAAAGACTTTAGATGTAGCTCAGCTGTGGCTTCAGAAGTCTATTATGGTACACCAGCAGGGTATACAGAAGGCGGTTTCAGTCCCGAAGAACCGCATTATGTACACCTGGCCAGAGGGGATAGCCGCGATTGGTGATCCAATGCTGGAAGCGGAAGAGGCTCTTTCTGGGCTAACTCTGCTAAGGCAGGCTGGATCCACCAACACTGGATCTGTTGTAGTTTCATCTGATGCTTCTGCCGTCACCAATGTAACAACCTCTACTCTGCTCTCTCCAGCTACCATACCTCTCGCTCCCACAACTCCACCTAACCCTCTCTATCCGTCTCCCTCAGCCACATCTGGGGCGTTTCCTCCTCCAATTACAGTTAATTACGAATAATTTCCAACTGGGGATCTGCAGATGCTATGTGAGTCTAAGGGAATTGGGACCAGACTAAAGAACCATGGGGATTGCATAGCTGCGCTAAGAGCTTTTGATTCAGCCGTGCCTACCATCTACCCTTCATTGGATGGCTTCCAGACAGGGATGGTCATGGGAAAGGTAGGACACAGCAGTCCAATGAAGCTACAGCCTCCAAGGTATACACCTGGTCCCACGTGTGTCTTTGAACCTGCTACTTATCCAGTCCGGGTGCAACAATACGAGGGTGTTCCCAATGCCGACGGTGAAAGGACGTTAGGGGAGAGGGTGGTATGGCATGTCCCTTTTGCTTCCTCGGAAATCAGAACCATCCTAGCCGAACTGCCTGACTATAGAACGAATCCACGAGGGTTCGCGAGAATGTTTTGTCAAAATCAATTTAGTTACGGCATGAGCGGAACGGACTGTGCCCAAGTTCTGAGGGCAAAAGTAGGAGAAGAACCAGCAGGGGTTATAATTTCCCGCTGCAACATTGTCACTCACGGACAGGCCACTTTCGGAGGTAAGGAATTCTGTGTCGCCCTGCTAGCCAAACTTCGAGAGATGTATGGTGCCTCCTCTACCACGGATGTGATGAAACTCTCAAAATCCTGGGGAGGAATGCGTTTGTTTCTGGCGTCGCCTGAAACAAGCGGCATTAGATGCAGATATGGAAGTTGGTCCTGATGTGCCAACCGACGGAGGTAAGTTAACCGCTATTCACCTCCTACTAAGAGCCAAATTCTTAGAAGGCATCCATACGAAAATTCGAGACCTGGTTATTGTTAGCCAGACCCGAATTTAGTGAAATGACAATACCTGCCATTCTATCCACTCTCTCCGCTATAGAGAGGTGGATAGGAAGAAACAGGATAAAACATCCAAAGTCCTTGTGTCACAAGCCTCCGATGCAGAACAAACGTACCAAGATCGTGGGAAAAAGACACAACGCTGGAAAACCAGGACTTGTCACATCTGCAAAAAGGAAGGACATTTAAAGCGTGACTGTCCTAACAGACCCAAGGGTAAGTGGCAGTTCATTCCAGACGATCCAACGACTTCGGTCGTGGGGATGGCCAGCCAGGGCTATGATTCTTCGTAGCACATTGGCAAACCGGTGTCAGGCCATATAAACCTGTTTATCGAGGAATTAAAATATCCCCTCCCTTGCCTCATTGACACCGGTGCAGCCCGAACTGTTCTGAGATCCAGAGATCTCAGAGGCAAGGTCCCCCTCTCTGGAGAGACTATACCCACTGTGGGTCTCACAGGTCAGTCAGTGTCTCTACAGACCACCAAACCACTCCATTGTAGACTAGGGCAGCACACGGAAGCCATCAGGTCTGTACTGGTATCGGATGAATGTTCCCATTAATTTGTTGGGAGCGGATATTTTATCAGAAATACAGGCGATTATTGAGTACACTCCAGCTGGCATTGTGGTAAGTAGCGCACTATCAGAAGAACGATTATGTGCTATGGTAGCATTACCATATCTAACGGAACCAACCTGTTTCCTGGAGTTGGATGTACTGGCAGAGGTAAATTCCAAAATTTGGGCACCAGATAAGTACGAAGTGGCTCTCCTAACACCCACTAAACTGACCCAAAAACGATGCACCATTTTGAACCCAGCGTCTCTTCTTCCTGTTATGAAGGAGGAAGAGAAGGGGGGAGATAATGGTGTGAAAAAACGAAAATTTTCCAACTTTCACTAACCATTCTAACCTCAACTTCTAATCAATTTTCCAACCTAGTAGGGAAACACTTTGAGGACCATCATGATTGCTTTTCCTTGATGAGCTCCAAAAAGTCCACCGGGTCCAGGAGTCTCTCCCGGACCCAAACCCAATAACCAGTGTCCATTCTATTCAACAAGGTGATTGGGTCGTGCTAAAGAAACATCCGAGGACGGGACCAGAGATGAGATATCTTGGTCCATTCCAGGTGCAGCTGACAACGCCAACCTCTCTGAAGTTCGAAGGACGAGACAACTGGGTCCACGCCAGTCACTGCAAGAAGCTGCTCAACTACATCAAAGAATGAGAAGTGTCATTTTTGTTTACTTGTTTAGCTTAATTTATTTTAGCGAGGGAAACGATGAAAAACATCCCAATCTTTTATTTAAAATGCACCTCCAGCTAGCTAAGGCAGCAAACAGGACCAATTGCTGGGTGTGCTCGAAACCCCCCCCCCCCCTAGCCATTATACTCCAGCAATGGCAGCCGTTCATGCTATATACAATGTTCACATTGGCATGAAGAAGTACGAGAAATTAGCCAAGACCACCCAGAGACATTTGTCGATCGAATTTAACGATACATTCCTAGAGGGTAACATCAGTTATAGTTTTAATATTAGCTCTGGCTCTTGCGCCTCGCTTGCCAATCCTGTATGGGTGTCTGGGCAATTAGGTGGCCCGCAGGTATGCTTCAACATCAGCTTCGGTGACAGATTTGTGGGATCCTCCAGTTGTAAGAAAGGTATAACAATCAACCTTACTAATGAAACCCCCGATATCTTTAGTAACACCCATAGACCAGATTATATCTGCTGGAAAGAAGGATGCGATGTTCAGACGGCGGGGGCGATCCCCCAGTCTATTCAGTTATTACTGAGTGCCCGAGACCGGCAGAGAAACTCCTCATGTGCTGTTCTGACAGGCCCATATTATTTCCTGTGCGGTTCCGCCGCTTATAAGGTAATTCCCCTAATACAAGAGGTTCATGTGCTTTAGTGAAGCTTGTTCCGGCATTTTACGTCGCAGCCGATCGAGAGGATCTGATGGTGCGTAGGAAGGACAAGATGTCTGGGAGAGCTCGTAGGGAACTATTCTCTAGCCACGATCAGGCTTGGGCATGGTTCCCCGCGTGGACTGGATGGGGAATAGAGCTTAGGAAGCGATTGAACAATTTCTCCTCTATTGTAGACGAGATGTTCAATGAAACCGTAGAAGCGGTCAGGGAGATCACCCAGGAACAACGACAAATAAAGACTCTGGTATTGCAGGAAAAGATGGCTCTTGATTATCTTTTAGCGTCCAAGGGGGGTTTCTGTGAATTCATAGGTGAGGACTGTTGCACCTGGATAACGGACACCAATGACATGGTCAAAGCACATATGGATAAGGTTAGCGCCCTGCAAGGCAGAGCCAGAGCTATAGCCAGTGAGGGTTGGAATCCTTTTGAAGGTTTGGGAAGCTTCTGGGATTTCTTGTTTTCCATTGGATCCTGGCAAAAGGAAATGGGAGTATATATACTTATGGTGTTTCTGTTTCTATTCCTTCTATATGCCGGAGTGAAATGTTCCTGTTGTCTAATCGACAGAGTTACCAAAGCCAGAGTAGATGACTATGTTTTCGTTGCCGAGATGAGACGCCCTGAAGACCAACCCATGGACCGGACACAGAGGATTTCAGACCGACCACAATCGACGCAACCCACCACCTCATGTCCTCCCTCTGAGTCACCTCCCCTAAAGCAGATTCTACGTGTCAAGTTCCACGTGTCAAGATTTGTTTTTAGACTTGCTTTATGATCCACGTGTCAAGATTTGTTTTTAAGATTTGCAAAAATTGGCGTGTCAAGATTTGTTTTAAGACTTGCGTTAAGATTCTACGTGTCAAGATGGACTGTCTATTGTTTTCTATCATCTGTTTGGTTTTTTTACATTCAGAACTTTACAAGAGGAACTGTTTCTTTCCAAGTAAGATCGAGATTCATCGAGGGACACTGGGGAGCAAATGACAAAGAGGAGGGACTGTCGTGGAAATTTTATTATGTGGACATTATATTCTAGGATGTGCGTGTTTTATAAGTTGTCATCGGTCACCCTGTGTTGGATTTGAATGTGGTTTTAAATCCAAACCAGCGGCAAAACCGTCAGTATGAAAACCTTCTTTTGGGTTTAGAAACATACCTGCTTTTAAGACATTTAAGCCTTGTCTCAGCACTGGTACCGTGTTGAGATAATAACTGTATTTGTCCCCGCAGATATGTCAATAACCCGTAGGAACAAGTAGATTGAGCAGTATCTGAATGGGGTCCGTATTGACGAGTGACGGGGGATGGGGACAAACATGGCTGACGGGGATCATGGAGATGGCTCAGGGATGAGTCATCTCCAGGAGGCCGGTCGGTCATTCTGGTCCACGCCCCTGTCCTTTTGATGATATGTAAATGTAATTACTGGGCAACCTGGCTTTCTGTTGTACAGCCAGGGGGCTACTGGGCGTGTGCGATTGTCTAATAAATTAAACAATGCAGGAGCCACAGCTCACTTGGCCACAGGATTTTCCAGCTTGAAGCAGCGTGTTTGTCTGATTCCTGTTGGGATAGAGAAGTACTTCGTTCTTATACAGAAAGAGCTAGATATAGCGTGTATTTTTATAGTGACGGATTTGTTTGTACTGGGCGCACTTTAATACTGAAGTGTACCTTTTTAGTGCTCCAGGACTTTATGCGCAAACACCAAACTTTCCATAACACGGCCACCAAGGAGGCAGAACAGATCCCCATAATGGACCTCCCCGGGGTAGATAGCCACCCCTCAGGGGTAGAACAGGTGCAGCTGGGGGAGGAGTTGGGAACCCACAAACAGGCCCAGGTTAGGCGGGTGCTCCAAGACCGCCAGGAGGTCTTTTCCGCACTCCCTGGCTATACCCACCAGGCACTGCACAAAGTAGAGCCCAGGGCAGAGGCCACTTCAGCAACCGGCGTACCGACTCCCAGAGGCAGTCCGAGAACCCATGCGGGCCGAAATCCAGGAGATGCTGGAGCTAGGGGTAATTGAGCCCTCAGCCAGTCCGTGGGCCTCCTCAGTAGTGTTGGTCTCCAAAAAGGATGGTACCACCCGGTTCTGCGTCGACTACCGGAGGTTAAATGACTGTACCATCACAGACGCCTACCCCATGCCCCGAGTCGACGAGCTACTAGATCAGATCTCCCAGGGGCACTACTTGACCACCATAGACTTATGTAAGGGGTACTGGCAGATTCCCCTTGAGGAGGAGGCGACCCCCAAGTCGGCCTTCATCACCCCATTCGGCCTGTACCAATTTCGGGTCACGCCGTTCGGGATGAAGAACGCTCCGGCTACCTTCCAGCGTTTAATTGATCGCCTCCTCGACGGCCTGCAGGAGTTTGCCTGTGCCTACCTGGATGACATTGCCATCTACAGCCAGACCTGGGAGGAACACCTTCACCACCTGGGGGTAGTGCTAGACCAGATCAGGGATGCCAACTTGACCCTCAAACCAGAGAAATGTAAGATTGGGATGTCCGAGGTACAGTACCTCGGCCACCGGGTGGGGTGTGGGAAACAGCGACCTGAACCCGCCAAAGATCGAAGCCATCTTAGATTGGCCCACTCCCGTGACCAAGATCCAGGTCCTCGCCTTCCTAGGGACCGATGGGTATTACAGAAAATTCGTCCCCCATTACAGTGACCTCACCAAACCCCTGACGGACTTGACCAAAAAATCCCTACCCCGCCAAGTCCTGTGGTCCCCGGAGTGTGAGACGGCCTTCCAACATCTCAAAACCGCACTGACCCAAGCTCCCCTCCTGGCGACACCAAATTATAATAAACGCTTTGTCATCCATACAGACGCCTCCATGTTCGGACTGGGAGCCGTGTTAAGCCAAGTGGGGGACGATGGGGGGGAGCATCCGGTGGCATTCATCAGCCGTAAACTGCTACCCCGGGAGGTGGGGTACGCCGCCGTGGAGAAGGAATGTTTAGCCTTGGTATGGGCCCTGAGGAAGTTTCAACCCTACGTTTATGGGCGATCGTTCACTGTCATGACTGACCACAATCCCCTGGTGTGGCTTGTCACGGAATGGCCCAGCACCCTCAGCCAGGGGCGGTTCATAGTGGCAGTTATACCCATAGTCCCTTAGGTGCTGTGGGACCCACGGAGTTTTGAGTATTGTATTTAGATGTGGATTTGTGTGTGGTGTAATAAAGTGTCCCCGTTGGTATTGTGAAATGTAATTCCCTTTGTCTGCCTTGCCCGCCACCATTTTCCGATCGCCTCGTGGTTCCGATCTGAATAATCGGATCGGAAAATGGCCGATTCGGACCATCCGGTCGAATCGTAAAATGGCCGATTCGGACCATCCGGACCGAATCGGCAACTCCCCGATTCGTAACGGCCAATACGAATCGGGGCCCGGGTGCCTCCTGCCAGCGAGGGCCAATGGGACTTGTGTGGGCGGGCAGGGATTCCCATTGTTCTCATATTGGTGTAAAGTTTATAAATGTATGTGATGTGAAAAATAAACTCAGATTTACTAGTGCATCCAGCCTCGCCTGATGACTATTATTTTCGGCCGTATTTGCTGAGGATCCCACGCGGTCTCAGAGTACGGGTCCGAACCGAACCACCTTAAGATCCGAAGGCGCGGACCGCGTACCGCGCTTCGGTACATCGAGTGATCCGAGATAAGATCCGAATATTCCTCCGATCCAGCGAGATCCGAATATTCCCTCGACGGAGATCGCTAATCAGATCCGAAGATTCCCTCGATCCCTTAAGATCCAAATATTCTTCCGGCCGTAAGATCAGAATATTCCTCCGCCCGTAAGATCCGAATATTCTTACGTGGGAAGGTCCGATTCCCGAATTCGCACGGCCGTGCCGCAGACGCTCCCGCAACCCCAAGGTCAGTGAACCAGCTGCTCGAGACGCTGAGTGCCGTGTTGCTCAGTGGTCGGGCTGGTTCTACGCAGGGGTCCCCTCCACCGCCCGCTAACCCTTCCCCAGGGTCACTCCAGGCCGCACGAGACGCCGAGTGCCGGGTCACTCGGTAGTCGGGCCAGCGGTAAGCGCCGGGGCACGCAGATAGAGCACACCCGCAGGCGGACAACATCCCATTCCGTCATATGGCTCAACCGGGTGGCTCGAGAAAATGGCCGCTTGTTACGTTGGAGCCTGGCCCTACAACCCTTTAATTTTACTATACAGTACCGGCCCCCAAAATGGGAATGCTGATGGACTATCTCGACAAACGGCCCGGGAGCCCAGAGACCCCTGCACTCCGACTTCCCCGAGTCGACCCGTTGGGGTCCAACCGTGTCCGTCGGACTCCATTGGGAGGGAGAAATGTCACAGTGCTGACATCGGGCTCGCCTCAGCCGCGGAACCCAAACTGGACAAGTTTAAAGACCATTTTTACTCTTTATCTTTCGGTTGTGCTTATTTTAATTGTATGGACATGTCATGGGACTGACGTGGCGCTCCACGCTTCAAACCCCAAGAGACTTTATGTGCATTTAGATCGTGTGATTTTAGATATATTTTACAGTGTTTGGTTTTGGTTTAAATTAGTTAATGTAAAATGGTGTAGCTTTGGTTTTAAATATACTTATATTCCTGTAGGTAAATGTGTTTCTGTATAGCCAGTAAACAAGCTTTACTGCTGTGTAATTTATGCAACAGGGCTTTTCCCCTTATCTGGCTGCATGTTTAATTCAAGGGATCTGTGATAGTGTTTGTGTTTAATCTGATGTGTTAGAACAATGGATTATACAAATGTTGTGTGAGTTGAAGGCTAAAGAACGTAAAGAATGTTTATTGTAAATAACTGACATAATGTAATTAGTATATTGGTAGGACGAGGTGCGTCATTTATGCAAATTATGACTGTTGGACTTCAGCATAAATGGTGGCGTTTTGTTCATTAAAACTCAGAGAACTCTCAAGCTCAGAGAGAGAGAATCTTGTTTTAAAGCATACAGCCTTGCCTGGTGTCTTTATTACAAACTACGCTACACTATATACTCAACATCAGAAGGCACCAAGCGGCCGTCTGGAAATTCCTAACGGCTCCAGGGCAGAGGAACAGAAGCAGGCGGGTCAAGCTGCTCGAGGCGCTGAGGACAGCGCTCCCAGTAGCCAGGCTGACTGCAACAAAGGGGTGTCTGGAGAGTCAGGGCAGGTGGAAGAGAACGGTTCCGTCACAAGCCTGAACTAGAAAATAAATATATATTATTTATTCTAGGAACCAAGAACTTAAACCAAGAGCAGGGAATACAAAACATAAATTGAATAAACAGAGCCTTTAACCTCAAGGCAAGAAATATAAAGAAAACCAGATATAACAATGAAGGTCCAGAAAAATCAAGAACATAAACAAAATAGGCAACTAAACATGGGAAGCAGAACTAAACATGGGAAGCAGAACTAAACATATTCTACAAGAAGGCAAGAAAAACAGGACTGACCTAGACCAGGGCAAACCAGACAATGGACTAGTAGATAGAATGAGCTTGTAGACAGACAGAACTGAACAGGATAAATCTAAACCAGGAGACACCAGACACGAACATGTAAACAGAATGAACAGGTAGACAGACTTAACAGGATTAATCTAGACCAGGGCAAACCAGACATGAGCTTGAAGACAGATTCAGGATGAATGAGACCGCACCCTACTAAGGGAGTGGTCTCCATTTATACAAAATGGTCCAGGGTGAACCAATGGAGTCCAGGTACTGATCAGGCTTGGAATCCAAGAAATGTCAATAGAGGCCAGAGGTGGCGCCAGAGACACCAAAAGTCCAGACAAGAATGTCCAATATCAACCAGAGGGGGCGCCAGAGGGTCTGGGGGTACGGACCGTGACAGTACCCCCCGACAAGGGGCAACCTCCGGGTGCCCCAGATGCAGCTGAAGACTGGCAGGGAATCAGGGATCTGTGGAATCAGTCTTCTAACTAGAGTCATCAGAATCAATGTCGAAGTGACTCCAGAGCTCGGGGTGGCGCCCGAGCACTGCCAAGTACTCCTCCCAGACTAACACGCCAGAGGGCGTCCTGGTGTATCCCGTAGGGGTGGATCCTCTTGTAGGATACATCTTGCCAGTCCAACTACCTGGATTCCGGTAGTCCTCAGAGAGCAAGGAGTACAGCCCTGTCAGACTCAATGTCAGGAGTAGTGTCATGGGCACAGCTCGGCGGTGACACCTTGACTACTGGGCTCGGTGGGACAGCGCCCTTGGCGAGGGCCGGAGAGGCAGCGTCCTTGGCGAGGAATAGTGGGGCAGCGCCCTTGGTGAGGCTTGTTGGGGCGACGCCCTTAGCACGACTCTGTGGTGACTTGGACTTGGCAGCAGCAGTACGGCTCTGCGGTGACTCGGACATGGCGACAGCAGCACGGCTCTGTGGGTCAGCAACCTCAGCACGGCTTTGCGGCAACTCGGGCATGGCGGCAGCAGCACGGAGCTCAGGGTCAGCAACCTCAGCACGGCTCTGCGGCGACTCGGACATGGCGGCAGCAGCACGGATCTGAGTGACCTGGGTACAGCACGGCTCTTGAACGACCTGGGTGCCAACGTTCTGCTGGCTCTACGGCGGCGACGACCCTTTGGCGGTGTCAGCTCCGAGGATCCTGCGGGATGCAGGGCAGCGACGTCTGGAGATCCTGCAGGATGCAGGGCAGCGACCTCTGGAGATCCTGCAGGATGCAGGGCAGCGACCTCTGGAGATCCTGCAGGATGCAGGGCAGCGGACACGGAGGAGTCCTTACGCTGCAGGGCAGCGGACACGGAGGAGTCCTTACGCTGCAGGGCAGCGGACACGGAGGAGTCCTTACGCTGCAGGGCAGTGGACACAGATACTGCGGCCTGGCATGGCTTGGTCAAGGAGGTCTGGTAAGGCTGGAACGTGAGGACCTTCTGTGGGCGCACCTGGCAGGTTGCCACTCTGTGCAGGCAAGAACCACAGTAGAAACCTAAGCCCTGGGTTTTCCTCCATACCCTTTCCTCCAGGGTAAGAGGTCCTCTGGAACTTTTCACTGGAACAGGTTCCTTTGGGAAGATGTCCCTAGGGGTTTGCAGTAGTATAGCACTCAGCCTCTCCAGGTGCTGTTCTGCAGCTTTAATAACCTTTAGCAGGTTTTCCAACAGACCATGAATCACTGCTAGCTCACTTGTTACTGGCGGTCTCATTATGTAACGGTGGGGGTCGGGGACCTGACCTGACCTGACAGAGAGGGGTGTGAGCCTAATGAGCAATGAAAATAGACCATGAGCCTGAACTAGAAAATAAATATATATTATTTATTCTAGGAACCAAGAACTTAAACCAAGAGCAGGGAATACAGAACATAAATTGAATAAACAGAGCCTTTAACCTCAAGGCAAGAAACAAAGAAAACCAGATATAACATTGAAGGTCCAGAAAATCAAGAACATAAACAAACAAAATAGGCAACTAAACATGGGAAGCAGAACTAAACATGGGAAGCAGAACTAAACATATTCTACAAAAAGGCAAGAAAAACAGGACTGACATAGAACAGGTCAAACCAGACAATGGACTAGTAGATAGAATGAGTTTGTAGACAGACAGACTGAACAGGATTAATCTAGACCAGGGCAAACCAGACATGAGCTTGAAGACAGACAGACTGAACTGAATGACTGATACAGGATGAATCTAGACCAAGGCAAACAAGATATGAGCTTGAAGACAGATTCAGGATGAATGAGACTGCACCCTACTAAGGGAGTGGTCTCCATTTATACAAAATGGTCCAGAGTGAACCAATGGAGTCCAGGTACTGATCAGGCTTGGAATCCAAGAAATGTCAATAGAGGCCAGAGGTGGCGCCAGAGACACTAAAAGTCCAGACAAGAATGTCCAATATCAACCAGAGGGGGTGCCAGAGGGTCTGGGGGTACAGACCGTGACAGCAGATCCCCAGAAGCTGCTGTATTGTCAGCCCAGCACTGGCACAGATCCCTGCCAACCAGCCCAGGTCTCCCAGCAGGCAGAAGCAAGCGGGTCAAGCTGCTCGAGGCGCTGAGGACCACGTTCCCAGTAACCGGTCTGACTGCAACGAGGGTTTTTTTGGAAAGGCAGGACAGGCAGACATGAGCCTTTCCGACACATTGGTGACACGGGATTTGGAGTTGTTTTCTTGAATTAGTGTGACTTTGTCGTGTGCATTTATTTCAATATCCTCGGCTAAATAACACTGCAACATATTGACACTATAGGGGTTAATCAAAGAGGGCCGATGTCACGGAGCTGACATCGGGCTCGCCTCAGCGAGCCACAAGGAACTGACTCTGCTCCAATTTTAAAGACCATTTTTACTTTTCCCTCGGTTTTGCGTTTCAGATTGTATGGACAATTTTATTTTATTACTATGTGGTTTTATTGAAGGGTGGTGTATTTTACAATGTATCCTTATTGTATGAATGAAGTTTCAAATGAAGAAAACGGTATGTATGTGGTTTTCCCCAGTCACCATTTTGCCCAGCCCAGCATGGGTCCAAAGGACAAAGGACCTCATGGCCCCAAGATGGAGGATACAGCAAGACAGTTGATTGGAGGCTTTTCCAAGACCTCATCTGCCTAATCCCTGGAAAATGGGGAAGCTGAAAGGGACCTGATTGGCTCCTTTCCCAGCCTCCTGGTCCCTATCAGGGCTGGTTGTGTGGACGGGGGAGTTGGTAATCCTTTGTGTGTGAAAGTATAAATGACCCTGTTCAAACCCTTAATAAATCAGTTCAACTGAGATTTCTGTTTTAAAGCATACAGCTGCTGTGGCGGGATATGGCGGGATGGTCGTCCGTCGACTGTCCTACTCTCCAAATGCCCCTGCTGTGGATCAGCCCGACTACCTAGTGGCTCGGCACTCGGCGTCCCGAGCAGCCTGATCCGCTGGTTCTGGGTGCTGGGAATGGCTTTGGTGTGGTTAGGGGCCGCTGTAAGGAAGTGGTGGTCATGGAGCTGATGTAACGCTCCATTCTTCAAACCCTTCAAACCCTTCAAACCATTCTTTGGTTTAAGTTTAAATTAGTTTAGTGTAAAATGGCGTAGCTTTAGTTTTAAATATACAAATATTCCTGTAGGTAAATGTGTTTTTGTATAGCCAGTAAACAAGCTTTACCACTGTGTAATTTATGCAACAGGGCTTTTCCCCTTATCTGGCTGCATGTTTGATTCAAGGGATCTGTGATAGTGTTGGTCTTTAATCTGATGTGTTAGAAAAATAGATTATGCAAATGTTGTGAGAGCTAAAGGCTAAAGAATGTTTATTGTAAATATCTGACATAATGTAATTAGCATTTTAGTAGGACAATGTGCGTCATTTATGCAAATTATGGCTGTTGGATTTCAGCATAAATGGTGGCATTTTTGTTCATTAAAAGGTCAGAACTCTCAGAGACTGAGACAGAGAGAGAATCCTGTTTTAAAGCATACAACCGCGTCTGGTGTTTTATTTCAGCGACGCTACACTATACTCCACCTCAGAAGGCACAGAGCGGCCTTCTGGAAATTCCCAACGGCTCCGGGGGGGGGGGGGAACAGGAGCAGGCTGAGGACAGCGCTCCCAGTAGCCGGGCTGACCGCAACGAAGGGGTGTCTGGAGAGTCAGGACAGATGAAAGAGAACGGTTCCGTCACATTGGTGCAAGCGGTGTGGATAGAGGCTCTCCAACACCAATACACCCCGAGATGGCCAACTATACAGCCTGCAAGCTGGACACCCTGAAGGAATGAATACTGAAGTAAGGGTCAAAGGCACAAGTGTGGTGCAACCCAGAGCAAGTGGAGATGTGTCCCCGCTAAGAGAGACCGCAGAGGTTTTTACCTGCGGTGAAAGAAAACGGTCTACAGAGGACTATGGATCAGGACAGCTCATTTATTCCTTAGGAGCAGAGAATCACAGAGGACATTCAGCTGTGGAGACCCCAAGTGTTGGGGCCTCAGCCCACTGCGAGCCATGGAGACCAGTTGGTGCACTGTCTGCGTGCCGCACTCGATCTAGAGTGCAAATACGAGGACTTGCTGTAATGTGTGAGTGAGGAGGATTGGGAAGCTGATGAGAAGCCTCCCCCAGGCTATGTGTTCCGCAGTCCTGGCCCAGCATGGATCTACTTTAAGGGGGGAGACAATTCTGGCAGTCCACAGGCTGCCAGATATGCAGAATTGTGCAGCATCCAGGGGCACTACCTGGACGTGTAGGAGGACTCTGCCTTTTGGCCCATGCTGAAGGGACTCACTGCTGAGGAATGGGCACTCGAAATAGACTTAAAAAGGTTGCAAACTGCAGCCCAGCTACAAGTCGCTGAAGCCCCTGGAGGAAGCCTCCCCACACCAGCCAGTGGGAGGCAGAAGAAAAAGAGATGTGGCCGAGCCAAAGCATACCAAAGCAAAACGCAGTCACAGCCCGGGGATTACAGCATTAAGCCATCTTCCAGTGGGCAGTATCAGGTCACCAGAGAGACTGAAACCCAGGCTGTTCCCCTCATGAGAGATGGGGCCACACAGACCATGGACGATCTGGTCAGCTTGTTACAGGCTGAATTGCTTACTGCTCGAGCACAGATAATGGCCCAGACAGAGACATTACAGAACCAGCAAAATGAGCTGCGAGCGGTCACGGTGGAGAGAGATGGTCGCTGCATGGAAGTGCAAGAACAGGCAGCCACCATGCAACAATTGTCGGCCCAGCTGCAGGCCTGTGAGGACTCTACCCTCAACCTACACATGGAGCTCAGGCGCAGATAGTGGAGCTGGAGCGCGGCTCCCATGTAATGATGGAGCAGCTGCAGGCTGAGCGGCGAACTGGAGCTGCTCTACACATAGAAATAACAGCTTTTAAAATTCGCCTGCAGAACTGCGAGCAGGAATTAGAGCGAACACAGCTCTCCCGGGATACTATTCAGGCATGGGCCTGGGAGCAGGAGGAGGAAATACAGCTGCTCCAGAACCAACTCCAGCTGTGCCAACACCAGCTTCTAGAAGCAGACGCAGCTCGGAAGGAGAGCCTCGCTCAAACCAAGGCAAGCGAGATGGAGGTGAGCCGTCTGACACACCAACTAGGTGTATTGGAGCAGGAGCACCAGGGCACTGTCAGCCATCTGCAGGCTGAGCTTGAAGGGACACGAGCACAGTGCCGACAGCTCCAACACGAGTTGTCCCTGGCACAGGCTGCCAGCACCCATGTGCCCACCACAGAGGAGAGCAGCACAACAGGGAATCAAGGCATTGCTCCTGTTATATTTGGCATAGAGGAGCGATTGTACCCAGTGTTGCTGGAGGTGGATGCTGTGCTGGCATCAGAGTGTGCCTTGTCCCCGACAAAGATGGAGACCCCCCAGTACTCCACCCCTATGAACCAAGGTGTCGCCAGAGTGGGGACCTCTTCTTAACTGCCTATAAGACCAGCAGAATCGGTGAGTGACTACACTTGTGCCCTTTTGGGATCGTGGGGATTGCCGTGGGCTGGGCCCTTTTTACAATGTTCAGGAGGGGGGCAGCAGCAGAAGGAGAGACTGGGGACTTGGATTGCTGACTGTGTTCTGGTCCTGGGTCCGCAGAGGGGCCCTGGAGACAGAAAGATGTGCGGGGGAATTCCAGTGTGCCCGCTAGAAAATGGTTTGTGTCTGTGGTGGCCTGTTGCCTGGCAGACACTACTGCGGTGAGTACTTGGGAGCACTGAACAAGAGGGTTGGCTTGCCTCTTGCCCCGGGACTATGGACCCACAACCCTCCAGCGACCGTCAGACCCCGCTGACTTTGCTTATGTGCCCGCAACCTGGAACTTTGAAGATGGCACAGAAAAGGGACAAGGTGAGAGGTCTCGTCAGTGGCAAGCGATCCGTTTGGGATCTAAGCTTGCCCTGCGGTTCTGGAAGGGGGGACATATGTCATGGAGCTGATGTAACGCTCCATGCTTCAAACCCCAATAGACTTTATGTTCAATTGTATCATGTGATTTTAAATATATTTTACATCGTTTGGTTTTAGTTCAAATTAGTTTAGTGTAAAATGGCGTAACTTTAGTTTTAAATATACTTATATTCTTGTAGGTAAATGTGTTTTTGTATAGCCAGTAAACAAGCTTTACTGCTGTGTAATTCATGCAACAGGGCTTTTCCCCTTATCTGGCTGCATGTTTGATTCAAGAAGTCTATGATAGTGTTGGTCTTTAATCTGATGTGTTAGAACAATAGATTATGCGAATGTTGTGTGAGCTAAAGGCTAAAGAATGTTTATTGTAAATATCTAACTGACATAATGTAATTAGCATTTTAGTAGGACGATGTGCGTCATTTATGCAAATTATGGCTGTTGGATTTCAGCATAAATGGTGGCGTTTTTGTTCATTTAAAAGGTCAGAACTCTCAGAGACTGAGACAGAGAGAGAATCCTGTTTTAAAGCATACAGCCGCGTCTGGTGTTTTATTTCAGCGACGCTACACTATACTCCACCTCAGAAGGCACAGAGCGGCCTTCTGGAAATTCCTAACGGCTCCGGGGGGGGGGGGAACAGGAGCAGGCGGGTCAAGCTGCTCGAGGCTCTGAGGACAGCGCTCCCAGTAGCCGGGCCGACCGCAATGAAGGGGTGTCTGGAGAGTCAAGACAGGCGGAAGAGAACGGTTCCAATCATAGTCGTCCTGTCTGGGGTCAATTTGATGTTCCTCTTCTGGGTTAGGTAGCGTTTCAGAAGACCGCTGAGTATCTTCCGTGGTGAATGTGATTTGCTCCGAAATAAAACACCAGACGAGCTGTATGTCTTAAAACAGTGAATTGCTTTATTTAGGGGTTTCAACAGGGTCATTTATACAACTTCACACACACAGATTACCAACTCCCCCACCCACACAACCAGCACTGATAGGGAACAGGAGGCTGGGAAAGGAGACAATCAGGTCCCTTTCAGGCTCCCCCATTGCCCAGGGGATTAGGCAGATGAGGTCTTGGAAAAGCCTCCAATCAACTGGCTTGCTGTATCCTCCATCTTGGTGCCATGAGGTCCTTTGTCCTTGGGACCCATGCTGGGCTGGGCAAATTGGTGACTGGGGAAAACCACATAGAAACGGTTTCTTACATAACATTACATTCACACTATACGGGATACATTTTTAATACACCACACTAATAAAACCACATGTAGCAATAATATACAGAGATTGTCCATACAGTATTTAAACGCAAAACCGAAAGAAAGTAAAAATGGTCTTTAAAATTGGAGCAGAGTCCGTTCCTTGTGGTTCGCTGAGGCGAGCCCGATGTCAGCTCCGTGACATTACTTCCCCCCAAGAGTCCGACAGACACAGTTGGACCCACAAACGGGTCGACTCGGGGCTGTTGGAGGAGTCTTTGTGTGGCCCGTAGTCTGTGGGTAGGAGGCAAGCCCCCGGGTTTCTCCACTTGTCCTTGTGGGCTGGCCCACTGTCCGAGGGGTGCCCAATACTCTGGGGCCCGGCGTGTCGCTGGTGTAATCCTTTGTTGGTGTCCCCTCCTGGGGAAGTGTCTCGCTGTTGGGGAGAGGTACCACCTGTACCTTCTCCCAGGGTATCAATAACCCGGGGGGAACGTGTGCCAACTGCACATGCCCCTGGTGCTCTGGCCAGCCGTTGAGGGGAATAGGTGAGGCAAGAGGCCTCCGGCCTAACAGGTTGGGAGGATGGGCAGAGGTTGGAAATGCTCTGCCCCGTAGCCAGCGCTTCTGCTGGGGGGGTGGATGCTGGGGAAGTGCCTCTTTGCGGGAGAATGGCATCCTCCATTCTCAGGGGAGCAATTGGTCGGGAGGGTAGCACCCTCTGAAAAAACTTGCCTGGATCCTCTGGGCACAAGTTGGGTGGTGGGCAGAGGCCATCGGCACTCTGCCCCGTTGCCAGCTCTTCTGCTGGGGGGGATGGGTGTAGTATACGGGAAACAGTTGTCCTCCAGTCTGGGTAGGGTCGTCGGCTGCGGGGCCAGCAGCCCCTGGGAGTCCTCACCGAAATCCTCTATGCGGACCGACAAAGGTGGGCAGAGGCCAGCGGCGCTGCTGGAGGGGTAGATGCTGGGGACGTGTCTCCGGGCGGGAGAATGGTGTCCTCCATTCTCGGTGGGGTCATTAGTTGCTGGGCCGGCAGCCCGTGGAGATCCTTGCTCGGGTCGTCTTGGTGCAACTTGGGGAGTGGGCAGAGGCCAGCGGCGCTCTGCCCTGTCGCCAGCGCTTCAGCTGGGGGGATAGAGACTGACGAAGTGTCTTCTGGCAGGAGGATGGCGTCCTCCATCTCCGGTGGGGTCATGGGCTGCGGGAAAACCAATCCTCTCCTGGATCCATTGTGACCATTAGGAAAGGTGAGCAGAGGGCATCGGCGCTCTGCCCTGTCGCCAGCGCTTCAGCTGGGGGGATAGACACTGACACAGTGTCGTCTTGCGGGAGAATGGTGTCCTCCATCTCCGGATCTGGGGATGGGCAGTGGCCAGCGGCACTCTGCCCTGTTGCCAGCGCTTCCTCCTCTGCTGCGGTCATGAGGGGGAACCACGGGAGAGTCTCGGGCTCCAATTCTTCTGCGTCACTTTGACTGCCCGCTTCTTCCGCTGGACAGTCCCAGGTAATGAGGCTCAGGCCTAGCTGTGGAACGTCGAACAGCCTTTTGTAGGCCTTTTCGAGCTCCCATTCCTGCTCAACCAGGAACTCCAATTCCTCTGTATCACGGTCATCATCAAGGTCTTCCAGTTCCTCATACGTCGCCCCAAATCTGGGGTCTTTGCCCATCCTTGTATACAGCAGCCCTGTGCCGCCATAGTCAAAGCCTTCTGTTGGGCCGCTGTCTGCTGTGCTGGGCATTAGTTGGGCTGTAAACCACTGGAAGGCTCTGTAGCTGGCGTCCAGTATAATTTCGCTCTGGACCAGTTCGCCTAGCTCTGTCAGTCATTCCTCTCTGGGCTGTTCTCCCAAAAATAGCACCCGTAAGTACCTCTGGTGCTCGTATCTCTCCGTATAAGTGGGAAGGGCTTCTTCAGGGCAGTCCTCCTCCTGTTGGATGGCCTCGTTCCACAGTGAAATACGGTGCCTGTTCGGCGGCAGTGAAATACGGTGCCGTTCGGCAGCAGTGAAATACGGTGCCTGTTCGGCGGCAGTGAAATCCACCATGGAGAAGCAATGGTGTGCCCGGTGGCTCATCAGCTGTGTTTGCTGGCTGTTCGGTGGGTTTGTGGCGGCATATAGGATCAGATCCAATAATTTCTGTGAGTACCATGTACGTCCTGCCCACGGCTCTCCCTTAGACCCGCGGACGTACATAGTACATCAGTGGCTCCTAACCTCCCTCCCGTCCAATACTTCCCTACCTCGCCGGGTCCCTCGCAGTTCTGGCAGGGAGGAAGCCTGCCCCCCGTGTTTTAGAGGGGCCGGCGAGCTCGATAACGTCACCACGCTGCATGGTGACGTCATCAGCAGGTGCCCCCTTTGAAATCAATGGAGGGGAGGAGGGGGCTCCTTCGGAGCCCTCTATCTCCCCAACCATTGAAGGTAGAGTGATGCAAGTTGCACCGCTGGAAAGGGGAGAGTGCCGGATCGCGATTTGGCACAAATTTGCGCCAAATCGCGATTCAAACCTGGAGGGGGCTGACATCGTGGATGTCAGCCAAGCCTCCAGGTCACCCCCCACCCACTGACATCCCCACCATATTTGTAAGGATGTCAGTGGGCCAGTTAACCCCCTAGCTGCCAAGGGGAGATAACGGGAGACTTTGGATCCCGTTATCTCCTGATCCGTGGCAGCTAGAGGGTCATGACCTTTGCAATGATACCAAACATGACTAGGTTCAGTGTAAAACAAAAGCGGAAAAAAAAAGGAAAATAAGTAGAAAAAAAAATAGGTGAACTGGCTCAGCAGTGAAGGGGTTAAAAAGAAAAAACATGTAAAAATTGGGTATTTCTATTCTCAGGACAAAATTCTGAAGCTATTTAGCCGGGATTTTTTTTGGCGGTTGCAGATTTTGGGTATTAAATTCCGAAAGTGTTTTTATCATTTTTTCATCATATTTCATATTTTTTTATAGTAAATGATTCGATATGATGGAAATAATGGTAGTTTTAGAAAGTCCATTTAATGGCGGGAAAAACAGTGTAGAATATGTGTGGGTTCCATAAACGAGTAAGAGGAAAATTTGACCTAAACACGAACAGCGCTGAAACGGCAGCGGTCACTAAAGAACGGATTTGTGTAAAACCACCCGGTCACTAAGGAGTTAAAAAACCAGCGCAGACTCACTGAAATGATTGGATCGGATAATTTCAGAGGTTTTGCGGCGTCCGTTCCCTGCAATTCGTGGTCCCTGCGGTGAATGCTGAATTCTCCGCAGGGTGGGGAGATTTGATTGAGTAACATTTCGGTGCTCTCTGAATAACGCCTTAAATTTAAAGGTGCACAGGCGGTGAATCACGGTAACACGGTCTATCAGGAAACATTGGACTCGTTTGATCTTCACGCTAATATAAAACCATTAATTAATCCGGTTTAGTCGCAGTTTTTAAAGCTTTCACAGTTTACGTTACCAAGATTTCATATTGAAATATCATTGTGCCGGTCACCGGGAGAGCTTGAAGTGACGCCAACGCTACTGGATCGGGGGGCACTGAGCCCGAATCAGCAGCAGAGAGTGCCCAATCACCAGAAGAGCGTGGAGAACAGCCGGCGTCTGAGATTTGGCAGGCGTTGGGCTCATGTACTCGGCGAAGGCAGGTGCCAGTGTTCATCTGATGCCCGGGTCTCAGCTGAGTCTGCGGGTGGAGCAGATGTTCATTGATCCGAAGACAAAGTGATGGCGGCTGTCAAGGAGAGAGGACATCAACGTGTGCCAGCTCGATGGGTCTTCAGGTGGATGTTCTGGACAGTTGGGGTGCAATACATAAGCCGCCTGAGGGTGAGGCTTTGTGGAGACAAGTTCTACAGGCCTCAGGCCAGGCAGGAGGACAAGCTCGTGCAGATTATGTGTGGCAACTGCCTCCCGTTGTTATGCGGTTGGGTCACAATTTGGGGTAAACCAGCTGGATCCAGAGATTAAGGACCGTCCACCTTGTTGGCAGCACGTGAGTCAGACTTGGGTACAGAGCAGGAGCTTGAAAGGGACGCAAACTCTACAGTCAGCGGCGGTTCCATAAATCGACCAGTTACCAACGGAGTTTAGGGAAACCTAGGCTGCAGTTTATAAGCAATGGCAAACTGTAGAGGAGGTTCGTTACGTGGTACAGCCTGTACTCGCAGGTCCTGTTGGTACGGCGCTTGTGCAGGCATAGACGATTGTACCAATAGCGTGTCGTGCAGCAGGTTGGTGATCGCCAGCGTTACTTCTGGGGCAGCTGGATCCGGCTCCTTTGTTTCTGCAGCTTCTGTGTGAGTTTGTCCCTTTTCTTTTTCTTTTGACAGAGTCAGCGTAATAGCAAAGTAATGGATGGCCTCGCAGAGCCAAACCGTAAACATCACAAGCAATTACGGCAGCGCAGGGCCAAGATATGACATCAGAAAAAACACATCTCGAAAAACAAATATTGAAGTCATCTAAAGGTAGTAATGGGTTAGCAGAAAACATCCCCCAGCGGGGGGGGGTCTCATCTACAGATAAGCAACATAGCAAAGAAACTACTGCATAAAAGTACTCTAACATGAGGGGGGGGGGAAAGGTGGGGGGGGGGGAGATGGCGAAGAAGGCCAGAACTGTCCCTACCCTGGCATGTTCCTGGATGGCTATAAAGCCATGGGGGGAGCCAAGGGGGGTAGATGGCACCAGGCCCTGGCACTCGGGGGGCAAGCTGGACACCAGGCCACTGTTGTATCTCCCGAGATGTCCCGGATATGCCAAAAAAAAAAAAAGGGGGGGGGAAGGGTGCAATGGAAGGGGGGGGACAAACAGGGAAGAAATAAGAAGAAAAAAAAAAGAAGAGAAACACGCATACGAAAAGTCTCAGGAGGAAACCCATAAAACACGTAATTGCAAGACAGGTCCTCATATGTTAATAAAAAAAAAAAATAAACAAGCAAGTGTCCTCGGAAAAGAGCAGAGTAAAAAAAATAATTAATAAAAAAATAATAATAATGGGATCACATCAGCCTGTATCTCGTAAGGGAGACGCTCTCAAGACAGGTAAGGCTCTGCCAGGGGGCTGGAAAAGTCTGTCCAGACCGCTTCGCTTTCATGATGTGAGGTTAGCGGCTCCAGGAAGTCACAAGTCATCCAGCAATCCACATCTGTGGCCAAACGAAGCAGAACCCTAACCCACTGCGGTTCGGGAACTGGGGTAAGAGGCCCAGCCTGCGTCATTCTCCCAAAACGCCGCTGCACCTTCAACACCTGCTGCACAGGTGGGAAAACAATGGGAAGTACAGGAGCCTCCCTCACCCCCCCCAAAGTTTTCCTTCACTCGGTTCCATAGTTGCTACCGGAGATGTGGGGTCAGCCACCGGCATGGTGCGAGGGTCGGCAGCTCCACAGCTCTCCCACTTATCAACCTCCAGTCCTCCAATGCAGCAGGCAGGCAAGGTCTCCTCCGATCCGATCAAGTGGGGCGTCGGTGATCCTCTGCATCTCTGCATAATGGCCATGATCTGGCGCCAGGTACCCCTTGTGACTGGGCTCTGGTCATCTTCCTCCAGTAGTGACAAGCAGGCCTCCAGGCCTGCTATCACACTCATCTGCGTGTCAGCGGGGGGGGGGGATCCGTCGCCAGGCCTCGAAACCTGCACCGCACCGGTCCCGGCGGCAGACGAGAGACAGGGGCCCTCCATCTCACCAGCCTACAGCACAGGCCCAGCCGCGGACAAAGGACACAAGGAGGCACCCAAGGAGTTGTCAGCAGTCAGAGGGTAGGCCTCAAGATGGCCACCGACAGCACTCACCAGCAGAGAAACGGCCATCCTGCACTAGTCTCAGTTCCGGTGGGGGGGGGGGCAAAACGGCACACTCCTCCGATGGCCGGCTACTCAGTGTGCCCAGGTGGGTAAACTCTGCTAAAAAAAGACTTCAAAGGGCCCCAGAAAGAGGAGAACGGGTCAGAGCTCCACAAACCCACGTCCCTCTTCATCCGCAGCCGGCCATGTCCCAGTTTGTCCCTTTTCGATTTGCAGGTTTCTTCAGAGTTTAGGGGAGAGAATTTGGAAAGGTGAGTTTGCGGATCTTTTAATCCCAGGTTTGCCTGCGGTGAGCAAGAAGGGGGTACTGCTCGTTACTCAACGAGTCCAATTTTGTGGAGCAGCATTTAAGTGATGTAAGAAGGGAAAAGTGAGGCATTTGTGACAGATCTCTGTACGCCGACAGCGTCAAATCTGTCAATGCTGCTTCCTCACAGGACCCCGTGTTCTACCCAGCCAGACTATTGTGCCTTCCTACAGTACTCAGACGAAGCTTACGGACCGGGACACACAGAGCCTGCTAGCACCCCCAGAAATAAGACGAGGTTGTAGATCTGAGGTCTTTCAGGGTAGAAATGGAGCTCACTTTTGATCAGGGACACAGACATTTATGTGGTCAAACAGGGGTCATTTTGTTGTGGAAATTTTATTATGTGGACATTATACTCTAGGATGTGTGTGTTTTTATAAATTGTCATCTGTCTCCCTGTGTTGGATTTGAATGTGGTTTTAAATCCAAACCAGCGGCAAAACCGTCAGTATGAAAACCTTATTTGGGTTTAGAGACGTGTTTTCAGTGTGTGTAGGCGTACATACCTGCTTTTAAGACATTTAAGCCTTGTCTGGGCACTCGTACCGTGCACAGACAATAACTGAAGGTCTCCGCAGATATGTCAATAATCCATAGGAACGAGTAGATTGAGCAGTATCTGAATGGGGTCCATATTGACAGTGATGGGGGATGGTCGGACAAACATGGCTGACGGGTACCATGGAGATGACTCAGGGATGAGTCATCTCCAGGAGGCCGGTCGGTCATTCTAGTCCACTCCCCTGTCCTTTTGATATGTAAATGTAATTACTGGGCAAACTGGTTTTTCTGTTGTACAGCCAGTTGCCTCACTGGGCGTGTGCTATTTGTCTAATAAATTAAGCTGACCAGGAGCCACAGGGACACTTGGCCAGAGGAACTCCAGCTAGAAACAACGTGTGTGTGTGTGTGGCTTTTTCTGGGTGAGGATGCAATAGACCACAGCAGAGTCTCTGGGTCTCCTTGCTGCGGGCGTCGAGGTAAGTATTGCCAGGATAGCAGAGAGCTGCTTGTAAGTGCAGCGGATCAAACTACATTAGGGAATTCAATAAAAACAATCACAATGTAGCGCTGATCAGATATATATGGAAAATCGCTGAAACACTTAAATGGTCCTTGTTACTCAACCATCAACATAAGAATACAAAACAGAGGTAGTGTAGCGATAACAGTGTCCTTCTTGAATATGATGGATTTCAAAAACTTTTCGTAATCCTCTTCAGGGTGTCCCTCAAATGAAGAGAGAAAAAGACATCATAGTGCGACCCGTATATCACTTAGTGGAAAGGATAGATGAATAGATCTCACTCACATGAAGTGGAACCCTCCTGGTTCTGGGTCAGTCGTTTTTAGGGTCGTTCACTGGCCACCCAAGTGCCCCTCTTGGAAAGGATCGGTTCTCATGGCGAGGATAGATATCCAGATTATCCGGAGGTTACTGAATCCAAAGAGTCCACTCGAAGGAGCCCATAAAAAACTCCAAAGAGTATAGGGTAAATGAAAACATTCAAAATGTTTTTAAATGAATAAAATATTTAATAACAAATAAAAACAAAAAACAGTATGCCAGGACGCGTTTCGCCAAAATAGATAATGTATCAAAAGGCTTCCTCAGCTGGCTGCTGTTTGACATGAATCATACACTGGTTTAAATAGCCATATTCATTTACCCTTAGCCAATCCCCCTCCACTTTTTGGCGGGAAAATGGCATATCCAATAGGAGAGAGACTTTCTTTTTCTTCTACCCAATCCAAATTCAGTATTTGAAAAGAGGAAGTGACACACATAAACACAAACATCTCCACTGAGAGTGTTGTTTACATAATCAATACGAATGTGTTTCTCAATAGATAATGTATATTTATACAAAACGAACATATTTTATTAAAAACGAAACTCTTTAAAAAACGAAACGAAAAAATTCCCCTTTTTTTCCTTTGTATTTTCCTTCCGCCGTAAATCGAAAGTGCGCATATGCGCAATAAACCCATCCGGAAATCCGAAAAGAATATGAAAAGAATCTGAAAAGAAAAGAATCCGAACAGAATCTGAAAAGAAAAGAATCCGAAACAGATCCGAAAACTATCACCCCGCTGGGGGCCGCGCACACAGACCCCGAAACGAGGCACCCACACCCCCAATGGACCGGGATGAGCACAGCAACATGAAAGTAGCCCTCTCCCCACACCTCCCCCCGCAAGAAAATGAAAATGCGCACATGCACTATGGACTCAACGGGGGGGGGGGGGGAAAGGACGACATCCCAAAAAATGGGCAATCTATCACCAAGGGGACAAGATACCCACATGTACATATCCATTACTCCGGTGCCAACAGATACCGAGCGTAGTGTAGGGGATAGCTACACTCCACCCCCCGTAAGACGCACATATATGCTGTCTAAACAAGGGAGGAGAAGGACTGACCATGACCATAGATCCATAAATTATAAAAAATGGCACAACTCAAAATCACTATTTAAACCAGAAGGGATGAGTGTGTTTAAGGTGTAAATCCACCTCATCTCCAAACAATGGATTTTTTTATTAAAGTCCCCTCCTCTCCAATGAGGGGTTACTTTTTGTATGGCCATAAAACACATACCTTCTGGAGATTGGCCATGCACATTTTTAAAATGAGCTGAGACTGAGTGAGTGGTTAAACCCCTCGAAATATTGTAAATATGCTCCCTAATTCTGATGGTTAACGACCTTTTTGTGTGGCCCACATAGTGTAGGCCGCAGGGACAAGTAAGTTTATAAACGACATTTTTGGTCCTACAGGTGATAACCCCCCTAATCTTATATGTGTTGCCCTTATATATAAAGTCGGGGATAAATGCCTTACTTAATTTCAAGTTGGTACATGTAGGACATGACCCACAGCGGTAGAAACCTTCTTTCAAATTGAATAAATTGCCATTGATCTGTGGATTTTTATGACTTTTTACCAAAACTTTTTTTAAATTTGTGGCTCCCCTATTTACCAATTTGGGTGTATCACCGATGAGATCTTTCAATATTGGATCACGTTTAAGTAAGGACCAATTTTTCCTAATGATATGATGGATTTCTTTCGTATGTATATTATAATCCGAAATGAACATGATGTCATTATTCTTCCCCAATTCAATAGGTTTATACTGTAAAGTCACCTTCCTGTCTAATGCCTTAATCTCCTCGATAGTGGAATCTAAGGTTTCCTCCCTATATCCCTTGGCCACGAAATCCAACTTTAATTTGTTGGCTTGTTGGGTATATTGGGCATCTTCTGTACAGTTGCGCTTTATTCTCTTGAATTGTCCCTTAGGGACACCTTTAAGCCAATGTTGGGCGTGACAACTTGTCTGTTCGATATAACTATTCACATCGACCTGCTTAAAGTAAGTTTTTGTCTTGATACTATTATTCTCGATGTAAATATTCAAATCTAAAAAGTTAACAGATGATTTACTTGTAACACAATCCAAAACAATACCCCAATCATTACAATTGAGTCCAGAAAAAAGGATTGGAGAGATTCCTCACTTCCCTTCATATGATTAAAATGTCATCGATGTATCTTTTACATCGATGACATTTTAATCATATGGAAGGGAAGTGAGGAATCTCTCCAATCCTTTTTTCTTGGACTCAATTGTAATGATTGGGGTATTGTTTTGGATTGTGTTACAAGTAAATCATCTGTTAACTTTTTAGATTTGAATATTTACATCGAGAATAATAGTATCAAGACAAAAACTTACTTTAAGCAGGTCGATGTGAATAGTTATATCGAACAGACAAGTTGTCACGCCCAACATTGGCTTAAAGGTGTCCCTAAGGGACAATTCAAGAGAATAAAGCGCAACTGTACAGAAGATGCCCAATATACCCAACAAGCCAACAAATTAAAGTTGGATTTCGTGGCCAAGGGATATAGGGAGGAAACCTTAGATTCCACTATCGAGGAGATTAAGGCATTAGACAGGAAGGTGACTTTACAGTATAAACCTATTGAATTGGGGAAGAATAATGACATCATGTTCATTTCGGATTATAATATACATACGAAAGAAATCCATCATATCATTAGGAAAAATTGGTCCTTACTTAAACGTGATCCAATATTGAAAGATCTCATCGGTGATACACCCAAATTGGTAAATAGGGGAGCCACAAATTTAAAAAAAGTTTTGGTAAAAAGTCATAAAAATCCACAGATCAATGGCAATTTATTCAATTTGAAAGAAGGTTTCTACCGCTGTGGGTCATGTCCTACATGTACCAACTTGAAATTAAGTAAGGCATTTATCCCCGACTTTATATATAAGGGCAACACATATAAGATTAGGGGGTTATCACCTGTAGGACCAAAAATGTCGTTTATAAACTTACTTGTCCCTGCGGCCTACACTATGTGGGCCACACAAAAAGGTCGTTAACCATCAGAATTAGGGAGCATATTTACAATATTTCGAGGGGTTTAACCACTCACTCAGTCTCAGCTCATTTTAAAAATGTGCATGGCCAATCTCCAGAAGCTATGTGTTTTATGGCCATACAAAAAGTAACCCCTCATTGGAGAGGAGGGGACTTTAATAAAAAAATCCATTGTTTGGAGATGAGGTGGATTTACACCTTAAACACACTCATCCCTTCTGGTTTAAATAGTGATTTTGAGTTGTGCCATTTTTTATAATTTATGGATCTATGGTCATGGTCAGTCCTTCTCCTCCCTTGTTTAGACAGCATATATGTGTGTCTTACGGGGGGTGGAGTGTAGCTATCCCCTACACTACGCTCGGTATCTGTTGGCACCGGAGTAATGGATATGTACATGTGGGTATCTTGTCCCCTTGGTGATAGATTGCCCATTTTTTGGGATGTTGTCCTTCCCCCCCCCCGTTAAGTCCATAGTGCATGTGCGCATTTTCATTTTCTTGCGGGGGGAGGTGTGGGGAGAGGGCTACTTTCATGTTTCTGTGCTCATCCCGGTCCATTGGGGGTGTGGGTGCCTCGTTTCGGGGCCTGTGTGCGCGGCCCCCAGCGGGGTGATAGTTTTCGGATCTGTTTCGGATTCTTTTCTTTTCAGATTCTGTTCGGATTCTTTTCTTTTCAGATTCTTTTCGGATTTCCGGATGGGTTTATTGCGCATGCGCGCACTTTTCGATTTACTGGCGGAAGGAAAATACAAGGAAAAAAAGGGGAATTTTTTCGTTTCGTTTTTTAAAGAGTTTCGTTTTTAATAAAATATGTTCGTTTTGTATAAATATACATTATCTATTGAGAAACACATTCGTATTGATTATGTAAACAACACTCTCAGTGGAGATGTTTGTGTTTATGTGTGTCACTTCCTCTTTTCAAATACTGAATTTGGATTGGGTAGAAGAAAAAGAAAGTCTCTCTCCTATTGGATATGCCAATTTTCCCGCCAAAAAGTGGAGGGGGATTGGCTAAGGGTAAATGAATATGGCTATTTAAACCAGTGTATGATTCATGTCAAACAGCAGCCAGCTGAGGAAGCCTTATGATATATTATCTATTTTGGCGAAACGCGTCCTGGCATATTGTTTTTTGTTTTTATTTGTTATTAAATATTTTATTCATTTAAAAACATTTTGAATGTTTTAATTTACCCTATACTCTTTGGAGTTTTTTATGGGCTCCTTCGAGTGGACTCTTTGGATTCAGTAACCTCCGGATAATCTGGATATCTATCCTCGCCAGGAGAACCGATCCTTTCCAAGAGGGGCACTTGGGTGGCCAGTGAACGACCCTAAAAACGACTGACCCAGAACCAGGAGGGTTCCACTTCATGTGAGTGAGATCTATTCATCTATCCTTTCCACTAAGTGATATACGGTTTGCACTATGATGTCTTTTTCTCTCTTCATTTGAGGGACACCCTGAAGAGGATTACGAAAAGTTTTTGAAATCCATCATACTCAAGAAGGACACTGTTATCGCTACACTACCTCTGTTTTACATTAGGGAATTGATAGTAGATTAATTTCTACGACAATATGGCGAGTCAGCTAAACAAGGAACCAACAGATTTTTCCTCTGCACAGAAGAAAAAAGGAGAGAAAGTAAATTGTAATTTTGTCTCCTGCGTCGAGGAAATTTCTGCTTGATAAAAGAACGATTTTGCTCGTTTTGTGTAAGAACGAGGTAAGTAATTTTCTGTTGTGTAGTTTTTGGTGGATCTGAGCTGATTATACAGAGACTGTATGGTGAGATTGTGACGTGTGTGCTGACCAGTACAGGGTATCGTTTTTGTTGTAACTTCTGTTTGTGTAACTTTTATGTTTGTAAGAGGTGATTTTGGTTTGTAGAGGCAGAATTTTGTTTTAATGTTTGTACAGGAGAAACGGCATTTAGAGGATTTTTTATACTATTAGCCTGTAAATCAGAGGAGGTTTTTACTCTGGTTTCGGGGGTGGGGCACAGGGAATAGAGAAACTGTTTTGTTTAATTTGGTTTCTCTATTGCTGGATTTTGGAGACACTATCTTGGTCTTCCTTTGTGTGAAAAACATGTGCCTTGGCAGCCATCTTACCTTTGTGTGAAAAACATGGGCCTTGGCAGCCATCTTACCTTTGTGTGAAAAAAATGTGTTTTGGCAGCCATCTTGGTTAGTTTGGTGCTGCAGGTTTTTTAACAAGGAATTCAGTTTTAGATGGAGCTGATTCACTTTTAGTTTTGGTGTCTATGGAAAGCGATTTGTTTGTTTTTGCCTCAAATGTTAGTTTTTGTCCTGAAGTTATTTTTGTTTTGTTTTGTAACTTTTCTATGTACAGCTTGATTTTGTTTTGAGTGTTCGGTTATATTATAGCCCAGTGACCAGCCTGATAGGGGAATCATTGTGTGATGGTTAATGATTCTGCTTAACGTTTGTATATCTGTGGCTGTTACACTGAATTGTAGAATGGTTTGGTATAGTTAATACGGGTACTACAGTGTAGGAGGGTGGTGCTTTGTAGTTCTGTGCCAAAAGTATTGGGACAACTCATAGAGATTGATAGCAGTGTCTTTTTCGTAGTAACCATTGTAGGGTTTGAATTCCTGTACAATGGAAAGCATTTTTAAGGAAGTAGCTAAGATAGAACACACGGCGGCCATTGTTCAAGCTATGCAGGGATCTATTGATCCTTGGCGGGAGGCCCAGAATTGTGTAGCACACCTGATAGGTAACGGAAAGTTCCGCAAACGGAAAGGAAAGTATGCTCTGATTTTTGCTGCTGGTTGGATAGCTGATAAATTTCAGGAGTCTTGTAGGCTGAAGCTGAGTTTGGAAGGAGAGATGGAAGATTTAAAAGTGGAAATTGATAAATTGAGAGCTCTTGTTGTCCAGCAGGCAGCTGAAACTAGCACAGAGTATGAATGTACTGTGAGGTCTAATACTGAGCTGTGCAAGGAGAATGAATGTATGTCTGAAAGCTCGACGCATGCACAGGAGGTTGTAAGGGAATTGTCTGGTCCCTGCAGCAGGACAGAAGTTGAACATTGTGCTGTAAGTATGGAGAAGTCTGAGGACTTTGGGTCAGATACTGAAACCGACTCAGGGATGGAGATGGACAATTTGTCTGACCCTGGAGTTGGGAATGTTGGTGCAATGGCGGAGGATAACTCAGGTGAGTCTGCGGTAAAAGTACTCCATTCAGATAGTGGTGTGGGATCTAGTCATGCTAGGATGGTTAGTGTTGTGCAGCAAGGCCGATCACCATGTGCCCAGAGAAGGTTTTGTGCAGGGAGACAAGCTATTCGTTGCTTTGCATGCAGGGGATTTGTGCACATTGCGAGGTACTGTGTGGTAACTAATGGCAACAGACACAGAGATTGTAAGTATCCCATAACCACACCTAGAAGTAAAGCGGCTTATTCAGCAAGGTGGAGTAATGGTCCCAGACATGGATCTTTGCAAAGGCATAGAAGACAGGGACAGCCAAGGTCATGGATCCAGGAAACAGATTTAAAATCCCAATATGAATGGCTGAAATGTGAGAATGTGAAGCTTAGAGAGGAAAGAGATCGTTTCTGGGAATTCAGCAGAGTTCCTAATTTTGGGTTCCAGAGAAGGGGAAATGAAGAAATGATATTGAGGTCTTTCTAAACTATTTTACCGTTTGTATTTTGCAGGAAAAAAAAAAAGAAAAAAATTGAACTTTTAAACTTAATTCAAATGTAATTCAAATGTGACTTTTTTCTTTCGCTGGAAACCTGTTTGGGGGACCTTATTGTAATGTTAAATCCTGTTTCTATGGTAATATAAAGGTGGCTGGGGACTGGACTGTTTCAGACATTGATGTGTTAATTCAGTCCTATACAATTGTGTGTTCCAAGGGTTTCTTTGTTTTTGGTGTTTGCATTGAGGTTTGGTTTGAAGTTAAAAGTTACTTTTTACTGAATCTCAATGTATATAGCAAGACTTCCTGTAACTGAAGTTTTGGTAGAGAGTGTACTTCAGTTGTGTTTTTTTTCATGTTATTGTTTTGAGTTTTAGAACTTTGCTGCGTTTCGCATAGTATCGCATTACTGTTGGTTTTGCGGTAGAAAAAGAAAGGATTTGGTTTTAAAACTTTCTTTTTATATTTACTACGTCAAAGCAGATTGTGCAAGCGAGAATAACACGCTTTTATTGGTTTAGAGATGCTTTGCGCAGTGAGAAGGTCATTTTGGTTTTACGTTCAGACTGTTAGTTTTTGTTTTGAGAAGTTTTTTTCATTTGGTGACCGTGATTCAGATGTTGTACGGAGACATCGTACAACTAGGAAATAGACAGCAGAAGGCTATCCCCATTTAACAAATGTATACTGAGAGAAGCCACATTGTTCTGTAGAGAAAGAGGATAGTCATTGTGCTGTGCGGTTTAGTCTGGCGACGCAGTGTACGGTCGTACAGCGTATACGCTTGTTTATGCATACACTGTGAGGGGTAGAGACATAATTCAGGGGGTGGGGTAATCTGTGGTTGTTGACTAATCGTTTGGGGCATAGTTCTGTACCAAACCTGTTGGGACAACAAGCCATAGAGTTACACGTTGCCTCGGTTAGGGTCTCTAGTTGGGGGACTATAGTGGTATAGTGGTTATAGTCTGACAATCCACCGCAAAAGACGACACCGGACGGTGCTCTCCTAAATTGGTGCAAGGGTTTCCCTGGACGCAGGGGTAAGACGATAAGCCGATTCGAATCGCCATGGGCAATGTGCCGTCCATGCAAGGGAAGGAAAGCAAGGCTTCCCACAGTCAGACGGCTGCGCAGCACACAAAATCTAGTTTTGGGGCGAAGGCCATGAAACCCCTTTAAAGAATGGCATAGATGGTCCAAGGGTACCGCTTGGGGTATCCCTCTGGAGGGGACATTTGACGCCTGGAGATGGGAGAAATTCATAACGGAGTTTAAACCCAGACTCTGGACGGCAAAGACCTTAGATGTAGCTCAGATGTAGCTTCAGAAGTCTTTTAAGGTAAACTGACAGGGTATACAGAAGGCGGTTTCAGTCCGGAAGAACCGCATTATGTACACCTGGCCAGAGGGGATAGCCGCGATTGGTAATCCAATGATGGGAGCGGAAGAGGCTCTTACTGGGCTAACTCTGCTAAGGCAGGCTGGATCCACTAACACTGGATCTGTTGTAGTTTCCTCTGATGTTTCTGTTATCACCAATGTAACTAACTTTGCTCTCTCCAGTTTTTTTGTGTTTTTACATTCCAGGGTCAACACCTAACATGGACACGTCTTCATCAGGGGTCGGTGACTAGTCCCTCGGTAGACAGTTGCAAGCTGAAGATCGTGTTAGATTAGTGGGCCCCAATCGATCCAGGGGTGGTATGTGGATGATTTGGTACTTTGATGTCCCACACGGGAGGTTTGTTATCGGCATACTGTATCATTTCTTAACCATCTGGTGCCCACAGGTAATAAGGCTAACAAGGAGAAAGTACAGTTTTGTAAGGAAAAGGTTATCTTTTTAGGACATTGTATCTCTCAGGGTACCCGACATTAATCACCCAGAGAGTAAAGACATTTACTCGATTGGGGCTACTAAAATGGTGTACGGCTTGAAGGAGAAAAGTTACCAAGAAAGGCTTAATGATCTTAACATGTACAGCTTGGAAAAAAGACGAGACAGAGTAGATATGATAGAAACATTTAAATACGTAAAGGGAATCCACAAGGTAGAGGAAGGGAGTATATTTAAAAGGAAACAAAATAGTAAAACAAGAGGACATAGTCTTAGATTAGAGGGGCAAAGGTTTAAAAGTAACATCAGGAAGCATTATTTTACTGAGCGGGTGGTGGATACATGGAACAGTCTTCCAGTAGAAGTGGTAGAGGCCAAAACAGTAATTGAATTTAAGCAAGCATGGGATAGGCATACGGCTATCCTAAACAAAAGATAAATCCAGGTCAAGTATCCATGTAATTGGGCAGACTAGATGGGCCGAAAGGTTCTTATCTGCCGACATTTTTCTATGTTTCTATGTTTCTATTAAGTGGCTCTATCACCCACTAAACTGACTCTAAGATGATGCACCATTTTGAACCCAGCGTCTCTTCTTCCTGTTATGAAGGAGGAAGAGAAGGGGGGAGATAATGGTGTGAAAAACGTACATTTTCCAACTTTTACTAACTATTCTAACCTCTCAACCTCTAATCAATTTCTCAACCTAGTAGGGAAACACTTTGAGGACCATCATGATTGCTTTTCCTTGATGAGCTCCAAAAAAGTCCACCAGGTCTGGGAGTCTCTCCCAGACCCAAACTCAATAACCAGTGTTCATTCTAGTCAACCAGGTGATTGGATCATGCTAACATCCGAGGACGGGACTAGAGGCGAGATATCGTTAGCCATTCCAGGTGCTGCAGACGACGCCAACCTCCCTGAAGTTCAAGGGACGAGACAACTGGATCCACGCCGGTCACTGCAAGAAGTTTCTCAACTACGTCAAAGAGTGAAGAGTATCATTTTCTTTATTTGTTTAGTTTCGTTTTTAGCGAGGGAAATGTACCTAAGACTAGCAAGGGCCACAAGGAGACATTTGTAATAGTAACCCTGGCTCCTGCCGTTCGCTTGTTTAAATTCTTGTGCGGTGTTGTAGTGAGGGAGATCACCAAGGAACGACAGTAGAGCGTCCAAAGGGGGGGGGGATTTACAAGGGTCAGGTCCACACTGATGGGAGCAGGGCAGAAGCGGAGCTATAGCTAGTGAGGGTTGGAATCTTTTTTAAAAGCTTTGGGAAGCTTCGGGGGATTTCTTGTTTTCCATTGGATCCTGGCTAAAGGTAATGGGAGTATAAATACTTATGGTGTTTCTGTCTCTATTCCTTCTATATGCCGGAGTGAGATGTTCCTGATGTCTAATCGACCGAGTTACCGAAGCCCGAACAGATGAGACGCCCAGAGGACCAACCCATGGACCGGATACAGAGGATTTCAGACCGACCGAGTTACCGGAGCCTGAACAGATGAGACGCTCAGAAGATCAACCCATGGACCGGATACAGAGGATTTCAGACCGACCAACGATCGACGCAACCCACCACCTTACGTCCTCCCTCTGAGTCACCTCCCCTAAAGCAGATTCTACGTGTCAAGTTCTACGTGTCAAGATTTGGTTTTAGATTTGCTTTATGATCCACGTGTCAAGATTTGTTTTAACACTTGCTTTAAAATTCGGCGTGTCAAGATGGACTGTCTGTTGTTTTCCATCATCTGTTTGGCTTTTTGCATTCAGAACTTTACAAGAGGAACTGTTTCTTTCCAAGGAAGAACGAGATTCATCGAGGGACACTGGGGAGCAAATGACAAAGAGGAGGGACTGTTGTGGAAATTTTATTATGTGGACATTATACTCTAGGATGTGTGTGTTTTTATAAATTGTCATCTGTCTCCCTGTGTTGGATTTGAATGTGGTTTTAAATCCAAACCAGTGGCAAAACCGTCAGTATGAAAACCTTCTTTGGGTTTAGAGACGTGTTATCAGTGTGTGTAGGCGTTTGGTGGTTTGTGAGTACTAAGTGCAATGCGCTGGGCTCCTTACCTCCCAATGTCTATGCACATTGGAGAAGTGAAGTCTGCATAACGAGAGATACGTATGATCTCTCTGTTGCGGCTACGCTATCCCTTTCTGGATACATACCTGCTTTTAAGACATTTAAGCCTTGTCTGGGCACTCGTACCGTGCACAGACAATAACTGAAGGTCTCCGAAGATATGTCAATAATCCATAGGAACGAGTAGATTGAGCAGTATCTGAATGGGGTCCATATTAACAGTGATGGGGGATGGTCGGACAAACATGGCTGACGGGGACCATGGAGATGACTCAGGGATGAGTCATCTCCAGGAGGCCGGTCGGTCATTCTAGTCCACTTCCCTGTCCTTTTGATATGTAAATGTAATTACTGGGCAAACTGTTTTTTCTGTTGTACAGCCAGTTGCCCCACTGGGCGTGTGCTATTTGTCTAATAAATTAAGCTGACCAGGAGTCACAAGGACACTTGGCACTTGGGACTTGGCCAGATGAACTCCAGCTAGAAACAACGTGTGTGTGTGTGGCTTTTTCTGGGTGAGGATGCCGAAGACAACAGCAGAGTCTCTGGGTCTCCTTACTGCCGGCGTTCAGGTAAGTATGCCAGGGATAGCGCAGAGCTGCGTGTAAGTGCAGCGGATCAAACTACATTAGGGAATTGATGGTAGATTAATTTCTACGACAATTTGCATATACAAAACCCCCGTAGAAACCACTGTGGACCTAATTACACTGAAACGTAATTACACAAACAATGACTTCTTGGAAGGTGAAATCTAATTCCATTAGGTCAGTTAGATTAGACAGTTACAGTAAACATTATTTAACATTTCTAATCAGGCTGGACAAACATAAATCTAAGTACATTACCCACAGACAGCAGATTACAAACTATTCACATAGAAGCAGATAACAGGTACGCAAAGACTAGACAATGCATTGTTACATAATCACAGATCACGCAAACATTCTGCACACAAGAGGGCAATGAAAATAATAACGAAGCTCAGGCCTGCACCCCAAACACATCTCCATGCCCACGCACCCCAAGTCTAAAGTGACGCACGCCACATATCTCCTCCTGCCAGCAGGAATGAGTCCGGTGATAGGGGTGTCACCATTGAGCGTTCCCTGCATGTACCCCTGGCTAGACAGGTATCTCAATAAGAGAGTGGCTAGAATTTTGTTAGAGGGTTTCTTCCTGGGGTTCTCTATACTGTTGATCCATTCAGATTTTCCACAGTTTTCAGATAATCTGTGGCTGCTAAACAGCAGGAGGATGTAATGGGTGCAAAGATGGAAAGGGAAATATCCTTAGGCCGAGTCTCCGGCCCTTACGACTCTCTCCCCTTCCCAAACATCAACATTTCCCCTTTGAGTCTGGTCCCGGAAAGGAAGTTGGCAAGTTTTGGATAATTCATCACCTGTTTTAAGGGCAGGTTCTTCGGTAGATGACAGCATTGGGAAGGAGGATTGTAGGGTCCAATAGGTTTCTTCTGAAGAGGCTTTGGTGTGGGCAGCAGGCCAGGGTACCTTGTTAGCCATGGCGGAAATTGAGGCTGCGTTTCATCTACTTCCCATATGTCCAACTTGCCATCATCTCCTGGGTTTTTAGTTTCGCGGTAGGTACTAATTTAATTTGTGCAGAATTTCACCAACGTGGCGGCTGAGTTTGGAGTGCCTCTGGCTGATGAGAATTGGAGGTCCCGTGTTGCAGCTTATGCTTTTTGGGCATTGAGATCAATTTGGTGGAGCGAGCTTTTCGCCTACCTCGAGGGAGACCTTCTCAAAGTTGCTGGCTTGGGCTAGGGATGTCGTGAAAATGTGGCTGGTAGAGCTTTGGTCACATCTGGGCCACCTGACCCTCGCAGCAGGGTGATGGCCATGAGTAGGGCATTTTGCAGACGTCTCTCATTGACACAGTGGAGATCAAGGCTCCACACCGTTTTGTTGGAATGACTCGTTCCCTTAAGTATATTAAAAAACGCTGTGTATAGATGGATATTACAGCAGACTAGCTATCCAGGAATAGACTGGATTGATAATCCTCAATATAATGGGCGTAACCCTAATACATTATTGTCAAAATGGTGAGGAGAAAGAAATTAAAACATAACATTTATTTTGTACTAAAAAAATAAAATAAAAAAAAAAAAAAAAAAAATTGAGCCAAACATACATACGCACATATCGGTGTCAGACACCACCCAGAACGATAAAGAATGGAGCCTCCACAGGGGGAGCAACCTAGAATGATGTTACTTTTAAACCTTTGCCACTCTAATCTTCCCGTAAAGGGAATCCACAAGGTAGAGGAAGGGAGTATATTTAAAAGGAAACAAAGTAGCAAAACAAGAGGACATAGTCTTAGATTAGAGGGGCAAAGGTTTAAAAGTAACAACAGGAAGCATTATTTTACTGAGAGGGTGGTGGATACATGGAACAGCCTTCCAGTTGAAGTGGTAGAGGCCAAAACAGTAATTGAATTTAAGCAGGCATGGGATAGGCATAAGACTATCCTAAACAAAAGATAAATCCAGGTCAAGTATCCATGTAATTGGGCAGACTAGATGGGCCGAAAGGTTCTTATCGGCCGACATTTTTCTATGTTTCTAATCTAAGACTTTGTCCTCTTGTTTTGCTACTTTGTTTCCATTTAAATATACTCCCTTCCTCTGCCTTGTGGATTCCCTTTACGTATTTAAAGGTTTCTGTCATATCTCCTCTGTCTCGTCTTTTTTCCAAGCTGTACATGTTAAGATCATTAAGCCTTTCCTGGTAACCTTTCTCCTTCAAGCCGTACACCATTTTAGTAGCCCTTCTCTGAACTCTCTCTAAGATGTCTATATCCTTCTGGAGATACGGTCTCCAGTACTGCACACAGTACTCCAAGTGAGGTCTCACCAGTGCTCTGTACAGTGGCATGAGCACTTCCCTTTTCCTTCTGCTAATACAGGCTCTCCCTACACAACCAAGCATTCTGCCAGCATTTCCTGCTGCTCTATTACATTGACTACTTACCCTTAGATCCTCTGAAATAATAACCCCTAAATCCCAACCCTCAGATGTATCAAATATTCTATATTCAGCCCTTGGGTTTTTACGTCCCAGGTGCATTATCTTGCACTTATCCACATTAAAAGTCAATTGCCACAGCTCCGACCATTTTTTTAGTTTACCTAAATCATTTGTCATTTGGCTGATCCCTCCAGGAATGTCAATCCTGTTGCAAATCTTTGTGTCATCAGCAAAAAGACATACTTGTCCATTAATACCTTCTGCAACATCACTAATAAAAATATTAAAGAGAATGGGTCCAAGTACTGACCCCTGAGGTACCCCACTGGTAACAAGACCTTGCGCCGAATAAACTCCATTTACCACAACCCTCTGTTGCCTGTCACTCAGCCACTGCCTAATCCATTCAACAATATTGGAATCCAAGCTCAAAGATTGCAATTTATTGATAAGCCTTCAATGCGGAACAGTATCAAAAGCCTTACTGAAATCTAAATAAGCAATGTCTACTGCACCACCTGTGTCTATTATTTTTGTTACCCAATCAAAAAAGTCAATAAGATTAGTTTGGCATGATCTCCCGGAGGTAAACCCATGTTGTTTCTGATCCTGTAATCTATGTGTTTTTAGATGTTCAACAATCCTTTCCTTTAACATGGTTTCCATTAATTTCCCCACTACTGACGTAAAACTAACTGGCCTATAGTTCCCCGATTCCTCCCTACTACCCTTCTTGTAAATGGGCACAACATTTGCTAATTTCCAGTCTTCTGGGATGACTCCCGTTAACAAGGATTGGTTAAATAAATCTGTTAACGGTTTTGCTATTACACCACTGAGCTCTTTTAATAATTTAGGGTGGATCCCATCAGGCCCTATTGATTGATTTGTCTTTACTTTAGACAGCTGCTGTAGAACCTCCTCCTCTGTAAACTCATATGTAAATGTCTCGTTAGTGTTTCCTCCTAACGGAGGTCCCTTTCTTTCCTTTCCTTCTGCAAAGACTGAACAAAAATATTCATTGAGGCAGTCAGTGAGACTTTTATCCTCTTCTACATACCTTTGTTCCTTTGTTTTTAATCTAACTAATCCTTGTTTTACTTTTCTTTTCTCGTTTATGTTTCTAAAAAACGTTTTGTCCCCCTTTTTTACTGACTCAGCTATTTTCTCTTCTGCGTGTGCTTTGGAAGCTCTTATAAATTGCTTTTCCTCTTTCTGCCTAATCTTATAGGTTTGCCTATCTTCTTCACTCAGAGTTTTTTTATAATTATTTTATGCTATCTTTTTGTTCTTCACTATTTTGGCCACTTCTGCAGAGTACCACAGTGGTTTCTTCCCTTTTTTGTTTTTGCTAACAAGCCGAATGCAATTACCTGTGGCCTTCAATAATGCTTCCTTTAAATAATCCCATTTCTCCTGGACTCCCTTTAAACTCCTCCAGTCTGATAATGACTCCTTCACACAAAATCTCATTTTAGAAAATTCTGTTCTTTTAAAAGTCTAAAACTTTTGTTTTTGTGTGGTGCGGCTCCATCCCTGTTCTTATATTAAACCACACTGACTGGTGATCACTAGATCCCAAATTTTCACATTTACAAAACCTCCATTTGTGAGTATTAAATCCAATATGGCCTCTTTACGGGTCGGCTCCTCAACTACTTGTGTTAGAGATAATCCCAGTAGGGAGTTTAGAATATTTGTACTCCTGGTGCACCCAGCTATTTTGGTTTTCCAGTTCACATCAGGAAAATTAAAGTCCCCCATGATAATAACTTCCCCCTTCATTGTCATTTTGGATATTTCCTCAAGCAGCAGATTATCTAGCTCTTCTACTTGTCCAGGGGGTCTATAGATCACACCTACATGAGCTACTGTATGATTGCCAAATGTTAGCGTAACCCAAACTGACTCTATGTTCACCTCCCTCACTTTTATTTGGTTCCTTTTTATGTTGTTTTTCACATACAGGGTCACTCCTCCTCCTTTCCTACCTTCTCTGTCTTTTCTATATCAAGAGTACCCCGGTATTGTTATGTCCCAGTTATTTTTTCTCACTGAACCATGTCTCAGTAACCGCCACTAACAGGGTTATTCAGAGAGCGTGAAAAGCAGGAGAATGACTGGAGAATGACTGGAGAAGGAAAAATTCTAGGTCAAAATAGCCAAACCAGAAAAATTCTCCCTTTCATCTCACTTTCCAAATCGGCTATTTTGACCTAGAATTTTTCATTCTCCAGTCATTCTCCTGCTTTTCACCGCTCTCTGAATAACCCTGTAAATCTACTTTTTTTAAGCTGCCATCATTGCCTCCAGTTCATTGATTTTATTGACTAAACTGCGAGCATTTATAGACACGACTCTGAGCTTGTCATTTTTTACCCTGCATGTTGCTTGCACCCTCCGATTTAGTTTTGGGGGACAATCGGGCAGATTGTTTTTTACCCTTTTGTCCCCCCCTCCTAGTTTAAATATTCCTTTGTGAAACCTTTGAACTTCTCACTGAGAACATATGTTCCCCTATGAGTAAGATGCAAACCATCTTTTTTATACAGTTCCTTTCTGCTCCAATTAGAGCTATCATGGGACACAAAGTCAAATCCTTGCTCCCGACACCATTCCCGAAGACACAAATTAAATTCCCTATTGTGCATCTGCCTATCCTGAATGTTATGCACAGGCAGAACTTCAGAGAATGACACAGTGGACGCAATCTGCTGTATTTCACCTCCAAGAACACAAAAATCTTCCTTAATCTCAGAAACCTCATTGCTAGCCAAGTCATTTGTCCCTAGATGGACTAGAACGTCCACTTCCCCTTCCTGCTTTGCTTGTTTGACAATATTGAGAATACGTCTCTTGTCTCTACGAGCAGTAGCCCCAGGAAGACATCTCACCAAACCACTACTCTCCAGCTCAACACCTCTTATGATAGAAGGCAATTGTTGCTGGGTGATTCTATCAAGTCCCACCTTTTCCTTTTTGTCCTTGGTTGCAGTCCTGCATACCTTAGGCATAGGGGATGGTGGTTCCTCAACTATGGTGCCTGAGCCTACTTCCGTCTCACCACTACACTCTGAAAGTGCCTCAAAAGAATTAAGAAGAGCCACAGACTGTGGGACATGCCTTCTATCCCCAAGTCTGAGTCTACCAGATCCTACAGTAGTCCATCTGCCGCTCCTAGGAGTCCTCTGTGGCAGTGACTTTGTAACAGTCATAGCCTGAGTTTGTCTATCAGAAAATTTACAAATCTCAGACTTCAACAGGCAATTTCCTGCTGCAATAAAGAGAACTGCCTACATATCAGGCACACTCCAAACCTCAAAAAATTGGATCTAAAAACAAATGCATGACAGCTCTTACACTGGACCAAGCCTGCCATTATAAAATGAATGAATGGATTTAAAACCAGCAAATCTTACCTTTTTGTAGGTTTTCTACCTCCTGTCTAACCTCAGACTACCTCCAGAGTATCTCCAGAATATCTCAAAGTGCCTCACTTGGAAGGATTGCATTTAGAAGGCTTCACATGCTCTATTAGACAAGCTAATACCAGCAAGCTTTATATAGACACCTAAGAACACCTCCCCCAGCAAGGCGTTGACAAGCTTAACCTCTTACCAATTGATACCAATTCTATGCTAATCAGTAAGAAAAATGAGTCACCACCCTAACCTAAATTACTCACCAGACCTAATTTAAAACCTTAAGATGAATAGAAAAGATCTGTTTGAATCAAAATCACTCACCAGAATATCTCTAAGTGCTCACTTGGAAGACTTGCACTTAAAAGGCTTCACAAGCTCTATCTGGTATCTGGTTAATCTTTCAGAAAGGGGGGAGACAGGGCACCCCTTCAGATTTTAACAGAACCACCAATCACAGAGAGGAAATCAAACCATGTGATGATCAGAAAACATGGAGCAGCAAGAGCCGTTATGTCGACAAACACACAGGAGCCGCCGGAGACTGACTCAGACATGAGGGCCGGAGGTAATGCCTTTCTCCCCGGTTCCTCTGTAAAAGTCCATGCACTGACTGTATCATATGTGGTGAGCCGGTACTCCCAGCGGCGTGGTGACGTCTCACACGAACTACAGCCACACCGGGAGCGGAGACGGCCAGCCTCGTATCACTAAACAGACTTCATTCATATCAATCATCTCCACCTTGTCTCATGATTCCAGACGTCTGTTTCACACGTTCAATCTGTTAATGAGCCCATGTCCAATCAAACTTCCACGGACCTCACCGCTCTCACCAACACCGACAACTTCACCGATAAGATTACTAAACCTAGACTGGAAATCTCTTCAATGCCCCCCCCCCGAACCATTCAACCTCACTCACTCCTCCCCTGCCCCCCCCGAACCATTCAACCTCACTCATTCCTCCAATGCCCCCGAACCATTCAACCGCACTCACTCCTCCCCTGCCCCGAACCATTCAACCTCACTCACTCCTCCAATGCCCCCCTGAACCATTCAACCACACTCACTCCTCCCCTGCCGAACCATTCAACCTCACTCATTCCTCAACTGCCCCCGAACCAACCTCACGCACTCCTCCACTGCCCCCGAACCATTCAACCTCACGCACTCCTCCATGGCCCCCGAACCAACCTCACTCACTCCTCCACTGCCCCCGAACCATTCAACCTCACTCACTCCTCCACTGCCCCCGAACCATTCAACCTCACTCCTCCACTGCACCCGAACCATTCAACCTCACTCATTTCTCCACTGCCCCCAAACCAACCTCAAGCACTCCGACTGCCCCCGAACCAACCTCACCCGCTCCTCCACTGCCCTCCCCCGAACCATTCAACTGAACGCACTCCTCCACTGCCCCCGAACCAACCTCATGCACTCCTCCACTGCCCCCGAACCAACCTCATGCACTCCTCCACTGACCCCGAACCAACCTCATGCACTCCTCCACTGACCCCGAACCAACCTCATGCACTCCTCCACTGCCCCCGAACCAACCTCACACTCCTTCACTGCCCCCAAACCAACCTCACGCACTCCTCCACTGCCCCCGAACCAACCTCACGCACTCCTCCACTGCCCCCAAACCAATCTCACTCACTCCTCCAATGCCCCCCTCGAACCAAACGCACGCACTCCTCCACTGCCCCCCGGACCAACCTCACCCACTCCTCCACTGCCCCCGGACCAACCTCACCCACTCCTCCACTGCCCCCGAACCAACCTCACGCACTCCTCCACTGCCCCCAAACCAATCTCACTCACTCCTCCAATGCCCCCCTCGAACCAAACGCACGCACTCCTCCACTGCCCCCCCGGACCAACCTCACCCACTCCTCCACTGCCCCCGGACCAACCTCACCCACTCCTCCACTGCCCCCGAACCAACCTCACGCACTCCTCCACTGCCCCCGAACCAACCTCACGCACTCCTCCACTGCCTCCGAACCAACCTCACGCACTCCTCCACTGCCCCCGAAATAACCTCACGTACTCCTCCACTGCCCCGAACCAACCTCACGCACTCCTCCATTGCCCCGAACCAACCTCACGCACTCCTCCACTGCCCCCGAACCATTCAACCTCACGCACTCCTCCATGGCCCCCGAACCAACCTCACTCACTCCTCCACTGCCCCCGAACCATTCAACCTCACTCACTCCTCCACTGCCCCTGAACCATTCAACCTCACTCCTCCACTGCACCCGAACCATTCAACCTCACTCATTTCTCCACTGCCCCCAAACCAACCTCAAGCACTCCGACTGCCCCCGAACCAACCTCACCCGCTCCTCCACTGCCCTCCCCCGAACCATTCAACTGAACGCACTCCTCCACTGCCCCCGAACCAACCTCATGCACTCCTCCACTGCCCCCGAACCAACCTCATGCACTCCTCCACTGACCCCGAACCAACCTCATGCACTCCTCCACTGACCCCGAACCAACCTCATGCACTCCTCCACTGCCCCCGAACCAACCTCACACTCCTTCACTGCCCCCAAACCAACCTCACGCACTCTCCACTGCCCCCGAACCAACCTCACGCACTCCTCCACTGCCCCCAAACCAATCTCACTCACTCCTCCAATGCCCCCCTCGAACCAAACGCACGCACTCCTCCACTGCCCCCCCGGACCAACCTCACCCACTCCTCCACTGCCCCCGACCAACCTCACCCACTCCTCCACTGCCCCCGAACCAACCTCACGCACTCCTCCACTGCCCCCGAACCAACCTCACGCACTCCTCCACTGCCTCCGAACCAACCTCACGCACTCTCCACTGCCCCCGAAATAACCTCACGTACTCCTTCCACTGCCCCGAACCAACCTCACGCACTCCTCCATTGCCCCGAACCAACCTCACGCACTCCTCCACTGCCCCCGAACCATTCAACCTCACGCACTCCTCCCCTGCCCCCCTCGAACCAAACGCACACACTCCTCCACTGCCCTCCCCGAACCATTCAACCGCACGCACTCCTCCACTGCCCCGAACCAACCTCACGCACTCCACTGCCCCGAACCAACCTCACGCACTCCACTGCCCCCGAACCAACCTCACGCACTCCACTGCCCCCGAACCAACCTCACGCACTGCTCCCCTGCCCCCCTCGAACCAACCTCACGCACACCTCCACTGCCCCCGAACCAACCTCACGCACTCCTCCACTGCCCCCCCCGAACCAACCTCACGCACTCCTCCACTGCCCCCCCGAACCAACCTCACGCACTCCACTGCCCCGAACCAACCTCACGCACTCCTCCACTGCCCCCGAACCAACCTCACGCACTCCTCCACTGCCCCGGAACCAACCTCACGCACGCCTCCACTGCCCCCGGACCAACCTCACCCACTCCTCCACTGCCCCCGGACCAACCTCACCCACTCCTCCACTGCCCCCGGACCAACCTCACCCACTCCTCCACTGCCCCCGGACCAACCTCACGCACTCCTCCACTGCCCCCGAACCAACCTCACGCACTCCTCCACTGCCCCCAAAATAACCTCACGTACTCCTCCACTGCCCCGAACCAACCTCACGCACTCCTCCATTGCCCCCGAACCAACCTCACACACTCCTCCACTGCCCCCGAACCATTCAACTCACGCACTCCTCCCCTGCCCCCCTCGAACCAAACGCACACACTCCTCCACTGCCCTCCCCCGAACCATTCAACTGCACGCACTCCTCCACTGCCCCCGAACCAACCTCACGCACTCCACTGCCCCCGAACCAACCTCACGCACTCCACTGCCCCCGAACCAACCTCACGCACTCCACTGCCCCCGAACCAACCTCACGCACTCCACTGCCCCCGAACCAACCTCACGCACTCCACTGCCCCCGAACCAACCTCACGCACTCCTCCACTGCCCCCGGACCAACCTCACGCACTCCTCCATTGCCCCCGAACCAACCTCACACACTCCTCCACTGCCCCCGAACCATTCAACCTCACGCACTCCTCCCCTGCCCCCTCGAACCAAACGCACACACTCCTCCACTGCCCTCCCCCGAACCATTCAACCGCACGCACTCCTCCACTGCCCCCGAACCAACCTCACGCACTCCACTGCCCCCGAACCAACCTCACGCACTCCACTGCCCCCGAACCAACCTCACGCACTCCTCCCCTGCCCCCCTCGAACCAACCTCACGCACTCCACTGCCCCCAAACCATTCAACCTCACGCACACCTCCACTGCCCCCGAACCAACCTCACGCACACCTCCACTGCCCCCGAACCAACCTCACGCACTCCTCCACTGCCCCCTCGAACCAAACGCACACACTACTCCACTGCCCTCCCCCGAACCATTCAACCGCACGCACTCCTCCACTGCCCCGAACCATCCTCACACACTCCTCCACTGCCCCGAACCAGTCAACCTCACGCACTCCTCCACTGCCCCCGAACCAACCTCACGCACTCCTCCACTGCCCCGAACCAACCTCACGCACTCCTCCACTGCCCCGAACCAGTCAACCTCACGCACTCCTCCACTGCCCCCGAACCAACCTCACGCACTCCTCCACTGCCCCGAACCAACCTCACGCACTCCTCCACTGCCCCGAACCATTCAACCTCACGCACTCCTCCACTGCCCCCGAACCAACCTTACGCACTCCTCCACTGCCCCCGAACCAACCTCACGCACTCCTCCACTGCCCCCGAACCAACTCCACGCACTCCTCCACTGCCCCCGAACCAACCTCACGCACTCCACTGCCCCCAAACCAACCTCACGCACTCCACTGCCCCCGAACCAACCTGACGCATTCCTCCACTGCCCCCGAACCAACCTGACGCATTCCTCCACTGCCCCCGAACCAACCTCACTCACTCCTCCACTGTCCCCGAACCAACCTCACGCACTCCTCCACTGCCCCTGAACCATTTAACCTCACGCACTCCTCCCCTGCCCCCCTCGTACCAAACGCACACACTCCTCCACTGCCCTCCCCCGAACCATTCAACCGCACGCACTCCTCCACTGCCCCCGAACCAACCTCACGCACTCCTCCACTGCCCCCGAACCAACCTCGCGCACTCCTCCACTGCCCCCCTCGAACCAAACGCATGCACTCCACTGCCCTCCCCCGAACCAGTCAACCGCACGCACTCCTCCACTGCCCTCCCCCGAACCAGTCAACCGCACGCACTCCTCCACTGCCCCCGAACCAACCTCACGCACTCCTCCACTGCCCCCGAACCAACCTCACGCACTCCTCCACTGCCCCCGAACCAACCTCACGCACTCCTCCACTGCCCCGAACCATTCAACCTCACGCACTCCTCCACTGCCCCCGAACCATTCAATCTCATGCACGCCTCCACTGCCCCCAAACCATTCAACCTCACGCAGTCCTCCAGTGTCCCGGAACCAACCTCACGCACTCCTCCACTGCACCCCCGAACCAGTCAACCTCACCCGCTCCTCCAACGCCCCCCCTCGAACCAACCGCACGCACTCCTCCACTGCCCTTCCCCCGAACCAACCTCACGCACTCCTTCCCTGCCCTCGAACAAACCTCACCCGCTCCTCCACTGCCCCCGAACCAACCTCACGCACTCCTCCACTGCCCTCCCCCGAACCATTCAACCTCACGCACTCCTCCACTGCCCTCCCCCGAACCATTCAACCTCACGCACTCCGTAACCTCAGGCCCTCCTCCACCAACCTTAGTCACTCCTTCACCCCTGCCCTCCTCCATTAACCATTCAACCTCACTCACTCCTTCACTCTCTGCCCCCTCTATGTCCTCCTTTTCTCCAGTCTCCGAGTAGGATGTCTCTGCACTTCTCATGTCCTCCTCTCCTCTCGATCCCGCCTCATTGCACTTTATTAGGTTTGTCTTACCAATTGTGGTCCCTGCATTGACTCATATTTTCAGCCTCTCCCTCCCCTCTGGAATCTTCCCCTCTACATTCAAACACGCTCTGATAACCCCCATTCTAAAGAAGCCTGTAACAGATTGTGACGGATCTCCGCTGGTCCGCCTGTCCTGGCTCTTCACACACCCCCTTACCGAGATCAACCCTGCCGCTGAGCTGCTCAGAACTCAGTGCCTCGAGCAGCCTGATCCGTAGCTTCAGACCCGCTTGGTCTGATCCTCTGCCCTTGTCAGGGTCGAGGGAACGGGAAGCAGGAACCAGATGTAGAAGCTATGACGAGGTACAGAATAGGGAGTATCCAGAAGAAGAGTCGAGACTTTCCAGGTTTGGTACACAATAAGGATGTATTAGAATTCGTTTAGCAGGTATACAACTCCTAAGAGAAGCAACGCTGTGGCAATGATAGTGTGTAAGGACTGGGTATATATAGGCAGCTGGGATGGTCACGCCCCTCTAAACGGTGATGATTCGCCTCCCTATTGGGTCCCATCTGGGAGGTAGGCTCACCCTGGGGGTGACCCCAGCCCCTGCCTGTCAAGGACTCAGCCACGCCCCCAACCTGTTAAAGGGAGTCTCTTGATCCGCACGCCGGTCTGGGCCACGCCCCCTCAAGCCGCGCGGTGAGGAGCCAGGCGCCGTGGCGTTCTGGGGCTCCAAATCGGCACCATGACAGGCCCCACCGGCCGCTCGGACCAGGCGTGACCCGCTCAATGCCGGAGGAGGCGATCCCTGCGATCGGGGCAACGCTACTGCGACCACCGCAGGCGAGGGTCTAGGCCGCGAGGCGGCACCAGGTGGGTCCCGAGGTCGCCGAGATCCCGCGTTAGGGCGTGACAGAACCCCCCCGAAGGAGCGCCCCCCAGGAGCGACCAGGGCCCGGTCTGCGCGGGTGCAAGCGATGAAATGCCCGGAGGAGAGCAGGAGCATGCACGTGCTGAACCGGTTCCCAAGACCGCTCCTCAGGGCCATACCCTTTCCAATGCACATAATATTGGAGCCTGCCCCTATGCAGACGGGAATCAAGAATCCCGCCAATTTCATATTCCAGGGAATCCGACACCACAGAGGGAGGTGGAGGAGCGGGAGAGCGGCCGATGAAAGGTTCGGGATGATACGACTTAAAAAGGGAGACATGGAAAACGGGGTGTATCTTGTATGAGTCCGGCAGTTGAAGACGAAAGGCAACAGAGTTAATTTTCTTAAGGATTCGAAACGGACCTACGAACTTAGGACCCAGTTGTTTGGATGGACAGGGCAACTGAAGGTTCTTTGTGCAGAGGAGGACCATGTCTCCGATTTGGAAATCCGGAGCAGGTCGTCGCCGTTTATCCGCAGCTCTTTTGTACGTCTCTTGAGCAGCTTGTAAGGTAATAGCGGCCAGGCGGAATCCCTTCTTGAGGACAAGAAGGCGATTGGTCGCTTCAGGTACAGTGGTAGTTACAGGGATATTCGGAATAGCAGTAGGATGGAATCCGTAGTTTACATAGAACGGAGAGGAGTGTATGGAAGAGTGTTTACGAGAGTTGTACGAGAATTCTGTTGAGGGCAGGAGGTCGAGCCAGTCATCCTGGGAGGAAGGAAGTGTAACAACGTAGGTGTTGTTCAAGAATTTGGTTGACCCGTTATGTTTGTCCGTTTGTTTGTGGATGGAAGGATGAAGAGAGATTCCGCTGTATTCGTAATAAGGAGCAAAAGGCTTTCCAGAACTTAGACGTGAACTGGGTTCCCCTGTCCGTCGTTATAGTATCGGGAATTCCATGGAAACGGAAGATATGGGTAAAAAATAAGGAAGCGGTTTCTCCGGCAGTCGGTAATTTTTTACTCGGAATGAAGTGTGCCATTTTAGTCAATCTATCGACAACCACCATGATGGTGTTAAAACCTTTGGACGGAGGCAGGTCTACAATGAAGTCCATGGTTAGTTGCGTCCACGGTCTGTTTGGGACTGGTAAGGGGCAGAGTAAACCCGCGGTTTTGGTATGGTTGACTTTTGTTCTGAGACATGTAGGGCATGATTGAACGTATTGTTTGACACTGAGCTCCACAGAGGGCCACCAAAACTGTCGAAGAATCAAATCCAAGGTCGCTTGTATGCCTGGGTGTCCAGCCTGTGGAGAATCATGACATGTATGTAAGACGTCGAAGCGAGCTTCTTCTGGTACGAAGATACGATCCCGGATAATATGAAGACCTTCAGGATTCACGTTTAAAGAAGTGGTTGCGGTTAGGGTGCGAATTTTGTCATATACGGGGTGGATGATGCCGAGGAAACATTTTGAAGGTAGTATTGATGAGGGGATAGAAGGAATGCTACATGAGTGATGGATGCGAGACAGGGCGTCGGCCTTACCATTTTTCTGACCCGGTCTGTAGGTGACATGAAAAACAAAACGAGCAAAAAAGAGAGCCCAGCGGGCTTGTCTTGGTTTGAGGCGTTTGGCAAAACGCAGATACGCGAGGTTTTTATGGTCTGTATAGACAGTGATCGGGTGTGAGGCACCCTCTAGTAGGTGACGCCATTCTTCAAGCCCTCTTTTGATTGCTAACAACTCGCAGTCCCCTATGTCGTAGTTGATCTCAGCCGGACTGAGTTTTTTCGAACAATGCGCCACTGGGTGAAGGAGTCCATCGGCAGCACGTTGAGAAAGGATCGCCCCAGTGGCTACTTCGGAGGCGTCCACCTCCAAAAAATAAAGGTGTTTGGGGGTTGGGCATGGAGAGGATAGGAGTAGTAGAAAAACGGATACGGAGGTTATCAAATGCCAATTGAGCTTCTGGAGTCCATTTGAAGGGTATCCCGGTCTTGGTAAGGATGGTTAATGGATGTACTATCTTAGAGAAATTTTTTATAAACCTCCGGTAAAAATTGGCAAACCCCAGGAATCGTTGTACTGCCTTGCGGGTATCAGGAACGGGCCAGGACAAGATGGCCTCTACTTTTTTAGGATCCATCTCGATCTGTCCTGGAGAAAGCACAAACCCGAGAAAATCCACCTTCGTTGTCTCAAATAAAGCATTTCTCGAGTTTGGCATATAGTTTGTTGTCGCGGAGTCGTTGAAGAACAATACGCATGTGGGAGCGGTGGTCTTCGAGGGACGAAGAGAAAACAAGGATGTCGTCGAGATAGGTGACGACAAAACAATCAAGGAGGTCTCTGAAGACATCATTTATGAAATGTTGGAAGGTGGCCGGTGCGTTACACAGTCCGTAGGGCATGACTGTGTATTCAAAGTGGCCGTAGCGTGATCGGAATGCGGTTTTCCACTCGTCGTCTTGTTTCATCCTGACGAGATTGTAGGCCCCGCGTAGATCCAGTTTGGAATATATTTTGGCGCCTTTTAATCTCTCTAACAGTTCTGGTATGAGAGGCAAGGGATATCGTTTTTTTACCGTTATCTTATTGAGGTCTCGTAGTCTACGCATGGCCTTAACCCTCCAACCTTTTTATCCACAAAAAAGATGCCGGCTCCTGCCGGAGAGGTAGAAGGGCGAATGAATCCTTTTTCAAGGTTTTCTTTTATATATTCCTTTAACACAGTTAGCTCCGGTTCTGCTAGGGGGTAGATACGGCCAAAGGGAATGGCGGTCCCAGGAAGGAGATCTATAGGACAGTCATAAGGACGGCTTGGTGGTAGTGTCTCGGCTTTTTGTTTATCAAATACATCGTGGAACTCATGGTAGGCCTTGGGAAAGCAGATGTTGGTCTGTACCATATCTTTATCAAGTATGGACATCACAGCGTGTGTTTTCTGGAGACATGTTTGTTTACAACGAGGAGACAGAAACGACACTGATGCGGACGACCAGAGTATGTAAGCGTCGTGTTGTTTAAGCCATGGAAGGCCGAGTATGACCAGGTATAGGGGTGAGGAGACAATATCAAAGCATAATGTCTCGGAATGCTCAGAACCTATGGTGACTTGTAACGGTATGGTTTCGTGTGTTATGGGTCCAGATTGCAAATGAGAGCCATCAACTAGTTGAACGCACACAGGAAAGGCTTTATTTTGAATGGGAATAGACAAATGTGAAGACAATTTTTTATCTAGAAAGCATCCACTAGCTCCTGAGTCCACCATGGCTTATGCTATAGCAGGATTCCCTCGCCACTGTAATAAGATGGGGAGCAGTAAGAGAGGGAGGGATTCTTGATGATGTATGGCATGCAATGTATGACATGAGGAATGAGCTTACCCCTTCTTGAACCATTTCTGATAGGACAATTACGAACTAGATGACTGGCTTCAGCACAATAGAGGCATAGATGGAGTTGGCGACAGCGGTCTACTTCGGCTCTGGGTAGACGTCCGTTGACCAGGCCGATCTGCATGGGTTCGACCGAGGAACCTGGGTTAGACACCGGGACCAATGCTGTGGAAGCAGAAGGTTGTTCAGACTGATTAGAGATGGGTCTAGGTATCCAAGGGATTGCAGCTCCCCTTTCCTGACGTCTCTCTCTCATTCTGCGATCCACCAGAATACAGAAATCAATTAGGGCCTCCATATTAGGTGGTATGCCGACTCTAGCCAACTCATCTTTGAGGTGGTCCGCCAATCCTAAGCGGAATTGATCTAATAGTGCCGTGTCATTCCATCCCGTTCTGTCTGATGGGAAAAGTGGCAAATTCTGTTATGTACTCTCTGACAGGCCTACGGCCCTGTTTAAGGGTCCGGATGACCGTTTGGGCTGTATCGCGTTGGTGTGGGTTCTCTATACATTGATTCCAAAGCACGGGAAAATGAAGCCCAGGTATCTAGAGAAGGATCATTTTGGCGAAGAAGTGTGTGAGCCCATATCTTTTCGGTCCCCACCGAGTGAGATAACTGCTCTGACCCTTATGAATTCTGAGTTATAGTTCGAGGTTTGAGAGAGAATAAGACATGGCAGTCTAAAATGAAAGTCTCGAACTTGGAACAATCCCCAAAGAAGCGGTCAGGCAGGGGAACTTGAGGTTCTGGGGTGGTCTCAGCGATGGGTTGGGGTGCAACGAGATCGTCACCAGGATCGTAAGGAGGTGGGGGACCCATTGCATGGAATTGGTCTCGCAGTTGCTGTTGCTCCGCATGTAATTCCTGAATGGTTCTGGTGAGACCGGTAACTTGAAGAGTTAGGGCTTGTTGTTACCGCCTCTGCAACTTCTACGGGTTCCATAGTGTGGCCACAGCGTACTGTCAGGGTCGAGGGAACGGGAAGCAGGAACCAGGTGTAGAAGCTATGACGAGGTACAGAATAGGGAGTATCCAGAAGAAGAAGAGTCGAGACTTTCCAGGTTTGGTACACAATAAGGATGTATTAGAATTCGTTTAGCAGGTATACAACTCCTAAGAGAAGCGACGCTGTGGCAATGATAGTGTGTAAGGACTGGGTTATATATAGGCAGCTGGGATGGTCACGCCCCTCTAAACGGTGATGATTCGCCTCCCTATTGGTCCCATCTGGGAGGTAGGCTCACCCTTGGGGCGATCCCAGCCCCTGCCTGTCAAGGACTCAGCCACGCCCCCCAACCTGTTAAAGGGAGTCTCTTGATCCGCACGCCGGTATGGGCCACGCCCCCTCAAGCCGTGCGGTGAGGAGCCAGGCGCCGTGGCGTTCTGGGGCTCCAAATCGGCGCCATGACAGGCCCCACTGGCCGCTCGGACCAGGCGTGACCCGCTCAACGCCGGAGGAGGCGATCCCTGCGATCGGGGCAGCGCTACTGCGACCACCGCAGGCGAGGGTCTAGGCCGCGAGGCGGCACCAGGTGGGTCCCGAGGTCGCCGAGATCCCGCGTTGGGGCGTGACAGCCCTGGAGCCTTTAAAATGACTTTTCAGATGGCTGCTCCATGCCTTCTGAGTAGGGGAAGTAAGAGCACCCCGGAAGAGACACCAGACAGGCTGTATGTTCAATCAGGAATAACAACCTTTTTTGAAAAACACCAGTATTTATGCACAGGTCCAACAGAGATCATTTGAATAGATCAAACTCCCTTTGAAACCACTAGGAGATTCCACCTGAACATAATTACAAACATTACTGAGCTTCAGTTATCACACACCTCATTTACATAATCCATTGTTCTAACAGATCAGATTGGGACAGTGTTTGCTAGTCAAGGGTAGATTCATGATTCCTCAAACATGCAAACAGATAAACAGACAAAGAGAAAAGCCTTCTTGCATAATCACACATTACTCAAACATTCCGCACAAAAGAGGGCATTGAAAATAACCTCAGACTATAACTTCAAAACACATCTCCAAGTTCACATTTACATACAGTAATAAAAGTACATTTGAACTAAATCCAAGCATTTTACAGAACATTAAACACCACACAATATATAAGGTTGAAGCGGGGAGCGTTAGGTCAGTTCCATGACACAGATCTCAGTACCCCGACAGGGTCACATCGGTCAATACCGCTTCCCTGCTGGACACTCATGTTCTCCCCAGGCAGACTCTTGTGCCGCCCTCCAGTCCTCAGAGGAAGCTTAAAGACCGGGAAACATAGAGAGCCCTCTAGCATACGCCAGAAAAAAGACGAGGCTGTAGATCTGGAGGTTTTTCGGGGTCAGAAAAGAAGACTTAATTGGGGACCTTCACACATATTTATAAGCTCAAACAAGGATCGTTTACAGACACAAAACGTAACCTCAAGAATAGAATAAACATTCGCTCAACATTCCTAGACAGACAGGACAATACAATTGTGATTGGCAAACAGATAAAAGGGCAGTGTTTGCCTGACAAAGCAGGTTAAACAACTACTCAAATATACAGAAGCTATTAACACATTCCTGAGACAGGGTTAGCCTTCCAGCATACCCTATCAGCAGATAACAGAAACACATGGATCAGACAATTGACAGATAGACAAAAACATTATTCTTGCATAACACAGATTACACACAAGAGAGGCCAAGGAAACGATAGAGAACATCAGACCTGCACCCCCAATTAACAAATATTGCACCCCAAGTCCAAAGTGATTTATGTCACAAAGCCATCTCTTGTTCCCACCTCCCTCTCAAACTAATGTCACATCTATGTGCTCCCTTTTGCCTCTAAAATCTTAGAACGTCTGGTCTAGAACCAGCTCACCGGTTTCCTCGTTGCTAACTATCTACTCGATCCCCACCAATCCGGCTTTCACTCCCAGCGTCCACTGAGACGGCTCTGACTAAAGTGACTGAGCAGCGACTAAAGGCCGAATAGTTGGTCTATGAATTGGGGTTTGTGATTTGGGATTTGCGTCTGAACAATTAAGGTGAGGGTCTGTGATTAAGGGGGGTGGGCTGTGATTCGGGGGGGATGGGCTGTGATTAAGGGGGTGGGCTGTGATTGGGGGGGTGGGCTGTGGTTCGAAGTGTCTGTTTCATACCGAGGAACACAGCTTGGGGAGCAGCGGTCCACCTCCCATGTGGCAAACAGGTTCATGGGCACCGGAAGTGATGCAGCTCCAGCCATCTCCACAGATCCAGGCATTCCCGGGCCGGGATCCCCCCCACGAGCAAACCCCAACGTGGTGGAACCGCCATTCCCGGGCAAACTGAGAGCAGCGCTGGGGTGAGAAAGGCTGACAAGGAGGCCTCCACCTCTCTCCACCATCACAGATGCAGGACACGACCTGTGGGAAGAGAGAGACACTGAGAAACAGAGGCGCACACACTTTGAGCACACACACACACACACACACACACACTGGAGAAACAGAGGCGCACATGCTGAGCAACAGAGACGCACACACTGAGAGCACGCACACGCTGAGAAACAGACGCACACGCTGAGCAACAGAGACGCACACGCTGAGAAACAGAGACGCACACGCTGAGAAACAGAGAAGCACACGCTGAGAAACAGAGACGCACACGCTGAGAGCACGCACACGCTGAGAAACAGGCGCACACGCTGAGAAACAGATGCACACGCTGAGAAACAGATGCACACGCTGAGAAACAGATGCAAACGCTGAGAAACAGGAGGCGCACACGGTGAGAAACAGATGCGCACACGGTGAGAAACAGATGCGCACACGGTGAGAAACAGATGCGCACACACTGGGAAACAGAGGCGCACACACTGGGAAACAGAGGCGCACACGCTGAGAGCACACGCTGAGAAACAGAGACGCACACGCTGAGAAACAGACGCACACACTGAGAGCACGCACACGCTGAGAAACAGACGCACACGCTGAGAAACAGAGACACACACGCTGAGCAACAGAGACGCACACACTGAGAGCACGCACACGCTGAGAAACAGAGGCGCACACACTGGGAAACAGAGGCGCACACGCTGAGAGCACGCACACGCTGAGAGCACGCACACGCTGAGAAACAGGCGCACACGCTGAGAAACAGATGCACACGCTGAGAAACAGATGCACACGCTGAGAAACAGATGCAAACGCTGAGAAACAGGAGGCGCACACGGTGAGAAACTGATGCGCACACGGTGAGAAACAGATGCGCACACGGTGAGAAACAGATGCGCACACACTGGGAAACAGAGGCGCACACACTGGGAAACAGAGGCGCACACGCTGAGAGCACACGCTGAGAAACAGAGACGCACACGCTGAGAAACAGACGCACACACTGAGAGCACGCACACGCTGAGAAACAGACGCACACGCTGAGAAACAGAGACACACACGCTGAGCAACAGAGACGCACACACTGAGAGCACGCACACGCTGAGAAACAGAGGCGCACACACTGGAAACAGAGGCGCACACGCTGAGAGCACGCACACGCTGAGAGCACGCACACGCTGAGAAACAGGCGCACACGCTGAGAAACAGATGCACACGCTGAGAAACAGATGCACACGCTGAGAAACAGATGCAAACGCTGAGAAACAGGAGGCGCACACGGTGAGAAACAGATGCGCACACGGTGAGAACAGATGCGCACACGGTGAGAAACAGATGCGCACACACTGGGAAACAGAGGCGCACACACTGGAAACAGAGGCGCACACGCTGAGAGCACACGCTGAGAAACAGAGACGCACACGCTGGAAACAGACGCACACACTGAGAGCACGCACACGCTGAGAAACAGACGCACACGCTGAGAAACAGACGCACACGCTGAGAAACAGAGACACACACGCTGAGCAACAGAGACGCACACACTGAGAGCACGCACACGCTGAGAAACAGAGGCGCACACACTGGGAAACAGAGGCGCACACGCTGAGAGCACGCACACGCTGAGAAACAGACGCACACGCTGAGAAACAGAGGCGCACATGCTGAGAAACAGAGGCGCACATGCTGAGAAACAGAGGCGCACATGCTGAGAAACAGAAGCGCACATGCTGAGCAACAGAGACGCACACCCAGAGCACGCACACGCTGAGAAACAGACGCACACGCGGAGAAACAGAGACGCACACGCGGAGCAACAGAGACGCACACACTGAGAGCACGCACACGCTGAGAAACAGAGGCGCACACACTGGGAAACAGAGGCGCACACGCTGAGAGCACGCACACACTGAGAGCACACACACGCTGAGAAACAGAGGCGCACACGCTGAGAAACAGATGCAAACGCTGAGAAACAGGAGGCGCACACGGTGAGAAACAGATGCGCGCACATGGTGAGAAACAGAGGCGCACACACTGGGAAACAGAGGCGCACACGCTGAGAGCACACGCTGATCAAACAGACGCACACGCTGAGAAACAGAGACGCACACACTGAGAGCACGCACACGGTGAGAAACAGATGCAAACGCTGAGAAACAGGAGGCGCACACGGTGAAAAACAGATGCGCACACACTGGGAAACAGAGGCGCACACGCTGAGAGCACACGCTGAGAAACAGACGCACACACTGAGAGCACGCACACGCTGAGAAATAGAGGCGCACACAGAGGCGCACACGCTGAGAAACAGAGGCGCACACGCTGAGAAACAGAGGCGCACATGCTGAGAAACAGAGGCGCACATGCTGAGAAACAGAGGCGCACATGCTGAGAAAAAGAGGCGCACATGCTGAGAAACAGAAGCGCACATGCTGAGCAACAGAGACGCACACCCAGAGCACGCACACGCTGAGAAACAGACGCACACGCGGAGAAACAGAGACGCACACGCGGAGCAACAGAGACGCACACACTGAGAGCACGCACACGCTGAGAAACAGAGGCGCACACACTGGGAAACAGAGGCGCACATGCTGAGCAGCACGCTGAGAGCACGCACACACTGAGAGCACACACACGCTGAGAAACAGAGGCGCACACGCTGAGAAACAGATGCAAACGCTGAGAAACAGGAGGCGCACACGGTGAGAAACAGATGCGCGCACACGGTGAGAAACAGAGGCGCACACACTGGGAAACAGAGGCGCACACGCTGAGAGCACACGCTGAGAAACAGACGCACACACTGAGAGCACGCACACGCTGAGAAATAGAGGAGCACACAGAGGCGCACACGCTGAGAAACAGAGGCGCACACGCTGAGAAACAGAGGCGCACACGCTGAGAAACAGACGCACAAGCTGAGAAACAGACGCACAAGCTGAGAAACAGACGCACAAGCTGAGAAACAGACGCACAAGCTGAGAAACAGAGGCGCACAAGCTGAGAAACAGAGGCGCACAAGCTGAGAAACAGAGGCGCACACGCTGAGAAACAGACGCACACACTGAGAGCACGCACACGCTGAGAAACAGGAGGCGCACATGGTGAGAAACAGATACGCACACACTGGGAAACAGAGGCGCACACGCTGAGAGCACACGCTGAGAAACAGACGCACACGCTGAGAAACAGAGACGCGCACGCTGAGAAACAGAGGCGCACACGCTGAGAAACAGAGGCGCACACGCTGAGAAACAGAGGCGCACACGCTGAGAAACAGAGGCGCACACGCTGAGAAACAGAGGCGCACACGCTGAGAAACAGACGCACACGCTGAGAAACAGAGGCGCACACGGTGAGAAACAGATGCGCACACACGGTGAGAAACAGAGGTGCACACGCTGAGAGCACACACTGAGAAACCGAGGCGCTGAGAAACAGGCGCACACACTGAGAAACAGAGGCGCACGCTGAGAAACAGACGCACACGCTGAGAGCACACACACGCTGAGAAATAGAGGCGCACACACTGAGAAACAGAGGCGAACACGCTGAGAAACAGGAGCACATGCTGAGAAACAGGAGCACATACTGAGAAACAGAGACGCACACACTGAGAAGAAGGAAACACGCTGAGAAACAGAGGCGCACACGCTGAGAACCAGACGCACACGCTGAGAACCAGACGCACACGCTGAGAACCAGACGCACACGCTGAGAACCAGACGCACACGCTGAGAAACAGAGGCGCACACGCTGGGAAACAGAGGCGCACACGCTGAGAGCACACACTGAGAAACAGAGGCGCACACACTGCGAAACAGAGACGCACACACTGAGAGCACGCACACACTGAGAGCACGCACACGCTGAGAAACAGAGGTGCACACGTTGAGAAACAGAGGCGCACACGCTGAGAAACAGAGGCGCACACGCTGAGAAACAGAGGCGCACACGCTGAGAAACAGAGGCGCACACGCTGAGAAACAGAGGCGCACACGCTGAGAAACAGAGGCGCACACGCTGAGAAACAGAGGCGCACACGCTGGGAAACTGAAAGGTATTTTAATATGATAGGTAGTTTTTGCATTAGTGTGAAATCCCCCCCTCCTTGTTCCAGCACGGTGTCTGTTCAATTTCGTTTCCTCTCGAGGCTAGTCAGCGGGGTGATGGAAATAGATATCCTGTGTTAACTTAGAAATGCCAGCGAAATCTTTGTTACATGATGTAGAAATGTATCTGCTCTGATTGGTTGTTGTATCACATTCCTTTGTTGGGAGTGAACACTGCAGGAAGTTTTTATATAACGAACATTTCTATTGGATGTTGAAACAATAAACGAACCTGACAGACTACGGACTGATCAGATGATAATCTGCCATATCTCGGTGTGGTTGTGTCTATCGTCTCCTCTGATCAGAGTCGCGCAGCGCCTTACTTCGGTTTTGATATATAAGAAGAAACTTGAAAAAGGTTTATGGTAATTATAATGGAAATCTAGAATTTAACAGGAACAGAGGCGCACACGCAGAGAGCACACACTGAGAAACAGAGGCGCGCACACACTGAGAGCACGCACACACTGCGAAACCGAGGCGCTGAGAAACAGGCGCACACACTGAGAAACAGAGGCACACGCTGAGAAACAGACGCACACGCTGAGAAACAGACGCACACGCTGAGAAACAGACGCACACGCTGAGAAACAGACGCACATGCTGAGAAACAGACGCACACGCTGAGAAACAGACGCACACGCTGAGAAACAGATGCACATGCTGAGAAACAGACGCACACGCTGAGAGCACACACACGCTGAGAAATAGAGGCGCACACACTGAGAAACAGAGGCGCACATGCTGAGAAACAGACGCACATGCTGAGAGCACGCACACGCTGAGAAACAGAGGGGCACATGCTGAGAAACAGACGCAGATGCTGAGCAACAGATGCACACGCTGAGAGCACGCACACGCTGAGAAACAGAGGTGCACACGCTGAGAAACAGACGCACACGCTGAGAAACAGACGCACACGCTGAGAAACAGACGCACACGCTGAGAAACAGACGCACACGCTGAGAAACAGACGCACACGCTGAGAAACAGACGCACACGCTGAGAAACAGACGCACATGCTGAGAAACAGAGGCACACGCTGAGAAACAGAGGCACACGCTGAGAAACAGAGGCACACGCTGAGAAACAGAGGCGCACACGGTGAGAAACAGACGCACATGCTGAGAAACAGACGCAGATGCTGAGAAACAGATGCACACGCTGAGAGCACGCACACGCTGAGAAACAGGTGCACACGCTGAGAAACAGAGGCGCACACGCTGAGAAACAGAGGCGCACACGCTGAGAAACAGAGGCGCACACAGCTGAGAAACAGAGGCGCACACGTTGAGAGCACGCACACACTGCGAAACCGAGGCGCTGAGAAACAGACGCACACGCTGAGAAACAGACGCACACGCTGAGAAACAGACGCACACGCTGAGAGCACACGGTGAGAAACAGAGGCGCACACGGTGAGAAACAGAGGCGCACACGGTGAGAAACAGAGGCGCACACGGTGAGAAACAGATGCAAACGCTGAGAAACAGATGCAAACGCTGAGAAACAGATGCAAACGCTGAGAAACAGGAGGCGCACACACTGGGAAACAGAGGCGCACACGCGAAAGCACACACTGAGAAACAGAGGTGCACACGCTGAGAAACAGAGGCGCGCACACACTGAGAGCACGCACACACTGCGAAACCGAGGCGCTGAGAAACAGGCGCACACGCTGAGAAACAGACGCACACGCTGCGAAACAGAGGAGCACGTGCTGAGAAACAGACGCACACGCTGAGAAACAGAGGCGCACACGCTGAGAAACAGAGGCGCCCACGCTGAGAAACAGAGGCGCACACGCTGAGAAACAGAGGAGCACACGCTGAGAAACAGAGGAGCACACGCTGAGAAACAGGAGCACACGCTGAGAAACAGAGGAGCACACGCTGAGAAACAGAGGAGCACACGCTGAGAAACAGAGGAGCACACGCTGAGAAACAGAGGAGCACACGCTGAGAAACAGGAGCACACGCTGAGAAACAGGAGCACACGCTGAGAAACAGGAGCACACGCTGAGAAACAGGAGCACACGCTGAGAAACAGAGGAGCACACGCTGAGAAACAGAGGAGCACACGCTGAGAAACTGAGGAGCACACGCTGAGAAACTGAGGAGCACACGCTGAGAAACTGAGGAGCACACGCTGAGAAACTGAGGAGCACACGCTGAGAAACAGAGGAGCACACGCTGAGAAACAGAGGAGCACACGCTGATAAACAGAGGAGCATGCTGAGAAACAGAGGAGCATGCTGAGAAACAGAGGAGCATGCTGAGAAACCGAGGCGCACACGCTGACAGCACACACTGAGAAACAGAGACGCGCACGCTGAGAAACAGAGACGCGCACGCTGAGAAACAGACGCGCACACGCTGAGAAACAGAGGCGCACACGCTGAGAAACAGAGGCGCACACGCTGAGAAACAGAGGCGCACACGCTGAGATACAGAGGCGCACACGCTGAGATACAGAGGCGCACACGCTGAGATACAGAGGCGCACACGCTGAGAAACAGAGGCGCACACGCTGAGAAACAGAGGCGCACACGCTGAGAAACAGAGGCGCACACGCTGAGAAACAGAGGCGCACACGCTGAGAAACAGACGCACACGCTGAGAAACAGACGCACAAGCTGAGAAACAGACGCACAAGCTGAGAAACAGACGCACAAGCTGAGAAACAGACGCACACGCTGAGAAACAGAGGCGCACACGCTGACAAACAGAGGTGCACACGCTGAGAAATAGGCGCACACGCTGAGAAATAGGTGCACACGCTGAGAAACAGGCGCACACGCTGAGAAACAGACGCACACGCTGAGAAACAGACGCACAAGCTGAGAAACAGACGCACAAGCTGAGAAACAGACGCACACGCTGAGAAACAGGCGCACACGCTGACAAACAGAGGTGCACACGCTGAGAAATAGGCGCACACGCTGAGAAATAGGTGCACACGCTGAGAAACAGGCGCAAACGCTGAGATACAGAGGCGCAAACGCTGAGATACAGAGGCGCAAACGCTGAGATACAGAGGCGCAAACGCTGAGATACAGAGGCGCACACGCTGAGATACAGAGGCGCACACGCTGAGATACAGAGGCGCACACGCTGAGATACAGAGGCGCACACGCTGAGAAACAGAGGCGCACACGCTGAGAAGAGGCGCACACACTGGGAAACAGAGGCGCACACGCTGAGAGCACGCACACACTGAGAGCACGCACACACTGAGAAACAGAGGCGCTGAGAAACAGAGGCGCACACACTGAGAGCACACACATGCTGAGAAACAGAGGCGCACATGCTGAGAAACAGAGGCGCACACGCTTAGAGCACGCACACACTGAGAGCACGCACACACTGAGAGCACGCACACACTGAGAAACAGAGGCGCTGAGAAACAGAGGCGCACACACTGAGAGCACACACATGCTGAGAAACAGAGGCGCACATGCTGAGAAACAGAGGCGCACATGCTGAGAAACAGAGGCGCACATGCTGAGAAACAGAGGCGCACATGCTGAGAAACAGGGGCGCACATGCTGAGAAACAGGGGCGCACATGCTGAGAAACAGGGTTGCGCATGCTGAGAAACAGGGGCGCACACGCTGAGAAACAGAGGCGCACACGCTGAGAAACAGGCGCACACACTGAGAAACAGACGCACACACTGAGAGCACGCTGTCATGGAGCTGATGTAACGCTCCATGCTTCAAACCCCAAGAGACTTTATGTTCATTTATATCGTGTGATTTTAAATATATTTTACATCGTTTGGTTTTAGTTTAAATTAGTTTAGTGTAAAATGGCGTAGCTTTAGTTTTAAATATACTTATATTCCTGTAGGTAAAGGTGTTTTTGTGTAGCCAGTAAACAAGCTTTACTGCTGTGTAATTTATGCTACACGGTTTTTCCCCTTATCTGGCTGCATGTTTGATTCAAGAAGTCTGGGATAGTGTTTGTTATTTAATCTGATGTGTTAGAACAATAGATTATGCAAATGTTGTGTGAGCTAAAGGCTAAAGAACGTAAAGAAGAATGTTTATTGTAAATACCTATCTGACATAATGTAATTAGCATATTGGTAGGACGATGTGCGTCATTTATGCAAATTATGGCTGTTGGATTTCAGCATAAATTGTGGCGTTTTGGTTCATTAAAAGTCATAACTCTCAAGAGACTGAGACAGAGAGAGAATCCTGTTTTAAAGCATACAGCCGCGTCTGGTGTTTTATTTCAGCGACGCTACACTATACATTCAACCTCAGAAGGCACCGAGCGGCCTTCTGGAAATTCCTAACGGCTCCAGGACAGAGGAACAGAAGCAGGCGGGTCAAGCTGCTCGAGGCGCTGAGGACAGTGCTCCCAGTAGCCGGGCTGACCGCAACGAAGGGGTGTCTGGAGAGTCAGGACAGAAGGAAGAGAACGGTTCCGTCACATTGGTGGCAAGCGGTGTGGATGGAGGCTATCCAACACCAATACACCCCGAGATGGCGAACTATACAGCCTGCAAGCAGGACACCCTGAAGGACCTGCTGGAGAGCCATGGAAGGAACGAATACTGAAGTAAGGGTCAAAGGCACAAGTGTGGTGCAACCCGAGCGAGTGGAGATGTGTCCCCGCTGAGAGAGACCGCAGAGGTTTTTGCCTGCGTGAAAGAAAACCGCCTACAGAGGACTATGGATCAGGACAGCTCATTTATTCCTTATGAGCAGAGAATCACAGAGGACATTCAGCTGTGGAGACCCCGAGTGTTGGGGCCTCAGCCCACTGTGAGCCATGGAGACCAGTTGGTGCACTGGCTGCGTGCCGCACCTCGATCTAGAGTGCAAATACGAGGACTTGCTGCAATGTGTGAGTGAGGAGGATTGGGAAACTGACGAGAAGCCTCCCCCCAGGCTATGTGTTCCGCGGTCCTGGCCCAGCATGGATCTACTTTAAAGGGGGGAGACAATTATGGCAGTCCACAGGCTGCCAGACATGCAGAATTGTGCAGCATCCAGGGGCGCTACCTGGACGTTTATGAGGACTCTGCCTTTTGGCCCACGCTAAAGGGACTCGCTGCTGAGGAATGGGCACTCGAAATGGACTTAAAAAGTTTGCAGACTGCAGCCCAGCTACAAGTCCTAGAGACCCCTGGAGGAAGCCTCCCCCCACCAGCCAGCAGGAAGCGGAAGAAAAAGAGGGGTGTCCGAGCCAAAGCAGATCAAAGCAAGACACCGTCACAGCCCGAGGATTACAGCATTAAGCCATCTTCCAGCGGGCAGTATCAGGTCACCAGAGAGACTGGCACCCAGGCTGTTCCCCTCATGAGAGATGGGGCCACAAAGACAACGGACGATCTGGTCAGCTTGTAACAGGTTGAATTACTTGCTGCTCGGGCACAGATAATAGCCCTGACAGAGTCATTGCAAGACCATCAGACCGAACTGTCACGGAGGAGATGGTCGCTGCATGGAAGTGCAAGGTCAGTCACTATACAAAAATTGTCATCCCAGCTGCAGGTCTGTTTGGACTGTAACCACACCCTACACAAGGAGCTCAGTAAAGCCCACGCTCAAATAGAGAAGCTGGAGCGCGGCTCCCGTGTAACGATTGAAAAGCTGGAGGACGAGCGGCGAACTGGAGCGGCTCTACACGCAGAGGTGACCACTTGCCAGGTTCGTCTGGAGCTCTGGGAACAGGAGTTGGGGCAGACACAGCTCTCCCGGGACACTATGCAGGCACGTGCCTGTGAGCAGGAGGAGGAAATACAGTTGCTCCAGAACCAGCTCCAGCTGTGCCAACATCAGCTGCTAGAAGCAGACGCAGCTCGGAAAGAGAGCCTTGCTCAAGCCCAGGCAAGCGAGGCAGAGGTAAGACACCTGACACACCAACTGGGTGTATTGGCGCAGGAGCACCAGGGCACTGCCAGTCACCTGAGGGCTGAGCTCAATGGGACACGAGCACAGTGCCTACAGCTTCAACACGTGCTTTCCCTGCTACAAGCCGCTAGCACACACTTGCCCACTCCAGAGGAGAGCAGCACAATGGGGGATCAAATCATTGCCCCTGTTATATTTGGCACGAATGAAAGCGTGTACCCAGTGTTGCTGGAGGTGGATGCTGTGCTGGCATCAGAGTGTGCCTTGTCCCCAACGAAGATGGAGACCCCCCAGCACTCCACCCCTATGACCCAAGGTACTACCAGAGAGGGGACCTCTTCTCACCTGTACAAGAGACCAGGAGAACCGGTGAGTGACTACCCTGAGAGGCAATCAAGTTCCTGGCCCCAGGAAGAATTGCGCCCTTTTGGGATTGTGGGGATTGCTGTGGGCTGGGCCCTTTCTAAATGTTCAGGAGGGAGCAGCAGCAGAAGGAGAGACTGGGGACTTGGATTGTTGACGGTGTTCTGGTCCTGGACCGCAGAGGGGCCCTGGAGACAGAAAGATGTGGGGGGGGGGAATTCCAGTATGCCCGCTAGAAAACGTTTTGTGTCTGTGGACTGTGGTGGCCTGTTGCCTGGCAGACACTACAGCAGTGAGTCCTTGGGAGCACTGGACAAGAGGGTTGGCTTGCCTCTTGCCCCGGGACTATGGACCCACAACCCTCCAGCGACTGTCAGACCACGCTGACTTTGCTTATGTGCCCGCAACCTGGAACTTTGAAGATGGCACAGAAAAGGGACAAGGTGAGAGATCTCGTCAGTGGCAAGTGATCCGTTTGGGATCTAAGATTGCCCTGCCGTTCTGGAAGGGGGGACATATGTCATGGAGCTGACGTAACGCTCCACGCTTCAAACCCCAAGAGACTTTATGTTCAATTGTATCGTGTGATTTTAAATATATTTTACATCGTTTGGTTTTAGTTTAAATTAGTTTAGTGTAAAATGGCGTAGCTTTAGTTTTAAATATACTTATATTCCTGTAGGTAAATGTGTTTGTCTTTAATCTGATGTGTTAAAACAATAGATTATACAAATGTTGTGTGAGCTAAAGGCTAAAGAATGTAAAGAATGTTTATTGTAAATACCTGACATAATGTAATTAGTATATTGGTAGGACGATGTGCGTCATTTATGCAAATTATGGCTGTTGGATTTCAGCATAAATGGTGGCGTTTTTGTTCATTAAAAGTCAGAACTCTCAGGGACTGAGACAGAGAGAGGATCCTGTTTTAAAGCATACAGCCGTGTCTGGTGTTTTATTTCAGCGACGCTACACTATACACAACCTCAGAAGGCCCCGAGCGGCCTTCTGGAAATTCCTAATGGCTCCAGGGCAGAGGAACAGAAGCAGGCGGGTCAAGCTGCTCGAGGCGCTGAGGACAGCTCTCCCAGTAGCCGGGCTGACCGCAACGAAGGAGTGTCTGGAGAGTCAGGAAAGACGGAAGATAATGGTTCCGTCACACACGCACACGCTGAGAAACAGAGGTGCACACGCTGAGAAACAGAGGTGCACACGCTGAGAAACAGAGGTGCACACGCTGAGAAACAGAGGTGCACACGCTGAGAAACAGAGGTGCACACGCTGAGAAACAGAGGTGCACACGCTGAGAAACAGAGGTGCACACGCTGAGAAACAGAGGTGCACACGCTGAGAAACAGAGGTGCACACGCTGAGAAACAGAGGTGCACACGCTGAGAAACAGAGGTGCACACGCTGAGAAACAGAGGCGCACACGCTGAGAAACAGAGGCGCACACGCTGAGAAACAGAGGCGCACACGCTGAGAAACAGAGGCGCACACGCTGAGAAACAGAGGCGCACACGATGAAAAACAGACGCACACGCTGAGAAACAGACGCACACAATGAGAGCACGCACACACTGAGAGCACGCACACACTGCGAAACAGAGGCGCTGAGAAACAGGCGCACATGCTGAGAAACAGGCGCACATGCAGAGAAACAGAGGCGCACACACTGAGAAACAGACGCACACGCTGAGAAACAGACGCACACGCTGAGAAACAGACGCACACGCTGAGAAACAGACGCACACGCTGAGAAACAGACGCACACGCTGAGAAACAGACGCACACGCTGAGAAACAGACGCACACGCTGAGAAACAGACGCACACGCTGAGAAACAGACGCACACGCTGAGAAACAGAGGCGCACACGCTGAGAAAACAGTGCACACACTGAAGAAACAGAGAACAGGCGCACAACACTGAGAAACAGAGGCGCACACACTGAGAAACAGAGGCGCACACACTGAGAAACAGAGGCGCACACACTGAGAAACAGAGGCGCACACGCTGAGAAACAGAGGCGCACACGCTGAGAAACAGAGGCGCACACGCTGAGAAACAGAGGCGCACACGTTGAGAAACAGAGGCGCACACGCTGAGAAACAGACGCACACGCTGAGAAACAGAGACGCGCACACTGAGAAACAGACGCGCACACTGAAAAAAAGAAACGCGCGCACTGAGAAACAGGAGACGTGCGCGCTGAGAAACAGGAGACGTGCACGCTGAGAAACAGGCGCGCACGCTGAGAAACAGAGACGCACGCTGAGAAACAGAGACGCACGCTGAGAAACAGACGCACGCTGAGAAACAGACGCGCATGCTTAGAAACAGAGACGCGCATGCTGAGAAACAGAGACGCTCATACTGAGAGCACAAACACACTGAGAAACAGAGGAGCACACACTGAGAGCACACACTGAGAGCACACACAGAAACAGAGACGCACACGCTGAGAAACAGCGGCACACGCTGAGAAAACGCTGAGAAACAGCGGCACACGCTGAGAAAACGCTGAGAAACAGCGGTACACGCTGAGAAACAGAGGCGCACGCTGAAAACAGACGCGCACGCTGAAAACAGACGCGCACGCTGAGAAACAGACGCGCACGCTGAAAACAGACGCGCACGCTGAAAACAGACGCGCACGCTGAAAACAGACGCGCACGCTGAGAAACAGACGCGCACGCTGAGAAACAGACGCGCACGCTGAGAAACAGACGCGCACGCTGAGAAACAGACGCGCACGCTGAGAAACAGACGCACACAATGAGAGCACGCACACACTGAGAGCACGCACACACTGCGAAACAGAGGCGCTGAGAAACAGGCGCACATGCTGAGAAACAGGCGCACATGCAGAGAAACAGAGGCGCACACACTGAGAAACAGACGCACGCGCTGAGAAACAGACGCACACGCTGAGAAACAGACGCACACGCTGAGAAACAGACGCACACGCTGAGAAACAGACGCACACGCTGAGAAACAGACGCACACGCTGAGAAACAGACGCACACGCTGAGAAACAGATGCACACGCTGAGAAACAGATGCACACGCTGAGAAACAGGGGTACATGCTGAGAAACAGAGGCGCACACACTGAGAAACAGAGGCGCACACACTGAGAAACAGAGGCGCACACACTGAGAAACAGAGGCGCACACGCTGAGAAACAGAGGCGCACACGCTGAGAAACAGAGGCGCACACGCTGAGAAACAGAGGCGCACACGCTGAGAAACAGAGGCGCACACGCTGAGAAACAGAGGCGCACACGCTGAGAAACAGAGGCGCACACGTTGAGAAACAGAGGCGCACACGCTGAGAAACAGACGCACACGCTGAGAAACAGACGCGCACACTGAGAAACAGACGCGCACACTGAAAAAAAGAAACGCGCGCACTGAGAAACAGGAGACGTGCGCGCTGAGAAACAGGAGACGTGCACGCTGAGAAACAGGCGCGCACGCTGAGAAACAGAGACGCACGCTGAGAAACAGAGACGCACGCTGAGAAACAGACGCGCATGCTTAGAAACAGAGACGCGCATGCTGAGAAACAGAGACGCTCATACTGAGAAACAGAGACGCTCATACTGAGAGCACAAACACACTGAGAAACAGAGGAGCACACACTGAGAGCACACACTGAGAGCACACACAGAAACAGAGACGCACACGCTGAGAAACAGCGGCACACGCTGAGAAAACGCTGAGAAACAGCGGCACACGCTGAGAAAACGCTGAGAAACAGCGGTACACGCTGAGAAACAGAGGCGCACGCTGAAAACAGACGCGCACGCTGAAAACAGACGCGCACGCTGAAAACAGACGCGCACGCTGAGAAAACGCTGAGAAACAGAGGCACACGCTGAGAAACAGAGGCACACGCTGAAGACAGACGCGCACGCTGAGAAACAGAGACGCGCACGCTGAGAAACAGAGACGCGCACGCGGAGAAACAGATACGCACACACACTGAGAGCACATACCCGATGTACGCACCCATTGTAGGCACACATTGAGAGCACACACCCAGAGATAGCACGCACGAGAAGCACACACCCGATGTACACACACACACACAGCGAGCACGCACAGAGCAAACACACACACAGCACGGACACTCTGCGTGCGCGACGCGGATACGCTGCGTGCGCGACACTGATACACACTAGGTGCGTGCGAGACACTCATACGCTGCGTGCGAGACACTCATACGCTGCGTGCGCGCGACACTCATACGCTGCGTGCGCGCGACACCCATACGCTGCGTGCGCGCGACACCCATACGCTGCGTGCGCGCGACACCCATACGCTGCATCTACGCGACACCCATACGCTGCGTCGAGGCGACACCCATACGCTGCGTCGAGGCGACACCCATACGCTGCGTCGAGGCGACACCCATACGCTGCGTGTTTGCTTTGTATGATGTGTAGGTGGTTTGGAGGTTGATTTTTGTGTCTTGTGTGTAAATAACTACGTCTGTTTCTACAGTGTATGGAATGTCTGTGTGTGTGGGGTCCTGCTGCCCCTCCCCCACTCACTCACACTCCTGCTGCCCCTCCCCCGCTCACTCACACTCCTGCTGCCCCTCCCCGCCCACTCACACACTCCTGCTGCCCCTCCCCCGCCCACTCACTCCTGCTGCCCCTCCCCGCCCACTCACTCCTGCTGCCCCTCCCCCGCCCACTCCTGCTGCCCCTCCCCCGCCCACTCACACTCCTGCTGCCCCTCCCCGCTCACTCACACTCCTGCTGCCCCTCCCACTCACACTCCTGCTGCCCCTCCCCCGCCCACTCACACTCCTGCTGCCCCTCCCCCGCCCACTCCTGCTGCCCCTCCCCCGCCCACTCCTGCTGCCCCTCCCCGCCCACTCACACTCCTGCTGCCCCTCCCCCGCTCACTCACACTCCTGCTGCCCCTCCTCACTCACACTCCTGCTGCCCCTCCCCCGCTCACTCACACTCCTGCTGCCCCTCCTCACTCACACTCCTGCTGCCCCGCCCACTCACACTCCTGCTGCCCCTCCCCCGCTCACTCACACTCCTGCTGCCCCTCCCCCGCTCACTCACACTCCCTCCCTCACACTCTTGCCGCCCCTCCCCCGCTCACTCATTCCATGCCGCCCCTCCCCCGCTCACTCACACTACCTCTGCTCCTCCCCCACTCACACTCCCTCTGCCCCTCCCCGCTCACTCACTCCATGCCGCTTCTCCCCCGCCCACTCACACTCCTGCTGCCCCTCCCCACTCACACTCCTGCTGCCCCTCCCCCGCTCACTCACACTCCTGCTGCCCCTCCCCCGCTCACTCACACTCCTGCTGCCCCTCCTCCACCCACTCACACTCCTGCTGCCCTCCCCCGCTCACTCACACTCCTGCTGCCCCTCCCCCGCCCACTCACACTCCTGCTGCCCCTCCCCTGCTCACTCACTCCTGCTGCCCCTCCCCCGCTCACACTCCTGCTGCCCCTCCCCACTCACACTCCTGCTGCCCCTCCCCCGCTCACTCACACTCCTGCTGCCCCTCCCCCGCTCACTCACACTCCTGCTGCCTCCTCCACCCACTCACCACTCCTGCTGCCCTCCCCCGCTCACTCACACTCCTGCTGCCCCTCCCCCGCCCACTCACACTCCTGCTGCCCCTCCCTGCTCACTCACTCCTGCTGCCCCTCCCCCGCTCACTCACACTCCTGCTGCCCCTCCCACTCACACTCCTGCTGCCCCTCCCCACTCACACTCCTGCTGCCCCTCCCCACTCACTCACACTACCTCTGCTCCTCCCCCACTCACTCACACTCCCTCTGCCCCTCCCCCGCCCACTCACACTGCTGCTGCCCCTCCCCACTCACACTCCTGCTGCCTCCCCACTCACACTCCATCTGCTCCTCCCCCGCTCACTCACACTACCTCTGCTCCTCCCCCACTCACTCACACTCCCTCTGCCCCTCCCCGCTCACACTGCTGCTGCCCCTCCCCCGCCCACTCACACTCCTGCTGCCCCTCCCCGCTCACACTGCTGCTGCCCCTCCCCACTCACACTCCTGCTGCCCCTCCCCCGCCCACTCACACTGCTGCTGCCCCTCCCCGCTCACTCACACTCCTGCTGCCCCTCCCCCGCCCACTCACACTCCTGCCGCCCCTCCCCCGCTCACTCATTCCATGCCGCCCCTCCCCCGCTCACTCACACTCCCTCTGCCCCTCCCCCGCGCACTCACCCTCACAAGGCGAGGATCACTCGGTGGTCACAGTGGGCGCGCCCAGAGCCGGGTACCATTAAGGGCGGGATTAATGCGGAGTTGATTCTAAATCAGCGCCTCATTGGACAGAGGACATGTCTATCATGAGGGATAATAGCGACGCCCTTGGAAATGGCTTTTCCGCGATTGGTTTAGTTACCAGCAGTCTGAAGTGTAGGCTCCTTAGAGGGCGTGGCTAACTCCCCCTCCCTCCAATCACTGCCTCCAGTAGCTTCGCGGCTGAATCCGGAAAGGGCGGGGCTTACAGCATGGTCACGTGTACAGTTCTATCTTGGCTTTACAATGTCTGACAGGCGGTCTTGAGCGGGGGGGGGGGCAGGGTGTATGAGGCCAGAGAGAGGGGGCCGGGGGGTATGAGGCCAGATAGAGGGGGGCAGGGGGTATGAGGCCAGAGAGAGGGGGCCGGGGGGTATGAGGCCAGAGAGAGGGGGCCGGGGGGGTATGAGGCCAGAGAGAGGGGGCAGGGGGTATGAGGCCAGAGAGAGGGGGCCGGGGGTATGAGGCCAGGAGAGAGGGGGCCGGGGGGTATGAGGCGAGAGAGAGGGGGCAGGGGTATGAGGCCAGAGAGAGGGGGCCGGGGGGGTATGAGGCCAGAGAGAGGGGGCCGGGGGGTATGAGGCCAGAGAGAGGGGGCCGGGGGGGTATGAGCCAGAGAGAGGGGGGCAGGGGGTATGAGGCCAGAGAGAGGGGGCCGGGGGATATGAGGCCAGAGAGAGGGGGGCAGGGGTATGAGGCCAGAGAGAGGGGGGCAGGGGTATGTGGCCAGAGAGGGGGGCAGGGGGTATGAGGCCAGAGAGAGGGGGCGGGGGTATGAGGCCAGAGAGAGGGGGCGGGGGTATGAGGCCAGAGAGAGGGGGCCGGGGGGTATGAGGCCAGAGAGAGGGGGGCAGGGGTATGAGGCCAGAGAGAGGGGGCCGGGGGGTATGAGGCCAGAGAGGAGGGGCCGCGGGGGGTATGAGGCGAGAGAGAGGGGGCAGGGGTATGAGGCCAGAGAGAGGGGGCCGGGGGGGTATGAGGCCAGAGAGAGGGGGCCGGGGGGGTATGAGGCCAGAGAGAGGGGGCCGGGGGGGTATGAGGCCAGAGAGAGGGGGGCAGGGGGTATGAGGCCAAGAGAGAGGGGGCCGGGGGATATGAGGCCAGAGAGAGGGGGGCAGGGGGTATGAGGCCAGAGAGAGGGGGGCAGGGGTATGTGGCCAGAGAGAGGGGGGCAGGGGGTATGAGGCCAGAGAGAGGGGGCGGGGGTATGAGGCCAGAGAGAGGGGGCGGGGGTATGAGGCCAGAGAGAGGGGGCCGGGGGGTATGAGGCCAGAGAGAGGGGGCCGGGGGGTATGAGGCCAGAGAGAGGGGGCCGGGGGTATGAGGCCAGAGAGAGGGGGCAGGGGTATGAGGCCAGAGAGAGGGGGCAGGGGGTATGAGGCCAGAGAGAGGGGGCAGGGGGTATGAGGCCAGAGAGAGGGGGCAGGGGGTATGAGGCCAGAGAGAGGGGGGTTATGAGACCAGAGAGAGGGGGCAGGGGGTATGAGGCCAGAGAGAGGGGGTATGAGGCCAGAGAGAGGGGGGGTATGAGGCCAGAGAGAGGGGGGCATGAGGCCAGAGAGAGGGGGGCAGGGGTATGAGGCCAGAAAGAGGGGGTATGAGGCCAGAGAGAGAGGGGGGCAGGGGTATGAGGCCAGAGAGAGGGGGCAGGGGGTATGAGGCCAGAGAGAGAGAGGGGGGAGGGGGTATGAGGCCAGAGAGAGAGAGGGGGGCAGGGGGTATGAGGCCAGAGAGAGAGAGGGGGGCAGGGGGTATGTCACAACTGGTAGAAACACCAACTAGAGAGGATAACTGTCTGGACCTGGTTATAACAAATAATGTGGATCTTTTCTCAAATATTAATGTAAAGGAACAGTTGGGAAATAGCGACCATAACATGGTGACTTTTGAAATAAACTCAAAAAAACACATTCATAAGGGGCAGCTAAAACATATAATTTTAAAAAGGCCAACTTTATTAAAATAAAGGAAGCTCTCAATGTCATTGACTGGCAGAAACTCTTTCACGGGAAAAACACTGAGGATAAGTGGAATATCTTTAAACTAACACTAGAAAAGTACACGTCACAATATATTCCACTGGTTAATAAATATAAAAGAAACAGACTGAAACCAATGTGGCTTAGTAGGAAGGTAACTAAGGAAATGAAAAATAAGGCATTTAAGCTTTTAAATTTGATAAATCTGAGGCATCCTATAAAGCATATAGGGCAGCCAATAAAGCATGTAAAAATGCGATTAGATGGGCTAAACTAGAAAATGAAAAAGAAATAGCCAAAGAGAGCAAGACCAACCCTAAAAGATTCTTTAGGTACATAAATTCTAAAAAACCCAAGAGTGAAAATGTAGCTTCACTAAAATCTGAGTCGGGTTTTATTAACTGAAGATCAGGATAAGGCAGAAATTTTAAATGATTATTTTTCTTCAGTATTTATCAAAGAGAAACCTATAACAGGAGACATGAAATTCATTAATAAAAACTTACTAATACAAAGTGACTGGTTGACTCAGGACAAGGTTTTACACAAATTAAACAATGTGAATGTGAATAAAGCCCCAGGGCCAGATGGAATTCACCCGCGAGTACTAAGAGAGCTATGTGTTGAAATATGTAAACCTCTGTTCTTAATCTTTCGAGATTCTTTTCTTTCAGGAATAGTACCAGAGGATTGGAGAAAAGCTGACGTGGTCCCTATATTTAAGAAAGGTTTTGTAAGGACCGTACTACGGGTTGTGTAGCAGGTTGAGGTTGTGAGCCCAGGATGCAGTGATGAGGCAGGTTTAAGGATAAACAAAGAGTGTTTATTATAAATAAACACCGTGGCATGGGATCAGACAAGGTAACAGAAATAGAGACGTCAGGGTTCAGCAAGGGGTCTGGTACACGGGGAGTCTTAGATGGGGGGAGGCAGAGGAGGAGCAGGATGGAAGGGTACCGGTGTATGAAGTAATGAATGTCCAGAATAAAGCAGAGGATCCTTGGAGTCTTTGGTAGAGAGTTTCAGGAGGTCTCAGGGAGCTTTGGCAGATTGGTCTAGCAGACAGGAACTTCATTGAATGTGGAAGTGAAGGGTTGAGGGTGGGACTCCCTTATATGAAGGGCTAATCAAGGAGGATAAAGGGCAGGTTTGGATCCAGGGCCAGGACGTCAAAATGAGGAAGGTGCATTGTTCATACCAGAGCCTTGAAATCTGCAGGGGACATGCAGGATGTGAAACCAAAAGGGGGCGCCAGGGGGTGAGGGCCTCCAGGACCTTACAGAGCCCCCCCTCTAAGGGCCGGACTCCGAACGGCCCAGGGCGAGGTCAGGGTCTTCACTGACGGCAGTCAACGAGCTCGGCAGAAGTGGATCATCCGGCTGCCTGTATACTGATGGCACACGGGCGTCAAAAACCAGGGCCTGTAGTATCAGCTGGTTCTCCTGGACGTCCCGTACATGTTGGGACAGGGTGGCTATCTGGCCAACGAAGCCTGCCAGTGTACCTACCATCCAAGCAATCTCGGACTGGCTGGACTTGGAGGTGACTTCGGAGAGGGTCGGTGGGGCAGAGCCCGTGGAGGGGACCGGTGGGGCAGCGCCCGTGGAATGGACCGGTGGGGCAGCGCCCGTGGAATGGACCGGTGGGGCAGCGCCCGTGGAATGGACCGGTGGGGCAGCGCCCGTGGAATGGACCGGTGGGGCAGCGCCCGTGGAATGGACCGGTGGGGCAGCGCCCGTGGAAAGGACCGGCGGGGCAGCGCCCGTGGAAAGGACCGGCGGGGCAGCGCCCGTGGAAAGGACCGGTGGGGCAGCGCCCGTGGAAAGGACCGGCGGGGCAGCGCCCGTGGAAAGGACCGGCGGGGCAGCGCCCGTGGAAAGGACCGGTGGGGCAGCGCCCTTGGAAAGGACCGGCGGGGCAGCGCCCTTGGAAAGGACCGGCGGGGCAGCGCCCGTGGAAAGGACCGGCGGGGCAGCGCCCGTGGAAAGGACCGGCGGGGCAGCGCCCGTGGAAGGGACCGGCGGGGCAGCGCCCTTGGAAAGGACCGGCGGGGCAGCGCCCTTGGAGGGGACCGGCGGGGCAGCGCCCGTGGAATGGACCGGCGGGGCAGCGCCCTTGGAGGGGACCGGTGTGGCAGCGCCCTTGGCGATCTCCTTGGCACTGCACGGCTCTGCGGCAGCGTTGAGCGACGTGGCCTTACGACGACGACCCCGTGGCGATGACAGCTCAGGAGAGCCTGCGGTGTGCAGGGCAGCAGCGGCTGGAGAATCTGCGGTGTGCAGGGCAGCAGCGGCTGGAGAATCTGCGGTGTGCAGGGCAGCAGCGGCTGGAGAATCTGCGGTGTGCAGGGCAGCAGCGGCTGGAGAATCTGCGATGTGCAGGGCAGCAGCGGCTGGAGAATCTGCGATGTGCAGGGCAGCAGCGGCTGGAGAATCTGCGATGTGCAGGGCAGCAGCGGCTGGAGAATCTGCGATGTGCAGGGCAGCAGCGGCTGGAGAATCTGCGATGTGCAGGGCAGCAGCGGCTGGAGAATCTGCGATGTGCAGGGCAGCAGCGGCTGGAGAATCTGCGATGTGCAGGGCAGCAGCGGCTGGAGAATCTGCGATGTGCAGGGCAGCAGCGGCTGGAGAATCTGCGATGTGCAGGGCAGCAGCGGCTGGAGAATCTGCGATGTGCAGGGCAGCAGCGGCTGGAGAATCTGCGATGTGCAGGGCAGCAGCGGCTGGAGAATCTGCGATGTGCAGGGCAGCAGCGGCTGGAGAATCTGCGATGTGCAGGGCAGCAGCGGCTGGAGAATCTGCGATGTGCAGGGCAGCAGCGGCTGGAGAATCTGCGATGTGCAGGGCAGCAGCGGCTGGAGAATCTGCGATGTGCAGGCAGCAGCGGCTGGAGAATCTGCGATGTGCAGGGCAGCAGCGGCTGGAGAATCTGCGATGTGCAGGGCAGCAGCGGCTGGAGAATCTGCGATGTGCAGGGCAGCAGCGGCTGGAGAATCTGCGATGTGCAGGCAGCAGCGGCTGGAGAATCTGCGATGTGTGCAGGGCAGCAGCGGCTGGAGAATCTGCGATGTGCAGGGCAGCAGCGGCTGGAGAATCTGCGATGTGCAGGCAGCAGCGGCTGGAGAATCTGCGATGTGCAGGGCAGCAGCGGCTGGAGAATCTGCGATTGTGCAGGGCAGCAGCGGCTGGAGAATCTGCGATGTGCAGGGCAGCAGCAGCGGCTGGAGAATCTGCGATGTGCAGGGCAGCAGCGGCTGGAGAATCTGCGATGTGCAGGGCAGCAGCGGCTGGAGAATCTGCGATGTGCAGGGCAGCAGCGGCTGGAGAATCTGCGATGTGCAGGGCAGCAGCGGCTGGAGAATCTGCGATGTGCAGGGCAGCAGCGGCTGGAGAATCTGCGATGTGCAGGGCAGCAGCGGCTGGAGAATCTGCGATGTGCAGGGCAGCAGCGGCTGGAGAATCTGCGATGTGCAGCAGCAGCGGCTGGAGAATCTGCGATGTGCAGGGCAGCAGCGGCTGGAGAATCTGCGATGTGCAGGGCAGCAGCGGCTGGAGAATCTGCGATGTGCAGGGCAGCAGCGGCTGGAGAATCTGCGATGTGCAGGGCAGCAGCGGCTGGAGAATCTGCGATGTGCAGGGCAGCAGCGGCTGGAGAATCTGCGATGTGCAGGGCAGCAGCGGCTGGAGAATCTGCGATGTGCAGGGCAGCAGCGGCTGGAGAATCTGCGATGTGCAGGGCAGCAGCGGCTGGAGAATCTGCGATGTGCAGGGCAGCAGCGGCTGGAGAATCTGCGATGATGTGCAGGCAGCAGCGGCTGGAGAATCTGCGATGTGCAGGGCAGCAGCGGCTGGAGAATCTGCGATGTGCAGGGCAGCAGCGGCTGGAGAATCTGCGATGTGCAGGGCAGCAGCGGCTGGAGAATCTGCGATGTGCAGGCAGCAGCGGCTGGAGATCTGCGATGTGCAGGGCAGCAGCGGCTGGAGAATCTGCGATGTGCAGGGCAGCAGCGGCTGGAGAATCTGCGATGTGCAGGGCAGCAGCGGCTGGAGAATCTGCGATGTGCAGGGCAGCAGCGGCTGGAGAATCTGCGATGTGCAGGGCAGCAGCGGCTGGAGAATCTGCGATGTGTGCAGGCAGCAGCGGCTGGAGAATCTGCGATGTGCAGGGCAGCAGCGGCTGGAGAATCTGCGATGTGCAGGGCAGCAGCGGCTGGAGAATCTGCGATGTGCAGGGCAGCAGCGGCTGGAGAATCTGCGATTGTGCAGGGCAGCAGCGGCTGGAGAATCTGCGATGTGCAGGGCAGCAGCGGCTGGAGAATCTGCGATGTGCAGGCAGCAGCGGCTGGAGAATCTGCGATGTGCAGGGCAGCAGCGGCTGGAGAATCTGCGATGTGCAGGGCAGCAGCGGCTGGAGAATCTGCGATGTGCAGGGCAGCAGCGGCTGGAGAATCTGCGATGTGCAGGGCAGCAGCGGCTGGAGAATCTGCGATGTGCAGGGCAGCAGCGGCTGGAGAATCTGCGATGTGCAGGGCAGCAGCGGCTGGAGAATCTGCGATGTGCAGGGCAGCAGCGGCTGGAGAATCTGCGATGTGCAGGCAGCAGCGGCTGGAGAATCTGCGATGTGCAGGGCAGCAGCGGCTGGAGAATCTGCGATGTGCAGGGCAGCAGCGGCTGGAGAATCTGCGATGTGCAGGGCAGCAGCGGCTGGAGAATCTGCGATGTGCAGGGCAGCAGCGGCTGGAGAATCTGCGATGTGCAGGGCAGCAGCGGCTGGAGAATCTGCGATGTGCAGGGCAGCAGCGGCTGGAGAATCTGCGATGTGCAGGGCAGCAGCGGCTGGAGAATCTGCGATGTGCAGGGCAGCAGCGGCTGGAGAATCTGCGATGATGTGCAGGGCAGCAGCGGCTGGAGAATCTGCGATGTGCAGGGCAGCAGCGGCTGGAGAATCTGCGATGTGCAGGGCAGCAGCGGCTGGAGAATCTGCGATGTGCAGGGCAGCAACTTTTGACTTTTGTTCAACCTCCAATTTCAGGAGGCATGGGTGCGTCTCCAGCTCTTGAGGTTCTGGTTTCACAGACAACCAGACAGCTGTGGTGGCCTGGAGAACAGGGTACCAATGAAGGCAGATCTCTGGTATGGTGCCCTCGAAGTGGTTGTGGTAGCTGGAGTCCTGTAATTGGGAACCGAGCGGCAAGGATAGATGGCTTCCCGGAGTCTCAGGGCCGATTCGAATACCTCCAGGTCTTCTCTGCGAACAACAGTCCCGTTTGAAGCATATGTGCAACAAGGAGATAGAGGGCTGGGTTCTGGCTTCTTGGTAACACCAGCCATGATGTATTGGTTAGGCTCAGTCTCCATGGGCATGGCTGACTCAACATCTATGGAATCTTGCTCCATTGGCACGTCGGGATCGGAATCCGGTTCGGCGTACTCAATAGGGGTTTCCTGGTCTGACCCCTCAGAAGAAGCTTCTGGGGTAACCTGGTCTCTGGGTGCAGAGAGTCTGGTAACTCTTGGCCCAGGTTTCCTGGGAGCAGGGACACGCTTTGGTGCAGGAGGTTTAATTACCAGGCTTCTTCTGGGAGTTGGCTGGGACACAGGTTTTTCTTTGGGTGCAGATTTTTTATACCTAACATTTGATGAATTTATTTCCTGCAGGGCAGGCACAGTCTTTTTTGGCCGGGTAGGTACCGGTTTCTCCAACAATGTCTTTGCTGGCTCGACAAGTGCGGGCTTGATCTGAACAGGCTTTGCAATAACAGGTTTGGAAAAACTTTTTGTACCTGGCTTAGGTGGGCGTAGCGGGCAGGCCGAGATCTGATGCAAGGGACCCCCACAGTAGAAACAGAGGTCTAGCGCCCTCCTTCTTGCCTTTTCTTTTGGGGTCAGCGGTCCTCTGGCTCCCTCCGTAGCTGGAACGCGCACCTTAGATGAGGTGCCCCTTGGGTCTTTCTGCACATAATCCAGCAGGGAGTTTAGATACTGCTGGATCTTCAGGAAGGCATCTTTTAAGTTTTCCACCATGGTGTATATCACTGCGGGCTCACAGGTTGTTGACTTCCACATTCTGTAAGGACCGTACTACGGGTTGTGTAGCAGGTTGAGGTTGTGAGCCCAGGATGCAGTGATGAGGCAGGTTTCAGGATAAACAAAGAGTGTTTATTATAAATAAACACCGTGGCATGGGATCAGACAAGGTAACAGAAATAGAGACGTCAGGGTTCAGCAAGGGGTCTGGTACACGGGGAGTCTTAGATGGGGGGAGGCAGAGGAGGAGCAGGATGGAAGGGTACCGGTGTATGAAGTAATGAATGTCCAGAATAAAGCAGAGGATCCTTGGAGTCTTTGGTAGAGAGTTTCAGGAGGTCTCAGGGGGCTTTGGCAGATTGGTCTAGCAGACAGGAACTTCATTGAATGTGGAAGTGAAGGGTTGAGGGTGGGACTCCCTTATATGAAGGGCTAATCAAGGAGGATAAAGGGCAGGTTTGGATCCAGGGCCAGGACGTCAAAATGAGGAAGGTGCATTGTTCATACCAGAGCCTTGAAATCTGCAGGGGACATGCAGGATGTGAAACCAAAAGGGGGCGCCAGGGGGTGAGGGCCTCCAGGACCTTACAGGTTTAAAATTTGTGCCTGGGAATTATAGACCTGTGAGCTTAACATCTGTGGCTGGGAAAGTATTTGAGGGGTTACTAAGGGATAATATTCAGGAATTTATTGGGAGGTATAATGTAATTGGCAAAAATCAGCATGGTTTCATGAAACACAGATCATGTCAGACTAACCTAATTACGTTCTATGAGGAAGTAAGTAGAAGTATAGATCAGGGGGTCGCAGTGGATGTGATTTACTTAGATTTTGCCAAAGCTTTCGACACAGTTCCACACAAAAGGTTACTACTTAAATTAAGAAAAAATGGTCTAGATGAAAATACTTGTTCTTGAATAGAAAACTGGCTAAAAGATAGGGTACAGAGAGTGGTCATAAATGGTACATTTTCAAGATGGACACCAGTGGTAAGTGGTGTCCCTCAGGGGTCTGTTATAGGACCAATACTATTCAATTTATTTATAAATGACCTTGAGATAGGCATTGAAAGTCATGTATCAGTGTTTGCAGATGACACAAAGCTAGGAAAAGTAATACAATGTGAGTAGGATGTTACTTCGCTGCAGAGGGATTTAGATAGATTGGGGGACTGGGCACTTAAATGGCAGATGAAATTTAATCTAGATAAATGTAAAGTTATGCACTTTGGAGTGAAGAACACACAAGCAATTTATACCCTAAATGGTACAGAGTTAGGGAAATCCAAGCAGGAGAAGGATTTGGGAATAATCATAGACTTCAAACTAAGTAACAATGTGCAATGTCAAACAGCAGCCGCCAAGGCCAGCAAGGTATTGGCATGCATTAAAAGGGGAGTTCACTCACGGGATGAAAACATAATTTTGCCTCTGTATAAATCAATGGTCAGGCCGCACCTTGAATATGCCGTGCAATTTTGGGCACCTGTCTTAAAAAAAGATATTATATCGTTAGAAAAAGTGCAGAGACGGGCAACTAAATTAATAAGGGGGATGGAAGGGTTAAGTTATGAGGAAAGACTAACAAGCTTAAACCTGTTTAGTTTAGAGAAAAGGCGCCTTAGAGGGGATCTGATAACCTTATATAAATATATACGGGGCCATTATCAACCATTGTCTGATAACCTATTCATTAACAGGACTATACATAGGACAAGGGGTCATCCATTTAGACTGGAAGAAAGAAAATTTAGCTTAAAGCATAGGAAGGGTTATTTTACGGTGAGAACAATAAAGCTGTGGAATTCTCTGCCTGTTGAGGTGGTTGGGTCAGAGTCTGTACAGACTTTTAAAAAACGACTGGATGACTTCCTGCAGAAACAGAATATTAAGGGTTATAATATTTAATATGTGGGTAAATGCTTCTTGATCCAAGGAGAAATCTGACGCCATTCTGGGGTCAAGAAGGAATTTTTTCCCAGTATGTTGCATATTGGCAAGCATTCAGACTGGGTTTTTTGCCTTCTTTTGGATCAACAGCAGTAGGTTATGTGGGAGAGGCTGAACCCGATGGACGCATGTCTTTTTTCAGCCTATATAACTATGTAACTATGTAACTATGAGGCCAGAGAGAGGGGGCAGGGGTATGAGGCCAGAGAGAGGGGGGCAGGGGGTATGAGGCCAGAGAGAGGGGGGCAGGGGTATGAGGCCAGAGAGAGGGGGGCAGGGGGTATGAGGCCAGAGAGAGGGGGGCAGGGGTTATGAGGCCAGAGAGAGGGGGGTATGAGGCCAGAGACAGGGAGGCAGGGGGTATGAGGCCAGAGAGAGGGGGCAGGGGGTATGAGGCCAGAGAGAGGGGGCAGGGGTTATGAGGCCAGAGAGAGGGGGGTATGAGGCCAGAGAGAGGGGGCAGGGGGTATGAGGCCAGAGAGAGGGGGCCGGGGGATATGAGGCCAGAGAGAGGGGGCCGGGGGGTATGAGGCCAGAGAGAGGGGGCAGGGGGTATGAGGCCAGAGAGAGGGGGGCAGGGGGTATGAGGCCAGAGAGAGGTGGCCGGGGGGTATGAGGCCAGAGAGAGGGGGCCGGGGGGTATGAGGCCAGAGAGAGGGGGGCAGGGGGTATGAGGCCAGAGAGAGGGGGCAGGGGGTATGAGGCCAGAGAGAGGGGGGCAGGGGGTATGAGGCCAGAGAGAGGGGGGTATGAGGCCAGAGAGAGGGGGGTATGAGGCCAGTGAGAGGGGGGGCATGAGGCCAGGGAGAGGGGGGCAGGGGGTATGAGGCCAGAGAGAGAGGGGGGCAGGGGGTATGAGGCCAGAGAGAGAGGGGGCAGGGGTTATGAGGCCATAGAGAGGGGGGGGTGTCACGGAATGGACCTGAGCGCTCCTTCCAGCGAGCCGCGTGACTAAAAACTCAGTTTTAAAGATCATTTTTTTCCTTTTGCATTTCGGTTGTGCGTTTAAGTGTATGGACATTTTATTTCATGTCTAGATGTGGTTTTACTGGTGTGGTTTTTATTAGAGTGTGATGTATTAACATGTATCCTGTATTGTATGAGGGCATTCAAGTCTGGACATGTCTTTGTGTTGTGTGTATAAAAGGATCTGCCCAAACCTTGTAATAAATCACTTTCTGTTTTGAAGTCATACAGCTTCGTCTGGTGAGTTCTTCCAGGGAATATCACATTGCACCTAGAAGGCACTCAGCGGCCTTCCACATCACGTCTATCCCAGGAAAAGGAGCCTCAAGTCAGCCCAGCAGCCACCTCCACACCAACAAGAGGTCACTAGATCAGGCTGCTCGAGACGCCGAGTGCCGAGCCACTCGGTAGTCGGGCCGGACGCCATCAAGGGGGTCAGATAGGAGCAGGACCGCAGGTGGACACTCCATCCCGTCACACTGGTGGCAGCGGTGGGATAGCTCTCTGAACCCCCAGAAAACACACAGCATGGCACACTACGCAACTTGCAAAAGAAGCTCCCTTCAAGACCTGCTAGAGTGCCGTGGAGGAATCGCCGGCACCAAAAACAAGAAAGCCCTGGTCAAGGAGCTTACAAGGATGGACCAGCGAATGAGGGGAACCCCGACTCCACTGAAGATCCCCTCCGAAAGAAAGCTCGAGCAATATTAGAGATACGCGGCACCACCCCCTCCGAAGCCGCAGTTGTACAACTCATGACGGTCCTCCAAGAAGATGAGGAGCGAGAAAAGGAGCGCCAACACCAGCAGCGGTTGGCCGAGCTCCAAGCGACATGGACAGAATACCCCGCCCCTGAAACCTACCCCGTAGAGCCCTGGGTTGAGGTTGACAGCCCGCCTGGAGCTTCGTCCAGGGACTCTACACCCCCCAGCGATCCTTTTATGGGGACTTACAGCTTGTCTGGAGCTTCATGGGAGGAACCCGCACTCCCCAGCGATACTTGGGAGGAGATTTACAGCTTGCCTGGAATTTCCGTCAAGGAAGCTACACCCCCCAGTGACTGGCTCGACGATGATATCTGCACCATTAAGAAGGCGAAAGCAGAGTTCCAGAGAAGACTGCAGGAGAGCAGCGATCTCTATCCAGGATCCACAACAGACTGCCTGGAGTTCGAACGGCGGGATGAGATCCGCCGAGGCCTCTGGTACGAGGCACTGGTACATGGACAGTACCACCAAGGTACCGAGATCCCCTCCGAATCGGCCATCTACCAGGCGCAGGATAGGGCCCGAGAGGCCTTCCTGGAAGGACGACCCTCAGAGGGGTGGGAGGCAGAGCTCCACCACTTGGTGCAACGAGAGATTGTACTGGATGCCAGCTACCAGGCCTTCCAGTGGCTGATGGTCCCACTGATGCCCAGCACAACCCACGCCATGCCCACCTTAGGCCTTGACTATGGCGGCACAGGGCCACTTTATGAGAGGATGGCCAACGACCCTGAGTTTGGAGAAGATACGGAGTGGCGTCTGGATCAGATCATGGATCTTCGGATGGAGGGCCCAGCCGACTTGGACGAGGTGGACCTCGATGAACTGGAGCTCCTGGCCCGACAGGAATGCGAGCTTGAGAAGGCCTACAAGCAACTGTTTAACGGAGCCCCACAGTTAGGCTCAAGTCCCATGGCCTGGGACTGGTTGGCGGAGGAATTGGAGCCTGAGCTAGGGTTCCCCGTCGCGTACCCAGCAGAAGCGCTGGCAAATGGTCAGAGCGCCACTGGCCTCTGCCCGCCTCCCCCATTCTGCCACGAGGAGCAGACAGATGTTCCCCTTGGGCTTGTCTTTCCCCAGCCCTTGATTCACTGCATTAGAGAATTTATTGCCCCAACATCCCCCAAAGATGCAATGTAATCCTGGATTTCTGTCTTTTCAGCATACTCAACTCCATACAGCTTACAGGGCAAGCCTCATTCACAGTGTCCTCTTAGCTCCCACCTGGACTTAGTTCCCTCCCCTCACCCACCCACCCCACAGTTCTCATTTCATTTATACCCAACTAATTTGGTCATGTGATATTTTCAGCTACCAACCTACACCACTCTGGAATTTCACCTACCACACTCCCTTCTATCTTCTGCTTTCCTTATCAATTCCCTGCCTGTCTTCTACCTTTCCTTTTTTTCCCTCCCCTTGTCCCACACCACCTTTCTCTAGAAATGTTTTTCCCTCTCTTCCCCCTCTTGCTGCTTCTTTCCACCATCTCCCTTCTCTCTAAATCTACCCTCCCTCCCTATACACCCTACAAATTACAGCAAGCTGGAAAAGAAACCCAAATACACCATAGCTTGCTCAGCTCCTTTAACTTATCAGCGGAGTGCTGGTGGAGAGTGTTAAAATCCAGCCCTCCCACCCCCACACAACAGAGCTCTAAAACCTTTCAATCACTATTTGCCAAAAAGAAAATGCTGTCCAAATTCCTTTTTATTCTGCTGCTTGCACTTGCAAATGATGTTGAATCCAACCCTGGTCCAATAGCTGACACCATATTTAATTTCCCCACTAAAAAAGGTCTCTCCTTTGTGCATTGCAACATCCGCAGTTTACTCCCTAAACTGGATGAGCTTAAAGCTTGGTGCTTCTATTACAAACCTAAAGTTATTGTGCTGACAGAATCATGGTTGACCCCTAAAGTGCCAGACTCCGCCATAGCAATACAAGGGTATTCATGCTCTAGAAAGGACAGAGCTAAGAGAGGAGGGGGAATTGTTATCTATGTTGACAACTCCATAAAGTTCACCCCATTGCAGAATCCTAGCTCCCCGGCCACATTTGATTTCCTTTCTGGTACTATTGAGATCCCATTCAGTAAAACAATTATTGTTGCTGGATTCTACCGCCCACCAAGTTCCCCAGTGCAATCCCTTTCTGACATAACCCAAATTCTTAGTAAATTAGTCACTCAAAACCAAAAAAGCGAACTGCTGGTCCTCGGCGACTTTAATGTTGATTGGCTGAATCCTAAAAACAAACACTGCTCACTGTTTAAGGCTTTGCAGCTAACACAATTAATCTCCTCCCCCACTCGCATTAATATGAAAAGCCCTAACCACACCTTGCTGGACTGGATTCTCTCCTCATGTCCTGATCGAATACAGGAGGCAGGCGTTCTCGCTAACAGTTTCAGTGATCACTGCCTAGTGTACTGTGTGCGCAAAATAACGGCCATAAAATGTCCACCAAAGGTAATAATCACCGGTCTTTCAAGAAATTTAATCTTGAATCCTTCCTAAATGATCTCAAACAGCTCCCATGGTACAGAATAAACCTAATCCCAGACCTGGACTGTGCAATTGAATACTTTCAAACCGAGCTCCTGAAAGTCTGGAACACCCATACCCCACTGCGCAAAGTGCGAGTAAAAGGGGCCCATCTCCCCTGGGTTACAGCTGACCTCACGCATATGTACCAGCTTAGAGACTCCCTGTGGTCAAAGTTCAAGAGTACTGGATCCATGAACGATCACTGTGAATACCGAAAATGCCGGAATGAATGCACAAAAGAAACAAAAATGGCTAAAGCCCAATACTTCAATGAAAATTTAAACAATAACATATCAAACCCCAGAAATTTTTGGAAAATCATAAATAACATACAAGCACCCCCCAGCCACTCCGAACCAGCTGCTTTAAAAGTAAACAACCAAACTGTAAAACACCCCCTAGATGTAGCAAATGCTTTTAATAATTATTTTTTTGGATGCGCCACCGCCCTGATTGCTAAGCTAGGAAATGACACGCAATCAGAAAGGCCGCACGCAGGTCAGGACCCACCAACAGTGCAAAGACCCCGTAACGCAGAGAAATTCAGTTTTAGGCCAGTGCCTGTCAGTGCCATCACTAAACTTCTCCGTAACCAAAAAATGAAATACCAGTCTGGATCTGATCAAATCCCAGCAATGCTGCTGAAAATCAGTGCTCCAGCAATTGCAAAACCTGTCGCAACCCTGATTAATGAATCACTGGCGACTGGATACATACCCAAACTCTGGAAGACTGCAAGGGTGGTACCTATCCATAAAAGTGGAGACAATACTTTGGTACCCAACTACCGCCCAATATCACTGCTCCCTGTAATGTCAAAAATTCTGGAAAAATGTGTCTACACTCAATTACGTGATTATTATCAGTATCAGAACTATTTAACCCCAGATCAATCAGGCTTTCGTCCAAACCATTCAACTACAACTGCCCTTTTAAAAGTTTGTAATGATATCCAAGCTGGCATGGAACAAGGAAATCTAACTGGAGCCATCTTCCTTGATTTTGCCAAGGCTTTTGACACAGTAGACCATGGCATCCTATTACAAAAACTTAAGAACTCTAGTACATTAACCTGGTTCCAATCATATGTGTCTGATAGGTCTCAATTTGTGTCCATTTCTGACAGCACTTCCCTTCCGCTCCCAGTCACGTGCGGTGTACCCCAAGGCTCGATACTTGGCCCCCTGCTATTCACAATATTCATAAATGATCTGCCCAATGTCTGCAAAGCTTCTACTGTACACATGTACGCAGATGACACTGTAATCTATACCAGCAAACCAAATCTCCCACAGCTGGAGGCAGTGCTGCAAGAACAATTCACAGGGGTAGAAAAGTGGATCGCATATAACAAACTTTTTCTAAATACTGACAAAACTGTTACAATGCTCTTTGGAACCGCACCTAAACTACACAAATTGCAAACACCCCATCTATGTGTTGGGACAAACTCAAATGGCATGCTGACCACAGTCACTTCTCTCAAATATCTAGGTATGTGGTTAGACCCAAATCTATCTTTTGGCCCCCACATCGAAAAACTCTCATCTAAACTCTACCCCAAACTAGGTGCCCTGTACAGAAACAAATCCTGCCTGAGCCCCGCGGTAAGAAAGCAGATTGTACAACAAATGCTTATGCCAGCCATTGAATACGGAGATGAAGTGTATGCAGCCGCCCCGCAAACACACCTCCAGAAACTTACTACATTGTATAACTCATTCTGTCGCTTTGTGCTACAATGTAACTACATGACACACCATTGTGACATGTTAAAAGAACTAAACTGGCCATCGCTGGAGTCTAAACGCACCGTTCACCTTTCCAACCTGGTGTTTAAGAGCTTTTCTGGGAAGCTACCACCCTATCTGAATATGCTGCTTCCCCCGGCAATTCCCTCATCCTATAACCTCAGATCCAGGACCAGCACCTTACTTGCAATACCGCAATACAAAAAGAAAATGGCTCGATCCTCATTTTCCTACAGAGCACCGCAAATATGGAATAACCTCCCAGACGCCATCAAATCTTCCCCCAGTCTAAAGTCCCTTAAGACTTCCCTATTAACATACCTCAATACGAAATGCACCTGTAAACATGTAACATAATGACTTTATTTCCTCCATATTTATTTTTCTGTTAATCTGTATATTTGGTCTTGTGTTAATATCTTGCATTTTACTATTTTTTTGTATTTCTGTAACCACTCAATGTTCTCGAACCCAGGACATACTTGAAAACGAGAGAAATCTCAATGTATCTTTCCTGGTAAAATCCTTTTATAAATAAAATTTAAAAAAAAAATTCCCCGGAGGTGGAGGACCCCATGCTCCCCCAAGAAGACCCGGCGCCAGTGGCAATTTCCCCAACGGAAATACTGGCAGCCGGACAGAGCGCCGATGCCCTCTGCCCACCGTCCTTGATTATTTCCCCGGACCCACCCGAGGATCCCCCTGGGCTTGTTACCACACAGCCCCTGACCTCCTTCATTATGGAGGATGCCCTCCTCCCACAAGGAGACCCCTACCCAGCAGAAGAGCTGGCCACAGGGCAGAGCGCCGCTGGCCTCTGCCTACTCTCCACAGACTGCCACGAAGAGCAGACAGATGTTCCCCCCGGGCTGGTTTGCCCGCAACCTTTGATCCCCCTGGAGATGGAAGAAGCCATCCTCCCGCAAAGCGACCCGTACCCAGCAGAAGCGCTGGCAACGGGGCAGAGTGCCGCTGGCCTCTGCCCACCCGCCCCATCCTGCCCCGAGGAGCAGGAAGATGATTCCCCTGGGCTGCTTATCCCGCAGCCGCTGACCCCTTTTACCCCGCTGGATTTTGGTCTCGCACCCGCTTTCTCAGCAGAAGAGCTGGCCCCAGGGCAGAGCGCCGCTGGCCTCTGCCCACCCTCTACAGCCTGCCCCGAGGCGCAGATGGATGATCTACCCAGGCTGCTTTGCCCGCAGCCCTTGCTTGTTTCCCCGGATCCCCCCGAGAATCCCCCTGGGCTTGTTTCCACACCCCCCTGGCCCCTTCATTATGGAAGATGCCCTCCGCCCACAAGGAGACCCCTACCCAGCAGAAGCGCTGGCAACGGGACAGAGCGCTGTTGGCCTCTGCTCACTCTCCACCGCCTACCCTGAGGAGCCGATGGCTGATACCCCCGGGTTGACTTGCCCGCAGCACTTGTTTTCCCCGGAGAGGGAGGAAGCCATCCTCCCGCCCAGAGACCCTTCTCCAGCAGAAGCGCTGGCTACGGGGCAGAGACTTTGTCAACTCTGCCCACTGTTCCAACCCTTTGGCTTGGAGGCCCCCTACAGCCACTACTTTTTCCAGCAGCTGACCAGAGCGCTCGGGACGCGTGCAAGTGGCCCACGTTTTTCCCGGGTGCGTGATACCCCCGGAGGTGGTACAGGCGGTACCCCTCCCCGACGACAGAACCCTTCCCCAGGAGGGGATACCTGCCACCAACTGCCCCAACCGGGTGCCCGGCGCTGGGGCCTGGAGCACCCCTCGGACAGCGGGTTAGTTTACGAGGACAAGTGGAGAAGCCTGGTGGCTCGCCTCCTACCCACAGACTATGGGCCACAGAGACTGCTCCGACTTCCCCGATTCGACCCGTTGGGGTCCGACCGTGTCCGTCGGACTTTATTGGGAGGGGGAGAAATGTCACGGAATGGACCTGAGCGCTCCTTCCAGCGAGCCACGTTGTGACGTCCTGCGCCCCCTCTGGCAGAGGTGGGAGTTGCCAGTCATGTTTTTGGACATTCTAGCACATCTGGCGCCCCCTCTGGCTTCTATGGACATTGCATTTAGTTCTGGACATTTGGTTCACATCCAAGCCTGGACCTCACCTGGACTTTAACCCTTTCGCTGCTGAGGCTTTTCCCGCCCCTGTGCTGAGGTCATTTTTTACCTGTTTTGCGCATCATGTTTAAACGTGTTTTTAAGGCTTATTTTAGTATATGACCCAGACATATTATATATCGTTCTTTCCGTCAGACTCGGTAGATTCATAATATGTCATTATTATATGTATACGTTATGTCATGTCTGTATATTATAACAAAAAATGCAATAAAATATGTATTTTCAATAATTTACAATGTGTAAAGTGTTTTTTTTCCACATTTTAACATGCGAGCAATTGCGGTTATATTTTGTATGGGGTGCGCTTGTTAAAAAAATTAGAGATGGGGTCTCGTTACATTTTTTTTTGGGGAAAATGACACTATTTTTAACAAACGCACCGCATACAAAAATCGTTAGTGCAGCATCATTGTTCACATTATAATTGAAATGGGAACAATATTGCTACACTAACAAACCAAAAAAAATAAAAAAAAAGTGTTTATTTTTTTTTTTTTAATTTTTTTTTTTTTATTATTTTTCTTTTTTTTTTTTTTTTTACAAAATTTTTAACTTTCATGTTTGGTATCGTTGGAACGGCCATGCTCTGGCCGATCCAACCATATCAAAATTTAACCCCTAACTGCCACGGATCGGGAGATAGGGAGTTCATTGGAACTCCCTATCTCCACAGTTGGTGGCAGTTAGGGGTTAACGCTAGGACTGGCGTCATCGTGCTACGCACGATGACGCCAGTCCTCTGGGGGAGTTCCCGGAAGCTTGGCCGACATCCAAGATGTCGGCCAGCTCCGGGAAAGGATCGCGAACCGGCGCTTTTCAGCGCCGATTCGCGATCCAGCTCCCCAGGGGTTAATGCCAGGCATCATTTGGAAGGGCAGGCTGTGCCCTTCCAAATGATGCCTGGGTTAAGCCCCGCAGAGCCACCGATCGGGAGGAGAGAGGTCCGAAGGACCTCCCCCCCCTCCCTTTCAGGCGCCTCCTCCGCACATGCGGGGGGGGCGCCTGAATTAGGTGTCATCGCGCCCCCGCGATGACACCTAATTCTGGCGGCTGGTGGTCCGGATGCCGGGCTGACATCCAGGATGTCAGCCCGCACCGGAGGGGCCAGCGATCGCCGGAACCCGGCCGAACGCTGACCCCAATGTGAGGACGCGCTCAGCGCGTCCTCAGCACACCAGCGGGAATGCTGAGGACGCGCTGAGCACGTCCTTAGCATTGAAGTGGTTAATTGTTCTCATTTGGTCATGTGCTATATAAGCAGGCATCGCCCTAAGAAGGGCGTTGCCTCATTCTGATGTTTCAGTCTGCTTTGTTCCAAGCCTTGATCTCCTTGATCCTTATTCACTTACCTTGTAGTTCTGGTAGGGATCTTTTGCTCAGGTTCTCCTGTATGTGTTCTAGTTACTCTTTATTTACTTTACTTTCAGGTTTTGGGTTTACTCCTCCGCCAGTTCTGTATTTACATTTGTTTATAGTTTCCCAGGTCCTTGGTTATTCATACTGTTTTGTTCATATGGTTCATGTTTGGTATTTATGTTTGCATTTCATGTTTCTTCTCTAGGTTTAAACAAGTTTATGTTTTCACTCATGTTACTCTAGTGTTTAGTTCTCTTATGTCTTTCTGCCTATAGTTTCCCAGGTCCCTGGTTGTTCAACTGTTTGTTTATCTATTGTATATTTAGTTCAGGTCTATGGTTTAATTCTAGTGCTCAGGTCTTTTGTTTCCTTGTGGTGTTCTGGTTCCTTGCTGTATATAGTACTGTTGTAAATAAATCCCTTGTTTTGTTTATACTGAAGTGGAAATAGGCTGGAAGACGGCCGCCATTGTACACAGGCGGCCATCTTGTTCAGAATATTGGTTCACTTGTATATAACTAGACAGGTTTGTAGCTGAGACTAGAATGAGGTATACGTAGAAATTTAGGAATGCGTTTAGATTAGCAGAAAAAGCAATTAAAGCTTTATGAAATCTTTGCTGTTTTTGGCATGGAGAAGTAGATATTCCAAGGTCGTTGGGCCCGTGAAAAGACGAAGGAGTATAAAAGACGGGCCCCAGGCCATCTGAATAAACATAGCCGATAGGGAGGGAGGCACTCCCCGGAGAAAGACAGCACAAACAAATCACAGACTGTCAAACTAACGAGAAGTGTATCAATTTATAGTTATATGTGGAATGTTCTTTGTGTTCGAATTAATGATGGGAGGTATTAACCCACGTGGGGTAGAATAGAGTGTCATAGGGAGGTGGGCTAATGGGGATGTACCTAATTATGTATTTGGGGCATAAAACCTCATGTCTCTGTGTAATCAGGGCTCACTCTAAGCGATTCAATCCTGTGTGAGCACTTGTGTGACGACACAATAAACTCTTGCCTTTCCTGAAGAGACTCGTGTTTGGACAATCCTTGCTTGTGTCTGGTCCGGCGCCGTTCTGAAAGTGAACCTGTCTGACTCCGGCTACATTTTCTGGGGTCTCGATAGCCGGGATAACGGGCCTTTTGCCAAGACACAGGCAACGGCTGCTGAACACAGTGCGGCGCTTGACTGCAGCAGTGCCAGAATCCCGATGGTTGGGGGCGCCCGTTGAAGGTGAGCTGACATCTGCAGGCGCCAAGCAGGATTTCCTGTACAGTGGACCTCATCTCGTCCCAAACAGACCCCCCTGACCGGGAAAACTGGGACACCAACGAGTCTGAGGAAACAGCAAGCAGCGCCGGCGATAGGTAACGTGTCTTCTATGTTTTGTATGTCTAAAGGAAATACCGGTATCTAAGGGAAACGTCCGACTGCGATAGACGGATAAGAGGATGCGATGGCCACCATCCTATTGGCATATCTTTCCCGCCGCTGGTAGCGCTGACATTGCTAAGGAGCCAGAGTGGCTAGCGGGCGTCTGGATTCGGGGGAATTGAATGCCAATCAAAGGGTAGTTCTGTATGAGAGGGAGAAGGTAGCTGCGTGGAGTTGCATAGTTCAGTGTTTGTAAATAGAGCTTCGCCACGTGGGTAAAAGGGAAAGGAAGAAGGATTTTTTTTTTCTGTGACTGGGCTAAGAGCCTGAGTCAGTGCCTAGTGTGTACGCCGTATAGTGAAAAGGGCTTATAGTAAAGCCAGCGATAGCTACAGAGATAGACAAGGAACGAGGTGCACATAGCCACAAGCAGTCAAGAGTTAGAGTTCAAATTACGGGGTATAAGGAGCCACTAAGGAGGGAATACGTCCTCGGCTAATGGAAAGAGTTGAAGTGATATATGTTCTGTATGTGCTGAAAGTATCTGATACGGAATGTGTTGTGAATGAATTGACTTGAGTGCTGTGAGTGAACGTGCGCCTACTCGCTCCACGAGGAAGCAAATACGAGATTTGACCCAGATAATTACGGTTTCGGCTCAGGCGACTGCAGTCGGCTACTGAAGGGGGAAGCGTATGTGGATGCGGATAAATTGTTGACTGAAGTATCAGACTGTAGATTTTAACTGTTGTTGAAATAAGATATTTGTATCGCAAAAAGTATTGTTTTCAGGAGTGACAATGGGTAACGGGTCATCTAAGCCCAAGAAGGTAAAGGAGGGTGAGATGCCCCTAGAATATATGGTGCGGAATTTCGAAGCATTATATAAAACGTATGATTATGGTGTAGAATTGACAAAAGAGAAATTAAAAGTAATGTGTACAGTTGTGTGGCCGTTATTAGTCCCAGGATGGCCAGAGCAGGGGTCAATGGACCCGGAGTTAGTACAGAAGGTACACTCCCAAGTTACAGAGCAGTATGGACATCCTGAACAATACCCGTATATAGATATATGGAGATATTGCATTAAAAACCAGAGTCATTTTATAAATGATAGCGGGGAGGAATAAGAAACAGGACCCCAAAATAAGGGAGATAGAGAGGCTCCACCAGAAAAGATTGAGATGCCCGATGGGAGCATATATAAATTAATTAATATTTCACGGAGTGAGATAGTTGCGGTGCTGTATAGTTTATATGTGTGGTTCAGACTGATTTTGTCCGATTGTGTTTTTAATTGATCATTAAACTGTTCAATTAAAAGTTGAGATTGAGCGTCGTCCCTGGTGTAATAGGCCCCCTCCTTTTTCTGACAGACTGTTTAAGAGGGGGAGGAGGAGGAGGGAGCAGTTTGTTTTTCTTTGCTCTCTGAAAGGTGGAAAAAATAACCCTTTGTGTACTTGTGCAGCGTACTATGTTTAGCTAATTTTAGTGTGTGTTACAATAGAATATTTGTCTGAAGTCGGTTGAGTGCAAGATATATGTTTATATTTTGTGTTGATATTACTCAGAGCTAGAATTAAAATAGTAATAGTATACAATATTGCCTACTAAAATATAAAAATTTATTAACAAACTAAATTGAAATATATGAAACGGTTAGAAAGATTGATTCGAGAAATAATTAAAGTAATTTTTCTTTACTGTTTTTACAAGGTATGTTTTGTTTGATTTTTGATGGAATGATTTATTTTTATTGTTTTTTTTTCGATGTAGTATTAAGAGTCTGTTTTGGGCTATGGGAAAATATTTCTGAGAATATTATTTACACAATGTGTATATGTATATGCCCGAATGTCCCATCCAGCTCCTGGGGCGGGATATTTTTTGCAAATTGCAAGCCCAAATTATGTTTTTTTTTTTTTCCCGGGGGTCACGTTCAATTAAACCTGCCGGAGGGTGGCAGTTTTGTTCGGTAGTAAATCCAGCCAGCCCGCACAACCCCCAATCTGTGAAAATCGCAGTAGTTATGCCGAGGGAAGAAGAATGGCGCACGGCACCTACTCTGTCTGCCACGCTGGATCCGCACGCACTACTCCTTGGAATTCCTGAGGTGGGGGGCGGAGGACAACCCGCCCAGATTAGTTGAATTAAAGTCCGGCGCAATACCGGTGGCTCTAAGACAATATTATATCCCAAAGAAAGCCAAGCAGAATATACAAATATATTTGCAGAGATTTAAAGACTACGGTATATTGAAATTCTGCGTGTCACCGTGGAACACACCATTGTTCCAGCAAGACAACTTTTTTTTTTTTTTTTTTTTTTTTTTTTATTTCTCAGTGGGAGGTATCTACAATGGATGCGCGCTCAGCCAGGACCTTTTGTCCTTCCACGCTACAGTATGTTGATTAATTACACTGGTTTCCCCCACAGAAAAAGACTGTTTATCTGTCACAAAAGTTTTGCTACATCTGCTAAGCCAAGCAGGTTACAGAGTGTCTAAAAAAAGAAAGCACAAATATATAAACAGAGTGTAAAATACCTGGGATTCCAGTTAACAGGTACCAAACGTGCACTAGGGGCAGAAAGGAAATAAGCAATGTGCCGCGTACCCCAACTAAAGACCAGGAGACAAGTCCGTGAATTCCTGGGAGCTGCAGGCTTCTGCCGCCTGTGGATCCCCAACTTCGCAGAAATTGCCAAGCCGCTTCATCAAGCAACCAAGGAAAGAGAATTAGACCCCTTTCATTGGGAAGAAGAGCAAACCGCAGCGTTTCTGAAATTAAAGACTCTGCTGATGGAAGCTCCTGCGCTGGGTCTGCCAGATCATAGCAAGCCTTTCCAGCTGTTCGTACATGAATATAACCAAACGGCAACAGGAGTATTGGTCCAGACCTTTGGCTCGTGGCTGAGGCCTGTGGCCTACCTCTCCAAGCAACTCGACCCTGTGGTCTGCGGCCTACCCCCATGCCTGAAAGCAGTGGCTGCCACCGCAATGCTGATAGCAGAAGCAGACAAGCTGACCCTTGGACAAGTTCTTTATGTCAAGGTGCCCCATGCTGTCAAGGCTCTGCTGGATGTCAAAGGAGGTTACTGGTTTAGCAACAGCCGGATGACGAAGTACCAAGCCATGATGTGTGAAAATCCACGGGTTCATTTGGACCTCATCGCTACTTTAAACCCTGCTACTTTACTGCCTGACTGTGAAGAGGATCCAAATTATGAATGCCTCCAAGTCATGGAAGAAGTGTTCAGTAGCAGGCCAGATTTGAAAGACGTACCCCTAGACAAATACGATCTACAGCTATATGGATGATGGGAAGGAAGTCTCCGGCTATGCAGTAGTCTCAACAGAAGAAGTTATCAAAGCAAAGCCACTGCCAGGCCATACATCGGCACAACTAGCTGAAATAACAGCTTTAACCAGAGCCCTTGAAATTTCTGAAGGCAAAAGAGTAAATATCTATATAGATTCCAAATACGCCTTTATGACAGTCTATGCACATGGCGCACTCTACAAAGAAAGAGGCCTACTCACGTCTTCAGGACAATAAATTAAATATGCTGCAGAAATCACGGCCCTCCTGGAAGCTGTATGGAAACCAAGTGCTGTCAGCATCATGCACTGTCGAGGCCACCAAAAAGGCCGTGATGAAATTCCAAAAGGTAACAGACGCGCGGACCAACCCGCAAAAGCAGCTGCAAAACCGCCACCACCAACAGAAGCAGAAGCTCAAGCTAAAGTACTGATCTGCAAGCAAGAGCCTCAATCTTCCATGCCAAATTACGAGTTCTATATGAATTTAAAAAAAAAAAAAATTGAACCCCACGGCGAGTTCATTGAAATAATATTGAACAAATGGCAAGATGATTATGAACTGTTAGAACTCAATTATGATTATATCCAATGGTTTTTTCCAACTCGAACACAAGGCCGAAATTTCTACTCTACTCCCCTAAATCCGCAAGAGACATGTCTAATGGTTAACACCTCAGAAGTTCAGCAAAGACTGCGCAGAGTCTACAAGATGATGCTGAAATTCTTCGGCGTGAAAATAGTGGGGGAGGAGGAAGACAAAGAAATAACTGAAGTTGAACGAGCAGAAAATTGAAATTTCGCGTCACGTTTTGAAAATTTGACAATCAATTCTCACAATAATCTACGAATCACACGAATACTGCACAGTCTAGGAGAATTTATCTGGGGAAATTATGGAGAATTGGCACGATACAAACCAAAACCAGTGGTGGCTGCACTCCTACCGGCGCCACTGAGCGAATGGACATCTGTGTACTCAGAGAAAGAAAAGAAGTGGCTGACAGACGAACCCGGAGGGTATGGAGAAGATGGATGGTTCCAGATGGAGAACGGACTAATAGTCCTACCAGCAACACTGGCTCCTGAAATCGTAAGAGCACTTCACGCAAGTACCCATGGAGGAAGAGAAATGATGGAGCAACAGTTGGAGCCACATTTCTACGTACCAGGATTGTCAGCAATCTGCAAAGCAACAGCTCAGCAGTGTGTAACATGTGCCAAGAACAACCCGAGAACAGGCCCCAAAGTTCGGGAAAAGTTGAAAGAATGAACCGTACCCTAAAGACTTTGATGTCCAAACTGTGCCAAGAGACGTCACTAGGCTGGTTGGACTTGCTGCCGATAGTCCTTTTGCACATTAGGTGCAGACCAACCCCCCAATTGAAGCTACGTCCATACGAACTTATGTTTGGACAGCCAACCCCTCTGATTAATGGACTAAGGGGGGACCTTCGGGCATGGGAGAAATTAAACTAAATGATCAGGTAGTAATGCTGGGTAAATCAATGCAGAAGTTAAATATTTGGGTGGGGATAATATACCGTATTCTCTGTATCCTTCACTGTATGAGTATTGTCCGGGTGACTCAGTATGGGTAAAAGAGTGGAAAAATGATCCACTAGGTCCAACATGGAAAGGTTTTTATTTTGTCCTGTTATCAACCCCTATAGCAGTAAAGGTTGCCGAGGTGGTCCCGTGGATACATAACTCCAGGGTAAAAGCAGCCGCAGCCAGTCCTGAACCAACATGGAAGGTTGTTACCAACGAGACCAACCCACTGAGGCTGAAGCTGACAAAGACCACAGCCATGAGCATCTAAATGATTCTAACCCAGATAATACAGAGGATCAACAAGTGGGTGTTTTGATGGGCACAGGTCCTGACCACCCGCCAACGGGGATACCCACAGGGTGCTTTTTAGGGGCCCGGCCCCCACCCTTGATTATCCAGAAATGTTCTTTACTTTTGAAATTCCAGTGGGAGGGATTGGGTTTATGTGACTGTAAAAAGAATTGCCCAAGGAATTCTGACACTCGGGGCATTTGTGGTGCTGATTTTATATTTTGCTAATTTGATTTATGGACTCTCGCGTGGAGTATGCTCTAATTGTACGGGCAATGTGGGGAAAGTGGATATTTCCCATATCTGGAATGGTACGCACCCGGTGATGGAGAACCGTACCATGTGGAGACAAAAACGAGAGGCGCTATCTGGAACCAACCCAAGAGGACACTTACTTGTGCAATTCAAATATGACTATGCTAAAAAGTCTGGGCAAACTGTATGCTGGGTGTGTAGTAGACTGCACCCAGAGACAATTTATATACCATTTGCCTCTGTTCCAATGAATTTGAGTATGTTTGTATCAGGGAAAAGACAGAATCAGTCAGTCCCGGGTACCCTATAATAGGACCAGTGTATCCACCAGAATGGTGTTTTCAACTAGGACCAGATAAAGAAACAAATAACGAGAGGGGTTATGTAACTCAAGTCAGTTCAACTGGACATTATACATTTACATATTCAAAACAGGACAAAAGGCGATTTATTTATATATACGATGCAGGCAATTCACTAGAGACCAAGAGGCGGTGATTGGGAATGTGACCAATGGGAGGCAGGGTGCAGTGGATATGATGAGACGGCTGAGACATTTTGCGATAGAGATATCAAAGGGAACACTACATTTATTGCTATTTATAGTGAAAGGAGGATACCAGGTGTGCTGTGAAAGGGTGTGTTACACATAGGTACCACCAACAATAACGGGAATGTGTTATTTGGCTAAGCTGGTCCCAATCCAGAAACTAAGGGGAGAAGACACAAACACAGACACAGAACTACACCCTAGGTACCCACTGGTGTTTGAAAGACCGAAGAGAGAATTGTTTGCGAAGATGGATCGAATATGGACATGGTTGCCAGCATGGACTGGATAGGGAGGAGAGATGATGAGGAGATTGAATAGCTATGTCAATCTGATGGATGAGATTCTGAATAGGACCAGTATGGATATCCAGCTGTTGAATCTGGAAATGCGTGAGTTATGAAAGGTGCAAATGATATATGAAATGGCGCTTGAGCAGATCAGTGCGGCCTTGAATGGATTGTGTGAAATGACAATGCACTATGAATGTTGCACCTTCATCAGAAACACTACACACGAAGTCCCAGACTATTACCAGGTAATTCAAGATCATCAGGAGAAGGTAGCACAGTTGCAGGGCACAGCCAGGAGGATTGCTGCCGAAGGCTGGAATCCGCTCCGGGGGTTTGGGGCAATGGGAGAATGGTTTGGTTCCATCTTGAGATTCATCTCAAAGATTGGATCCATGATACTCATGATAGTGGTGATCTTGATCATAGGGATACTGATATACCGCATAGGGCTATGCATATGGCCACTGTGCAAGTCAGCACTGATAATTCCACAGGGTATGTTCCCAGTGAAAGAAACCCCCCCTTTTTCAGTAGTTTCAGAATAGTGGAGTGTAATGGCTACAAGTGCCAGGAAAAGATCCTGACACTTGAGCCAAGGGGGGAATGAAGTGGAAATAGGCTGGAAGACGGCCGCCATTGTACACAGGCGGCCATCTTGTTCAGAATATTGGTTCACTTGTATATAACTAGACAGGTTTGTAGCTGAGACTAGAATGAGGTATACGTAGAAATTTAGGAATGCGTTTAGATTAGCAGAAAAAGCAATTAAAGCTTTATGAAAGATCTTTGCTGTTTTTAGCATGGAGAAGTAGATATTCCAAGGTCGTTGGGCCCGTGAAAAGACGAAGGAGTATAAAAGACCGGGCCCCAGGCCATCTGAATAAACATAGCCGATAGGGAGGGAGGCACTCCCCGGAGAAAGACAGCACAAACAAATCACAGACTGTCAAACTAACGAGAAGTGTATCAATTTATAGTTATATGTGGAATGTTCTTTGTGTTCGAATTAATGATGGGAGGTATTAACCCACGTGGGGTAGAATAGAGTGTCATAGGGAGGTGGGCTAATGGGGATGTACCTAATTATGTATTTGGGGCATAAAACCTCAAGTCTCTGTGTAATCAGGGCTCACTCTAAGCGATTCAATCCTGTGTGAGCACTTGTGTGACGACACAATAAACTCTTGCCTTTCCTGAAGAGACTCGTGTTTGGACAATCCTTGCTTGTGTCTGGTCCGGCGCCGTTCTGAAAGTGAACCTGTCTGACTCCGGCTACAATACATCCATGGGTCATGTCTGTTAACTGCTCAAGTAGCTCACACCCCTTCTGTGCCATGTCAGGTCAGGCCCACCGTCACACGCGTGACTAAAACCTCAGACAGTTTTAAAGATCATTTTTTCCTTTTATATTTCGGTTGTGCGTTTAAGTGTATGGACATTTTATTTCATGTCTAGATGTGGTTTTACTGGTGTGGTTTTTATTAGAGTGTGATGTATTAACATGTATCCTGTATTGTATGAGGGCATTTAAGTCTGGACATGTCTGAGAGCATTCAAGTCTGGACATGTCTGAGGGCATTCAAGTCTGGACATGTCTTTGTGTTGTGTGTATAAAAGGATCTGCCCAAACCGTGTAATAAATCACTTTCTGTTTTGAAGTCATACAGCTTCGTCTGGTGAGTTCTTCCAGGGAATATCACATTGCACCTAGAAGGCACTCAGCGGCCTTCCACATCACATCTATCCCAGGAAAAGGAGCCTCAAGTCAGCCCAGCAGCCACCTCCACACAAGAGGTCGGTAGATCAGGCTGCTCGAGACGCCGAGTGCCGAGCCACTCGGTAGTCGGGCCGGATGCCATCAAGTGGGTCAGATAGGAGCAGGACCGCAGGCGGACACTCCATCCCGTCACAGGGGGGTATGAGACCAGAGAGGGGGGGGCAGGGGGCATGAGGCCAGAGAGAGGGGGGGCATGAGGCCAGAGAGAGGGGGGCATGAGGCCAGAGAGAGGGGGTATGAGGCCAGAGAGAGGGGGGCATGAGGCCAGAGAGGGGGCAGGGGGTATGAAGCCAGAGAGAGGGGGCAAGGGGTATGAGGCCAGAGAGAGAGAGGGGGGCAAGGGGTATGAGGCCAGAGAGAGGGGCAGGGGGTATGAGGCCAGAGAGAGGGGGGCAGGGGGTATGAGGCCAGAGAGAGGGGCAGGGGGTATGAGGCCAGAGAGGGGGGCAGGGGGTATGAGGCCAGAGAGAGGGGGCAGGGGGTATGAGGCCAGAGAGAGGGGGTATGAGGCCAGAGAGAGGGGGCAGGGGGTATGAGGCCAGAGAGAGTGGGGCAAGGGGTATGAGGCCAGAAAGAGGGGGGCAAGGGTATGAGGCCAGAGAGAGGGGGGCAAGGGGTATGAGGCCAGAAAGAGGGGGGCAAGGGGTATGAGGCCAGAGAGAGGGGGCAGGGGGTATGAGGCCAGAGAGAGGGGGGCAGGGGGTATGAGGCCAGAGAGAGGGGGCAGGGGGTATGAGGCCAGAGAGAGGGGGTATGAGGCCAGAGAGAGGGGGCAGGGGGTATGAGGCCAGAGAGAGAGAGGGGGGCAGGGGGTATGAGGCCAGAGAGAGGGGGGCAGGGGGTATGAGGCCAGAGAGAGGGGGGCAGGGGCTATGAGGCCAGAGAGAGGGGGTATGAGGCCAGAGAGGGGGGCAGGGGGTATGAGGCCAGAGAGAGGGGGCAAGGGGTATTAGGCCAGAGAGAGGGGGCAAGGGGTATGAGGCCAGAGAGGGGGGTCAGGGGGTATGAGGCCAGAGAGAGGGGGCAGGGGGTATGAGGCCAGAGAGAGGGGGTATGAGGCCAGAGAGAGGGGGGCAAGGGGTATGAGGCCAGAGAGAGGGGGCAGGGGGTATGAGGCCAGAGAGAGGGGGGCAGGGGGTATGAGGCCAGAGAGAGGGGTTCAAGGGGTATGAGGCCAGAGAGAGGGGGGCAGGGGGTATGAGGCCATAGAGAGGGGGGCAGGGGGTATGAGGCCAGAGAGAGGGGGTATGAGGCCAGAGAGAGGGGGCAAGGGGTATGAGGCCAGAGAGAGGGGGGCAGGGGGTATGAGGCCAGAGAGAGGGGTTCAAGGGGTATGAGGCCAGAGAGAGGGGGGCAGGGGGTATGATGCCAGAGAGAGGGGGTATGAGGCCAGAGAGGGGGGCAAGGGGTATGAGGCCAGAGAGAGGGGGGCAGGGGGTATAAGCCCCTCAGGGAGAGAGAGGGGGGCAGGGGGTATGATAAGCCCCTCAGAGAGAGAGGGGCAGGGGGGTATGGTAAGAGGCAAGCCAACCCTCTTGTCCATTGCTCCCAAGGACTCACCGCAGTAGTGTCTGCCAGGCAACAGTCCACCACAGTCCACAGACACAAAACGTTTGCTAGCGGGCACACTGGAATTCCCCTCAACATCTTTCTGTCTCCAGGGCACCTCTGCAGTAGGGATGTGCGTTTCGGAATTTTCACGAAATTTCCCGATTTGTGTCTTCGGATTCGGCCGAATTTTCGAATCGGATCGGACCCAAAAACCGATAGATCCGAAAAGTTTTCCGAGCTGAAACGAAAAAATTTCGGATTTTTCGAATGGACTTGAAATGTGTCAAATCGAAATTTATTTTTGCTCTATTCATGATTTCGGTTCCATTCGTGATTTCGGCTCCATTTCGGTAATTCTGGAAATCGTATATTTAACTATTATCGGTTATATCGCTGATTCTGTCAATTTTGTATTTGTAAATGCGTATCACTTGTTTCTTGTGGCATTCGGGTCAGTTTAGCGTTGTTTAAATCGTTTTGTTAATTTTTTTTGTTCCTTGGCTTTCATACCATTTTAATATGATTAAATAAAGTTGTGAAATGTATATTCAATTATTCATAAGAAAAAAAGGATCTTTATTTAATAAAAAAAACCACGATAGAATCGCCAGAATTATCGTAGACACTTTGAAACGAGGAGAACAGAAGTTCCGAAAAAAACAAAAATTTCCGAAAAGTCGATACAAAAAACGAGCAAAGTGACCCGAAAAATGGTCGATATTCAAAAAAAAAATGTACACGAAAAACGAGCCGAACCGAATCGAAACAGAAATCGGTCGAAACGAGCCGAATCGAAAATTTTAAACATCCGAACGAATCGAACCGAAAAAAAAAATCGGTGCACGAGCCTACTCTGCAGACCCAGGACCAAGACACAGTCAGCAGTCCCAGTTCCCAGTCTCTCCTTCTGCTGATGCCCCCCTCCCAAACATTCAAAAGGGGCCCACCCCACAATCCCAAATGGATGCAATTAGTCCTGGGACCAGGAATTTGGTAGCCTCTCAGGATGGTCACTTACTGGTTCTCCTGGTCTTCTAGGCATGTAAGAAGTGGTCCCCTCTCTGGTAGCACCTTGGGTCACAGGGGTGGAGTGCTGGGGGGTCTCCATCTTTGTTGGGGACAAGGCACACTCTGATGCCAGCACAGCATCCACCTCCAGCAACACTGGGTACAATTGCTCCTCTATGCAAAATATAACAGGGGCCATGACTTGACTCCCTGTTGTGCTGCTCTCCTCCGTGGTGGGCACATGGGTGCTGGCAGCTTGTGCCAGGGACAACTCATCTTGGAGCTGTCGGCACTGTGCTCGTGTCCCTTCAAGCTCAGCCTGCAGGTGGCAAACAGTGCCCTGGTGCTCCTGCTCCAATACACCTAGTTGGTGTGTCAGACGGCTCACCTCCATCTCGCTTGCCTTCGTTTGAGCGAGGCTCTCCTTCCGAGCTGCGTCTGCTTCTAGTAGCTGGTGTTGGCACAGCTGGAGTTGGTTCTGGAGCAGCTGTATTTCCTGCTCCCAGGCCCATGCCTGAATAGTATCCCGGGAGAGCTGTGTCCACTCTAATTCCTGCTCGCAGTTCTCCAGGTGAATTTTAAAAGCTATTATTTCTATGTGTTGAGCAGCTCCAGTTCGCCGCACAGCCTCCAGCTGCTCGATCATTACATGGGAGTCGCGCTCCACCTCTGCTATCTGTGCCTGAGCACCACTGAGCTTCATGTGTAGGTCGAGGTTACAGTCCTCACAGACCTGCAGCTGGGATGACAATTTTCGTATAGTGACTGACTGTTCTCGTACTTCCATGCAGCGACCATTTCTCTCCACCGTGACAGCTCACAGCTCATCTTGTAGCCGGTGCAATTGCAGGCCAGTCTCTTTCTCGCTCTGGGTTGCAAAGTCTAGTTGCCCTTTCAAGGTCTCTACCTCCCTTCGAAGCGGGTCACAACATTTGCATTCGCTCTCCAGCACCACCTCCATTTCTTTCACCCGTCCACCCCTCCGCTTCTTTTTAGCCTTACTTGAGGGTGGGTTGACGGTCACAGTTGGTGCGGAGGCATATTTTGTTTGGGTCTTGGCGTTGGCAGAAGCCGATGCTTCCAAAATCCCTGGTCTCTGCCAATCCAAGTCTGTAGGCACCCTCTGGGTGTGTGGTGTAGTTGCCAGCCAGTTCTCCTCCTGGCCACGAATGTCCCCAGGCTCAATCCAGCCTGGGACCTTGTACCTATTGTATTCCCCCTGCAGAGGGTTAAAATCTTCCTGGTCCTGCACAGCTTCCCCTTTCTGCAATAAACAGACCTCATTCCAAACGCTCTGGAACAGGTCCATGCTAGGGTTTGGACCTTATTGCTTGAGGTGTCTTTTTACCTCCTTGAGCGTTTTCATCTCGCTCCTAGTTACACCACACTTGTGCCTTTGACCCGTTCTTCAATATTCGTTCCTTCCATGGCTCTCCAGCAGGTCCTTCAGGGTGTCCTGCTTGCAGGCTGTATAGTTGGCCATCTCGGGGTGTATTGGTGTTAGAGAGCCTCTATCCCACTGCTTGCCACCAATGTGAAGGAACCGTTCTCTTCTGTCTGTCCTGGCTCTCCAGACACCCCTTCATTGCGGTCAGCCCGGCTATTGGGAGCGCTGTCCTCAGCGCCTTGAGCAGCTTGACCCGCCGGCTTCGGATTCTCTGCCCTGGAGCCGTTAGGAATTTCCAGAGGGCCGCTCTGTGCCTTCTGGGGGGTGATAGTGGGTACCCTGAATGAGAAACCAGACAAGCTGTATGTTCCCACAGGATTCTCTGACTTTTAATGAACAAAACGCCACCATTTATGCTGAAATCCAACAGTCATAATTTGCATAAATGACGCACCTCGTCCTACCAATATGCTAATTACATTATGTCAGTTACATATTTACAATAAACATTCTTTAGCCTTTAGCTCACACAACATTTGCATAACCTATTGTTCTAACACATCAGATTAAAGACAAACACTATCACAGATCCCTTGAATTAAACATGCAGCTAGATAAAGGGAAAAGCCCTGTTGCATAAAGTACACAGCAGTAAAGCTTGTTTACTGGCTATACAGAAACACATTTACCTACAGGAATATAAGTATATTTAAAACTAAAGTTACGCCATTTTACACTGAACTAATTTAAACTAAAACCAAACGATGTAATATGTATTTAAAACACACTATAAAAATTGAACATAAATTCTCTTGGGGTTTGAAGCATGGAGCCTTACATCAGCTCCATGACACACATTTTATATATATTTTTTTATTTATTTGTTCTTTCCTCCTGTCATAGTTGCCATAATTTGGTTTTATCTGTATATGGATGAGAGGTACCAATTTACCATTGAAGTCTGCAGAATATGGATCTAACTGGGATCTATGAGGTGGGACCCCCTCAGATGACAAGAGGTCCTAGGCGTTACTAGAGAACCACCCATAAGAGGAGTGTCACGGGATGGCCCAGCACCCTCAGCCAGGGGCGGTGCAGTGACAGTGGTGACATGGACACTCGGGTGTGGTGGCACGCACCTTGTTTTTCGTTATCTTATTTAGATGTGACATTGTGTGGTGTGATGTATTTTCCCTGTGTTTGCCTTGCTCGCCGCCATTTTCCGGTTCTTGTGGCGCAGTTGGAATTTCGATTCGGAAAATGGCCGATTCGAACCATCCGGTTCGAATCGTAAAATGGCCGATTCGGACCATCCGGTCCGAATTGGCGACTCCCTGAAGGCTAAGGGCCAATGGGTCCTGGGAGGGCGGGCAAGGAGTCCCATTGTATTCTAATTCTTGTGAGAAGTAATAAAAGTGTGTAATGTAAACAATAAAGGGAGTTCCTGCAGTACATTCAGCTGTGTCTGGTGTGGCTTGATTTTCCGCCGTATTTCGGATCTGAGTGTCCCCCGAGGCCTCAGAGTACGGTGCCCCATCCGATCCGAATCGAGCGCGCTGACCCTGCATTGAGCATCAGGGCAGCGGCGCTACATCAGAAGATTCGATCGGGGAACTTCGGAGAGCCGATCCGAATCGAGCGCGCTGACCCTGCATCAAGCATCAGGGCAGCGGCGCTCCATCAGAAGATTCGATCGGAACCAACACAGCGATCCGAACTGAACGGCCCGCCGGGAGCCGCGCATCGACCGTAGCGGTAAGACTCGTCTTTTCACCTGGTCCCGCCAGATCCGAAGCGCCTTTCCCCTACCGATCCGAATCCCTCCAGTTCCGAACCGACCCTTCATCCCTTCCCGACCCGAAACATCGCCGCTCAAGATCCGAAGAAACCTCCGCCCCCGGATCGGAAACGTTTCCCACTTAAGAACCGAAACGTTTCCCCATAAGATCCGAATCTTCCTCCGCAGTCGTTAAGGCTGATTCCCGCAGGCGTCCCACACCCGCCAGGTCAAGAAACCAGTTGCTCGGGACGCTGAGTGCTACATGGCTCAGTGGTCGGACTGGTTTCAGGCAGGGGTCCCCGTCACCGCCCGCTAACCCTACCCTAGGGTCACGCCAGGCCGCACGAGACGCCGAGTGGGCGCCACTCGGTAGTCGGGCCAGCGGTAAGCGAAGGGGTCACGCAGATTGAGCACACCCGCAGGCGGAACAACATCCCATTCCGTCATACTGGTGGCAGCGGTGGGATCGCTCTCTGCAGACCCCAGGGGGACCCTCATCATGATCAAGTATTCTGCCTATAGGCGGGACGTCCTGCGCGGGATGCTGGAGAATCGGGGCGGTGTCCCGGGCTCCAAGAGTCGGGAGACCCTGATAGAGGAGTTGAGGAAGATAGATCAGGCGGAGGCGTTCGCGGAGTTGCCCGCGGACCCAGTACCGGCTGCCGTCCCCGCTGAGGCCGAGGATAGCGACTTCTGCCGGAAGATGCGGGAGCGGATCTCCATGATGGGTCCGGCCCCATCGGAGGCAGAACTGAGGAAACTGGGTCGGGAACTCGGTCAGGAAGAGGAGAGGGAGAGAGAGCGGGTGCACGAACTGCGGCTGGCCGAAGTGCGGAGCCGGCGGAGCAGCCGCTCGCCATCAGACCGGTATGCCGACCGGAAAGTGCCGTTCCAGGCGTTCAAGGAGTTCCGGGAAGCTGAGGAAGAGATCGAAAGCTATCTCCAGGACTTTGAGCGCCTGTGTCGGGTGCATGAAGTGCACCGCGCCGACTGGATCCGGATTCTGGCGAGCAAGCTGACCGGTCGGGCCGCCGAGGCCTACCGCACGGTGCCGGATGACGAGGCCACTAGCTACTCGCACGTGAAGCAGGCGCTGCTGAGTAGATATGCCGTGACCCCCGAAGCCAGCCGGATGAAATTCCGGAATTCTCGCCGGCCCAGTGGCGCCACTCACGTGGAGTGGGCCCATCGGCTGCAGAGGGACCTGCGCACCTGGCTCTCGGGAAGCCAAGCGGAGTCGGTGGCCGAGATCACCCAACTGCTGCTGCTCGAGCAGTTCTTCGAGCACACACCCTCCGCTGTCCGAGAGTGGGTGCGCGACAAGAAGCCCTATACGGTGCAGCAAGCGGCCACCTGGGCCGATGAGTACACGGACACCCGGAAGCTGACGGGGGGGGAGCGGCCTCTGGCCAGCCGTCCCATGCCACCCGCCCCACTACTTCCACCACCTCCACCACCCGTGGTCCGGGCGCCGGCAGCACGGGCTCCTAGCCGGCCCACCAACATGGCTAACGTCCGCTGTTACGGGTGCAACCAGGAGGGGCACTACAAACAGCATTGCCCCAACCGCCCGGAACTGACCCGGCCGGCCGGCAGGCCATCGCTGGCGGCCCATTGTTGCGACGCCGGAGCTCCGTGGCCGGAGGCCCCGGAAGAATGGTGGGAGCAGCTGCACGAAGCCGACCCAGTGCAAGCCGCCGCGGATGACAACCGCCGACACCACCGCCAGGCGGTGTGGATCAACGGGCGGCCCGCTGAGGGGCTGCGAGACTCCGGGGCTACGATCACCCTCGTCCGGCCTCACTTAGTCCCGCCAAGCGACCGCATGCAGAGCACCGTAGCGGTACGGGTGGCGGGAGGGAAAGTGCTCCGGCTGGAGACAGCCCGGGTGTATCTGGACTGGGGGAACGGGGAGAAAGAGGTGCGGGTGGGGTTGCTGAGACACCTGCCGGCCGAGGTGCTCCTGGGGAATGATCTGGGGCAGTTAGTGTCCGCTTATTCCACAGATGCAGCTACCCCGGTTACCACTAGGCAACAGAGCCGACGCCACGACCAGAGCACTCCGAACGGGACCCAGGTGAGACCCCCACCAACACCCTCCCGACCTCCCAAACCTCCCAAACCCCCAAACCTCCCAAACCTCCCAAACCACCTCGACCTCCGCGACGTCCCAACCCTTACCGATCCCCTCGACCTCCCCGACAGGCCAGAACCCCAGGCCCTTCCCGCCCTCCCAGTCCGTTGTCCCCTTCCCGGCCTCGACGGGACTCGATGCTGTTCCCTTCGCTTGACCTCCCTTCCCCGTGGTGCACCCCGGAGACTCTGCGCCACCAGACGCAAACCGACCCCACATTACAGGGCTACCGGGACAGGGCTGGCCAGGGCCTGGACGGCCAGGGGAAAGACAAGGTGGAGTGGGAGACGGGCTGTTGTACCGCTACACCGTGAGGGAGGGGGCCAAGAAGAAGCAGATTCCTCAGAAGCAGCTGGTGGTGCCGCAAGGACCCAGGCAGGAGCTTCTGCGCTTGGCCCACGACATTCCCCTCTCGGGTCACTTAGGCCAGTCGAAGACCCGGCACCGGTTGGCGCGCGCGTTTTACTGGCCTCGACTCAGCAACGACACCCGCGATTATTGCCGCACCTGCCCAGTCTGTCAGAAGGCTGGGAAGGCTGGGGACCATCCGAAGGCGCCCCTGCACCCCATGCCCATCATCCAGGAGCCCTTTAGCCGGGTGGCGGTTGACATCGTAGGGCCGTTGCCACGGCCCAGTGCCACGGGTAAGAGGTATATTCTTACCGTGGTGGATTATGCCACCCGGTACCCCGAGGCTGTGGCCTTGGCCAACATCCAGGCGGACACGGTAGCGGACGCGCTCCTCAGGGTGTTCACGAGGGTGGGGTTTCCCCGAGAAATCCTATCCGATCAGGGTACCCAGTTTACCGCTGAGCTCACCCAACAGCTCTGGCGTCTCTGTGGCGTTAAGGCGCTGCACAGCGCCCCGTATCACCCCCAGACCAACGGGCTGTGCGAGCGGTTCAATGGGACCCTGAAGCAGCTCATCCGGGCCTTCGTGCATGAGAACAGGGATTGGGAGAAGTATCTTCCCCACTTGCTGTTCGCCTACCGGGAGGTTCCGCAGGAATCCACCGGGTACTCCCCGTTTGAGCTGCTGTATGGACGCCGGGTGCGCGGTCCTCTGGATCTGGTTAGGGCTCAGTGGGAAGGACCGCCGGAGGAGGACGGTGTTCCGTGGTGGAGTACGTTCTGAAGCTCCGGGAGCGCTTGGCGGACCTCCAGGGGTTCGTGCAGGAGAACATGGAGACGGCCCAGGCTCAGCAGAAGGCGTGGTACGATCGCGCTGCGTGCAGCCGCTCGTTCTGTGTGGGACAGAAGGTTCTGGTGTTGAAACCACAGCGGCAGAACAAGCTGCAGGCGGCCTGGCAAGGTCCCTACAAGGTGGTAACCCAGTTGGGGGATACCACCTATGTGGTTGTGAGCTGCGCGGACACCAGAATCCAGCGGACGTTCCACGTCAATATGCTGAAGGCCTTCCATGAGCGGCCAGAGTCGGTGGACGCCATATGCGCGCCGGCGGCCGAGGAGGCGGAGCCCTTTCCCCTGGAGGAACTCCCGGGGGTAGCTAAGCAGCCTTCCGGGGTGGAGCAGGTGCAGCTGGGGGAGGAGCTAGGGCCCGAGAAACAGGCGCAGGCGCGGCAGCTGCTTCTCGCCTATCCGGGGGTTTTCTCGGCCCTTCCAGGATATACAGACCAGGCCGTCCATCAGGTGGACACCCCCGGCCAGAGGCCACTCCGACAGCCCGCCTACCGGATCCCGGAAGCAGTCCGCGAGTCTATGCGGGCTGAGATCCGGGAGATGTTGGAGCTGGGGGTCATAGAGCCGTCGGCCAGCCCATGGGCGTCGCCCGTGGTCCTGGTGCCCAAAAAGGACGGTACCACCAGGTTCTGCGTCGACTATCGGCGGGTAAACGACTGTACGGTTACGGACGCTTACCCGATGCCCCGAGTCGACGAGTTGCTAGACCAGATCTCCGGGGGTCATTTTCTGACCACGGTGGATCTGTGCAAGGGGTATTGGCAGATTCCCCTTGCCGAGGAGGCGACCCCGAAGTCGGCCTTCATCACCCCGTTCGGCCTGTACCAGTTTCGAGTCATGCCGTTCGGGATGAAGAACGCCCCTGCTACCTTCCAGCGGTTAATCGATCGCCTCCTCGATGGCCTCCAGGGATTCGCTTGCGCGTACCTGGATGACATAGCCATCTATAGCCAGACCTGGGAGGAACATCTGGAGCATGTAGGGACTGTCCTGGGCCGGATTAGGGACGCCAACCTGACCCTAAAGCCGGAGAAGTGCAAGGTGGGGATGGCCGAGGTGCAGTATCTGGGCCACCGGGTGGGGTGCGGGATACAGCGGCCGGAGCCCGCCAAGATAGAGGCTATCTTGGACTGGCCCACTCCTGTGACCAAGACTCAGGTCCTGGCCTTTCTGGGTACCGCGGGGTATTACAGGAAATTCGTACCTCACTACAGTGATCTGGCCAAACCCCTGACTGACTTGACCAAGAAATCCCTGCCCCGCCAAGTCCTGTGGTCCCCGGAGTGCGAACAGGCCTTTCGACAATTGAAGGCCGCCCTGACCCAAGCTCCCCTGCTGGCAGCTCCCAACTATAATAAACGTTTTATTGTCCACACAGACGCGTCCATGTTCGGACTGGGAGCTGTCCTGAGTCAAGTGGGGGACGACGGGGGGACCATCCGGTGGCGTTTATTAGCCGGAAGTTGTTGCCACGTGAAGTGGGGTATGCTGCAGTGGAAAAGGAGTGCCTGGCCCTGGTCTGGGCCCTACGGAAGCTCCAACCCTACGTCTACGGTCGGTCCTTCACCGTGATGACCGACCACAACCCCTTGGTATGGCTCAACCGAGTGGCGGGGGAGAACGGCCGCCTGCTGCGGTGGAGCCTGGCTCTCCAACCCTTCAACTTTTCCATCCAATATCGGCCCGGGTCGCAGAACGGTAACGCAGATGGGTTATCGCGACAGTCGGCCCGGGAACCAGGGGAATGGGGAGCCCCGACTACCTCGGTACGACCCGGTGGGGTCCAACCGAGTGCGTCGGACCTTGGGGAGGGGGAGGAGTGTCACGGGATGGCCCAGCACCCTCAGCCAGGGGCGGTGCAGTGACAGTGGTGACATGGACACTCGGGTGTGGTGGCACGCACCTTGTTTTTCGTTATTTTATTTAGATGTGACATTGTGTGGTGTGATGTATTTTCCCTGTGTTTGCCTTGCTCGCCGCCATTTTCCGATTCTTGTGGCGCAGTTGGAATTTCGATTCGGAAAATGGCCGATTCGAACCATCCGGTTCGAATCGTAAAATGGCCGATTCGGACCATCCGGTCCGAATTGGCGACTCCCTGAAGGCTAAGGGCCAATGGGTCCTGGGAGGGCGGGCAAGGAGTCCCATTGTATTCTAATTCTTGTGAGAAGTAATAAAAGTGTGTAATGTAAACAATAAAGGCAGTTCCTGCAGTACATTCAGCTGTGTCTGGTGTGGCTTGATTTTCCGCCGTATTTCGGATCTGAGTGTCCCCCGAGGCCTCAGAGTACGGTGCCCCATCCGATCCGAATCGAGCGCGCTGACCCTGCATTGAGCATCAGGGCAGCGGCGCTACATCAGAAGATTCGATCGGGGAACTTCGGAGAGCCGATCCGAATCGAGCGCGCTGACCCTGCATCAAGCATCAGGGCAGCGGCGCTCCATCAGAAGATTCGATCGGAACCAACACAGCGATCCGAACTGAACGGCCCCGCCGGGAGCCGCGCATCGACCGTAGCGGTAAGACTCGTCTTTTCACCTGGTCCCGCCAGATCCGAAGCGCCTTTCCCCTACCGATCCGAATCCCTCCAGTTCCGAACCGACCCTTCATCCCTTCCCGACCCGAAACATCGCCGCTCAAGATCCGAAGAAACCTCCGCCCCCGGATCGGAAACGTTTCCCACTTAAGAACCGAAACGTTTCCCCATAAGATCCGAATCTTCCTCCGCAGTCGTTAAGGCTGATTCCCGCAGGCGTCCCACACCCGCCAGGTCAAGAAACCAGTTGCTCGGGACGCTGAGTGCTACATGGCTCAGTGGTCGGACTGGTTTCAGGCAGGGGTCCCCGTCACCGCCCGCTAACCCTACCCTAGGGTCACGCCAGGCCGCACGAGACGCCGAGTGGGCGCCACTCGGTAGTCGGGCCAGCGGTAAGCGAAGGGGTCACGCAGATTGAGCACACCCGCAGGCGGAACAACATCCCATTCCGTCATAAGGAGGTTCTAGAACACGTTGAGTGTGTTTCTTCCTTTTTATAGCAGGTTTATTTTCTGGCACCACAGAACTGTACTATGTATCCTGTTTTTTTCCTTTGAGTACATCCAGCACATCATAGAAACAGGAATCGCTGTATGGGAGGAGTCCCCCACAAGAGACTCAAAAGCGTACATCTAGTGTCTTGAAGACTCCTTGTTTGACTCCTGGACTATTTATTCATCTGCGATTAATCCAACCATTCATTTTGTGTTATTCATCATTTATATTTGTGTTTGCTGCATATATGTTTTTATGCGCTCCCATATACCTTGGTATAATATTTACAAGGGACACGAATTAGCCTGGGAATGTCCACAGACAGTTTCAGGAGGTGCGGGAACCATGGTTGAGACCTCCATAAGGGTGTTATGAGCACTATTGTAGCTAATTGTCCTTTTACTAGTCTTATTACTGTTGAAATGCGAATGAATAGAGGGAAAGCGTAAAGCATCCCTAGTGTCATCCGTGGCCAAAGCCATGGGATCTGGTCTCCAACAGTAGTATTGTGGTAAAGGAATATTAAGGCGAGAAGCCAACAAATCTGTAGAGAAGGGACCCCAGAAGGATGACCAACTGGCCCATATCTTGGCGTCTAATCTCCAATTGCTGGAGTCTATCAGATACTTTGAATTCCAGTCCGCCATTACATTGCTGAACCCTGGAATGTATTGGCCTGGACTGAGAAATTGTGAGGCCAGCAAAATCCTCAAAAGATTTTGCTGTCTCTGCTAACTGTTTAGACCTGGGGCCACCTATAAGATTGATATAACGCACAGCGGACAGGTTGTCCATCTCCAGGAGTATGGAACTCGTCTGGAAAAGCTTAATAAACTTGAATAGCAAACAATCCCTCAAGGAGTTCTAAACAATTCTATACAATCCTATCTCTGTGGAAACCCAACTGACACCTGTGGAAAGTGATCCGCAGCGCGCCCCAGCCAGATCTGCTGGCGTCTGACTATATGATCAATTCTGGAATTGGATGGATGATGGCTTTGCCGTCCCATTGTTACCGGAATCCACCTGGTTCACTCGGGAATAGGCCGGGCCGGCACGGACAAGGATTGACTGGACACGAGTCTCTTCAGGAAAGGCAAACTTTATTGTGATGTCACCTGCACAGTCCGGATTGAATCGCAAGGACTGAGCCCGGATTACCTACAAACAAACATGGGGTTTTATACCCCGAATACATAATTAGGTGCATCCCAATTAGCCCACCCCATGGTGACACTATTCCACCCCACGTGGGTCCGTACCTCCCTTAATTGAATACAAAGACATTCCAGCATTGGTCATAAATTGGCAGACTTCATGATATTTTGACAATAGAAGATTTACCACTTTCTCTGGATCCTGCCTATGCCCACCTCCCTAGAACTTGTTTATTGTATATCCTAGATAAGGCCTCGTCTGGTTTCACACTTCCCTTTGTTCAGACTCTGGCTTCTCTGACCTTGAAGTAACTATTCTCCATCCTGTCCCTTCGTGCCAACAACGGCCCAGATCCTCGTTAGTTTAATTGCTTTACTGTTAGTTTAACACATTCCTAGGATTCTATGCAAGCTACATACTACTTTCAGCTAATATCTACTATTTAGATTCACGTGAACCAATGTTCTGAGCAAGATGGCCGCCCAGCTCAAGATGGTGGCCACCTCCTGGCCTGAGTCCCTTACATTCCCCCCTTGGCTCAAGTTTCAGATTCTCCCTCTGAGACTTTTAGCCACTACACTCCACTGTTGCTATTCTCGAACACCTCGTACTTCAGGGGACCCATCCTTGCTGGGAACATGTCTTGTGGGATCATCAGTGGTATCTTTTGTGTTTGTGTGGGTGTTAGAGCTCTCTTGCATAGTGGCCATAGACACAGCCCTATACGGTACAGGAGTATCCCTACCACTAGGACCACCACCACCATTATTATCATGGATCCAATCAGCGAAATAAATCCCAGTATTGATCCAAACCAATTTCCGAAAGCTCTGAACCCATGAAGAGGATTCCAGCCTTCAGCCGCGATCTGTCTAGCTGTATTCTGCAACTGGACTACCTTTTCCTGGTGATCCTGGATTACTTGGTAGTAATCAGGAACCTCATGTGACGTGTTTCTGATGTATGTACAACACTCATAATGCATTGTCATTTCACACAGTCCATTCAACGCTGCACTAATCTGTTCCATTGCCATGTCATGTATCATCTGCAACTTTCGGATCTCTCGCAACTCAAGATTCAGCAACTGAATATTTGCACTTGTCTTATTCAAAATCTCATCCATCAAATTAGTGTAGCGCTCACTCCCGGAGGAGCCGCTGAAAATGAACCACGGGTCAGTCTCCCCGCACTAGGGAATAAATATACTCCAACACAGTTGTGAGTTTTTATCATTTAAATAGTTTACTAAAATATTTGAGCAGATGTTGAAGCACGGTATTCACAAGTATTATTACAGTATTTTCGTATTACGACAAACGCGCAGCGGAAAAGAAACGAAACACGAGGCTTCGTATTTCGGAAAATAAAATATTCGCAACCGAACATAAAAGCAATGCAATTTCCCGATAGTTCAGAAAAAGGGACACGTAGCAAAACCCCCGATCATACAATCCCTTCGTATTACGGTAAACGCGCAACGGAAAAAGAGGAAAAATATATATTCGGAACGTATCTTTATTTTTAACCCCTTGTTCCGATTCATAAAAGAAAAATGAGTCCTGCACAAGTTAAGTCCCAGGAGGTGAAAGGTGCATATGTGTGTGTGGTACCCGGGTACTGTTCAACTGGCCAGTGATTTTATTTAAGGAAATCTCTTCGACTAGTCAGTTGGGGCCCTGTGGACTTTAAAGAGAAAACAGCAGCTTGACCTTAATCACAAACAGCCTTGGAGGCCTCTCACCCATCCGACGCAGGCTTTAGGCTCCGCTGACCCAGGACGTCTCTCCTCCGGATTTTGACTGGGGATACTAGCGGCCGATCCGTTGTCTCACTTTTGCAGCTTGTCCAGCTCACCGCCTGCTCTCCGTTCGATTCCGCCGGTCTGCAGCAGTGTCTGGGCTCTGGCGAGTCTCCTTCTCCTCAGACTAGGTGACCCAAACCGGAACAACAGGTCTCCCTCGGGCTTTGGCCTAGATTCTGCCGCGATCTCCTCGGTGAGTCTTCTTTCTCTGCTTCCCTGGCGCGCTCTGGAACTTTCTCCACGAGGCAGAGGATGTAAGTGTCCAGTCCCCACCCACTTCCTGTCTTCTTGCAAAGCATGCCGGGCATTGTAGTCCCAATGTCCAGTATCTCTGATCGCGATAGTCTCCATCTTGTGGCCAAAAATAAGTACTGCCACAGCAAGATTTTTAACACAGCGCTACACTTTCCCCCTCCTAGAACTCTTGGGTCTCTCCAAGGAGGTACAACAGTTACATTACATTTCCAATCTTTGAATACAGTTTATATAACATGTACAGGTTCAGCAGCATACATATAGTGAGTTAATAACACTTCCTCAAGTTGACTCATATATGGGCTACCTCGGCTAGCATAGCAGACACTTCGGGCAACCTCCGCACCGTGGTGATGGCCTCTTCAGTGCTATGTCCTGGTGAGTCGTAGGTGAGTCGTTGGGGCGGTCGAACAGAGCGTTTTGGTTCTGGCTCAATCAGTTCCTCTTCAGGTGGAAGTACTATAGGCGTCGGCTCAATTCTTCTCTCTATCACTGGAGCAGACGTTTCTTCCGAGTATGATCCCTCCAGCGAAGGCATAGAACTATAATCACCTGAGTAAGCTTCCGGAGCTACAGAGATCCCCACAGCCTCAGGGACTTCCAAATGAAATTCAAGAGGTTCAGGGATATCAACAGTCTCAGGGACTTCCAACAAGAATTCAGGAGCTTCAGGCCTCAAATTACTCTCCCATCGTTCAGGAACTGAGATAATCTCTTCAGGCTCTGGTGAACGTATCCAGTCCAGACAGAAACTTTCTTCCTCACTGTCCCTTTCGCTCTCTTCGACGACCCGGGTCTATTGAGACCGAGTAACAGGAGGCAAACATGGAACAGGCGGATTTGGCAGAGGCAATTCGTCCCCAACCGGCATCCTTACAGCCTCTCTCAAAGGTAACAAATGATTTCGGTGACAGTTCTTAAGAGGCCCAGCCTTTCCATCTGGGCGAATCTGATACACTGGTAACCCCGGCAGTTGTTTGCAAACAATGTAAACCTGGGAACTCCACCTATCCGCCAACTTGTGTCTCGCAGCCGCACCCAAGTTCTTCAATAAGACCCTATCACCGGGTTGTAGATCTTGTATTCGAACTTTCAGGTCATAGTTCCTTTTGTTTCTTTGCTCCCTGTTTCCCGAGGTCAAACGGGCCTGTTCAAACGCAGAAGCCAGATTCTTTCGAAGTCTATCCACGTAGTTTCTATGGGAAGCTACTGATGTCTGGTCTAGGGATAACCCAAATGCCAAATCAACCGGCAGTCGAGCCTCCCTTCCAAACATAAGACGGTACGGTGAATATCCAGTTGCATCGCTCTCCGTACTGTTATATGCATGCACCAGAGTAGCTATGTGACGACTCCAACTCTGCTTCTCCACATTCGACAAGGTCCCCAGCATGTTTAGCAGTGTGCGATTAAACCTCTCAGGCTGAGCATCACCTTGAGGGTGATATGGTGTGGTTCGGGTCTTTTGGATTCCCAACAGCTCTAACAACTGCCCCACCAGTCTGCCTTCAAAGTCTCTACCCTGATCAGAGTGCACTCTCCTTGGCAGTCCGTAGTGAACAAAGAACTTTTCCATCAACACCTTGGCTACAGTCGGAGCGCGTTGATCTTTCGTGGAAAAAGCTTGGGCGTAACGAGTGAAATCATCAGTCACTATTAGAATGTTCCCTTGCCCACTAGCATCCGGCTCTAAGCACAAGAAGTCAATGCACACCAAATCCATGGGTCCCTGGCTCTGCAGATGGCTCATTGGAGCAGTTCGGGTCGGTAGAGTCTTTCTCTGAATACACCTCAGACAGGAATGGCAATAACTTTCCACTTCAGCTCTCATGCAAGGCCAATAGAACCTATCTCGCACCAGCTTAAAAGTTCTCTCAGCACCCAAATGTCCATGCTCATCATGTAGTGATCGCAGCACACTCTCCCTATGTTTAGTAGGGAGGAATAACTGTTGAATCTCTTCAGAGTTGGTTGAGGGGCCCCTTCGGTAGACCACCCCATCCAACATCTTTAACCGCTCCCACTCTTTGTAGACCAATCTGGCTCCACTCGGGGAGTTGGTTAACAAAATCTCTCGCTGGTTTGCAGACAGGGCCTTTATGGTCAAGGCAATTAAAGGGTCTCTGGCCTGATCCGCTTTCAGGTCCTGTCTCGAAAAGGTAGGTAAACTTTCATCACTTAACTGCGTAGGGTTACAGTAGAACTCAGGAACAGCCGCAGCCATAACTCCTATGGCCTCTGCTTCAATCCCTCCTTTGACCCGGCGCTCTGTTCCTTGACACAAAGCTTGCACCCCGTCTGGAGTCAACTGAGTCCATTCTGTAGTGTAGGGTCTTCTCGATTATTCACCCCAGGGCGATAGAGCGGCCAACCACCGATGTCCCGTTGCGTCCAGTTTTGCAGTAGTAAGGATATAGGTAAGAGGATTATTATCCGTCTTGATCACGAACTCAGCTCCATACAGATAGTCTTTCAACTTGTCCACCACTGCCCACTTCAAGGCTAGGAACTCCAGCTTGTGAGTAGGATAGTTCTTCTCTGAAGGCGCAAGGCTCCGGCTCACGTACGCCACAGGCCTCAGCAATCCATCATACTCCTGATATAGGACTCCTCCCAGACCTTCTCGGCTGGCATCCACATGTAGTTCATACGGCTTATGAGGGTCCGCATAGGCCAAAACAGGAGCTCGGGTTAGACTCTCTTTCAACTTTACGAAAGCTCCTTCACATTGACTGGTCCATTCACCTTGTATAGACTCTCGAGCTTTCCTTGGCCCCGGAGCTGACGGGTTTTTGTCAGAGACCTTGCAGCCTTCTTCTGTGGTTTCCTTCTGCAGGAGTTTGTTCAGTGGTTGAGCTATTTTCGCGAATCCTCCCACAAATCTTCGATAGTAGGAACAGAATCCCAAGAAAGATCTAAGCTCAGTGACGTTTCGGGGTCTAGGCCAAGAAGCTACGGCCTCCAACTTCCGAGGGTCTGTTGAAACACCTTCTGCTGAGACCAAATGTCCCAGATACGTAACAGACGGTAGACAGAATTGGCATTTCTCCAGAGACAGTTTCAGCCCCTCTTCATGGAGCCTCTTCAAGACCTTCTCCAAACGTTGTTCATGTTCTTCCAGAGTCTTCCCAAACACAATTATGTCATCCAGGTACACTAATACTTCGATTAGATTCATATCCCCGACTGTCTTCTCCATCAACCGTTGGAACGTGGCTGGAGCCCCCGTAAGGCCTTGAGGCATCCTGTTGAATTCAAAGAACCCCAGTGGACAGATGAACGCAGTTTTCTCCTTGTCTTCCGGATGCATTGGTATCTGGTGATACCCGCTTCGCAGGTCTAGTACACTAAACCACTTTGCTCCAGACAAACACTGTAGGGCATCTTCTATCCGAGGAGTGGCATATTGATCGTGGATGGTTCTCCGGTTCAATGTGCGGTAGTCTATGCATAAGCGGACAGAACCATTTTTCTTCCGAACCAACACTATGGGAGAGGCGTATGGACTCCTGGACTCTTGAATCACCTTGGTTCTTTGTAATTCGTTCAGCTGCTCTCGCAGATCATCTAAGTCTCCTAGCGGAACTCGCCTTGATCTTTCTCGAAACGGCTTGTCTTCTTGTAACCGAATGCGGTGCTCAGTACTCTTAGCTAGGCCCACATCGAACTCATCTTTTGAGAACAATTCCTTCCACTTTAGGACTTGAGACTGAAGACGTTTCTTCCACTCAGGTGAAATGGGAGCGTCCTTAGGGTAGAATCTTTCATCTGGAATCTCTTTACCCACTCCCCCTCCTGAATCGATAGAGAGGGGTATAGCAGACTCTACTTGCCCGATAGGCATTCGTACTTTAAGGACTACTGGAGAATCCGTCACGTTGCACACGCTGACCGAGACTCTTCCTCGTGTTCTCTTCAGAGCTTTGGTGGAGATTATCTCAGGAATTACTTCGACTCCGGTTTCACTCCCATGATCAAAATCGGTTCCCAGCACCACATAGGGGCCTGGTTGCGATCCATTCAACTTGACTGAAGCCCAGAAACTCGCTACTTCTCCTGCTTGCAGAACCTTCTCTGTTCCACCCAGTCTCCACAGTCTTCCCACCTCGGCAGGTGCCTTTCGTTCTTCGACCATCCTCTGATAGACCGGACGTAACATTGGGTGTACTCCTTGAGTTGAACCTTCTTCCAACACAATAGGCGTCAGGAGACGCCGCACTAGGTCAGTATTCGTCCCCACTATCAGGGAGCTTCTGTTCGCACCCGAGGGTCGAGGACACACAATGGCCAATGCATCACAACCCCCAGACTGCCCGATGACTTCAGATCCGATCTCCAACTTTACTTGCAGGTACCCGTCATAAGGGAGCTTCTCAGTGCCGATACCCCATATTTCCAAATCCTTCAATTCTTGCAAAGGAATGTGCTTTAAGTGTTTCTCATAGAAGTCTCTGTAGATCAATGTCACTTGAGTCCCTGAATCCAACAGGGCTTTGGTGTAGACTCCTTCCACTTGTATTGGCACAACAGGAGAAGGACCTATAAGTTGGTCAGGAAATTTCGTGGCGGTATCCGGACGCTTAGACCCAGTTTGCTGTACCCTGGCCTTTTTCTTGGCCCGTGCAGGTTTTTGGCGTGCATTGCCTCCCCATGACGTAGACCCGGATGCTAAGGGAGTGACTCTTTCAGTCCTGGCAGGCTCTACAGCTCGACTTTGGGCCTTCTCGCCCTCTTAGTCTTTGCTTGATTTCTGGAGCGGGGTTCAACCCTCGGGCACTCAGGTTGCTCCTTTACTGGTGCCCTCTGGCGTTTCCCGCCGGTGAGGTAGACAACAGTCCTTCCAGGGCTTCCAGCAGTCCCTTGACTCTATCCTTCTCAGGCTTTCGGCCTTTGCACTGTGCGCGGAAATGGCCCATTTCTCCACACCCGAAACATCTTTTCTTAGAGAGCGGAGACGTAGTTGCTTGTTGAGATTTGGTTAAAGGATTTGGACCAGACGCCACAGCAACTCCCATCATCTGCATACCTGTGAGGAATTTCTGCATTTCTGCCTGCATCTCTGTCACCTTCATCAATACCCGACACAGTTCCGCATGCGCTTGTTGCAATTCAACTTGAGCTTCTTGAACCTTCGTGACGGTCTTAGACAATTCACCCCGTTCAGGGAGGTTCGACTCTTTGGCAGCCTTCTCCGTAGATTTAAAAACAACTAGATCTTCTTGTTCGTCCTCGTCAGATCCATAGGTATCTAGAGAGTCGCTTTCAGGTTGCAGGCCGTCGTTATGTCTCACAGGTTGTGCATAAGCCCTTTCCCCCCGCCTGAAAGATTTCTCTTCTAGTAAAGCCTCTTCCTCTCGTACAACTCGGATCAGTTCCAGGTACTTTAACTCTTGATTACCTGCTCTGCTTCTCAGCTGCATCATCACTGGATCTAGAGGTTGAGAGCCCCTCAGAATCTGTTTTATTCGGATCTTATCTACTTCGGCCGGTTCGGCCCCTTTCTTCAGGAGTATCTGGTGTAGAATCTTATCCAGGCGCCTCATGTACTCGGTCATCCTTTCACCTCTTCTCTGATAGGTGTGTTCGTATTGATATACCAATTCGGCCGCCTTTTCAGTTCGCCCAAAAACTTCTTCAAGAACGTTTAAATAATCCAAAGCAGTACAATCTTTCCTACTTAGTTTTAGGTTTCTCACCGCTTCTGACGCAGGTCCCTTTAAGCTCTCGGTGATCCTTTGCTTTTTCTGAGCCTCAGGGACATCCCACTCATCCAGAGCCTGCATCGCCTGTTCCACCCATTCTTCAAAGGTTTCTTCTCCCGCCGGAGTTGGTACGTTTCCTGTAAAATTTCTTAACCGTCGATAACCGAAGTTAGTGTGAGGAGGGCTTGTTTTCTGACATTTAGCCAGTAGATCTCCAATAGCCACGATAAATTCAGGCCCAATCATGGCCAACGGACTAGGCACGGGAACACTTGCGGATTCACCACGTGGCGTACTTGGCTTAATTAGTTGGACTTCCACCTCTTCGGCCAGTTTCACGCTCGTGCCCTGAAAACATGGCGGAACACCCTTTCTCCATTCGAGAAGAACATACATGTGAGAGGTATCTGGGTTTTTTTCAATGTCCAGAATTAACCCCCGATGATCTGGTGCTAGCGTGGCCACGGCCTGGCGAATCTGATCTTCAGCCCAAGTGTCTGCTGGAATATCCATGACTATACAACATTCTGACTGGCTACTGTGCTCCCCACACCACTCGGCAACAGTGTCTGGATCCATATTTAACCCTTTAGATGCGGTTTTTCCAGAGACTGGATCCCGGAAACGAGCCCCCATGTGTAGCGCTCACTCCCGGAGGAGCCGCTGAAAATGAACCACGGGTCAGTCTCCCCGCACTAGGGAATAAAATATACTCCAACACAGTTGTGAGTTTTTATCATTTAAATAGTTTACTAAAATATTTGAGCAGATGTTGAAGCACGGTATTCACAAGTATTATTACAGTATTTTCGTATTACGACAAACGCGCAGCAGAAAAGAAACGAAACACGGGGCTTCGTATTTCGGAAAATAAAATATACGCGACCGAACATAAAAGCAATGCAATTTCCCGATAGTTCAGAAAAAGGGACACGTAGCAAAACCCCCGATCATACAATCCCTTCGTATTACGGTAAACGCGCAACGGAAAAAGAGGAAAAATATATATTCGGAACGTATCTTTATTTTTAACCCCTTGTTCCGATTCATAAAAGAAAAATGAGTCCTGCACAAGTTAAGTCCCAGGAGGTGAAAGGTGCATATGTGTATGTGGTACCCGGGTACTGTTCAACTGGCCAGTGAGTTTATTTAAGGAAAATCTTCGACTAGTCAGTTGGGGCCCTGTGGACTTTAAAGAGAAAACAGCAGCTTGACCTTTAATCACAGACAGCCTTGGAGGCCTCTCACCCATCCGACGCAGGCTTTAGGCTCCGCTGACCCAGGACGTCTCTCCTCCGGATTTTGACTGGGAAAACTAGCGGCCGGATCCGTTGTCTCACTTTATGCAGCTTGTCCAGCTCACCGCCTGCTCTCCGTTCGATTCCGCCGGTCTGCAGCAGTGTCTGGGCTCTGGCGAGTCTCCTTCTCCTCAGACTAGGTGACCCAAACCGGAACAACAGGTCTCCCTTCGGGCTTTGGCCTAGATTCTGCCGCGATCTCCTCGGTGCGTCTGCTTTCTCTGCTTCCCTGGCGCGCTCTGGAACTTTCTCCACGAGGCAGAGGATGTAAGTGTCCAGTCCCCACCCACTTCCTGTCTTCTTGCAAAGCATGCCGGGCATTGTAGTCCCAATGTCCAGTATCTCTGATCGCGATAGTCTCCATCTTGTGGCCAAAAATAAGTACTGCCACAGCAAGATTTTTAACACAGCGCTACACTAGCATAACTGTTTATTCTCACCATCAATTCTCTTCCCCATCCAGTCCATGCTGGAAACCATGCCCATATTCGATCTTTCTTAGTGAACAACTCTCTCTTCTGTTTCTCAAACACCAGTGGGTACCTAGGGTGTAGTGCAGTGTCTGTGTCGATGTCACCACCCCGTACCCTCTGAATTGGAATCAGTCTGGCCAAATAACACATCCCTGTTACTGTAGCTGGTACCCATGTGTAACACACTCTTCCACAACACACCTGATAACCCCCAGTCAGTATGAATGGTGATAGGTGGAGTGTTCCCTTTCGCATTTCAACCATCATCCGCCCCAATCGTAACACGAGATCCAGCGCATTCCGTTTATCCACAGTCACATCCGAAATGGTCTGTTGTTGATCTCGGGTAAGCCGTATTGGCCTAAGCATAAATAACCTTGGCCCTGCTCCCATCCTAACCACGTGTGCAGTCCAATTAAATCTACTCGACTGACATGGATTCTCGCCTTTCTCTGAACCATTTACCCCTATCTGGAAACACCATTCTGGTGGATACACCGGTCACGATATGGGGTAATCGGGGGTGAATGCCTCCGGTTTAACCTGAGGGTCGGCAATGGTGTGTATCGTAATATTTCCAGTTGCAAATGTACTTAAGTTCATAGGAATTGAAGCAAAAGGAATATAAATTGTCTCTGGGTGCAACCTGCTGCACACCCAACACGCAGTCTGTCCAGACTTCTTTGCGTATGCATATTTAAATTTTACAAGTAGGTGTCCTCTTGGCGCGGTTTCAGAATCCACATCTCGCATTTGTCTCCTCATGGTACGGTTTTCCATCACCGGATGTGTACCATTCCAGATATGGGAGATGTCCACTTTCTCTGTCGCACCTGGACACCTGGGACACACCCCATGCGATAGTCCATAAATCAAGTTAGCGAGGTACAATATTAGTACCAAAAAGGCCCCAAATGTCAAAATCCCTTGGGCAATTCTTTTCACAGTCACATAAACCCAATCCCTCCCCACCGGTATCTCAAAAGTAAAAGTCATCTCTGGTTGGACAAGGGTAGGGCAGGTCCCCTAAAAACAGCCCTTGGGGCATCCCTCTGGGGATCCCTTTGCTCCCTCGCTGGTGGGTGGTCAGGCATTATTGTGTCCTTCAAAACACCCACTTGTTGAGTCTTTTAGGTGCTCGAGACTACGGTTCTCGTCAGCTTTAGCCTCAATGGATTGGTCTCGTTGGTGATGACCTTCCACTCTGGTTCAGGATTGGCTGCCAGCGCCTTCAGTCTGGAGTGATGTATCCACGGGACCACCTCGGCAACCTTCACTGCTGTAGGTGTTGATAACAGGACAAGGTAAGGACCTCTCCATTTTGGGCCTAGTGGGTCATTTTTCCACTCCTTCACCCAAACCGAGTCACCTGGACAATACTTATGCAGTGGGGGATATAAAAAGTGAGGTAGATTATCTCCCACCCAAGTATTCAATTTCTGCATTGATTTACCCAACAATACAACCTGTTCATTCAGTTTAGTTTCACCCAATGCCCGAAGGTCCCCCCTTAATCCATTAATCAGAGGGGTAGGCCGTCCAAACATGAGTTCGTACGGACTTAACTTCAATTGGGGGGTTGGCCTGCACCTAATGTGCAATAAAACTATCGGCAGCACATCCAACCAGCCTAGTGACGTTTTTTGACACCGTTTTGACATTAAAGTCTTTAGTGTTCTGTTCATACGCTCGACTTTTCCCGAGCTTTGGGGCCTGTATGCTGTGTGTAGCTTCCAGGTTATGCCCAACAGGCGGGCAAGCTGCTGCAAACAGTTCTGTATAAAAGCTGGGCCATTATTTTGACCCTATTTCGAGAGGAAGTCCATAACGTGGTATTATTTCTCTCATTAGACTTCTCACCACCTCTGTTGTCTTCTCCGTCCTCGTGGGGAAGGCTTCCACCCATCCTGTTAGAGTGCACACCATCACTAGTAGATACTGTGAAGTCTATTTGCAACGATGCCATTGGGGACAGCCCGATCGGCTGTTTCCCTGGGGGTTGTGATGGGCCTGTTCTTGGATTATTCTTGGCACATGTCACACACTGCTGGGCTATTGCTTTACAGACTACTGACAATCCTGGCACACAGAAATGTGGTTCCAGCTGTTGTTCCAACATCTCTCTTCCTCCGTGTGTACTTGCGTGAAGTGCTCTCACGATCTCAGGTGCCAATGTTGCAGGTAGAACTATTTGTCTGCTAGCTAACTGGAACCATCCATCTTCTCCATATTCTCCTGGTTCTTCTGATAGCCACCTCTTCTCCTTCTCCGAGTACATAGGTGTCCATTCACTCAATGGAGCCGGTAATAATGGGGCTACCACTGTTGGTGTGGCCTTGTATCCCTCAAATTCTTCCTGTTTTCCCCAGATGAATTCTTCTCTTGGTTGGTAGTGTCGCCAGGCGAAGTATAGCAGGTCCTGCCTCTTCTGCACATCCCTTACCGCTGGCACAAAGAAGTTCATCGTGCTTTTCTTCATCCATGGCAGATTGTGTTCAATAAGGGTCTCCTTGAGGAAAAACTTCACCAGTGGGGTTTGATATTCTTCGGCTCCCAATTCTCCCAAGATCAGCAGGATACGGGTAATCCTCAGATTATTATGAGGGTTGGCTGTTAGATTGTCAAAGCGTGCGGTGAAATTTTCTGCTCGTTCAACTTCAACTACTTTAGTATCTTCTTCACCCTCCCCCACTAGTTTTACGCCGAAGAACTTCAGCATCATTTTGTATGCTCTGCGGAGTCTGTGCTGAATTTCTGAGGTGTTACTCATAAGACGTGCCTCCTGGGGGTTCAGAGGTCTGGAATAGAAATTTCGGCCTTGTCCTCGAGTGGGGAAAAGCCATTGGATATAGTCATGGTTGTCGTCAAGCGTTGGCACTCCATTTCTGTAGAATAGTCTCGATGAATTCTCCTTTTGGTTCGAATTTTCTCCAATTCATATAGAATTCATAGTTAGGTATGGAGATGTGGTCGTCTTGCATGCAGAGGAGGACCTTGGGTGCTTGAGCAGAAGGTAACAGCGGTTTCGCAGCAGCTTTTGCAGCTTGGTCGGCTCGTCTATTACCCTTGGGGATTTCGTCATGACCCTTTTGGTGACCACGACAGTGCATAATACTGACAGCAGTTGGTTTCCACACAGCTTCCAGAATAGCTGCGATCTCAGCTGCGTACTTAATTTGTTGCCCTGAGGAAGTGAGTAGGCCTCTTGACTGCCTAAACACCCGCCATAACAAACCATAACATAACTCCATTTTAACTGCCAAGCCCCCCACACCATATCCCCAGGAAATACGACATGACACTCTATAATGTGGAAAAGGCTTGGCCACAGCTTTATTGAAAAAAGAACATTTTAAATCACATATAACCACCTGACCAGCATTAAGCATTTTTAATTAGATGATCATAAATACCAGCTGCCAGCTGCATGGGACCAATCCCAGCAGGCAGTTAAATAAAGTCCCAGAGTTCGGCTCCTGCAAAGTTATTCTGAGCAGAAACTCCCTCTCCAAAGCTCCCTTCACGGAGTTCCACCATCCTTCCTCGCTGGCCAGGGGCTTCCAAACCGCCATATGAGCTGTGACAATCCTGAAAAGAAGAAAACAAAAAACCAGCAAGAAAACAAAACAAAGGGGTGGGAGGGTGGGAAAGAACGTTGTCTTGACAGATTTCTCCTACAGTGAAATGACCACCCCTCCCTCTCCTTATATACATTGTAACCTGCAACATTTAAAATTCCCAACAGCCAATCCTAATCAAACTACGCCTAACCATCCCTTAATTTTGGCGGGCATTTCTGTCAGTCATGGCCCATTTAACCCATTAATCATGGCCATGGGCTATCTTTGTTGGAGATACAACAGCATATATTATACTATGGACTGCAGGTGGCGCTGTTAGTACAGGTTAAATGTGTTCTAAACTCGTTGGTATATGTTCACAGGAAATAAGTCTCTATTGTCTCTGCTTTACTTCCTTCTTCCTTTCTAGCTGTGTGATGATGAAGCATCCTGATATATATCCAGTGACTAATCTGTTATAAGTTGTTTTATTGCTATATGCACAAAGTAAAGTTCTCTACTGCAGATTCAGAAGACTCCAGTGCCTCTTTCATACATAACCAACAGGTTATGGGCCCAGACACTGAAAACGAAACTACAAATCAGTAAGTGCTGCAGCTATCATCCAAATACCTGCTGTGTGTGAGGAAAGGAGCTGCATCCAATATACTGAAAGATGGCAAGTGGCTCAGATGTGAAATATGCAATAGCAAAGCTAAACAATACCAATTATCAGCTGTGGAAGTTTAAGCTGGAAATGCTGTTATCCAAAGATGATCTGTGGCAGGTGCTGGATACAATCAGACCCACTGACAACCCAGAAGAATGGGACAAAAGAAACAGGCAAGCAAAAGCAGTTATAAGCCTGTTAGTGGAGGATGATCAACTAATCCATATAAGAAAAGAAAACACAGCTAAAGGTATGTGGACTGCGCTACAGAAACTGCACGAGCGTTCAAACTTAAACAGTAAACTATATCTGCTACGTAAACTGTATAAGATGAGGCTGGAAAAAGGCCAGGAAATGTGTGAACATGTGAACGCTATGCTGGAAATTGTGGAGCAATTACGTGCAATTGGAGAAGAAATAAAAGACAATCATGTAGTGGCATTACTATTATGCAGCCTTCCAGAATCATATAGTGCCCTGATAAACGCTCTAGAAACAAGACCAGAGGAAGAACTAACACTGGAATATGCTAAAGGGAAATTAATTGATGAATACAACAGAAAGAAGGAAAATATACGTGGTGAAGAGAATGACAAAACAGAAGTAGCTCTAAAGGTGAATGAAAACACAAAACAAAACAAAGAGACCAGAGTGTGTTTTCGCTGCAAAAGGACAGGTCATTTGAAATATAATTGTTCAATCTGGAAAGCAGAACAGCGAAGGAGAGAGACATTCACAAAAGAAAGAGCTAAAGCAGCCACACAGGAAAGCAAAGACACAGCGTGGAGTGCAAGTTTTAAAGTAACTCAGAATACTACCCCGCATGGATGGTACATTGACTCAGGAGCAACAAGTCACATGACCAGTGATGAGACCTTCTTCACAGAAATTAATTTTAATACAAAAGACAAAGTCTTCCTAGCAAATGGGAAAAGTATTACATCAGAAGGTAAAGGTCAAGGATTTCTGAACTGCATCACACCATCAGGAGGTAACCGAAGCATCCTTGTAAAGAACGTTCTGTATGTTCCAAGTCTAGAAGGAAGCCTCCTATCAGTAAAAAACCTTGCTAACAATGGACTTACAGTACAATTCCGAGGTAATGAATGCACAATTCGAAACAGAAAAGAAATCGTTGCAAAAGGAAGGTTGAATGAACACCTATACAAAATCGTCACTGAACGTGTTCAAGTCAAAACAGTCACTCATAATCCACATGACAAGTGCATCCATCTATGGCACAGACGATTGAGGCATCGAAACTCAGAAGCTATAAAGGATAGCGGAAGGGGGGGAGGGATACAGTATCTTACAAAATGGAGACAGAGCAGATAGCGGAAGGGTTTCAGTTCAGACTAAGGGGGGTAGAGCCGGGGGGATGGGTAATGTAAGAACAGTGGAGGCATGTAATGTAAAGTCGCATTCAGCATGTGTGGGTAGAGACAACATTAAATGTATGCTTGCTAATGCAAGGAGCCTTAATAACAAGATGGGGGAACTAGAGGTAATAGCACACACTAAGCAATACGACATTATAGGAATAACAGAAACATGGTGGGACGAAACGCATGACTGGGCTGTAAACTTAAATGGTTATACATTGTTTAGAAAGGATAGGAAACATAAGAAAGGGGGTGGAGTGTGTTTATATGTAAATCAGGATTTAAAGCCTAATATTACACAACTGGAAAGTGATGAGGGAAATGTGGAATCGTTATGGGTAAATATTTTGTTGGGGAATAAACAGGGAAGTCAACTATTGGTTGGCATATGCTATAAACCACCGAATATAGATAATGATGAGGAAGAACAACTGTTAGAGCAAATTAGGAAGGCTGCACATCATGGTAGCACTTTAATTATTGGAGATTTTAATTACCCAGACATTAATTTGGATAGTGGGACTAGTAATTCAGCAAAGGGAATCCGGTTCCTGAACATTTTAAATGATACCTTCATGACCCAACTGGTAGAAACACCAACTAGAGAGGATAACTGTTTGGACCTGGTTATAACAAATAATGTGGATCTTTTCTCAAATATTAATGTAAAAGAACAATTGGGAAACAGCGACCATAACATGGTGACTTTTGAAATAAACTCAAAAAAACACATTCATAAGGGGCATGCTAAAATATATAATTTTAAAAAGGCCAACTTTATTAAAATAAAGGAAGCTCTCAATGTCATTGACTGGCAGAAACTCTTTCACGGGAAAAACACTGAGGATAAGTGGAATATCTTTAAACTAACACTAGAAAAGTACACGTCACAATATATTCCACTGGTTAATAAATATAAAAGAAACAGACTGAAACCAATGTGGCTTAGTAGGAAGGTAACTAAGGAAATGAAAAATAAAAAGAAGGCATTTAAAGCTTTTAAATTTGATAAATCTGAGGCATCCTACAAAGCATATAGGGCAGCCAATAAAGCATGTAAAAATGCGATTAGATGGGCTAAACTAGAAAATGAAAAAGAAATAGCCAAAGAGAGCAAGACCAACCCTAAAAGATTCTTTAGGTACATAAATTCCAAAAAACCTAAGAGTGAAAATGTAGGTTCACTAAAATCTGAGTCAGGGTTATTGTTAACTGAAGATCAGGATAAGGCAGAAATTTTAAATGATTATTTTTCTTCAGTATTTATCAAAGAGAAACCTATAACAGGAGACAGGAAATTCATTAAAAAAACTTACTAATACAAAGTGACTGGTTGACTCAGGACAAGGTTTTACACAAATTAAACAATGTGAATGTTAATAAAGCCCCAGGGCCAGATGGAATTCACCCGCGAGTACTAAGAGAGCTATGTGTTGAAATATGTAAACCTCTGTTCTTAATCTTTCAAGATTCTTTTCTTTCAGGAATAGTACCAGAGGATTGGAGAAAAGCTGACGTGGTCCCTATATTTAAGAAAGGTTTAAAATTTGTGCCTGGGAATTATAGACCTGTGAGCTTAACATCTGTGGCTGGAAAGTATTTGAGGGGTTACTAAGGGATAATATTCAGGAATTTATTGGGAGGTATAATGTAATTGGCAAAAATCAGCATGGTTTCATGAAACACAGATCATGTCAGACTAACCTAATTACGTTCTATGAGGAAGTAAGTAGAATATAGATCAGGGGGTCGCAGTGGATGTGATTTACTTAGATTTTGCCAAAGCTTTCGACACAGTTCCACACAAAAGGTTACTATTTAAATTAAGAAAAAATGGTCTAGATGAAAATACTTGTTCTTGGATAGAAAACTGGCTAAAAGATAGGGTACAGAGAGTGGTCATAAATGGTACATTTTCAAGATGGACACCAGTGGTAAGTGGTGTCCTCAGGGGTCTGTTATAGGACCAATACTATTCAATTTATTTATAAATGACCTTGAGATAGGCATTGAAAGTCATGTATCAGTGTTTGCAGATGACACAAAGCTAGGAAAAGTAATACAATGTGAGCAGGATGTTACAGTATGTGCAGGTGATACAATGTGAGCAGGATGTTACTTCGCTGCAGAGGATTTAGATAAATTGGGGGACTGGGCACTTAAATGGCAGATGAAATTTAATCTAGATAAATGTAAAGTTATGCACTTTGGAGTGAAGAACACACAAGTAATTTATACCCTAAATGGTACGGAGTTAGGGAAATCCAAGCAGGAGAAGGATTTGGGAATAATCATAGACTTCAAACTAAGTAACAATGTGCAATGTCAAACAGCAGCCGCCAAGGCCAGCAAAGTACTGGCATGCATTAAAAGGGGAGTTCACTCACGGGATGAAAACATAATTTTGCCTCTGTATAAATCAATGGTCAGGCCGCACCTTGAATATGCCGTGCAATTTTGGGCACCTGTCTTAAAAAAAGATATTATATCGCTAGAAAAAGTGCAGAGACGGGCAACTAAATTAATAAGGGGAATGGAAGGGTTAAGTTATGAGGAAAGACTAACAAGCTTAAACCTGTTTAGTTTAGAGAAAAGGCGCCTTAGAGGGGATCTGATAACCTTATATAAATATATACGGGGCCATTATCAACCATTGTCTGATAACCTATTCATTAACAGGACTATACATAGGACAAGGGGTCATCCATTTAGACTGGAAGAAAGAAAATTTAGCTTAAAGCATAGGAAGGGTTATTTTACGGTGAGAACAATAAAGCTGTGGAATTCTCTGCCTGTTGAGGTGGTTGGGTCAGAGTCTGTACAGACTTTTAAAAAACGACTGGATGACTTCCTGCAGACACAGAATATTAAGGGTTATAATATTTAATATGTGGGTAAATGCTTCTTGATCCAAGGAGAAATCTGACGCCATTCTGGGGTCAAGAAGGAATTTTTTCCCAGTATGTTTCATATTGGCAAGCATTCAGACTGGGTTTTTTGCCTTCTTTTGGATCAACAGCAGTAGATTATGTGGGAGAGGCTGAACCCGATGGACGCATGTCTTTTTTCAGCCTATATAACTATGTAACTATGTAACTATGTAACTTTCTAAGAGAGAATTATCAGAAGACATGATAATGATACCTTGTCCAAAGTTGATGAAGTGCACGTGTTGCATCAAAGCAAAGGCCACACGTACACCACTTCCACAAGCCAGTCAAAGAAAAACCACTAAACCCATGGAACTTATACACAGTGACGTGTGTGGACCAATGAAAACCCCGACACCCAGCGGCAACAAATATTTAATAACCTTCATTGATGACTATTCCAGGTACACAACGACATATCTGATGAAACACAAAAGTGAGACAACTGATAAACTTCAAGAATTTGTAGCGATGACTAGCAACAAATTTCAAAGGAAACCCGGAATAATACGCACGGACAATGGAGGGGAATATATGGGTAAAGAAGTGGAATCATATCTAAAGAAACATGGTATCATACACCAGACAACCGTACCGTACACTCCAGAACAAAACGGTGTAGCTGAAAGAAAAAATCGCACTCTTGTAGAAATGGCCAGATGCATGCTTTCAGATGCCAACCTACACAACAAGTACTGGGGAGAAGCAATAATGACTGCAACATATCTACAGAACAGACTACCATCTAAAGCTATTGAAAGTACCCCTTATGAAATGTGGAACAGATCAAAACCTAGTATAGGTCATATTAGAGTGTTTGGTTGCAAAGCATACGTTTACATTCCAAGTGAAAAACGCTCCAAGTGGGAGAACAGAGCCATAGAAGGCATTCTAATAGGCTACAGTGAACAAAGTAAGGGATACAGAATCCTTAATCCAAAGACCAACAAGGTCACAGTAAGCCGCAGTGTTTATTTTGATGAAAGCCAAACATCAGAAATAATGACTCCCGAAAAACACGAAGAAAAGGTGCCGATTGAAATAGCAAGAGATGCTGACCAAAAGGAAACTGTGCAGGAGTCAGACCAAGAAGTGGAACTCACAATTGATGACTTAACTGTTCACAATCCAGTAGAACCGACAGAACAACCAGAAATCAGAAGATCTACTCGGACAACAAAAGGGATCCCACCGCGCAAGCTGTCATACACTGTTAAGACACATGAGACATTTGAACCAACATCTTGGGAAGACATAGATAAACTACCAAAAGGGGAAGCCAATCAGTGGAGAAAGGCGGCTGAAGAAGAACTAAAATCACTTCAGAAAAATGAAACCTGGACTCTCACAGAGCTCCCTCCCGGTCACAAAACTATAGGAAGTAAATGGATTTTAAAAGTGAAGTACGACGCAGAAGGAAACATTCACAGATACAAGGCAAGAGTAGTCGCCAAGGGATATCCCAGAAATATGGAGAAGATTATGATGAAACATTTGCTCCAGTGGTAAAGCACACAACCATTAGAACATTCCTCAGCATTGCAGCTGAAAAACAAATGCAAGTGAAGCACCTGGATGTCAAAACAGCTTTTCTATATGGAGATATCAAAGAGGAACTCTACATGGAGCAGCCACCAGGGTTTAATACAGGACAGAACCTTGTGTGTAAACTGCAAAAGAGCATCTATGGTCTCAAACAAGCAGCAAGAATGTGGAATGAAAAAGTGAACGAAGTACTCACAACAGAAGGATTTTCAAGAAGTAACGCTGATCCATGCCTGTATTCAAAGAATCAAGACAACAAATGGATCTACCTACTAATTTATGTTGATGACATCATAATTTGTTTTGAACAAGAAGGGGATTATGATCAAATAACTAGCACATTGAAACAAAACTTTGAGATTAAAGAGCTTGGGAACATTGCTCACTATTTAGGAATCCAAATCGAGAAAGAAGAAGACGGAAGTTATCTTCTTCACCAAAGTCAGAAAATTACAGATATTCTAGCAGAGTTTCACATGCAAGATGCAAAAGAGGTGAAAACGCCTATGGAACCAGCTTATCAGAAAGACAATGGAATGGAAAACTTGTTACCTAACAATGAGAAGTACCGCAAAGCAATTGGAAAATTGTTATACATTGCAACTGTGACAAGACCAGACATTGCCGCAGCATTGAGTATACTCTGTAGAAAAGTTTCAACACCCTGTCAACGTGATTGGAATGCCGTAAAAAGGGTGATACAGTATCTAAAAGGAACAATTCATATGAAACTGCGACTGCCAGCAACACCCAATGCAAACTTAATTGGATATGTAGATGCTGACTGGGCCGGAGATATCACAGACCGCAAATCTACTACTGGTTACATCTTCCAGTACGGAGAAGGAACCATCAGCTGGTCTAGTCGAAAACAAGCGACTGTTGCACTCTCTTCAACTGAAGCAGAATACATAGCAGCAGCACATGCATGTCAAGAAGCAATTTGGATTCGTCAACTTCTATTAGACATGGGACTGGATATGTCTAAACCGATACCCATCTTTGAAGACAACCAGGGATGTATAAAGTTGACACAATCAGAAAGGATCAACCCTAGAACCAAGCACATAGACGTAAAATATCATCTGCTCAGGGACACACAAGAGCAAGGACTTATCGATATTCAGTATTGCCCATCAGAAGAGATGACTGCAGATGCACTCACCAAACCGTTGCCAAAGGAACGTTATTGTTTTCTTCAAAAGAAGCTGAATGTTGTATGATTATGCACATGCTGTTGAGAAGGGGTGTTGGAGATACAACAGCATATATTATACTATGGACTGCAGGTGGCGCTGTTAGTACAGGTTAAATGTGTTCTAAACTCGTTGGTATATGTTCACAGGAAATAAGTCTCTATTGTCTCTGCTTTACTTCCTTCTTCCTTTCTAGCTGTGTGATGATGAAGCATCCTGATATATATCCAGTGACTAATCTGTTATAAGTTGTTTTATTGCTATATGCACAAAGTAAAGTTCTCTACTGCAGATTCACAAGACTCCAGTGCCTCTTTCATACATAACCAACAATCTTGACTGCCTAAACACCCGCCATAACACACCATAACATAACTCCATTTTAACTGCCAAGCCCCCCACACCATATCCCCAGGAAATACGACATGACACTCTATAATGTGGAAAAGGCTTGGCCACAGCTTTATTGAAAAAAGAACATTTTAAATCACATATAACCACCTGACCAGCGTTCAGCATTTTTTATTAGATGTTCATAAATACCAGCTGCCAGCTGCATGGGACCAATCCCAGCAGGCAGTTAAATAAAGTCCCAGAGTTCGGCTCCTGCAAAGATATTCTGAGCAGAAACCCCCTCTCCAAAGCTCCCTTCACGGAGTTCCACCATCCTTCCTCGCTGGCCAGGGGCTTTCAAACCGCCACCGCAGCCTGAAGCTTTAGTTAGCATCGAGGCTGCGACCCCCCCCCGCAGACAGCGCTTCCTCCACCGCGGACTGCAGGCCTACGTTAAATATATCAAGGTCCACCTCGTTGAGGTGAACCCCATCATTCCTCATGAGAACCCTATTGTCCCCTTCCAACTCACGATGACGGACAACTACCCCACCCAAGCGCCGAACATAGCGTGAAATGGTGTGATTCACACGCCGCCGAATCCTTTCCAAAGCCCCACCATTCCCACCCAAACGCCAAACAGGGCGTGGGATAATCTCCGACCAGATCAACGTGATGTCTGGGAACAGTGAAAGACAACGCGCAAGATCCAGCCTGATCCTGGAAATAAGGTCAATCGTGCGCACCACACCGATGTCGTTCCCACCCGCATGGAGAACCAGCACAATCGGAGCAGTGACCATCCGGCGCAGGGCTGTACACTCTGAATAAAGATGAACCCAGCGAAGCCCGCGGATGCCGCGCCACCTCAACCTTGCCTGATCATAAGGAAAACACAAATTCCGACTGTAGGTCCTGGCTTCAGCCCTCCTGCACGCCCAGTAAATGAAGGAATGACCAAGCAGCCACACCAAGCGTGGAGGAGAACCTGAAAAAACAATCAATAGGGATGAGACAATTCACAATATATGAGGACGAACATATAAACGAAATCTTGAGGAGTCCCATCGACCCACCCGCCGCAACTGCTCATCATCCAGACCCAACTCATGAGCGACAGTAGCAGCGCCAATTCGAAAAGAGTGAGCCGAAAAACACGCAGCAGGCAAACCTAACCGCTCCAAACAAGTCCTTAAGACATGGGTAAACTGAAATCTAGTTAAGGGCACGCCAGCAGCATGCACTAAAAAGGAACCCGAACGCAAAGGGTGAACACTCAAATATGCAATGGCATGCGCAACCGGACAATGCAGTCCCGCAATCCGCTTCAACACAATCTCTTTACCCCTACCCAAGGTGTCCGTCTTCGATTTTCGGAACCCAGATCCGCAACAACTCAGGAGTAACACTAAGATCAGCGCACAATAGAGAAGCCGAAACCTTAGCGCGCAGCTAGCAGCTCACCAACCCGAAAGGCCCCATAAAATGCAAAAAGAAAGGCAACACGAAATAACAGACATTCATAATCCGAGTAACACACTGCCTGCAAAACGTCCACCAAATCCTGAAGTAGGGACAGAGAGACCGGTCGACGTGTATCAGGAAGCGTACGCTTTTTCCAGCCCCTAACAATCCTGCGCACTAAAAATTCCTTACCTACATCTTCCCAACCAAAACACCGAAACAGAAAAGACAGGGCCGCCAAATTCCGCTCGACGGTAGAACCCGAAACCCCTGCTGAATGCAGGTGATCCAAGTAAGCAAGAGAAGTGCGCAACCGACCCTCCAGTGAATGATAACCATACTCACGGCACGCTGTATCTAACCAAACTCGCCAAACCTGTGTGTATGCCTTCCACGTAGCCGCCGCTACAGAATCTTTAACTAGAGTCAAGAGGTGTCTGAAACGAGGCTCCACAAGAACGCTGGACACGATTCCCCGTACTCCTTCGCATGTGGCGCTAGGCGCCGAAAGCGGTCCAGCTGTTGACGAGACAAGGCATTGGCAATGTCATTAACTGCACCGGGAATGTGCACGGCTGAAAACAAAATATTAGATTCCAAACAGCGAAGCACGAGATGCCTCAGTAAAGCCAAAACCTGAACGGAGCTAGAGGACTGGCGCGTAACAGCATGTACAACGCTCATGTTATCTGTATGAAAAACAACCCGTCTGTGCGCCAAAGCAGGTCCCCACAACTCCACAGCCACAATGATTGGAAAAAGCTCCAACAAACAAAGATTGCGAGTAAAACCCAAGTCACACCAGTGTGAAGGCCATGTTCCAGCACACCAATTCTCCTGGAAAAAGGCACCAAATCCAATAGATCCGGAGGCATCAGTATACAAATCCAAATCCGAGTTGGAAGATTCCGCAGCCGGCCAACACGAAGCACCATTATAGGAGTCCAAAAAGGACAACCACACCCGCAAGTAAGCCTTCAATTGGTTTGTGACTCGAATATAATGTGTGGGAGCCCGTACACCACGGGTAGACAAGGAAAGACGCCGAGAAAATGCACGACCCATTGGCATGACTCTACAAGCAAAATTAAGATGACCCAATAAAGACTGCATAACCTTCAATTGCACCTTCGCAGCACACAACAACCTCTGCAGGAGAAAACGCAGAGAGTCAAGTTTTTGCGCAGGCAAATGAAACAGCATATTATCTGCGTCTATCTCAATACCCAAAAAGGAGAGCACTGATGTAGGACCCTCCGTCTTGTCATCTGCCACAGGAACCCCAAATTCCAGCATCACCGCCTGAAAGGTACGCAAAACATCCGCACAAACTTGAGATCCAGCCGGACCAACAAACAAGGAATCGTCTAAATAATGAAGTAGTGACAACGAGCCAGACTGAGAAGAAACAACCCATTCCAAGAACGAGGCAAACTGCTCAAAAAACTTACATGAGATGCACATCCCATGGGCAAACATTGGTCGTAAAAGAAAACCCCCGCAAGGAACATCCTAACAAATGAAGAGTCAGAACGGATCGGCAATAAGCGAAAAGCTGCTTCAATGTCAGATTTTGCCATCAAAGCCCCTCTTCCTGCCGCCGAACCAAGACCAACGCCTTGTCAAATGAAGTGTACTGCACCCTGCAATCCGCATCAGGGATCCCATCATTCACCAACGTACCCTGAGGGTACGACAAGTGATGAATAAGCCGAAAAGCACCATCCACATTTTTGGGCACCAACCCTAAAGGTGAAACCCTCAAATTTGGAAAAGGGGGTTCAACAAACGGCCCAGCCATACGCCCGGTTTCAACTTCCTTCAACAGTTTATCCCAAACAAGCTGCTCCCTGGAATTCACAGATCTCAGATTATCAGCAAAACAAGGGGACTGTCACGGTGGCCCCCGCACCCCCCCGGCGCCTGCAGCAGCTTCCTCGCTGCTCGCTGGCCAGGCGCCGAGTGATATGCGGTCGCTTCCGCACACTGGGACGCGGGGGGCGGGGCCTGCGGGAAGACGCGACCCGCCGGTTTAAAGCCCAGACTCACAGAGACGCCGATGCCCTGACGTTGTAGTTACTTCCGCAGAGCTCTGTATATTTTGCAAAAACTAACGATTCTGTGTAGGACCCTTGCATTGCAAACTAACGATCTGTTATGACCCTGCATTGGCAAAACTAAACGATTCTGTTGTATGGACCCCTGGCATGGCAAACTAACGATTCTGTGTATGACCCCTGGCATTGGCAAACTAACGATTCTGTGTATGACCCCTGGCATTGGCAAACTAACGATTCTGTGTATGACCCCTGGCATTGGCAAACTAACGATTCTGTGTATGACCCCTGGCATTGGCAAACTAACGATTCTGTGTATGACCCTTGCATTGGCAAACTAACGATCTGTGTATGACCCCTGGCATTGGCAAACTAACGATTCTGTGTATGACCCTTGGCATTGGCAAACTAACGATTCTGTGTATGACCCTTGGCATTGGCAAACTAACGATTCTGTGCATGACCCTTGGCATTGGCAAACTAACGATTCTGTGTATGACCCTTGGCATTGGCGAACGAACCATTCTGTGCGTAACCCCTGGTATTGGCATTAACTCTTCTATTTCTGGTATTGAGGTCAGTCTGTGTGGCACCCTAAGCACACATCAGACTACCCCTTGTGTTGTTAGGGTCTTGGGAAGAGCTAATTATTCTAAGTCCTTGTGTATCATTCTATGTCCGTCTAGTCGTGCCGACCAATCTAAGGATCGGAAGGGTAGAGAGTGTCCTGCGTCTAGGGACCACTAGTCAGATAAGCAGAGGGATCCGTGACGTCTCTCTTGTATGTGCTCTGTACTGCCATTCTAGTAGTCTGTCTAGTCGTGCCGACCACTCTAAGGATCGGAAGGGTAGAGAGTGTCCTGCGTATAGGGACCACCATTCTAGTATCAGGGGGATCCGTGACATTACGTCAGGGCCAATGGATCCCGCAGACCTCTCTAATCAGTTGACACGTATTGCAGCCAGACAAGAAGAGCAGGACCATAGAATGGACCAGATTGCTCTTGCCCTGCAAACCCTGTTAAATCGATCCAGTTCTGGAACTGCAAGCCCTCCAGACCCAGTAGTGCCTAGGGTCAGTTCGGCCGCTCCCGAGGGATGTAGGCTCAGTATGAAGGCACCCGTACGCTATGATGGAACACCAAACTTATGCCGGGGCTTTCTGACCCAACTCGAGATCTTGTTCGAGAACAATCCAGGGTCCTGTATGTCCGATAAAGCCAAAGTAGGCTATCTGATTAATCATCTAACCGAAAAAGCTTTATTATGGGCCACGCCCTTGTGGGAGAATAAGAAACCCATCATTTATGACTATGAGGGTTTTACCTCCGAGTTAAAGCGTACCTTCGATCCCTCTAGAAGGGCTACCAATGCGGGTAGATCCCTGTTTCACATCAAACAGGGTAATAGGAGGGTCTCCGACTATGCCATAGAGTTTAAGACTTTGTCTTCTGAGGTACACTGGCCGAACGACGTTTTAACCCTAGCCTTTACCGAAGGCCTGAACGAGGCTTTTATGTTTGAGTTGGCTCCCTTAAAATTACCAGAACATCTGGATCATTTGGTTGATTTCTGCATTGCCATGGACGATCAAATCAGGGAAAGGAGACACCCCAGAGATAGACCCAGACGGGTCCTGCCTCCTTTGCCCCTAGTACCCAGACACACCACTACATCAGGCAACCCGGAGACCGCAAAGACTGATGTACCGGCCGTTGAACCCATGCAGATAGGAAAAACGGGTATTTCAGAGGCAGAAAGAGCTCACAGAAAAGAAAGGGGGCTCTGCTTTTATTGTGCCGGGGCAGATCATTTCCGCCTTCAATGTCCTCAGAGACCCAGGGGTAGCAGGGGTGAGACTAACAAATCAGGTCAAAGAACAGCCAATACCCAGGTTATCGGTTCTCTGTATGCCTCCTTTGTGGACGATGAAAAAAAAAAAAACCCGGATTCTGGTACCCATCTCCCTCACCTGGGAGGGGGTTCACCTCGAGACTGAGGCATTCCTAGACTCTGGAGCCTCAGGTAATTTTATGGACAGATGTTTTGCCGCCAAAAACCTCTTACCTCTGGTTCTAAAGGAGAGGCCTCTAATGGTGGAAGCCATAGACGGAAAACCCCTGTCATGTCCCCATATCACTCACGACACTATTGATGTATGCATGACTACGGGAGTTCTGCACCGTGAAACCATACGATTCCAGATTATCGACTCTCCCTCATGTCCTGTCGTTCTTGGGTTCCCATGGTTAATAGAGCATAACCCGGTGATTGATTGGGCCCAGCGAGATATAAAGTGTTGGGGTCCTAGTTGCCAGTCAAAGTGCCTGGGCAGGGTTAATGTGATTGGTAGCCTCAATATTGCTACAGCACCTCCTTTGTCCACCGAAGTCCCTGAATGTTATATGGCGCTAAAGGAGGTGTTCTCTAAAACCAGGACTGAGGTCCTACCACCGCATCGTCCTTATGACTGTGCTATAGAGTTGCTCCCTGGTACTATGCCTCCTAGAGGACACGTATACCCTTTGTCACAAAAGGAAAACGACATTATGGAGGAATATATAAGGGAGAATCTAGAGCGAGGATTTATCAGACGATCCTCCTCTCCGGCAGGAGCAGGTTTCTTTTTCGTTTCCAAAAAAGAGGGTGACCTGCGACCTTGCATCGATTATAGAGGTTTGAATAGGATTACCATAAGAAATGCATATCCAATACCTCTTATAACAGAATTGTTCGACCGATTAAAAGGGGCCCGTATTTATACGAAGCTTGATTTACGCGGAGCGTACAACCTGGTCAGGGTTAAGAAGGGGCATGAATGGAAAACGGCTTTTAATACACGTAGCGGGCATTATGAATACCTAGTGATGCCCTTTGGATTATGTAACGCGCCAGCCGTTTTTCAGGACCTCATAAACGACACCCTACGGGACTTTCTGCAAACGTCGTTCGTTATAGTATATCTGGACGACATCCTGATATACTCTCCTGATAAGGACACCCATCACGTCCATGTGCAACAAGTGTTGAAGAGATTATTGAGGGCTGGGTTATATTGTAAACTAGAGAAATGCTTATTCGACATAGAGACAGTGCACTTCCTTGGGTATATAATAACCCCTGAGGGTTTCCAAATGGATCCTACAAAACTCTCAGCGATTCTTGACTGGCCTTTACCCCAAGGGCTTAAAGCCATCCAGAGGTTTCTGGGGTTTACTAATTACTACCGGAGGTTCATTAAAAACTTTTCGGCCTTGGTAGCTCCCCTCACGGCTATGACTAAAAAAGGTGGCGAATCAGAAATGGACACCCCAGGCCAGTCAAGCCTTTGAGGCACTTAAACAGGCATTCACAACTGCCCCTGTTCTCCGACATCCAGATCCGGCTCTGCCTTTCCAGGTTGAAGTTGACGCCTCCGAGCTAGGTCTTGGTGCAGTCTTGTCCCAAAGGGAGGCACCCGACAAACCCTTGCATCCATGCGGCTTCTATTCCCGAAAGTTGTCCCCGGCAGAGAGGAACTATGATATCGGAAATAGAGAGTTGTTAGCAGTTATCGCAGCCTTGACGGAATGGAGATACTTATTGGAGGGGTCTAGGGACCCCATTGTCATCATAACCGATCATAAGAATCTTACGTACATTGGAGACGCTAAACGGTTAAATGCCAGACAAGCGAGATGGTCGTTGTTTCTTTCAAGCTTTAATTTCGTCCTCACATATAGACCTGGGTCAAGAAACATTAAAGCAGACGCATTGTCAAGACAATACGAATCCTACGAACATAACATCCAAGATCAGCATCCCATTGTACCCCAGGAAAGAATTATAGCCCTTACCACGATTAGTGTCTCGTCTCCTCTGATGTTAAGATTGCAGACCGCCCAGGGTACAGCTCCTGGGGGGAGACCTCCTGCGAAACTCTTTGTACCTGAGAACGAAAGAGAAGAAGTACTGAAACTTTATCATGATAACAAAACCTCTGGGCATATGGGGATCACCAAAACAGTGTCTAGTATACGTAAACTCCTCTGGTGGCCCACGGTGCGCCGTGATGTTAAAGATTACATAACCGTGTGCGAGGTGTGCACAAGACATAAAAGTCCCAAAACAGCGCCCATTGGTTTACTCCAGCCTCTGCCAATCCCCGAACGACCATGGTCGCATTTAGCTATGGATTTTATAGTAGAGTTACCCGAGTCAAAAGGGAATACTGTAATACTCACGGTCATTGATCGATTCTCCAAAATGGGTCACTATGTTCCTCTTCGGAAACTTCCTTCGGCAGCCGAACTGGTGCCCATTTTCATTACCAATGTGGTCCGCATACACGGTATTCCTCTTGGGATTGTCTCTGATAGGGGGACCCAATTCGTCTCCAGATTCTGGAAAGGGTTTTGCAAGAATGTGGGGATAGACCTATCCTTCTCTTCGGCCTATCACCCCCAGACCAACGGAGCAGCAGAACGAGCCAATCAAAATATAGAGAAATATCTCAGGTGCTTTATATCCGAACGACAAGATAACTGGTCAGACCTGATACCGTGGGCAGAGTATGCCTTGAACAGTGCAGTGAGCGAAGCCACAGGACATTCCCCTTTCTTCACTGTTTACGGTTTTGATCCTCCCGTGCTCCCTGCTACGTTTCCTGATACCGCGATTCCTGCTCTGGATGAGCATTTAGCGTCATTGAAAGAAACTTGGGGAAGGGTTAAAAGGGCACTGGAGGATAGCAGTGGTATCCAGAAGATCAAGGCCGACAGACACAGGAGGCCGGCACCCGTGTATCAAGTTGGGGACAGGGTTTGGCTTTCTTCACGGAACATCAAGCTCTTAGTACCCTCTATGAAACTGGCACCCAGATACATAGGGCCCTATAAGATTCTGCGGCGAATCAATCCGGTCTCCTATGCTTTGGCACTGCCCTCCCATATCAGGATACACAATGTGTTCCACGTGAGCCTTTTAAAACCACTCTTGTGTAATCGGTACACCAGGGTCCGTGTCCCCCCTCCTCCTGTCTCTGTGGAGGGCGAGGAGGAGTTTGAAGTTGAGGCCATTCTGGACGCCAGGGTTTCTAGGGGGTCCTTCAGTACTTGGTTGACTGGGTGGGCTACGGTCCAGAGGATCGCTCTTGGCTCCCGGCTACTGAGGTTCATGCTCCTCGGTTGGTGAGGGCTTTCTATTTGGCTCATCCCCGCGCTCCTGGGGGTCGTCCAGTGGCCGCCCGTAGAGGGGGGGTTCTGTCACGGTGGCCCCCGCACCCCCCCGGCGCCTGGCAGCAGCTTCCTCGCTGCTCGCTGGCCAGGCGCCGAGTGATATTGCGGTCGCTTCCGCACACGTGGGACGCCGGGGGCGGGGCCTGGCGGGGAGACGCGGACCCGCCGGGTTTAAAGCCCAGACTCACAGAGACGCCGATGCCCTGACGTGGTAGTTACTTCCCGCAGAGCTCTTGTATATTTTGGCAAACTAACGATTCTGTGTATGACCCTTGGCATTGGCAAACTAACGATTCTGTGTATGACCCTTGGCATTGGCAAACTAACGATTCTGTGTATGACCCCTGGCATTGGCAAACTAACGATTCTGTGTATGACCCCTGGCATTGGCAAACTAACGATTCTGTGTATGACCCTTGGCATTGGCAAACTAACGATTCTGTGTATGACCCCTGGCATTGGCAAACTAACGATTCTGTGTATGACCCTTGGCATTGGCAAACTAACGATTCTGTGTATGACCCTGCATTGGCAAACTAACGATTCTGTGCAGACCCTTGGCATTGGCAAACTAACGATTCTGTGCATGACCCTTGGCATTGGCGAACGAACCATTCTGTGCGTAACCCCTGGTATTGCATTAACTCTTCTATTTCTGTATTGAGGTCAGTCTGTGTGCACCCTAAGCACACATCAGACTACCCCTTGTGTTGTTAGGGTCTTGGGAAGAGCTAATTATTCTAAGTCCTTGTGTATCATTCTATGTCCGTCTAGTCGTGCCGACCAATCTAAGGATCGGAAGGGTAGAGAGTGTCCTGCGTCTAGGGACCACTAGTCAGATAAGCAGAGGGATCCGTGACGTCTCTCTTGTATGTGCTCTGTACTGCCATTCTAGTAGTCTGTCTAGTCGTGCCGACCACTCTAAGGATCGGAAGGGTAGAGAGTGTCCTGCGTATAGGGACCACCATTCTAGTATCAGGGGGATCCGTGACAGGGACGAGAAGAAATAACGGATTTAAACCAACAGTGAAACCATCCACAAAACTCAAGCGTCTTGCAGCTCGGATACGAACGAGCCACTCCAGCATCCTTGCCGCCCTCACTGGAGTCCGACCTGTGACCGGCACCTGGCTGAAATCTTGTGAAGCAAATCCTTGCTTATGAAAACAGCGCGGCGCTGGATGCACCACGCCACAATGCGAACATTCATGACGGAAACGGACGCTGCACCAGCGGCAATGGCCTTCATTAAAAAGCCAGCAAATCCCCTTTTTAGCAGACACTGAAACAGGACCTGCAAACTGGGACTCCTTAGCCGGGACAGCAGGTCGACTCGGTGTCATAAGCAACAACCATAAGCTACCCTCTTGCACGTCAAAACGTAAATCCGCCCGGGAAGCCATCTTTTGCCTGAAACGCTGATCATAATTGAACCAGCACTGGCCGCCGAATAACTTGTAAGCCCCCCAAATTAAATCCAAATAGGCAAATATCTGAGTGGCATATTCAGGGTGCCGCTCACATAGCACACTGACATAAACCAGAAAACCCTGCAACCAATTACCATAAGTGCGCGGCAACTGCTTCTTCTCATTGTCCTTAACAAAAACATTATCAAGTTTACGCTGTTTATCCACCGAGTCTCTATCCGGCGACACCAGGGTTAACACATCAATATATTCCCTCCTCCAAATACGCTCCTTAATCTCAGCCGCAACGGTGCAGGAAAGGGGCGACAACTCGCAAAGCGGAGCAGGATTAAATGCAAGCGGGCTGCGCGACAGATACCGGGCAACGGCTACTGGAGCAGAAATCTGCACTTGTGGGGGAACCATAGATTGCAGCGGCAACGGTAAAGACACAGAAGCTGGAGCAACCAAAGGTGCAGACGGGGCAGAATAAGTGGACAGCAAAGGAAGAGATTGAACCACAGATGTGTGAGCCAGCAGAGGAGCTGAAAGAGGAGCATACAAAGGCAGAGAAGTGACAGGTGGAACAGGGTGCGCCCCTTGTACCGCCGAAACCGCCAGGGAGCCAGAAGGGAGAAGCTGCGACACCGGAGCAGACAGCACAGAACCCGTACCGACAGGAGCAGAATGGTATGAGAGCAGCGGAGAGGCAGAAACAGCGGAGGAAACAGACCGTGGTAAAGGTAACTGAGACACCGGAGCGACAGAAGAAGGCACAGAAAGCGGGACAGAATCTGATGGTACAACACCAGCCCCTCTGGAAGACCAAGAGTTAACCAGTGCCCTGAGAAAAGCATCCACATTACCTTCAATAGAAGAGGCAGAGCCCTGCAGGCTCCCAGTCCCAGCCACATTCAGCCCAGCACCAGACACACTAAACAATCCATCACCCCCCACAATCCCAGCAGCAGGAGCAGCACGTGCTAGGCTTGTGCACCGATTTTTTTTTCGATTCTATTTTTCGGATTTTCAAACTTTTCGATTCGGCTCGTTTCGACCGATTTCTGTTTCGATTCGGTTCGGCTCGACTCGTTTTTCGTGTACATTTTTTTTCGGAATATAGACCATTTATCGTATTTTCGTGTCACTTAGCTCGTTTTTTTGTGTCGACTTTTCGTGATGTCGGAAATTTTCGTTTTTTCGGAACGTCTTTTCTCCTCGTTTCAAAGCAATAAATTTCGATTTGACACATTTCAAGTCCATTCGAAAACTCCGAAAATATTTCGTTTCGGCTCGGAAAACTTTTCGGATCTGCCGTTTTCGGATCTAAAAATTTTTGGAAAATCGGCCGCATCCGAAAACACGAATCGGGAAATTTCGTGAAAATTCCGAAATTATTTCAGGGATTACTTCGACTCCGGTTTCACTCCCATGATTAAAATCGGTTTCCAGCATCACATAGGGGCCTGGTTGCGATCCGTTCAACTTGACTGAAGCGCGGAAACTCGCTACTTCTCCTGCTTGCAGAACCTTCTCTGTTCCTTCTAATCTCCATAGGCGCCCCACTTCAGCAGGTGCCTTCTGTTCTTCGACCATCCTCTGATAGACTGGACGTAGCATTGGGTGTACTCCTTGAGTAGAACCTTCTTCCAATACGATAGGTGTCAGGAGACGCCGCACCAAATCCGTATTCGTCCCCACTATCATGGAACTTCTGTTTGCACCTGAGGGTCGAGGACACACAATGGCCAATGCATCACAACCTCCGGACTGTCCGATGACTTCGGATCCGATCTCCAATTTCACCTGTAGATACCCGTCATAAGGGAGGTTCTCAGTTCCGATACCCCAGATTTCCAGGTCCTTCAATTTCTGTAGAGGAATGTGCTTCAAATGTTTCTCGTAGAAGTCTCGGTAGATCAATGTCACTTGAGCCCCTGAATCCAACAGGGCTTTAGTGTAGACTCCCTCCACTTGGATTGGCACAATAGGAGAAGGGCCTATCAGTTGGTCAGGAAACTTGGTGGCGGTATCAGGACACTTAGACCCAGTTTGCTGTACCCTGGCCTTTTTCTTGGCCCGTGTAGGTTTTGGGTGTGCATTGCTTCCCCATGACGTAGGTCCGGATGCTAAGGGAGTGACTCTTTCAGTCCTGGCAGGCCCAGCAGTTGGCCGGACTTTGGGCCCTCTCGCCCTCTTAGTCCTGGCTTGATTTTTGGAGCGGGGTTCAACCTTTGGGCACCTAGTTTGCTCCTTCACTTGTGCCCTCTGGTGTTTCCCGCCGGTGAGGTAGATAATAGTCCTTCTAAGGCTTTTAACAACTCATCAACTCTATTCTTCTCAGGCTTTCGGTCTTTGCATTGTGCGCGGAAGTGGCCCATTTCTCCACAACCGAAACATCTCTTCTTAGAAAGTGGAGACGCAGTCGCCTGTTGTGATTCAGTTAAAGGACCTTGGCTAGACGCCACAGCAACTCCGGTTGTCTGCATGCCTGTAAGGAACTTCTGCATCTTTGCCTGCATCTCTGTCACCTTCATCAACACTCGGCACAGTTCCGCGTGCGCCTGCTGCAATTCAGCTTGAGCTTCCTGTACTTTCTTAACAGTTTTGTACAACTCACCACGTTCAGAGAGGTGTAATTCTTTGGCAGCCCTCTCTGTGGATTTAAAAGCGATCAGGTGCTCTTGCTCGTCCACGTCGGACCCGTAAGTATCCAGCGAGTCGCTTTCAGGTTGCAGACCGTCGTTATGCCTTACAGGTTGTGCGTAAGCTCTTTCCCCTCGCCTGAAGGATTTTTCCTCCAGCAAAGCCTCCTCCTCTCTGACAGCTCGGATCAGTTCCAGGTACTTCAGTTCTTGATTACCTGCTCTGCTTCTCAGCTGCAGCATCACTGGATCTAGAGTTGAGAGCCCCTCAGGATCTGTTTTATTCGGATCTTATCCACTTCGGCCGGCTCGGCCCCTTTCTTGAGGAGTATCTGGTGCAGAATCTTATCTAGGCGCCTCATGTATTCGGTCATTCTCTCACCTTTCCGCTGATAGGTGTGTTCATACTGATATACAAGCTCTGCGGCCTTTTCTGTTCGCCCAAAAACTTCCTCCAAAACGTTTAAATAATCTAAAGCAGTCTTTTCTACTCAGTTTTAGGTTTCTCACCGCTTCTGACGCAGGTCCCTTTAAACTCTCGGTGATCCTTTGCTTTTTCTGAGCTTCAGGGACGTCCCACTCATCCAGAGCCTGCATCGCCTGTTCCACCCATTCCTCAAAGGTTTCTTCTCCCGCCGGAGTTGGTACGTTTCCTGTAAAATTTCTCAACCGTCGATAACCGAAGTTAGTGTGCGGAGGGCTTGTTCTCTGACACTTAGCCAGCAAATCTCCAATAGCCACTATGAATTCAGGCCCGATCATGGCCAACGGACTGGGCGCGGGAACACTTGCGGATTCGCCACGTGGCGCACTTGGCTGAATCAGTTGGACTTCCACCTCATCGGTCAGCTTCACGCTCGCGCCCTGAAAACACACTGGAACACCCTTTCTCCATTCAAAAAGAACATACATATGAGAGGTATCTGTGTCCTTTTTAATGTCCAGGATTAACCCCCGATGATCTGGTGTCAGCGCGGCCACGGCCTGGCGAATCTGATCTTCGGCCCAAGTGTCTGCGGGAATATCCATGACTATACAACATTCTAGCTGACTACTGTGCTCCTCACACCATTCGGCAACCTGTCTGGATCCATATTTAACCCTTTAGATGCGGTTTTTCCAGAGACTGGATCCCGGAAACGAGCCCCCACGTGTAGCGCTCACTCCCGGAGGAGCCGCTGAAAATGAACCATGGGTCAGTCTCCCCGCACTAGGGAATAAATATACTCCAGCACCGTTGTGGATTTTATAAATTATATAGTTTACTAAAGTAAAAGGCATATAATGAGACACGGTGTTCGTAGATATATTTACAGTATTTCGTATCGCGGTAAACGCGCAGCGGAAAAAGAAATGCGAGACTTCGTATTTCTGAAAAATGCGCGACCGAACAGAAAAATACAATGCTTCGTAATTACGAGAAACACGCAGCGGAAAGAGAATACAATATTTCGTAATTCGAGAAACGCGCAGCGGAAAACAAAATAAGATGCAAATCTTTGCCCCTTTTTCGGATACTAGGGAGTGAGTCCCGAACAGGTTAAGTCCCGAACTGTGAGTGTATGTGTGTGTTATGGTACCCGGGTACTATTCAACTGGCCAGTGAATCTCTTAAACGATGTCTTCGACTAGTCAAGTTGGGGCCCTGTGGGTTTTAGAAATAAACAACAGCGTGCTTTCTTGACTTTGTAAAACCGGCCTTGGAGGACTCTCACCCATCCGCTCGATCACCAAGGCTCCGCTGACCCAGGACGTCTCTCCGCTTGATGCCTTGCTGGGATACCGGCTACTGGATCTGTGGTCAGGCTTTCTTTGCTCCGGCCCGGACTTGTCCAGCTACCGCCTGCTCTCCCATCCAATGGACTTGTGGTACTCCTTACTCGGGGTCCTCTGCTTGTCTTGATCGCAGCTTGGGTAATGTCTGTGGATAACTAGGGCTCCTTCTTGCAAGGCTGGATAACCCCACTTGGAATCCTGATAGGCCACACTTGCGCTCTGGCCTAGTCACGGTTCCGCTCTGCAGCACTGTGTCCTCTCTCATGCACTCCCTGGCGCGCTCTGCCAGCTATCTCCACAAGGCTCAGGATGTACAGCGTCTGTGTCCCACCCACTTCCTGTCTCTGTTTGCAAAGCATGCCGGGAAATGTAGTCCCAATGTTCAGTGTCTCTTATCGCGCTTGTCTCCCTCCGGTGGCCAAAAATAGGTACTGCCACAGTAAGGTTTTAAACACAGCGCTACAATAGATTGTAACCTGCAACATTTAAAATTCCCAACAGCCAATCCTAATCAAACCACGCCTAACCATCCCTTAATTTTGGCGGGCATTTCTGTCAGTCATGGCCCATTTAACCCATTAATCATGGCCATGGGCTATCTTTCTTTGTATAGTGCACCATGTGCATGGACAGTCATAAAGGTATACTTGGAATCGATATAAATGTTCACTCTTTTTCCCTTGGAGATTTCAATCGCTCTTGTCAAGGCTGTTATCTCGGCCAGTTGCGCTGACGTATGACCTGGCAGGGGGTTTGCTTCTAGGACTTCTTCTGCTGAGACAACTGCATAGCCGGAGACTTTCCTTCCATCATCCATGTAGCTGCTACCATCAGTGAATAACTGCAGGTCGTATTTGTCTAGGGGTATGTCTTTCAGATCTGGTCTGCTACTGAATACTTCTTCCATGACTTGGAGGCATTCATGATTTGTATCATCTTGACAGTCAGGCAGTAGCGTAGCTGGGTTTAAGGTAGCGATGAGGTCCAGATGAACCCGTGGATTCTCACCCATCATTGCCTGGTATTTCGTCATCTAGCTATTGCTGAACCAGTAGCTGCCTTTTACATCGAGCAGGGCTTTTACTGCGTGTGGAACTTTGACATGAATCACTTGTCCGAGGGTCAACTTGTCAGCCTCAGCGATGAGCATTGTGGTACTGCTACTGCTTTCAGGCACAGGGGTAGGCCACAGGCCACAGGGTCAAGTTGTTTGGATAGGTAGGCCACAGGTCTTGGCCATGAGCCAAAGTTCTGGATTAGCACTCCTGTTGCTGTTTGGTTATGTTCATACACATACAGCTGGAAAGGCTTTCTGTGATCTGGCAATCCCAGTGCTGGGGCTTCCATCAGGAGGGTTTTTAATTTCAGGAAGGCAGCCGCCTGTTCTTCTTCCCAGAGGAAAGGGTCATGCTCTCCCCCCCACGGTCGCTTGGTGGAGGGGTTTGGCAATGTCTGCAAAGTTGGGGATCCCCTGGTGGCAGAAGCCTGCAGCCCCTAGGAATTCGCGGACTTGTCTCCTCGTCTTTGGCTGTGGTATACGGCATACTGCTTCCTTTCTCTCAGCTCCCAGGGCGCATTTAGTACCTGTTAAGTGAAACCCTAGATACTTTACACTTTGTTTACATCTTTGTGCTTTATTTCTAGAGACTTTATATCCTGCTCGACATAGCAGATGTAACAGGGCTTTTGTGGCAGAGAGACAGTCTTTTTCTGTGGGAGAAGCAAGTAATAAATCATCTACATACTATAGTAAGACAACTTTGTCTGGCTGAGCGTTGAAGGACAGGAGGTCCTGGCTGAGCGCGCACCCAAAAATTGTGGGCGAATTTTTGAAACATTGAGGGAGGCATGTCCATGTCATCTGATGGCACGCTCCCGTAGTAGATTCCTCCCACTGGAAAGCAAAAAGGGGCTGGCTTGCAGGCGCAAGGCGAATGCAAAAGAAAGCGTCTTTTAAATCAAGCACTGTGTAATATTTTGTATCACCAGGAATTAATGCCAATAAATTGTATGGATTAGGAACCACAGGGTGTAGGGTCACCGTGGCTTCATTAACTGCCCTTAGATCTTGGACTGGGCGGTATTCTTGTGTGCCTTCTTTCTGAACTGGCAGTAGTGGTGTGTTCCATGGTGACACGCAGAATTTCAGTATCCCGTGATCTTTAAGTCTCTGTAAATGTGTCTGAATATTCTGTTTGGCTTTCTGCGGGATATGATATTGTCTTAGGGCCACAGGCGTTGCACCGGGTTTTAGATCAACATACACTGGAGGGATATTTACAGCTAATCCGGGCGGGTTTTCTTCTGCCCACACACCAGGGATTCCCAAGAGTAGTGTATGTGGGTCAGGGGCGACCGGCGGGGTTGGTGCCATTTGCCATTCTTCTTCTCTGGGCATAATTACTGCAATTTTTACAGGCTGGGTTTCCTGGCTAGCTTGGTTATGCTGTCGAACAGAGCCGCCATTCTCTGGCAGGTCTAGACTAGCGTGACCCCCGGGAAGAAACGTAGTTTGGGCTTGTAATTTGCAAAGGATATCCCGCCCCAGGAGTTGGATGGGACATTCAGGCATATACAGAAATTCATGTTCTACATTGTGCCCGCCCACACTACATTTTCGTGAAGCAAGAAGAGGATACTTAGCAGATGCCCCCATAATATCCACCTCATTTCCCATAGGTGGTGCAATTTGCTGTGTTACTACAGAATATTCAGCGCCAGTATCAACCATAAAAATTTTGTCTTTGTCTCCCACTCTTACTGTGACCATGGGCTCGTGATTACCGAGTGGGATGGGCCCAGGTCTGTGTCAATATATACCTTGCCCTTCAAATGACGTGCCCACTAACCCAACAAACCCCGAACCGGCAGCATCGTTTCTTTCATATCTGCCATTTATTACCTGTCCATTTGAGGCGGCGTGACCTCCCACGACACCAGCCTCTACCTGTACCCCGTTATTACCCAATCTTTCGGGGCATTCGTTTGTCCAGTGACCTTCACCCCAGCAAAATGTGCACTGATTGGGCCCCAGGGGTTCCCAAGGGGCTCCCCTACCTCTCCCCCTCGACCCCTTGCCCTCCCTCTATTAGGTGCACCTCTCCCATTTCCCATGTAGGCAACTACACCAGTCTGCCCTCTCTGTCTTCGTATCTCCTCCCGCTTCTCTTCTAAATCCCGGTTATGATACAATTTATTAGCAATCTCTACTAATTCACTAATCCCTTTACCTAAAAACCCATCTAACCTCTGTATTTTGTTACGTATATTCCTCTGTGACTGGCTCACAAAGGAGGAGTTAACTAGCCGCTGATTCTCTGCAGCCTCCGGGTCAATTGGACTATACATCCGATATGCATCTAATAATCTTTCTAAAAATGCACTTGGGGTTTCTTTAATATCCTGCACTATATCCGCTATTTTACCCATATTTTTAGTCTTCTTCCCCCTCGCTTTAACACACAACATTACTGCTGTTCGGTATGTTTGAAGGTGCGCTATGCCTACATCAGTATTGTATGGCCATTTGGGATCTGTTTTGGGGTAATGCTCCTCTGCCCACACTTCTGGATTGGGTAAAGTGTCTTCAACTGCCTGGGGGAACAGAATTTTCCGAGCACTACTGTTTATACGGGCTCTTTCTTCCATTGTGAACATGGTTAGCAATAGTTGCTGACAATCTGCCCAAGTAGTATTATGTGTGAGCATAACTGACTCTATCATACTAGCCACTGCTGCGGGATTCGCGGAGTAGAGTGGTGTATGTGTTTTCCAATTAAATAAGTCTGTTGTCGTGAATGGGACATATGTGAATTTTAAATTTTACAGTTGTTACAGAAATACAAGGTAATAAATGCGAGATATTAAAAACAAAACACAAATATACAGATTAACACGGAAAATAAATATGTAAGTAATATAGTTACTATGTTACGTGTTTACAGGCGCATTCTGTACTGAGGTATGTGTCACGGAATGGACCTGAGCGCTCCTTCCAGCGAGCCGCGTGACTAAAAACTCAGACAGTTTTAAAGATCATTTTTTCCCTTTATATTTCGGTTGTGCGTTTAAGTGTATGGACATTTTATTTCATGTCTAGATGTGGTTTTACTGGTGTGGTTTTTATTAGAGTGTGATGTATTAACATGTATCCTGTATTGTATGAGGGCATTTAAGTCTGGACATGTCTGAGAGCATTCAAGTCTGGACATGTCTGAGGGCATTCAAGTCTGGACATGTCTTTGTGTTGTGTGTATAAAAGGATCTGCCCAAACCTTGTAATAAATCAGTTTCTGTTTTGAAGTCATACAGCTTCGTCTGGTGAGTTCTTCCAGGGAATATCACATTGCACCTAGAAGGCACTCAGCGGCCTTCCACATCACATCTATCCCAGGAAAAGGAGCCTCAAGTCAGCCCAGCAGCCACCTCCCCACCAACAAGAGGTCGGTAGATCAGGCTGCTCGAGACGCCGAGTGCCGAGCCACTCGGTAGTCGGGCTGGACGCCAACAAGGGGGTCAGATAGGAGCAGGACCGCAGGCAGACACTCCATTCCGTCACAGTATGCTAGTAAGGAGCTCTTGAGTGACTCAAGACTGGGGGAAGATCTGATGGTGTCTGGAAGGTTATTCCATAAATGCGGTGCTCTGTAGGAAAATGAGTATCGAGCCACTTTCTTTTTGTATTGTGGTATTGTAAGTAAGGTGCCGGTCCTGGATCGCAGGTTATAGGATGAGGGAAATGCTAGGGGAAGCAGACTATTCAGGTAGGGTGGCAGCTTCCCAGAGAAGCTCTTAAACACCAGGTTGGAAAGGTGAAGGGTGCGTCTAGATTCCAGCGACTGCTAGTCTAGTTCTTTTAACATGTCACAATGGTGGGTCATGTAGTTACATTGTAGCACAAAGCAGCAGAATGAGTTATACAATGTAGTAAGTTTCTGAAGGTGTGTTTGTGGGACGGCTGCATACACTACATCTCCGTATTCAATAGCCGGCATAAGCATTTGTTGTACAATCTGCTTTCTTACCGCGGGGCTCAGGCAGGATTTGTTTCTGTACAGGGCACCTAGTTTGGGGGTAAAGTTTGAATGAGAGTTTTTCTATGTGGGGGCCAAAGGATATATTTGGGTCTAACCACATACCTAGATGTTTGAGAGAACTGACTGTGGTCAGCGTGCCATTTGATTTTGTCCTGACATGTAGATGGGGATTTTGCAGTTTATGTAGTTTAGGTGCTGTTCCAAAGAGCATTGTTACAGTTTTGTCAGTATTTAGAAAAAGTTTGTTATCTGTGATTCACTTTTCTACCTCTGTGAATTGTTCTTGCAGCACGGCCTCCAGCTGCGGGAGATCTGGTTTGCTGGTATAGATTACGGTGTCATCTGCATACATATGTACAGTTGAGGCTTTGCAGATGTTGGGCAGATCATTTATGAATAATGTGAATAGTAGGGGGCCGAGTATTGAACCTTGGGGTACTCCGCATGTGACTGGGAGGGGTAGGGAGGAGCTGCCAGAGATGGACACATGTTGCGATCGGTTGGATACATATGATTTAAACCAGGTTAGCGTGTCATCACCAATACCAGAGTTTTTAAGTTTTTGTAATAAGATGCCATGGTCTACTGTGTCAAAGGCCTTGGCAAAATCAAGAAAGATGGCTCCAGTTAGGTCTCCTTGTTCCATGCCAGCTTGGGTATCATTGCAAACTTTTAAAAGGGCGGTTGTAGTTGAGTGATTTGGACGAAAGCCGGAATGATCTGGGGTTAAATAGTTTGAAGATTTATAATAATCACGTAATTGTGTGTACACGCATTTTTCCAAAATGTTTGACATAACAGGGAGCAATGAGATTGGAGGGTAGTTGGATACCAAAGTACTGTCACCACTTTTATGGATAGGTACCACTCTTGCATAGTTTGGGTATGTATCCAGTTGCCAGTGATTCATTGATGAGTGTTGCGACAGGTTTTCCAATTGCTGGGGCACTGATTTTCAGCAGCATTGCTGGGATTTGATCAGGTCCAGATTGGTATTTCATTTTTTGATTACGGAGCAGTTTAGTAACTACACTGACAGGCACTGGTCTAAAGTTGAATTTATCTGCGATATGGGGTCCCTGCACGGTTGGAGGGGCCTGACCTGTGTGTGGTCTTTCTGTAGGCATGTCATTTGCTAGCTTAGCAATTAGGGTGGTGGCGCACCCAACAAAATAATTATTAAAGGCATTTGCAACATCTAGGGGGTGTTGCAGGGTTTGGTTGTTTACTTTGATAGCAGCTGGCTGGGAGTGGACTGGGGGTGCTTGTATGTTACTTATGATTCTCCAAAAATTTCTAGGGTTTGATAGGTTATTGTTTAGATTTTCATTGAAGTATTGGGCTTTAGCCATATTTGTCTGTTTTGTACATGCATTCCGGCATTGTCGGTATTCACAGTGATCATTCATGGAACCAATACTCTTGAAATTTGACCACAGTGAATCTCTAATCTGGTACATTTGTGTAAGATCAGCTGTAACCCAGGGGAGATGAGCCCCTTTTACTCGCACTTTACGCAGCGGGGCATGGGCATTCCAGACTTGCAGGAGCTCGGACTGAAAGAATTCAATTGCACAGTCCAAGTCTGGGATAAGGTTTAGTCTGTACCATGGGAGCTGTTTGAGATCACTTAGGAAGGATTCAAGAATAAATTTCTTGAAAGATCTGGTGATTATTACCTTTTGGAGGAGATTTTGTGGCTTTTATTTTGCGCACACAGTACACTAGACAGTGGTCACTGAAGCTATTAGCGAGAACCCCCGCCTCTTGTATTCTATCAGGACATGAAGAGAGAGTCCAGCCCAGCAGGGTATGGTTAGGGCTGTTCATATTAATGCGAGTGGGGGAGGAGATTAATTGAGTTAGCTGCAAGGCCTTAAACAGTGATCAGTGTTTATTAGCTTTAGGATTCAGCCAATCAATATTGAAATTGCCGAGGACCAGCAGTTCACTTTTTTGGTTTTGTTCAAGTAAGTTATGAAGGATTTCAGCTATGTCAGAGAGGGAGTGCACTGGAGAGCTTGGTGGGCGATAAAATCCAGCAACAGTGATTGATTTACTGAATGGGATCTCAATTATACCGGAGAAGAAATCAAAGGTGGCAGGGGAGCTAGAATTCTGTAAGGGGGTGAACTTAGTGGACTCAACATAAATAGCTATACCACCACCTCTCTTTGCTCTGTCCTTTCTATAACATGAATACCCCTGTATTGATATGGCAGAGTCTGGTACGTTTGGGGTTAACCATGATTCTGTGAGCACAATGACTTTGGGTTTGTAATGGCAACACCAAGCTTGAAGCTCATCCATTTTAGGGAGTAAGCTGCGGATGTTGCAGTGCACAAAGGAGAGGCCTTTTTTTAGTGGGGAGACTAAAGGTTGTATCATCTATAGGACCAGGGTTAGATTCCACATCGTTTGCCAGGGAAAGTAGCAGAATGAATAGAAATTTCGACAGAGTTTTTTTTTGGTAATCATGTAATTGCACAGGTTTACATCTCTGTGTGGGGGTAGGAGGGCTGGACTTTAGCACTCTCCACCAGCACTCAGCTGACAGGTTACAAGAACCAAGCAGACTGGGGTGTATTGGGACTTGATTTCCATCCTGGGGCAATTGGAAAGGTGTATAGAGGGAGAGGGTAACTTTGGAGAGAAGGGAGGAGAGAGAAAAGAGAAGCAATAGTGGGATATACATTATAGAGAAAGGTGGGGGTGAGAGTAGTTGGGTGGGGAGAGTAGAGGAAGCAGGGATTTAATGAGGGAATTGAGTGCAGCTGCATAAGGAGTGAGATAGGAGGGTATCAATTAAATGAAAACCGTGGGTGGGTGAGGGGAGGGTAGAGTGGGAACAAAGTCCAGGAGAAGCCAGAATGAGTTGCTGCCTGGGTCTGATGGGTGAGGAAGCAATGAAAGATTGCTTGCTGAGAAAAAAAGTACACATAAGATCAGAGGGGTTTGGGGTGCAATAAAATTCGTAAACTCAGTGGTTCAGACCGGGGGGGGGGAATAGATAAGAACAAATGGTTCTAAGGCAAATTGAACAGTGGCAAATATGCCTAGCTACACATAATCCGAATACATAGAGAAAAATATGCATACATATATACAGAGTAGCAGTTAGGTCTACCAGCACAGGACTGAATACATATGGAGAGAAACCCACACACTTAATACATATATCCTATATATACTGTATATACAAAAACATATATACAGTTGTGTTCAAAACTATTCAACCCCCAATGCTGTAAAGGGTTTTAGGGAATTTAGTGACATTTGTAATTGTATTCAGAATGAAATCCTACAAGGACTTTTTAAAGAACCATATGCAACTAAAATGACATCAATTGGTTTTGTAATACAGTAGTAAATGTTTCTTTTGTGAATTCTTCATTGACACAATTATTCAACCCCTTAAAGACTACCACTCTGAAGAACAGAGGTTCATTCAAGTGTTTTCAATCAGGTATTGAAAACACCTGTGGATGTCACGGAGCAGCAATAAAGCATAATAAGCACCAATTAGGCAGCTTTAAAATGACTGTGATACTCAGCTCCTTCTAGACATTTACTGGTGTGGTTACAAACATGGTGAAGTCAAGAGAATGGTCCAGGAAGACAAGAGAAGAGGTGATTACTCTTCACAGGAAGGGCAATGGCTATAAGAAGATTGCAAAGATGTTAAACATACCAAGAGAGACCATAGGAAGCATCATTCGCAAATTCAAGGCAAAGGGCACTGTTGAAACGCTACCTGGTCGTGGCAGAAAGAAGATGCTGACTTTGACTGCTGTGCGCTACCTGAAGCGTAGAGTGGAGAAAAGTCCCCGTGTGACTGCTGAGGAACTGAGAAAAGATTTGTCAGATGTGGGTACTGAAGTTTCAGCTCAGACAATACGGCGCACACTGCGTAATGAAGGCCTCCATGCCAGAACTCCCAGGCGCACCCCCTTGCTGTCTCCAAAGAATAAGAAGAGTCGACTGCAGTATGCCAAAAGTCATGTGGACAAACCACAGAAGTTTTGGGATAGTGTTCTGTGGACTGATGAAACAAAATTAGAACTCTTTGGGCCCATGGACAACGCTATGTTTGGAGGGGAAGAACAAGGCCTATGAAGAAAAGAACACCTTGCCTACTGTGAAGCATGGCGGGGGGTCAATCATGCTTTGGGGCTGTTTTGCTTCTGCAGGTACAGGGAAGCTTCAGCGTGTGCAAGGTACCATGAATTCTCTTCAGTACCAGGAGATATTGGATGACAATGTGATGCAGTCCGTCACAAACTTGAGGCTTGGGAGACATTGGACCTTTCAACAGGACAATGATCCCAAGCATACCTCCAAGTCCACTAGAGCATGGTTGCAGATTAAAGGCTGGAACATTTTGGAGTGGCCATCGCAGTCACCTGACTTAAATCCGATTGAGAACCTCTGGTGGGACTTAAAGAAAGCAGTTGCAGTGCGCAAGCCTAGGAATGTGACTGAACTGGATGTAAGGATATAGGGTCACCCAGCACGCAGACAAAACCCAGAAAGGCAAGAAAGGACCCTAAACTGAGAAGCTGGTCCTTAGAATGGCCAGGTACTAATCTAGAATACACAGAAGTACAGATTAGGGACAGGAGAGATATCGTAGTGTAAACAAGCCAGAGGTCGGTACACGAGATAAACATAAGCCAAGGGATAATGCAGAAAACACAGTCAAAATACAAGCCAGAAGTCAAACCAGAAAATCAATAATCATAAGCTGTAGAAACGCACTGAAGGCTAGAAATAACCACGTCAGGGCTCAGAGCACAGACTGGAACTGATATTTAAAGGCCTAGATCCCTGACCAGGTGTGGCATACAAAGTGGCCTGATTCAAAGACTGGCGCCCTCTCTGTTGGGAAGGCCGTACTGCAGGAGCAGTAGCAGGCATGACACTGGAGGCTTTTGCCCATGACGAATGGGCGAAGATACCCGTAGATCGCTGCAAGACACTTGTGTCAAGCTATGCTTCACGTTTAAAAGCTATTATAACTGTAAAAGGATGTTGTACTAAGTACTAAGATTGAATGTCACTTGGGGGTTGAATAAAACTGATAATGATGTGAGCACAGAAAAGACATTTGTGGTTATTTCATTATAAATGTTATGTTATATTTGTCTGACCTACACGTGCCTCTTTGATTTAATTGTAAGCAAGATGACTGAATGATCAAAATCAATGTCAAACTGGCCAAAACACTCAATTTCAGTGGGGGTTGAATAATTTTGAACACAACTGTATATACACACACACGCTGACAAATTACAGTGCAGTCATATTAAACATTCAAAAGCATAGGAGGCTAAGTACGGGTGATAGAAATTATTCTGAGAAATCCCCTTGCTGAGAAAATTTATCTCGGCGAGCAGCAAAGAAAAGAGGAGGAGCCAAGAGTTACCAGGACGATTTATGAAGCTGTCTACTGGACGATTGGGCAGCAGGGAGCTGGACTGTACCATTACCTGCTATTGTTACAGTGGCAAGAAAAAGTATGTGAACCCTTTGGGATTATGTGGAGTTTTGCATGAATTGGTCATAAAATGTGCTCTGATCTTCATCTAAGTCACAACAATTTGAAAAACACAGTCTGCTTAAAATAATACAACACAAACATTATACGTTTTCATGTTTTTATTGATCAGAACATGTAAACATTCACAGTGCAGGGTGGAAAAAGTATGTGAACCTTTGGACTTAACTGGTTGACCCTCCTTTGGCAGCAATAAATAGGGATGTGCGTTTCGGGTTTCGGAATTTCGGAATTTTCACGAAATTTCCTGATTCGTGTTTTCGGATGCGGCCGAATTTCCGAAAATTTTTAGATCCGAAAATGGCAGATCCGAAAAGTTTTCCGAGCCGAAACGAAATATTTTCGGAATTTTCGAATGGACTTGAAATGTGTCAAATCGAAATTTATTGCTTTGAAACGAGGAGAACAGACGTTCCGAAAAAACGAAAATTTCCGAAATTACGAAAAGTCGATACAAAAAACGAGCAAAGTGACACGAAAATACGAAAAACGGTCGATATTCCGAAAACATGTACAATTCCGAACATTTACGAAATTACGAAAAGTTGATACAAAAACGAGCAAAGTGACACGAAAATACGAAAAATGGTCGATATTCCGAAAAAAAATGTACACGAAAAACGAATCGAACCGAATCGAAACAGAAATCAGTCGAAACGAGCCGAATCGAAAAGTTTAAAAATCCGAAAAATCGAACCGAATCGAACCGAAAAAAAATTGGTGCACAAGCCTAGCAATAAACTCAACCAAACATTTCCTGTAGTTGCAGATCAGACCTGCACAACGATATGGAGTAATTTTGGACCACTCCTCTTCACAAAACTGTTTCAGTGTAGAAATATTCTTGGGATGTCTCCACACATAGTCTTGTGTGTTTTTTCCAAACAACTCCATTTTGGTTTCATCTGTCCACAGAATATTTTGCCAGAAGTGCTGTGGAACATCCAGGTGCTCTTTTGCAAACTTCAAACGTGCTGCAATATTCTTTTTGGACAGCAATGGCTTCCTCTGTGGTGTCCTCCCATGTACTCCATTCTTGTTTAATGTTTTCCTTATTGTAGATGTGTCAACAAAAATGTTAGCATGTGCCAGAGTTTTCTGTAAGTCTTTAGCTGACACTCTAGGATTCTTCTTTACCTCTAAGCATTCTGCGCTGTGCTCTTGCAGTCATCTTTACAGGACGACCACGCCTAGGGAGAGTAGCAACAGTGCTGAACTTTTTCCATTTGTAGACAGTCTGTCTTACCATGAACACATGAACATCAAGGCTTTTGGAGATACTTTTGTAACCCTTTCCAGCTTCATGCAAGTCAACAATTCTTGATCGTAGGTCTTCTGAAAGCTCTTTTCTGCGAGGCATGGTTCACATCAGGCAGTGCTTCTTGAAACCAGTAAACCCAAAACTGGTGTGTGTTTTTAAAGGGCAGGACAGCTTTCAGCAACACATCCAATAATATCACACTGATTGGACTCAAGGTTGGCTCACTCCTGACTTCAATTAGCTCTTGGAGAAGTCATTAGGCTAGGGGTTCACATACTTTTCCCACCCTGCACTTTCAATGTTTACATGTTATGTTCAATAAACACATGAAAACATATAATGTTTGTGTTGTATTATTTTAAGCAGACTGTGTTTTTCAAATTGTTGTGACTTAGATGAAGATCAGAGCACATTTTATGACCAATTCATGCAAAACTCCACGTAATCCCAAAGGGTTCACATACTTTTTCTTGCCACTGTATATGTATTGTTAAACTGTATTTTTCTCTCTAAATACTTTTGTTGTTGTATTAGAGAGTTTTCCTTTGATGCTATCGGTTTAAGTAAAGAAAAGATAGCATAATACTCGCCTCCGTGTCTTGTGGGATTATTAGAATGCCCATGGACAAAAAAAACAGGAGCAATATGAGGGCTGAGTACCCAGCCCCAACACTGGCACATAAATTAAATGTAGCTCCTGAGTTGGACCCTAAAATAATTGAAATTATTCAAGAATCTGGTTGGTCTCCAAAAAAAGGGGTGTCGAGGCTACCCTTAAGGTTTGCCCCGACAGGCTATTTGATTTTTTTAGGACCATTGTCTAAACTGATGGACTCGATTGAAAGGTCATTATTGACTAATGAAAAACCGGACATCTTTGAATATAGAGGCTGAGTCCAACGATTAGTGTGTGTCTTCGGTAATATTAATTCAGTTTTGGCTACGGAACGAAGACAGGCTTATCCTCCTAAAGATAGATCCAAAGCTAGCGACATTGGCTTCTAATGAGCCAGGCCCAGAGGCGGATGGATTCCTGTTTGCAGAAGGAATCTATAAAGAAATTAATACTGTGTTCAACCTACGTCGGGCTTTCCCAAATAGGGTTTTTGACAGGGCCGGGAGAAGCAGGGGCCATTTTCCCGGCCGCTATCCTTATTCAACCTCACGAGGCTCCTTTAGGTCCTCTTTTAACGAGGGACCAAAGTATTTCACCTTCTTCCCTCAAAGAACAAGATACCTGTGATATCGGGATAACAGAGGTTCAAGGAGAAGATCGGCTGGTGAGTATGGTGTCACACCGACTTTCTTTCCCAGGACAGGTGGGAGGTAGGACATCCCTTTTTTTCCATCAGTGGCAAATGATTACAATAGATCCTTGGGTTTTACAAACAGTCAGGGGGTTCAAAATAGAATTTGATTCTCAACCCAGACAGTCTCATCCTCCTCTGCCGATTGTAATGTCTCAGGAAGACACGACCACCACAACACTAGAAGTAAGGGAGCTTCTAAAAAAGAAAGCTATAGAGAAGGTGATCCCTCCCCGAGAGAGATTCATAAGCAACATATTCTTAGTAAAAAAGAAAGAAAGGAGGAGACTTCCGTCCAGTAATAAACTTAAGGCAATTAAACGAATATGTCACTTACAACCATTTCAAGATGGAGGGCATTCCATCACTGAAAGGAGTATTAACCCCACAAGATTGGTTGGTCAAAATAGATGCTTATTTAGCGATACCTGTAGATCCTCTAAGCAGGGATTTCCTTCAATTTTATTGGGAAAACACCCTATGGAGGTTCAGGTTCCTCCCATTCAGTTTATCCTCAGCCCCAAGGTGCTTTACAAAGATAATGAAACCCGTAGTGTCATTCTTACGAGGCAAAGGGGTGCGTCTAGTGATATATCTAGACGATATTTTAATACTAGCGGGAGATCAATCGTCCCTTATTCTACACAGGGATTGGACATTAAATCTGTTAACCAGTCTGGGGTTCCTGATAAACTACAACAAGTCTATCCTCACCCCTACACAGTCACTAGAGTTTCTAGGTTTCACAGTCAATTCAATAGAGATGTCGCTTTCTTTGCCGTCAATCAAGATTCAATCGATTCGCAAAGAAATCAGACGTCTCCTGGTTCCACAACACATCCCACTGAGATGGTTAGCTCGTCTGTTGGGCCTCCTTTCTGCGGCAATACAAGCGGTTCTTCCAGGACTGCTATATTATCGTGCTCTTCAACGTCTGAAGGCAGGATACCTGCGGAGGGGATGTCTTTATACCGACCTCATTTCTCTGGACCACGAGTCGAGATCAGAAATGAATTGGTGGCTGGATCATATGGAGACTTGGAATGGGAGAGCCATTCTGTCAGGTATATTAGAAGGAAAAAATTAAAATGGATGTCTGTAGCCATTTTGTTTTAAATGGAAAAGTCTTTTCTTTTTCAATTTTCCCTAGTTTTAGAAATGAACAGAGATTTTTTTAAATAGTTCACGACTAGGTGAAATTTCTATAAATGCCAGACATGAGGGAACCTTAAAATGTCTTTATGTGATATAATGCTGAAGCTAAGTGCTAGACCTGTCATAATTAAATTTATTGGTTTGTCTTAAGTCTTCAAAACAAAAAGATATTTTCTCTTTGGGTATAGGAATAAAAGTTTAAATTTTTGTAATGTATGTTTATATTCACGAAATATATTCTTATAATCAAGGTATATTTTATTAGATTTACAGTAGAAAATAGATGCTCCAATAAATATTGTAGAGTATAGGATTGGTAAATAGTATAATTACTGAAGAAAAGATTCTGTGATTTTAACAGAGAAAGGAATTCAATTGATTAAGAGACCTAGTAAAAAATTTGAGAGGAGTAGAGATATAAATTTTATTTTGGCAGGACAGACTCAAAGTCTATATTGAAAATAGAGGGTCTTTGTAAGTCAGATTGACCTCTTGACCTGAGATAAGATATATATATAAATTAAATGGTGAATTTCATCGGAAGTGCAACACTGCCCTCTTGAGGATAGTAAATATTATATTTAATATAGAGAATAGATTGTCCGTGACGTCAAATTGACTATAATTGGAGCCGCACTGTTCATTACAAGGCATTCAGACTTACACAACCGTGCATTCATCATTAGGGGATCATCCCAGGACACAATGCACTCAAGATTTCACACCAAATCTCTAACTCACATGCATTGATTATCTGATATTGTTAATTTTCACATATTCAAAAAACAAAATATATATTACATAAAGAATATTCAAAGGCTATAATTCATTGAATCCTGATTGGAGAGGTAATGTATGAAAGCTATTTTTATTAAGAAAAATTATATATATTTGGAGTATTTCTTGCAACAGATAGACTGAGATTTCTCAGATTACTGTTAGATCTAAAGTCTTCAAAATATTTCTATATCTGCAGATAGACATTAGACAGACATCTTAAAAACAGCTGACTGGTCCAGGGAATCCACCTTCCGAGAGTTTTATTTTAAACCAGTTATACATATTTCACAATCGTTAATTAAATAGCTTTGAACGAGCATAATCTGAAGCCTCTGTGTCTTGGGGGATAATTCCCAGATTCCCCTATTAATATGACGGGGAATCATGATTATAATAAAGACACGGGGGCGAATATTATCCCACCTGAATAATTGGGAGTATTCTTGCCCACTCGTCTGTATATTATCAGTTCGAAGTGGTTAACCTATAAGTGTTATTACATGTCATGATATGCATTAATTTATTCAATTGTTTCTCCCTCAGTGTAATTGGGTTTTTGTTAAACCATTCATAGTAGGATCAAGTTTTACCAGGTTCTTCAAGTTCCAGTTTCCGTTCTAAATTCCATCGGTCTCGCACCAGAAAAGAGGAGTGGCCAACGGTTTCCTCAGGATTTATACACCTAGATGATCGCTGATTGGTTGGAAGAGACTAAAGGACAATACTATTGGACATGTCTTAGTTGACTGTTAAAAGAGAGTTTTTTTCTCTCAAAACACTTTGTCTGTATTTTGTGTTAATCTTTGCTGCTATCGGCTTAAGTAAAGAAAAGAATAGCTTAATACTCGCCTCCGTGTCTTTACTATAATCATGATTCCCGTCAAATTAATAGGGGAATCTGGGAAGTCTGACATCCTCCAGAATGCAGGCAAGCTCCAGACCCATTGAGGGATTTCCACTGGAGTGGTAAAAGAATGCAGAACCACAGATGCTATGTGAACCGAAAGCACAGATTACAGAACGGAAGTCAGGAGGGTCTCGAAGATACATAGACTTGGACATTTTTTTTGTTTGTTATTCTTGTTTTTTTTAAGAAAAGGGAGGTGTGATGTGCTGGCTGCCAATGGGGGGAAGTTAGGTGTTTCTTTTGGCGGTTGGTCATCCATTGTGTCTCTCAGTTGAGGCTGACTAGAGATGCAGCCAGTTGCAGTTATAGAGAACCCGTTGCTTAGAATGTAATAAACCTATTAATAAAAACCCAAGACGTCTCATATTATCCAGAATACTACATGTGTAACCACGTGAGGGGGGTGTGACCACGTGCGTATATGGTATGTGTGTGTGTCACCACGTGTGTATAACCACGTGTGTATGAGGTGTATGTGTGTGACCACGTGTGATGTGCATCACTTTGGACTTGAAGTACATGGGCCTAGAAATGTATTTGGGAGGTGCGAGCCTGATGTTTTATATTGTTTTCCTGCTCTTTCATTTGTGAAAGTCACCCTGTATCTACAATTCTAGATGCAGGGTGTTTGTTTTTTCTGTGTACCTCCTCTCTCTATAGTGTGACCTCTGTATTACCAACCTGTCTTGTATAGTATTCACCACCCCCCTGTAAGTAATGGATTCCTTTGTTTTCACATGCTTCCATCCCACTCCCCTCCCCCCAGCAACTGATGTCACTCAGATGATTGTTATCTGACTCCTAAGCCATTGTTCCAATGCTGGGCATGTTTTCATTGTTTCTGTACCTTCCCTGTGTGTGTGTGTTTTAACCAGTTGCAAAATGTAAATAAACTCAGTCTCCATTTTGGGTTGAACCTGCAAGGATCCCCTGTGTGTTATTGCCTGCATTCTGGGCCAGAAGCGGTACTTCGGAATACTGACTTGAAGGGGAGCATTCTGCATGTGGATAGAAACTGCCACGTTACACCACGTATGTATGAGGTGTGTGTGACCACGTGTGTATGAGGTGTGTGTGACCACGTGTGTATGAGGTCTGTGTGTGCGACCACGTGTGTATGAGTTGTGTGTGTGTGTGTGTGGGACCACATGCCTGTGAGGTGTGTGCGACCACGTGCATGTGAGGTGTGTGTGACCACGTGCGTATGAGGTCTGTGACCACGTGCGTATGAGGTGGGGCGGGGGTATGTGTGCGTGCGACTTTGTGTGGGGGTGGCACCATGTGCGTGACAGCGTGTGCTTGTAGGGGTAAGGCTGGGGTCAGACGAACGCAGTGTGAACGTGCGTTGAGCCACACTTTATCACGACCATGGTAGCAGCAAATGACGGCCAACATACAAAGTGCAGCCGCACAACGCAAGCGGCAAACGAACAAATTTTTGCAAGAATGTCGAACCGCTAGTACTGACGCACAGAGTGCGCTACGTCAGCATAGCGGCGTGTGTGCATGATTAGGAGACGTCAGATGCTGCACATGTCTGGCCTACATAACGTCCAGACACCCAAAGTTTCCTGGTTTGGATCCGTATAAAGTCACGGCCGTAATTGCGCACCGTATGACCACTATCGCGTCTTCCGTCAAAAAGTGTGTCCAATGTGTCCGGACACACTTTTTGATGGAAGACGCGAAAAATGTGTTAGTCTGACCCTAGTCTTTATGTGTGTAACAGCGTGTGCGTGTAGGGGGTAAGTGTGTGTGTGTGTGTGACTGCAGTGTGTAGGGGGATAAGTTTGTGACAGCATGTAAGTGTGTGGGGGATAAGTGTGTGTGTGGGGTAAGTGTAAGTGTGTGTGACAAGTTGACAACTTGTGTGTGTGTGGGGTAAGTGTGTGTGGGGTGTGGTAATTGTGTCTGACAGCATGTTAGGGGGGTAAGTGTGTGTGTGTGACAGCGTGTGGACAGGTATGTGTGTGTGTGTGTGTGTGTGTGTGTGTGGAGTATGTGTGTGTGCGCGCATGACCGAGTGTGTGTGGGGTATATGTGTGTGGCACAGTGTGTGACAGCTTGTAGGGGGTGTGTGTGTGTGACAGCGTGTAGGGGTAAGTGTTTGTGTGACTGCAGTGGGGGGGCATAAGTGTGTGTGTGGGATAAGTGTGTGTGACAGCGTTTGGGGGTGTGACAGCGTGTGTGGGGGTAAGTATGTGACTGGGTAGGGTAAGTGTGTGTTACAGCGTGTGTGTGAGGGGGTAAGTGTGTGTGTGAGGTGAGTGTGTGTGACAGCGTGTGTGCAGGGGTAAGAATCCCCTGGACCTATCAGGAAGGGGAACATGACTGATGGCCGGTGCCTGTCAATCAAGTAAAGATCTGGATAGGCATTGGTGGAGTTTGGCAACAATGTTTCTCTTACCTGGCTTTATATTCATCTGTTGGGGGAGTGTTCTGTCTCTTGTTTCCTGACAGTGTGAGAGGTGCAAGTTGGCAGGTGAGGTACGGCTGGGACGGATGGTGGGTCCTTTTGCGGAGCTTCCCTTCCCCAATCTACGTGTGTCTCCATTGGGCATGGTGCCCAAGAAGGAGGAAGGCAAGTTCCGTCTGATCCACCACCTGTCCTATCCAGCCGGGTTTTCGGTTAATGATGGCATTGGCAAGGATGACTGTCGGGTGCGGTATTCCTCGTTTGACGAGGCGCTACAGCTTGTGCGGGATGCGGGGCCGAGTTGTTGCTTGCTAAGGCTGACGTGGAATCGGCTTTTCGTTTGTTGCCAATTAGGCCGGATTGTTACCACTTGTTGGGCTGTGAGTTTCGGGGTAGCTACTACTATGATCGGTGTCTCCCCATGGGCTGCTCAATTTCTTGTTTTTATTTTGAGCTATTTTCTTCCTTTTTGCACTGGGTAGTGTGTCGGTGAGCGGAGCGGAACTCGGTGGTCCATTATCTCGACAATTTTCTGTTTGTGGGGCCGGCGAGTTCGGGCGATTGCGCGGAGTTGCTGCAGGTTTTTTCGGGAGGTGGCTGAGGAGTTTGGGGTGCCGCTGGTGGAGGATAAAACGGAAGGTCCTAGCTGTTTGATCGCTTTCCTGGGTATTGAAATCGACACGGTGCTACGAGTTTTTCGGCTACCGGAACAGACGATTAAGGTTCTGCTGACCCGAGGAGTCGCAAAATTTAGGCTGTCGGAGCTTCAGTCGTTGTTGGGTCACTTGGCATTTGCATGCCGGGTGATGCCTATGGGCCGTGCTTTTTGCTGGAGATTGTCACTGGCATCCGCAGGAATTCGGGCAGCGCACCATTTTGTGCGGATCACCAGTTCTTTGAGGGCTGACCTCGTCGTATTGCAGTCCTTTTTGCTCAATTACAACTGGCTGACGTATTGGCAAGAGGCGGAGGTGGACAACAGGTCCATCAAGCTTTTTGCTGATGCGTCGGGGGCACACGAATTTGGGGTGTATTTTCAGGGTGACTGGTGCGCACAGGCTTGGCCTCCGGAGTGGTCCTCTACGGACATAATTCGGAATCTAACCTTTTTGGAGCTGTTCCCGCTGTTGGTGGCCCTGGAGCTGTGGGGGAAGCGTCTGGCTAATAGGCGGGGGGTGTTCTGGACAGACAATCTGGGTGTGGTTCAGGTGGTGAATCGCTCGTCATCCAGTTCCCCTTCTGTTTTGGCCCTTTTGCGTCACCTGGTGCTGCGCTGCCTCGAGTGTAACGTATGGTTGCGGGCTAGGCATGTTCCGGGCGTACAGAATGTGGTTGCTGACGCTCTCTCCCGGTTCCAGTGGGACCGTTTTTGGCAGGTGGCTCCAGGAGCGGCAGAAATTGGGACCCCTTTTCCTCCGTGGCTCTGGACCCTCGCTTCGCTGGACTGAGGAGATTATTGGAAGGTTCTCTATCAGCCGCATCTTGGAACTCATATTCTCAGGGCTGGCGGGCGTGGGGGTTGGTGGCAGGGGGTGAACGGGGTTGGCAGTCTGCCGAGGACCACCAGTGGGCTACGCTGGCCTATCTTTTCTCTCTCCAGGAGCGGGGGTGTTCTGGTTCTGGGGCGGCCAAGGTTTTGTCAGCCCTTTCCTTTTTATGCAAAACGCTGTGTTGGGTCGATGTGGGGAATGACTTTCTGTTGCGCCGGATTGTTCAGGGTTGGCGTAGAACGTCGGTACCTGATGCCAGGCGTCCCGTGTCGGGGAAGCTGTTAGGGGAGTTGTTGGTAGCTTTGGGGTCGATTTGTAGGGACCAGTTCGAAGTTTACTTGTTCCGGGCGGCATTTGCGTTTTGTTTTTACGGTGTGCTCAGAATAGGGGAATTGGTGGTTCCTATTGCTCGGGTACATTCGGCTTTGCGCTTGGAACACGTGACTTTTGTTGTCAGACCAGGTGCAGTTTTGGTGGTTAGGTCCAAAACGGACCAATTGGGCAGGGGGTCTCTGATAACCCTGTGTGCGATTGGGGGGGCAGAATTTGGGCGTTCGTCCGTGTGTTGGGGGTTCCTTTTTAGTACATCTTTCAGGGGCTCCCCTTACGCGGTTTCAATTTTCGTCGATCTTGAAGCGGTGTGTTAGCTTTTTAGGTTACGATTCAAGGCTGATCGCTCCGCATTCATTCCGAATTGGCGCGGTGACTATGGCCGCGGATGCTGGCGCACCGGACGAAATGATTCAGCGCTTAGGTAGGTGGGATTCGAGCCGTTTTCGTGCCTATGTGCGCCCTAACCTTCTTTGATTTCAGGTTCCCCCCCACGGACGGTTTGGATTCTCGGGCATTCATACGTACATTGGGTGGCCAAGCGGGCTGAGCAACGGCCGCACGGCAGGAACCTTGGTTTTCCAGCGGATTTGGTGAAGATTCGTTGGATTGGTATTCGGGGTTTACGTTGGGCCCAGGTGGTTCAGGAATGCGAGTTTTTGGCGAGGCAGGTTTCTAAGGAGGTTGTGCTAGTGCTGCACGCTGGGGGGGGGAACGACTTGGGGGCTCTTAGATCGGTGGCTTTGATTAGTTCCATGAAGCTAGATTTGGCCCCGCTGCTTTGCCATGTTTTGGGGTCTATCTTTAGTTTTTTCTGAGATTATTTCTCGCCCCCGTTGGGACGAGTTTGCGCCCCCCCGGGCTCTGGACAGGGCTGGTAAGAGGGTGAATCGGGAGGTCTCTAAATTTGTCAGTAAGTTAGGGGGAGTGACGGTTCGCCACACGGAGTTGGAAGGAGATAATCGGAACGTCATGAGGGGAGATGGAGTGCATCTCACGGAGATCGGGTTGGACATATTTTTGGTTGGTTTAACTTCGGGAGTGGAGGAGGCACTGTCTGCGGGGGAGCGCAGGGGCAGCCGCTAGGGCACTAGGGCGGCCCCTGGCGTTGGCGGGTTTCCTGGACAGCGGTGCATTAAGGACGGATAAGCCACCTTCGGGTGAGGCTATGGGGAGACGAACCTCGCTTGCGGGGGAAGAGCTCTTGGTTATTATACTGGTGGAACTGCCTATTGCATTGGGCGACAGGGCAGAGGTAACATACAAAGCACTGCAAGTTATAAGTTTATATTAATTCAATAAAGCTGTGGCCCATTCCAATTTATATAGGTGTTGTGTCTTTATTATAGTCCGGTTAAAGGGTATGGGCTGGGAAGGTCACAGGCCTAAGCAGTCAAGTGCGGGTGACAGAGTGTGTGTGTGAGGTGAGTGTGTGTGACAGCGTGTGTGCAGGGGTAAGTGCGGGTGACAGAGTGTGTGTGTGAGGGGAGTGTGTGTGACAGCATGTGCGCAAGGGTAATTGTGGGTAACAGTGTGTGGGGGGGTTAAGTGGGTGGGGTAAGTGTGTTACCGCGTTTGGGGTGGGGTAAGTGTGTTGTGACAGTGTGTGTGTGGGGGGATAAGTGTGTTGTGACAGAGGGTAAGTGTGGGTGGGGTCACATTACATTGGTAGCGTTAAAACGCATGCTGCCTGCATTGTTTGCGGGCGTTAACCCCCGGGATGCGCGCGGCAGCGTTAAGCACAGCTGTGCGCATGCTCTCAATGGAGTCCATAGGACTCCATTGAAGCAGACGCCGAAAGTCACATGACTTTGCGAGATCCGGCCGGTCAGCGTAGTGATATGCAGGGGGAGACTGGGGGGACTTTTTCCCCCAGTCTTTCCTTGCTCCCGCCGGACTGAGGAGGCAGACAGGAGGTGAGTATCTGCTCACTTTTTAAAAAATTTTTTGGCTGGTGCTGATGGATTCTGCAGAAGTGGAATCTGTTAGCACCAAATCCTGGCTGTAGTTAACCTTTTGTTAACCGCGGCCGGACGTTAATCAGCGCTGGGACTTTGTAATCCTAACGCTGATTAACACTTTGCGCTCCCCATGTTAAGTATAGGGAGCACAAAGTATAGTAACCTCGCGCAGAAAAGCACAAGATCCCAAACGCAAACGGGTTACTTAACCCCTTAGCGTTTGGATTGAAATATGCGTTGACTATTTGGGCTAATGTTAATGCTCACGCAGGTGAACGCTAACGTTAGCACCAAGTATGTAATGTGGCCCGAGAAGGGGAGGAATGGCAGTGATATTGTTCAATGTATACGTGAAAAACGTACAATACTGCTGCCTTAGAACAAAGAAAAAAGGTTTTTATTTTTCATGTGAAATGTAACATTGTCATGTTTGTTATAATTAGAAAGGCCGGACTCTGACCCGTCCAATGACACCTAGTGTGACTTTGTGGGGTGTGTGCTGCAAGGTGGCTGCTGTGTGTGACACTGATACACTACGTGTGTGACACTGATACGCTCGGTGTGTGTGACACTGATACACTACGTGTGTGACACTGATACGCTCGGTGTGTGTGACACTGATACGCTCGGTGTGTGTGACACTGATACGCTCGGTGTGTGTGACACTGATACGCTCGGTGTGTGTGACACTGATACACTACGTGTGTGACATTGATACGCTCGGTGTGTGTGACACTGATACACTGTATGTGTGACACTGATACACTACGTGTGTGACACTGATACACTGTATGTGTGACACTGATACACTACGTGTGTGACACTGATACACTGTATGTGTGACACTGATACACTTGGTGTGTGTGACACTGATACACTGTATGTGTGACACTGATACACTTGGTGTGTGTGACACTGATACGCTGTGTGTGACACTTGTACGCTTGGTGTGTGTGACACTGATACACTGTGTGTGACACTGATACGCTTGGTGTGTGTGACACTGATACACTGTGTGTGACACTGATACGCTCGGTGTGTGTGACACTGATACACTGTGTTTGATCTGTATGATGTGTAGGTGGTTTGGAGGTTGATGTTAGGGATGGGCTGCCGGTTCAAATCGGTTCGATGTTCGATTCGAAACATCGGCTGTTCGAAAGTTTGCGAACTGCGAGACGTTTGCAATAAGTTCGGAAAAAAAATTAAACATTTTTAAAAAATGCTTAAAAAATCCTAAAAAATATAAAATTAAAGAGACTTTTTGCTGCAGAATATTATAAGCAAGAGTTTATTAGGTATTAAATTAAAATGGGAATATTTTTAACATTGAAGCCTATGGGATTGAACATTTCCCACACCTTGTTGCTAAAACATCAGGCAGACGCAGCCCTCTAATCAGGCACTGTAGAGGGCTGCCCGCCGGGGCCTCCCAAGGACCCCCTTCAGGAGCGAGCAGCTGCCGGATGACAGAGCTGCGACTGTGCGGGCTGGCCAGCCAGGTGCAGGAAGGGAGCCACTGCAACTGCGGCCACGGCAGACCCCCCCAAACCAGGATCCAGGGAGCCCCCACTGACCACCGGGCTAAGGTAAGGCGACACATTTTTAAAAAAAATTAAATCTGAGGACATTTTTAAATGTGAAAGGGGGGGTTCCCACTATATGGCGCTCCTCGCAAGAGAATGAGTGGATCTGTCTGAAAAATCCCCTGGTGATTTGGACTCCTATTTTCAATAGGTATCTCAAGGACAGTGAATAAAGCCCTTATGGTGTAAACCGTGTGAATATAGGTGCGGCAGTATATATGATGAAAATGTATAAGGCACCTGTAATATACAACTTATAAATTCAAGCACAGCAAAAAAAGTAGTAACTGGATATAACACTGTAGGTATTAGTCCTTGTCCGAGATTGCCATCTAGTGGTTTTTTAGTATATAGCAATGTCTTTTTTAAAAAACAGTCTTTAGTTTTCTTCTCCTGGTGAGATGCTTCCTTTATTCTTCCTTGTGTCGCAGTTCCTCTCTCTTGATCTTGTGCCTCCAAGACAGAGAGTAGGAGTTAGGAAAGGGAGATTGTATTTCAGAAAAACTGAATAGGTTTCTCAGAAGGCACTTACGTTTTGCTCTGTCTCCCAAATGGTCTTTGTACTGTTTCACTGGTATGTCCCTTTCAGGTTCGCCTTCCTCTGCTCCTGCGATGTTCCTTTATGCAGTCAGGCTTCCACAGATCCAATGTTGCCCTTTTCTGGGTACTAGGATGTTAGTGGGGTTTAAGGTTCCTAGGAATAACAAACGCTGGATGCAGGGATACGGCTAAAAAGGGGTTTAATATCAGTGATAACAATTTTTTTTAAAAAAGACAATAGTTGGGTCAGGCAGCAAGTGTTCCAATATGGGAGAATAAAGGGTGGATAAAAGTAGTCCTCCAATACGCGTTTGCAGTGAAATTTATACGAACGAAAATGGCGCGAATCTTTCACTTTTCGTTCGTATGTGTCTTGTGCGCTTGCGCGAAGATTCGCTTCGTTGTGGATGCGTCTTTTCGTCCTCAGGTGATGACATCATCTTGGTTGTCCTCTATTTCGGCTGTGTTCTTCCTCCGAATGAGGGATATTCGCTGTATGTTCTTGGAGGGAAAGACATGTGTTGTTGCATAAAAAAAGAGTCTATTCTAGACATATATTCAGTGGGGAGTACCTGTAAGTCCAGAACCATAGAAAATGGACTTATTGCAGAAAAAAACATTAATTACACATCTGGATAAAATTCATGTTGGAGTATTGGAGGGGGCGGGGTGAGATGGTCCTCCTCCATCTAGATTTTATAGACCACACCATTATCCAGAGGGAGGCCGCAATGGTATATACAATTCTTTGTTATTCAAAAAACAACAAAATTGATCTCTGTTATTGGAATAATTCTCATGTTGAGTCTTGAATTAGAAGACATATTATCCTATATAGGTGGTATTACAAAAAATATTCGTATATGTTGCTACGTTACGGGAATAATATTGCACATGCTGCATACATGTACAGTTGTGTTCAAAATGATTCAACCCCCACTGAAATTGAGTGTTTTGGCCAGTTTGACATTGATTTTGATCATTCAGTCATCTTGCTTACAATTAAATCAAAGAGGCACGTGTAGGTCAGACAAATATAACATAACATTTATAATGAAATAACCACAAATGTCTTTTCTCTGCTCACATCATTATCAGTTTTATTCAACCCCCAAGTGACATTCAATCTTAGTACTTAGTACAACATCCTTTTACAGTTATAACAGCTTTTAAACGTGAAGCATAGCTTGACACAAGTGTCTTGCAGCCATCTACGGGTATCTTCGCCCATTCGTCATGGGCAAAAGCCTCCAGTTCAGTCACATTCTTAGGCTTGCGCACTGCAACTGCTTTCTTTAAGTCCCACCAGAGGTTCTCAATCGGATTTAAGTCAGGTGACTGCGATGGCCACTCCAAAATGTTCCAGCCTTTAATCTGCAACCATGCTCTAGTGGACTTGGAGGTATGCTTGGGATCATAGTCCTGTTGAAAGGTCCAACGTCTCCCAAGCCTCAGGTTTGTGACGGACTGCATCACATTGTCATCCAATATCTCCTGGTACTGAAGAGAATTCATGGTACCTTGCACACGCTGAAGCTTCCCTGTACCTGCAGAAGCAAAACAGCCCCAAAGCATGATTGACCCCCCGCCATGCTTCACAGTAGGCAAGGTGTTCTTTTCTTCATAGGCCTTGTTCTTCCTCCTCCAAACATAGCGTTGATCCATAGCTTCAGGTAGCGCACAGCAGTCGAAGTCAGCATCTTCTTTCTGCCACGACCAGGTAGCGTTTCAACAGTGCCCTTTGCCTTGAATTTGCGAATGATGCTTCCTATGGTCTCTCTTGGTATGTTTAACATCTTTGCAATCTTCTTATAGCCATTGCCCTTCCTGTGAAGAGTAATCACCTCTTCTCTTGTCTTCCTGGACCATTCTCTTGACTTCACCATGTTTGTAACCACACCAGTAAATGTCTAGAAGGAGCTGAGTATCACAGTCATTTTAAAGCTGCCTAATTGGTGCTTATTATGCTTTATTGCTGCTCCGTGACATCCACAGGTGTTTTCAATACCTGATTGAAAACACTTGAATGAACCTCTGTTCTTCAGAGTGGTAGTCTTTAAGGGGTTGAATAATTGTGTCAATGAAGAATTCACAAAAGAAACATTTACTACTGTATTACAAAACCAATTGATGTCATTTTAGTTGCATATGGTTCTTTACAAAGTCCTTGTAGGATTTCATTCTGAATACAATTACAAATGTCACTAAATTCCCTAAAACCCTTTACAGCATTGGGGGTTGAATCATTTTGAACACAACTGTAAATGGGGAAAATGTGTATAGATTGTGTCCCATTTGAATAAAAGGCATGATATATTGGTAAGAAGGGATTGTCCTATATAATTGTCATATAGGAGTTAGTATTTCATTGGATACTATACTTCTTGCTGCATTTAGTTGTGGGTAGGTTACATAGTTGGATATTGCACATTGCCCTGTATCGTCTACATGTTAAAATACGTGCAGAATGTGTTATTTTGTTCACGTGTATTGGATGTTAATACATATAGTATGTAAGGGAGTAGTATTAGAAATGGAGAGATTATGTGGTGGGGTGATCAGTGGGGTGTATTGTCTGATTCATGATGTTTTAAAGGAAGTGGCAGATTTCAAAGTCCATATTGAGGCCAGCAGGATGTCGAGTCCCAAACTCCTATATGAGTCTCATCTCTTCTTTGCCCAATAGTTTGGTTGTATCTCCCCCTCTTCTTTGCGGGTGGATTTTTTTGAGATCTAGGAATTCGAGGTTCTTTGGATCGCAATTATGTGATTTTTTAAAATGTAGAGGTACACTGTGCGTTTCTAATCCCTTCGATATATTTCTAATGTGTTCTCTAACTCTCACATAGTGAGCTCTGGTTGTTCTCCCAATGTATTTGAGACCGCAGGGACAGACTAGAAGATACAGGACGGTCTTGGAGAAACAGGTTAGGATGTCACGAATTTTCCATTTTCCTCTTTTATGGTCCACTTCTTTAATGATTCTTTTTTTATTCCCTGTGCTCCTACAGCTTAAGCCGTTACCACAGCCATGGAATCCCTTCTCAATCTGGAAGTATTCTTTCTTGTTACTTGACTGGGCTGGGTATTCGCTTCTAGTGATGGCCTTCTTCAGGTTCCCTGTTCCTCTACAGACAAATCGGGGTCTTTCTGGAAGGAGCTCGGCCAATGCAGGATCCTGTCTGAGAATGGGCCAGTATTTAGAGATGATTTTCCTGATGGCTTTATTCTCTTGGTTAGAAGTGTAGATTATAGGGAGTTGAGGTTTCTGGATATCGTTTCTAGTTTTGTATTCCAGAAGGTCTTTCCCTTATTTCTTTTCTTCTTTCTTCCAGTGTATCTGGATCGTATCCTTTCTCTTTGAAAGCTTCTTGCAGTTTTTCTGTTTGTTTGTCAAAGACCTTGATATCTGTCCAATTTCTCCGCAGTCTCAGGATTTGACTTTTTGGCACCCCCTTCCAGCCACTTCTCCAAATGGCAGCTGCTTTTGTCTATCAAGTTGTTACAATCTACAGGCTTGAAAAAAGTTTTTAAATGTCCCCGGGAACATCAAATAAAACTCTTTTTTTTCTTTCTAATACTCACCGGTTTCCTGGATCCACCAACAAGCGCAGCCTCCCGTCTCCCACGCTGTTAGACGCTGCATACACCGGCGCGCTGCGTGAAGCTTCTGAGAAGATACGCTATTAGGCTGCTGTCAGACGAGCGTAGTGTTCACGTCCGTGATTGCGCCTAAAAGTACGTCCGTGATAGCATGAAAGTAAGTCCATTGGAGCCTGACACATGAAGTACGTCCGCACTGAACTGCGGACGCATGACGGACACTGCAAACGGACGCAGGTTAGGCAAGAACGTAATACTGCTAGAACGGACGTGCGGAGTGCGCTGCGTCCACAATGTCTGCATAGCTTTGTGTGTGAGTGATGGAGCATGGTCAGACGGACTGCATTTAGGCTAGGGTCAGACGAGCGTGATTTCTACAGGCTGTACGTCCGTGCAGTACGGACATCGTCAGTACGGATGACGCAGTAGTGGTCACACAGTCCGTTTTTTCACTGAAGTTATTTTTGACGGATGTAGGAGGGAAAAATAAATTACAATGAAAAAACATTCTGTCCGTCAAAAATGCTGGACGTATAAATGCAGTCCGTCTGACCTCGCTCCATCACTCACACACAAAGCTATGCAGAAGTTGTGGACGTGGCGCACTCCGCACGTCCGTTCTAGCAGTATTACGTTCTTGCCTAACCTGCGTCCGTTTGCCGCGGCCGTCATGCGTCCGCAGTTCAGTGCGGACGTACTTCATGTGTCAGGCTCCAATGGACTTTCTTTCATGCTATCACGGACGTACTTTTAGGCGCAATCACGGACGTGAACACTACGCTCGTCTGACAGCAGCCTTATACGCCCAGCATTTTTGACGGACAGAATGTTTTTTCATTGTAATTTATTTTTCCCTCCTACATCCGTCAAAAAATAACTTCAGTGAAAAAACGGACTGTGTGACCACTACTGCGTCATCCGTACTGACGGTGTCCGTACTGCACGGACTTACAGTCCGTAGAAATCACGCTCGTCTGACCCCAGCCTTATACTGTAGAGAGGTGCTGCCCGGCAGTGTGTGGATTCATATGCTGCATTAATTATACTGCAGTGTGTGTGGATTCATATGCTACATTAATTATACTGCAGAGAGACGCTTCCCGGCAGTGTGTGGATTCATATGCTGCATTAATTATACTGCAGAGAGGTGCTTCCCGGCAGTGTGTGGATTCATATGCTGCATTAATTATACTGCAGAGAGGTGCTTCCCGGCAGTGTGTGGATTCATATGCTGCATTAATTATACTGCAGAGAGACGCTTCCCAGCAGTGTGTGGATTCATATGCTGCATTAATTATACCGCAGAGAGGCGCTTCCCAGCAGTGTGTGGATTCATATGCTGCATTAATTATACTGCAGAGAGGCGCTTCCCAGCAGTGTGTGGATTCATATGCTGCATTAATTATACTGCAGAGAGACGCTTCCCAGCAGTGTGTGGATTCATATGCTGCATTAATTATACCGCAGAGAGGCGCTTCCCAGCAGTGTGTGGATTCATATGCTGCATTAATTATACTCAGAGAGGCGCTTCCCGCAGTGTGTGGATTCATATGCTGCATTAATTATACCGCAGAGAGGCGCTTCCCAGCAGTGTGTGGATTCATATGCTGCATTAATTATACTGCAGAGAGGCGCTTCCCGCAGTGTGTGGATTCATATGCTGCATTAATTATACTGCAGAGAGGCGCTCCCAGCAGTGTGTGGATTCATATGCTGCATTAATTATACTGCAGAGAGACGCTTCCCAGCAGTGTGTGGATTCATATGCTGCATTAATTATACCGCAGAGAGGCGCTTCCCAGCAGTGTGTGGATTCATATGCTGCATTAATTATACTGCAGAGAGGCGCTTCCCAGCAGTGTGTGGATTCATATGCTGCATTAATTATACCGCAGAGAGGCGCTTCCGCAGTGTGTGGATTCATATGCTGCATTAATTATACTGCAGAGAGCGACGTGTTCCCCGCTTTCCAGCAGTGTGTGGATTCATATGCTGCATTAATTATACTGCAGAGAGGCGCTTCCCAGCAGTGTGTGGATTCATATGCTGCATTAATTATACTGCAGAGAGACGCTTCCCAGCAGTGTGTGGATTCATATGCTGCATTAATTATACCGCAGAGAGGCGCTTCCCAGCAGTGTGTGGATTCATATGCTGCATTAATTATACTGCAGAGAGGCGCTTCCCAGCAGTGTGTGGATTCATATGCTGCATTAATTATACTGCAGAGAGGCGCTTCCCAGCAGTGTGTGGATTCATATGCTGCATTAATTATACTGCAGAGAGGCGCTTCCCAGCATGTGTGGATTCATATGCTGCATTAATTATACCGCAGAGAGGCGCTTCCCAGCAGTGTGTGGATTCATATGCTGCATTAATTATACCGCAGAGAGGCGCTTCCAGCAGTGTGTGGATCATATGCTGCATTAATTATACTGCAGAGAGGTGCTTCCCAGCAGTGTTGTGGATTCATATGCTGCATTAATTATACCGCAGAGAGGCGCTTCCAGCAGTGTGCGGATTCATATGCTGCATTAATTATACTGCAGAGAGGTGCTTCCCAGCAGTGTGTGGATTCATATGCTGCATTAATTATACTGCAGAGAGGCGCTTCCCAGCAGTGTGCGGATTCATATGCTGCATTAATTATACTGGCAGAGAGGTGCTTCCAGCAGTGTGTGGATTCATATGCTGCATTAATTATACTGCAGAGAGTGCTTTCCAGCAGTGTGTGGATTCATATGCTGCATTAATTATACCGCAGAGAGGCGCTTCCCAGCAGTGTGTGGATTCATATGCTGCATTAATTATACTGCAGAGAGGTGCTTCCCAGCAGTGTGTGGATTCATATGCTGCATTAATTATACTGCAGAGAGGCGCTTCCCAGCAGTGTGTGTATTCATATGCTGCATTAATTATACTGCAGAGAGGAGCTTGTTATCCGCAGTGTGTGGATTCATATGCTGCATTAATTATACCGCAGAGAGGCGCTTCCCAGCAGTGTGGATTCATATGCTGCATTAATTATACTGCAGAGAGGTGCTTCCCAGCAGTGTGTGGATTCATATGCTGCATTAATTATACTGCAGAGAGGCGCTTCCCAGCAGTGTGTGGATTCATATGCTGCATTAATTATACTGCAGAGAGGCGCTTCCCAGCAGTGTGTGGATTCATATGCTGCATTAATTATACTGCAGAGAGGCGCTTCCCAGCAGTGTGTGGATTCATATGCTGCATTAATTATACTGCAGAGAGGTGCTTCCAGCAGTGTGTGGATTCATATGCTGCATTAATTATACTGCAGAGAGGGGCTTCCAGCAGTGTGTGGATTCATATGCTGCATTAATTATACTGCAGAGAGGCGCTTCCCAGCAGTGTGTGGATTCATATGCTGCATTAATTATACTGCAGAGAGGCGCTTCCAGCAGTGTGTGGATTCATATGCTGCATTAATTATACTCAGAGAGGCGCTTCCCAGCAGTGTGTGGATTCATATGCTGCATTAATTATACTGCAGAGAGGCGCTTCCCAGCAGTGTGTGGATTCATATGCTGCATTAATTATACTGCAGAGAGGCGCTTCCCAGCAGTGTGTGGATTCATATGCTGCATTAATTATACTGCAGAGAGGCGCTTCCGGCAGTGTGTGGATTAATATGCTGCATTAATTATACCTCAGAGAGGCGCTTCCCAGCAGTGTGCGGAATCATATGCTGCATTAATTATACTGCAGAGAGGCGCTTCCCGCAGTGTGTGGATTCATATGCTGCATTAATTATACTGCAGAGAGGCGCTTCCCAGCAGTGTGTGTATTCATATGCTGCACTAATTATACTGCAGAGAGGCGCTTCCCAGCAGTGTGTGGATTCATATGCTGCATTATTATACTGCAGAGAGGCGCTTCCCAGCAGTGTGTGGATTCATATGCTGCATTAATTATACTGCAGAGAGGCGCTTCCAGCAGTGTGTGGATTCATATGCTGCATTAATTATACTGCAGAGAGGCGCTTCCCAGCAGTGTGCGGAATCATATGCTGCATTAATTATACTGCAAAGGTGCTGCCTGGCAGTGTGCAGATTCATATGCTGCATTAATTATACTGTAGAGCTGTTGCCCGGCAGTGTGTGGACTCATATGCTGCATTATTATACTGTAGAGGTGCTGCCAGCAGTGTGTGGACTCATATGCTGCATTATTATACTGTAGAGGTGCTGCCCAGCAGTGTGCGGAATCATATGCTGCATTATTATACTGTAGAGGTGCTGCCCGGCAGTGTGCGGATTCATATGCTGCATTAATTATACTGTAGAGGTGCTGCCCGGCAGTGTGAGAAATCATACGCTGCATTAATTATACTGTAGAGGCGCTTCCCAGCAGTGTGCGGATTCATATGCTGCATTATTATACTGTAGAGGTGCTGCCCAGCAGTGTGCGGATTCATATGCTGCATTATTATACTGTAGAGGTGCTGCCGGCAGTGTGTGGATTCATATGCTGCATTAATTATACTGCAGTGTGTGTGGATTCATATGCTACATTAATTATACTGCAGAGAGACGCTTCCCGGCAGTGTGTGGATTCATATGCTGCATTAATTATACTGCAGAGAGGCGCTTCCCGCAGTGTGTGGATTCATATGCTGCATTAATTATACTGCAGAGAGGTGCTTCCCGGCAGTGTGTGGATTCATATGCTGCATTAATTATACTGCAGAGAGACGCTTCCCAGCAGTGTGTGGATTCATATGCTGCATTAATTATACCGCAGAGAGGCGCTTCCCAGCAGTGTGTGGATTCATATGCTGCATTAATTATACTGCAGAGAGGCGCTTCCCAGCAGTGTGTGGATTCATATGCTGCATTAATTATACTGCAGAGAGACGCTTCCCAGCAGTGTGTGGATTCATATGCTGCATTAATTATACCGCAGAGAGGCGCTTCCCAGCAGTGTGTGGATTCATATGCTGCATTAATTATACTGCAGAGAGGCGCTTCCCAGCAGTGTGTGGATTCATATGCTGCATTAATTATACCGCAGAGAGGCGCTTCCCAGCAGTGTGTGGATTCATATGCTGCATTAATTATACTGCAGAGAGACGCTTCCCAGCAGTGTGTGGATTCATATGCTGCATTAATTATACTGCAGAGAGGCGCTTCCCAGCAGTGTGTGGATTCATATGCTGCATTAATTATACTGCAGAGAGACGCTTCCCAGCAGTGTGTGGATTCATATGCTGCATTAATTATACCGCAGAGAGGCGCTTCCCAGCAGTGTGTGGATTCATATGCTGCATTAATTATACTGCAGAGAGGCGCTTCCCAGCAGTGTGTGGATTCATATGCTGCATTAATTATACCGCAGAGAGGCGCTTCCCAGCAGTGTGTGGATTCATATGCTGCATTAATTATACTGCAGAGAGACGCTTCCCAGCAGTGTGTGGATTCATATGCTGCATTAATTATACTGCAGAGAGGCGCTTCCCAGCAGTGTGTGGATTCATATGCTGCATTAATTATACTGCAGAGAGACGCTTCCCAGCAGTGTGTGGATTCATATGCTGCATTAATTATACCGCAGAGAGGCGCTTCCCAGCAGTGTGTGGATTCATATGCTGCATTAATTATACTGCAGAGAGGCGCTTCCCAGCAGTGTGTGGATTCATATGCTGCATTAATTATACTGCAGAGAGGCGCTTCCCAGCAGTGTGTGGATTCATATGCTGCATTAATTATACTGCAGAGAGGCGCTTCCCAGCAGTGTGTGGATTCATATGCTGCATTAATTATACCGCAGAGAGGCGCTTCCCAGCAGTGTGTGGATTCATATGCTGCATTAATTATACCGCAGAGAGGCGCTTCCCAGCAGTGTGTGGATTCATATGCTGCATTAATTATACTGCAGAGAGGTGCTTCCCAGCAGTGTGTGGATTCATATGCTGCATTAATTATACCGCAGAGAGGCGCTTCCCAGCAGTGTGCGGATTCATATGCTGCATTAATTATACTGCAGAGAGGTGCTTCCCAGCAGTGTGTGGATTCATATGCTGCATTAATTATACTGCAGAGAGACGCTTCCCAGCAGTGTGCGGATTCATATGCTGCATTAATTATACTGCAGAGAGGTGCTTCCCAGCAGTGTGTGGATTCATATGCTGCATTAATTATACTGCAGAGAGGTGCTTCCCAGCAGTGTGTGGATTCATATGCTGCATTAATTATACCGCAGAGAGGCGCTTCCCAGCAGTGTGTGGATTCATATGCTGCATTAATTATACTGCAGAGAGGTGCTTCCAGCAGTGTGTGGATTCATATGCTGCATTAATTATACTGCAGAGAGGCGCTTCCCAGCAGTGTGTGGATTCATATGCTGCATTAATTATACTGCAGAGAGGCGCTTCCCAGCAGTGTGTGGATTCATATGCTGCATTAATTATACCGCAGAGAGGCGCTTCCCAGCAGTGTGCGGATTCATATGCTGCATTAATTATACTGCAGAGAGGTGCTTCCCAGCAGTGTGTGGATTCATATGCTGCATTAATTATACTGCAGAGAGGCGCTTCCCAGCAGTGTGTGGATTCATATGCTGCATTAATTATACTGCAGAGAGGCGCTTCCCAGCAGTGTGTGGATTCATATGCTGCATTAATTATACTGCAGAGAGGCGCTTCCCAGCAGTGTGTGGATTCATATGCTGCATTAATTATACTGCAGAGAGGTGCTTCCCAGCAGTGTGTGGATTCATATGCTGCATTAATTATACTGCAGAGAGGCGCTTCCCAGCAGTGTGTGGATTCATATGCTGCATTAATTATACTGCAGAGAGGCGCTTCCCAGCTGTGCGTGGATTCATATGCTGCATTAATTATACTGCAGAGAGGCGCTTCCCGGCAGTGTGTGGATTAATATGCTGCATTAATTATACCTCAGAGAGGCGCTTCCCAGCAGTGTGTGGATTCATATGCTGCATTAATTATACTGCAGAGAGGCGCTTCCCAGCAGTGTGTGGATTAATATGCTGCATTAATTATACCTCAGAGAGGCGCTTCCCAGCAGTGTGTGGATTCATATGCTGCATTAATTATACTGCAGAGAGGCGCTTCCCGGCAGTGTGTGGATTAATATGCTGCATTAATTATACCTCAGAGAGGCGCTTCCCAGCAGTGTGCGGAATCATATGCTGCATTAATTATAGTGTAGAGAGGTGCTTCCCAGCAGTGTGTGGATTCATATGCTGCATTAATTATACTGCAGAGAGGCGCTTCCCAGCAGTGTGTGTATTCATATGCTGCACTAATTATACTGCAGAGAGGCGCTTCCCAGCAGTGTGTGGATTCATATGCTGCATTAATTATACTGCAGAGAGGCGCTTCCCAGCAGTGTGTGGATTCATATGCTGCATTAATTATACTGCAGAGAGGCGCTTCCCAGCAGTGTGTGGATTCATATGCTGCATTAATTATACTGCAGAGAGGCGCTTCCCAGCAGTGTGCGGAATCATATGCTGCATTAATTATACTGCAAAGGTGCTGCCTGGCAGTGTGCAGATTCATATGCTGCATTAATTATACTGTAGAGCTGTTGCCCGGCAGTGTGTGGACTCATATGCTGCATTATTATACTGTAGAGGTGCTGCCCAGCAGTGTGTGGACTCATATGCTGCATTATTATACTGTAGAGGTGCTGCCCAGCAGTGTGCGGAATCATATGCTGCATTATTATACTGTAGAGGTGCTGCCCGGCAGTGTGCGGATTCATATGCTGCATTAATTATACTGTAGAGGTGCTGCCCGGCAGTGTGAGAAATCATACGCTGCATTAATTATACTGTAGAGGCGCTTCCCAGCAGTGTGCGGATTCATATGCTGCATTATTATACTGTAGAGGTGCTGCCCAGCAGTGTGCGGAATCATATGCTGCATTATTATACTGTAGAGGTGCTGCCCGGCAGTGTGCGGATTCATATGCTGCATTATTATACTGTCACGGAATGGCTCAGCACCCTCAGCCAGGGGCGGTGCAGTGACAGTAAATGGCCATGGACAATTAGGTGCGGTGGCACGCACGGAGTTTTAAAGTACGGTTATTTAGATGTGGTTATGTGTGGTGTAATAAAGTGTCCCCATTTGCGTTGTGAAATGTATTTCCCTGTGTCTGCCTTGCCCGCCGCCATTTTCCGATTGCCTCGTGGCCGTTATCAGATTCTTCGAATCGGAAAATGGCCGATCCGAACCATCCGGTTCGAATCGTAAAATGGCCGATTCGGACCATCCGGTCCGAATCGGCGACTCCCTGAACTGTAATGGCCAATGGGTCCTGGGAGGGCGGGCAGGGATTCCCATTGTATTATAATTTGTGTAAAGTTGATAAATGCCTGAGCTGTGAATAATAAAGCCAGATTTAGCAGCGCATCCAGCCTCGTCTGATGTCTTTATTTCTCCGCCGTACTTCATCATCTGAGTATTCCCCGCAGTCTCAGGGTACGGTGTCCACTCACCAGATCCGAACCGAACCGAGCGCTCTGTGCCTGCATCTCGCATCAGGACAGAGGCGCAGCGGATGGTGTTCGGTTCCCAGAGCGATCAGCCCGAGATCCGATCCGAAGGGCGCGGCCGTGTACCGCGCTTCGGTATCGGAAGAGAGCGCGGTAAGATCCGAATCCTTTGCCGATCCCGCCAGATCCGAAGCCGCATCCATTAAAGATCCGAAAAGTCCTCCGCGATCCGATCCGAATATTCCTGGAAAAGATCCGATCTCCGTAGTCGGCCGGCCGCCCGCAGACGCACTCCACAACCCCAAGGTCAGTGAACCAGCTGCTCGGGACGCTGAGTACCGTATGGCTCAGTGGTCGGGCTGGTTCTAGGCAGGGGCCCCTCCACCGCCCGCTAACCCTTCCCCAGGGTCACGACAGGTCGCACGAGACGCCGAGTGCGCGTCACTCGGTAGTCGGGCCAGCGGTAAGCGACGGGGCCACGCAGATAGAGCACACCCGCAGGCGGAACAACATCCCATTCCGTCATACTGGTGGCAGCGGTGGGATAAGCTCTCTGCAGGCCCTAGGGGGACCCTCATCATGACCGGGTATAGTGCCTACAAACGGGACGTCCTGCGTGGCATGCTGGAGAACCGGGGCGGCGCCCCGGGCTCCAAGAGCCGGGAGACCATGATGGAGGAGTTGAGGAGGATGGATCAGGAGGCGGCGTTCGCAGCGTTGCCTGCTGACATGGCGCCGGCCACCGTCCCCGCCGAGCCCGAAGACAGCGACTTTTGCCGGAAGATGCGGGAGCGGATCTCCATGATGGGTCCGGCCCCATCGGAAGCTGAGATGAGGAGTCTGGTCCGAGAACTCGGCCAGGAAGAGGAGCGTGAGAGGGAGGTGAGGGTGGGGTTGTTGAGGCAACTGCCGGCCGAGGTGCTCCTGGGTAACGACCTGGGGCAGCTCATTTCCGCTTACTCCACAGATGCAGCTACCCCTGTAACCACTAGGCAACAGAGCCAACGCCACGACAGGGGCACTCCGAACGGGACCCAGGTGAGATCTCAACCAAAACCATCCCGACCCCCCAAACCTCCTAAACCCCCCCGACCTCCTAAACCGCCCCGACCGCCCAGGCCGCCATCACCTCCCATACCCCGACGGGACCCGACCCTTCCCTTCCCCCCTGACCTCCCTTCCCCGTGGAGTACCCCGGAGACGCTTCGCCACCAGACCCAGACCGACCCCACACTGCAGGGCTACCGGGACCGAGCCGGTCAGGGCCTGGACGACCAGAGAAAAGACAAGGTAGAGTGGGAGGATGGGCTGCTTTACCGGTACACCGTGAGGGAGGGGGCCAAGAAGAAGCAGGTCCCGCAGAAGCAGTTGGTGGTGCCTCAGGGCCCTAGGCAGGAGCTTCTGCGCTTGGCCCATGACATTCCCCTTGCAGGTCACTTAGGCCAGACGAAAACCCGGCACAGGTTGGCGCGCGCGTTTTTCTGGCCCCGCCTTAGCGAAGACACCCGCGACTATTGCCGCACCTGCCCAGTTTGCCAAAAAACTGGGAAGGCCGGGGATCACCCGAAAGCGCCCCTGCACCCCATGCCCATCATTCAGGAGCCCTTTAGCCGGGTGGCGGTCGACATCATTGGGCCGTTGCCGCGGCCCAGTGCCACCGGTAAAAGGTACATCCTTACCGTAGTGGATTATGCCACCCGGTACCCCATGGCTGTGGCCTTGGCCAACATCCAGGCGGACACCGTGGCGGACGCGCTCCTCCGGGTGTTCACGAGGGTGGGGTTTCCCCGAGAAATCCTATCCGATCAGGGTACCCAGTTCACCGCTGAGCTCACCCAACAGCTCTGGCGTCTCTGTGGTGTTAGGGCGCTGCACAGCGCCCCGTATCACCCTCAGACCAATGGGCTGTGCGAGCGGTTTAATGGGACCCTGAAGCAGCTCATTCGGGCCTTTGTGCACGAGAGCAGGGATTGGGAGAAGTATCTCCCCCACCTGCTGTTCGCCTACCGGGAGGTTCCTCAGGAATCCACCGGTTACTCCCCCTTTGAGCTGCTGTATGGGCGCCACGTGCGAGGACCCCTGGATCTGGTTAGGGCTCAGTGGGAGGGGGCACAGGAGGAAGATGGGGTTCCTGTGCTGGATTACGTCTTGAAGCTCCGGGAGCGCTTGGCGGAACTCGCGGGGTTCGTGCAGGAGAACATGGAAACGGCCCAAGCTCAGCAGAAGGCGTGGTACGATCGCGCTGCGTGCAGTCGCTCGTTCTGCGTGGGGCAGAAGGTTCTGGTGTTGAAACCACAGCGGCAGAACAAGCTGCAGGCGGCCTGGCAAGGTCCCTACAAGGTGGTAACTCAGCTGGGAGATACCACCTATGTGGTTGTCAGCTGCGCAGACACCAGAATCCAGCGGACGTTCCACGTCAATATGCTGAAGGCCTTCCATGAGCGGCCGGAGACGGTGGACGCCATATGCGCGCCGGCTGCCGAGGAGACGGAACCGTTTCCGTTGGAAGAACTTCCGGGGGTAGCCAGGCAGCCTTCCGGGGTGGATCAGGTGCAGCTGGGGGAGGAGTTAGGACCCGAGAAGCAGGCGCAGGCGCGGCAGCTGCTTCTCGCCTACCCGGGGTTTTCTCGGCTCTCCGGGATACACGGACCAGGCCATCCATCAGGTGGACACGCCCGGTCAGAGACCCCTTAGGCAACCTGCATACCGGCTCCCGGAAGCGGTCCGCGAGTCCATGCGGGCCGAGATCCGGGAGATGCTGGAGCTGGGGGTCATTGAACCGTCGGCCAGTCCATGGGCGTCGCCCGTGGTCCTGGTGCCCAAGAAAGACGGTACCACCAGGTTCTGCGTCGACTATCGGCGGATAAACGATTGTACCATTACAGACGCTTATCCGATGCCCCGAGTCGACGAGTTGCTAGACCAGATCTCCGGGGGTCATTTTTTGACCACGGTGGATCTGTGCAAGGGGTATTGGCAGATTCCCCTTGCCGAGGAGGCGACCCCGAAGTCGGCCTTCATCACCCCGTTCGGCTTGTACCAGTTTCGAGTCATGCCGTTCGGGATGAAGAACGCCCCTGCTACCTTCCAGCGGTTAATCGATCGCCTCCTCGATGGCCTCCAGGGGTTCGCTTGCGCGTACCTGGATGACATAGCCATCTATAGCCAGACCTGGGAGGAACATCTGGACCATGTAGGGACTGTCCTGGGCCGGATTAGGGACGCCAACCTGACCCTGAAGCCGGAGAAATGCAAAGTGGGGATGGCCGAAGTGCAGTATCTGGGCCACCGGGTGGGGTGCGGGATACAACGGCCAGAGCCCGCTAAGATAGAGGCTATCCTAGATTGGCCCACCCCTGTGACCAAGACCCAGGTCCTCGCCTTCCTGGGTACCGCGGGGTACTACAGAAAATTTGTACCCCATTACAGTGACCTGGCCAAACCCCTGACTGATCTGACCAAGAAATCCCTGCCCCGCCAAGTCCTGTGGTCCCCGGAGTGCGAGCAGGCCTTTCGGCAACTGAAGGCCGCCCTGACCCAAGCTCCCCTGCTAGCAGCTCCCAACTATAATAAACGTTTTGTTGTTCACACAGACGCGTCCATGTTCGGACTGGGAGCTGTCCTAAGTCAAGTGGGGGACGACGGGGGGGATCATCCAGTGGCATTTATGAGCCGGAAGCTGTTGCCACGAGAGGTGGGGTATGCTGCGGTGGAGAAGGAGTGCCTGGCCTTGGTCTGGGCCCTACAGAAGCTCCAACCCTATGTCTACGGTCGGTCCTTCACCGTGATGACCGACCATAACCCCTTGGTATGGCTCAACCGGGTGGCGGGGGAGAACGGCCGCCTGTTGCGGTGGAGCCTGGCTCTCCAACCCTTCAATTTTACAATTCAATATCGGCCCGGGTCGCAAAACGGTAACGCAGATGGGTTATCGCGGCAGTCGGCCCGGGAACCAGGGGATTGGGGAGCCCCGACTACCTCGGTACGACCCGTTGGGGTCCAACCGAGTGCGTCGGACCTTGGGGAGGGGGAGGAGTGTCACGGAATGGCTCAGCACCCTCAGCCAGGGGCGGTGCAGTGACAGTAAATGGCCATGGACAATTAGGTGCGGTGGCACGCACGGAGTTTTAAAGTACGGTTATTTAGATGTGGTTATGTGTGGTGTAATAAAGTGTCCCCGTTTGCGTTGTGAAATGTATTTCCCTGTGTCTGCCTTGCCCGCCGCCATTTTCCGATTGCCTCGTGGCCGTTATCAGATTCTTCGAATCGGAAAATGGCCGATCCGAACCATCCGGTTCGAATCGTAAAATGGCCGATTCGGACCATCCGGTCCGAATCGGCGACTCCCTGAACTGTAATGGCCAATGGGTCCTGGGAGGGCGGGCAGGGATTCCCATTGTATTGTAATTCGTGTAAAGTTGATAAATGCCTGAGCTCATATGCTGCATTATTATACTGTAGAGGTGCTGCCCGGCAGTGTGCGGAATCATATGCTGCATTATTATACTGTAGAGGTGCTGCCCGGCAGTGTGCGGAATCATATGCTGCATTAATTATACTGCAAAGGTGCTGCCCAGCAGTGTGCGAAATCATATGCTGCATTAATTATACTGTAAAGGTGCTGCCCGGCAGTGTGCGGAATCATATGCTGCATTAATTGTGCTTGGGAAGCCTTCTAAGTGAAGCCTTCAAAGTGAGCACTTAGAGATATCCTGGTGAGTGATTTTGATTTTTGTTTCAAACAGATCTTTTCTATTCATCTTAAGGTTTTAAATTAGGTCTGGTGTGTAAATTAGGTTAGGCTGGTGACTCATTCCTCTTACTGATTAGCATACAATTGGAATCAATTGGATGCTATTTGCTAAGGTGGTTAATTTTTGGAGGTTTGGAGTGTGCCTGATATGTAGGCAGCTCTCTTTATTGCAGCAGGAAATTGCCTGTTTGAAGTCTGAGATTTGTAAATTATCTGTTAGACAAACTCAGGCTATGGCTCTGATTGTTACAAAACCACTGCCACTGAGGCCTCCTTGGAGCGGCAGATGGGCTACTGTAGGATCTGGTAGACTTAGAGTTGTGGATAGAAGGCATGTCCCACAGTCTGTGGCTCGTCTTAATTCTTTTGAGGCACTTTCAGAGTGTAGTGGTGAGACGGAAGTAGGCTCAGACACCATAGTTGAGGAACCACCATCTCCTATGCCTAAGGTATGCAGGACTGCAACCAAGGACAAAAAGGAAAAGGTGGGACTTGATAGAATCACCCAGCAACAATTGCCTTCTATCATAAGAGGTGTTGAGCTGGAGAGCTGTGGTTTGGTGAGATGTCTTCCTGGGGCTACTGCTCGTAGAGACAAGAGATGTATTCTCAATATTGTCAAACAAGCAAAGCAGGAAGGGGAAGTGGACGTTCTAGTCCATCTAGGGACAAATGACTTGGCTAGCAATGAGGTTTCTGAGATTAAGGATGATTTTTGTGTTCTTGGAGGTGAAATACAGCAGATTGCGTCCACTGTGTCATTCTCTGAAGTTTTACCTGTGCATAACATTCAGGATAGGCAGATGCGCAATAGGGAATTTAATTTGTGGCTTCGGGAATGGTGTCGGGAGCAAGGATTCGGCTTTGTGTCTCATGATAGCTCTAAGGCTAGGGTCAGACGAACGCATTTTTCACGTTGTCCGTGGAAAAGTGCGTTCGAACGAACGTACGTATTTTTTCCCGGAATACGCGACAGCGGTCATACGATGCGCCTTCTCGTCCGTGATTTTGTACGGATCATCAATAAAACCCTTTCTGCGTCTAGACGTTATGTTGGCCGGACGTGTGCAGCGTCTGACGTCTCCCAATAACGCAAACACGCCGCTATGCGGCCGCAGCGCACTCTGTACGTCAGTAGTAGCGGTTTGACGTTCTCGAAAAAATGCGTTCGTTGGCCACTTGCGTGCACGGACGAACTTTCGTGCGGCCGTTCGTCTTATGTTCCCTGGCATTGGACGTCATTTGCTGCTAGCACGGCCGTGATTTCGTGCGGCTAAACGCACGTGAAAAATGCGTTAGTCTGACCCTAGCCTAATTGGAGCAGAAAGGAACTGTATAAAAAAGATGGTTTGCATCTTACTCATAGGGGAACATATGTTCTCAGTGAGAAGTTCAAAGGTTTCACAAGGAAATATTTAAACTAGGAGGGGGGGGACAAAAGGGTAAAAAACAATATGCCTGATTGTCCCCCAAAACTAAATCGGAGGGTGCAAGCAACATTCGGGGAAAAAAATGACAAGCTCAGAGTCGGGTCTATAAATGCTCGCAGTTTAGTCAATAAAATCAATGAACTGGAGGCAATGAAGGCAGCTGAAAAAGTAGATTTAGTTGCGGTTACTGAGACATGGTTCAGTGAGAAAAATAACTGGGACATAACAATACCGGGGTACTCTTTATATAGAAAAGACAGAGAAGGTAGGAAAGGAGGAGGAGTGGCCCTGTATGTGAAAAACAACATAAAAACGAACCAAATAAAAGTGAGCGAGGTGAACATAGAGTCAGTTTGGGTTACGCTAACATTTGGCAATCATACAGTAGCTCGTGTAGGTGTGATCTATAGACCCCCTGGACAAGCAGAAGAGCTAGATAATCTGCTGCTTGAGGAAATATCCAAAATGGCAATGAAGGGGGAAGTTATTATCATGGGGGACTTTAATCTTCCTGATGTGAACTGGAAAACCAAAACAGCTGGGTGCACCAGGAGTACAAATATTCTAAACTCCCTACTGGGATTATCTCTAACACAAGTAGTTGAGGAGCCGACCCGTAAAGAGGCCATATTGGATTTAATACTCGCAAATGGAGGTTTGGTATCGGACATAGTTGTAGGTGAAAATTTGGGATCTAGTGATCACCAGTCAGTATGGTTTAATATAAGAACAGGGATGGAGCCGCACCACACAACAACAAAAGTTTTAGACTTTAAAAAAACATATTTTTCTAAAATGAGACTTTGTGTGAAGGAGTCATTATCAGACTGGAGGAGTTTAAAGGGAGTCCAGGAGAAATGGTATTATTTAAAGGAAGCATTATTGAAGGCCACAGGCAATTGGATTCGACTTGTTAGCAAAAACAAAAAAGGGAAGAAACCACTGTGGTACTCTGCAGAAGTGGCCAAAATAGTGAAGAACAAAAAGACAGCATTCAATAATTATTAAACAACTCAGAGTGAAGAAGATAGGCAAACCTATAAGATTAGGCAGAAAGAGGCAAAGCAATTTATAAGAGCTTCCAAAGCACACGCAGAAGAGAAAATAGCTCAGTCAGTAAAAAAGGGGACAAAACATTTTTTAGATACATAAACGAGAAAAGAAAAGTAAAACAAGGATTAGTTAGATTAAAAACAAAGGAAGGAAGGTATGTAGAAGAGGATAAAAGTCTCGCTGACTGCCTCAATGAATATTTTTGCTCAGTCTTTGCAGAAGAAAAGGAAGGAAAGGGACCTCAGTTAGGAGGAAACACTAACGAGACAATTACATATCAGTTTACAGAGGAGGAGGTTCTACAGCAGCTGTCTAAAGTAAAGACAAATAAGTCAATGGGGCCTGATGGGATCCACCCTAAATTATTAAAAGAGCTCAGTGATGTAATAGCAAAACCGTTAACAGATTTATTTAACCAATCCTTGTTAACGGGAGTCGTCCCAGAAGACTGGAAATTAGCAAATGTTGTGCCCATTTACAAGAAGGGTAGTAGGGAGGAATCTGGGAACTATAGGCCAGTTAGTCTTACGTCAGTAGTGGGGAAATTAATGGAAACCATGTTAAAGGAAAGGATTGTTGAACATCTAAAAACACATAGATTACAGGATCAGAAACAACATGGGTTTACCTCAGGGAGATCATGCCAAACTAATCTTATTGATTTTTTTGATTGGGTAACAAAAATAATAGACACAGGTGGTGCAGTAGACATTGCTTATTTAGATTTCAGTAAGGCTTTTGATACTGTTCCGCACAGAAGGCTTATCAATAAATTGCAATCTTTGAGCTTGGATTCCAATATTGTTGACTGGATTAGGCAGTGGCTGAGTAAACAGACAACAGAGGGTTGTGGTAAATGGAGTTTATTCAGCGCAAGGTCTTGTTACCAGTGGGGTACCTCAGGGGTCAGTACTTGGACCCATTCTCTTTAATATTTTTATTAGTGATATTGCAGAAGGTATTAATGGAAAAGTATGTCTTTGTAAGGCTCATCGCCGCCGGCGTAATAAAAAGCCTAAACCCAGTGCTGGCTCATAGTAGTGAGACTTTCAATAGCAGTACCACTACTCACCTCTGCCAGTGCAATGCTCAGGTGTTGCCTAAATCACCTACTACTCCTGCATAAAACCAGGCCACACCTGAGACTCAGGACTTCCACATTGCCTTGGAAATATCCAAGCTGTTAGGAGCTACCTGCGATCCCTCCAAGAAACCTGTGACCCATACTCTGCTGGATCCTACCCTCTCAAGACTACCACTGTTACAGTTCCACCAGGACTTCTTATTTACAAGCCTCCTGGACCTTCTGTTTACTACAGACCTCTGGACCTGTCATCTTCCTGGATCTCCCAAGTTTTCCTTACCTGGATCACAAGGACTTGCCCACGTCTCTAGTACTGATATATTCATATATATATATATATATATATATATAACCTTAAGTATACTGTTTCTGTTTTCCCATTTGTTATCTGCAGTTCCCTCTAGCCCTGTAACCTGTATATATTCTGCTCTAGTTCCCTCTAGCCCTGTAACCTGTATATATTCTGCTCTAGTTCCCTCTAGCCCTGTAACCTGTATATATTCTGCTCTAGTTCCCTCTAGCCCTGTAACCTGTATATATTCTGCTCTAGTTCCCTCTAGCCCTGTAACCTGTATTCTGCTCTAGCCCTATAACCTGTATTCTGCTCTAGTCCCCTCTAGCCCTGTAACCTGTGTATCTTCTGCTCTAGTCCCCTCTAGCCCTGTAACCTGTGTATCTTCTGCTCTAGTCCCCTCTATATTCTGCTCTAGTTCCCTCTAACCCTGTATTCTGCTCTAGCCCTATAACCTGTATTCTGCTCTAGTTCTCTCTAGCCCTGTAACCTGTGTATATACATATATATACACTTTCTCCTCCCCTATTACTTAGCTTTCTCCCACTTCTCTCGTTTACCCCTCCTAGATTCTGTTGTTGCCTCTGGCCTATCCCTTTTGTGCCTTTTCTCAATAAATCCTTTATATATAAATATATCTGGTTTACTAGTATTCATTGCATATTGGCTCGTACCTACCGCCCCGGAACCAGCACCTTACAGTCTTTTTGCTGATGACACAAAGATTTGCAACAGGGTTGACGTTCCTGGAGGGATCAGCCAAATGACAAATGATTTAGGTAAACTAAAAAAATGGTGGGAGCTGTGGCAATTGAGTTTTAATGTGGATAAGTGCAAGATAATGCACCTGGGACGTAAAAACCCAAGGGCTGAATATAGAATATTTGATACAGTCCTAACCTCAACATCTGAGGGTTGGGATTTAGGGGTTATTATTTCAGAGGATCTAAGGGTAAGTAGTCAATGTAATAGAGCAGCAGGAAATGCTGGCAGAATGCTTGGTTGTGTAGGGAGAGGTATTAGCAGTAGGAAAAGGGAAGTGCTCATGCCACTGTACAGAGCACTGGTGAGACCTCACTTGGAGTACTGTGTGCAGTACTGGAGACCGTATCTCCAGAAGGATATAGACATCTTAGAGAGAGTTCAGAGAAGGGCTACTAAAATGGTGTACGGCTTGAAGGAGAAAAGTTACCAGGAAAGGCTTAATGATCTTAACATGTACAGCTTGGAAAAAAGACGAGACAGAGGAGATATGATAGAAACGTTTAAATACGTAAAGGGAATCCACAAGGTAGAGGAAGGGAGTATATTTAAAAGGAAACAAAGTAGCAAAACAAGAGGACATAGTCTTAGATTAGAGGGGCAAAGGTTTAAAAGTAACATCAGGAAGCATTATTTTACTGAGCGGGTGGTGGATACATGGAACAGTCTTCCAGTAGAAGTGGTAGAGGCCAAAACAGTAATTGAATTTAAGCAGGCATGGGATAGGCATAAGGCTATCCTAAACAAAAGATAAATCCAGGTAAAGTATCCATGTAATTGGGCGACTAGATGGGCCGACAGGTTCTTATCTGCCGACATGGCTTTATGTTTCTATTAATTAAACAGTAGAGGTGCTGACCAGCAGTGTGCGGAATCATATGCTGCATTAGGCTAGGGTCAGACGAGCGTGATTTCTACGGACTGTACGTCCGTGCACACAGATGTACGTCAGTACGGAAGACGCAGTAGTGGCCACACAGTCCGTTTATTCACTGATGTATATTTTGACGGATGTAGGAGAGAAAATAAAATAAAAAGCAAAACCATTTTGTCGGTGAAAAATACTGGACGTATAACCGTCTGACCACGTTCCATCACTCACACACAAAGCTATGCGGACGTTGCAAACGCAGCGCACTTTGTGCGGCCATTCTAGGAGTTGTACGTTCTTGCCTACCTTGCGTCCGGGGGCTGCGGCCGTTGTGCGTCTGCAGTTCAGTGCGGACGTACTTCATGTGTCAGGCTCCGATGGGCTTTCTGTCCTGCTATCACGGACGTACTTTTAGGCGCAATCACGGACGTGAACACTACGCTCGTCTGACCCCAGCCTTAATTATACTGCAGAGAGGTGCTTCCCAGCAGTGTGTGGATTCATATGCTGCATTAATTATACCGCAGAGAGGTGCTTCCCAGCAGTGTGTGGATTCATATGCTGCATTAATTATACCGCAGAGAGGCGCTTCCCAGCAGTGTGTGGATTCATATGTTGCATTAATTATACTGCAGAGAGGTGCTTCCCAGCAGTGTGTGGATTCATATGCTGCATTAATTATACTGCAGAGAGGTGCTTCCCAGCAGTTTGTGGATTCATATGCTGCATTAATTATACTGCAGAGAGGTGCTGCCCAGCAGTTTGTGGATTCATATGCTGCATTAATTATACTGCAGAGAGGTGCTGCCCAGCAGTGTGTGGATTCATATGCTGCATTAATTATACTTGTCGTGGAAATTTTATTATGTGGACATTATATTCTAGGATGTGCGTAATAATTTTGTCATCTGTCTCCCTGTGTTGGATTTGAATGTGGTTTTAAATCCAAACCAGCGGCAAAACCGTCAGTATGAAAACCTTCTTTTGGGTTTAGAGACATACCTGCTTTTAAGACATTTTAAGCCTTGTCTCAACACTGGTACCGTGTTGAGATAATAACTTTATTTGTCCCCGCAGATATGTCCATAACCCGTAGGAACACGTAGATTGATCTTCACTCAGATACTGATCACTCTGAGCAGTATCTGAGTGGGGTCCATATTGATGAGTGACAAGTGATGGGGGATGGGGACAAACATGGCTGACGGGGATCATGGAGATGGCTCAGGGATGAGTCATCTCCAGGAGGCCGGTCGGTCATTCTGGTCTACGCCCCTGTCCTTTTGATATGTAAATGTATTACTGGGCAACCTGGCTTTTCTGTTGTACAGCCAGGGGGCTATTGGGCGTGTGTGATTGTCTAATAAAATATACAATCCAGGAGCCACAGCTCACTTGGCCACAGGATTTTCAGCTTGAAGCAGCGTGTTTGTCTGATTACAGTTGGGATAGAGAAGTACTTCGTTCTTATACAGAAAGAGCTAGATATAGCGTGTATTTTTATAGTGACGGATTTGTTTGTACTGGGCGCACTTTAATACTGAAGTGTACCTTTTTAGTGCATCAGGACTTTATGCGCAAACACCAAACTTTCCATAACATACTGCAGAGAGATGCTTCCCAGCAGTGTTTGGATTCATATGTTGCATTAATTATACCGCAGAGAGGCGCTTCCCAGCAGTGTGTGGATTCATATGCTGCAGTAATTATACCGCAGAGAGGTGCTTCCCAGCAGTGTGCGGATTCATATGCTGCATTAATTATACTGCAGAGAGGTGCTTCCCAGCAGTGTGTATATTCATATGATGCATTAATTATACTGCAGAGAGGCGCTTCCCAGCAGTGTGTGGATTCATATGCTGCATTAATTATACTGCAGAGAGGCGCTTCCCAGCAGTGTGTGGATTCATATGCTGCATTAATTATACTGTAGAGGTGCTGCCCGGCAGTTTGCGCACTCATATGCTGCATTGAAACCTATGGGTTAAAAAGCCTTGTTTCTTTAAAAGAAGTTAAACTTAAAATTTAACCCAAAAAATGCTTTAAAAATCTTAAAAGAATAAATAAGTAAAGGACTCCTCAATATTTGGTTGAGGATAATCTAGATATAGCCACAAGCCAATATTACTTCAAACCAAATATTTTTGTACTTTGGATGTTTTAATTTGTTTGTATAAACGAATTGTTTAATTCGTAAAAGTGAAGTGTTGCTTTTAAGGGTTTTAAGAGAGAATCTTTTCTCCCCTTGGGGAGATATTTGTTACTTAATTAGTTGTGTTCAATCACCAATCTCTCTCTTTTTGATTAAGATTACCTTGCACAATGAGAACTACAGTGCACATTATTTTCTGTGTATAATCCTAGGGATTGTGATGCTGTGAGGACTGACTTCTTTTAGGCTAGGGTCAGACGAACGCATTTTCGCGTTGTCTGTGAAAAAGTGCGTTCGAACGAATGGACGTATTTTTCACGGAATACGCGATAGCGGTCATACGATGCGCCTTTTCGTCCGTGATTTTGTACAGATCATCAATAAAACACTTTTTGCGTCTGGACGTTATGTTGGCCGGACATTAGCAGTATCTGACGTCTCCTAATCACACACACACACGCCTCTAGCGGACGCAGCGCACTCTGTACGACCGTACTAGCGGTTTGACGTTCTCGACAAAATGCGTTCGTTTGCCACTTGCGTTGCGCAGCCAGACTTTCGTGCGACCGTACTTCGTATATTGGCCGTCATTGCCCGTCATTTGCTGCTAGTGCGGCCGTAATTAAGTGCGCCAGAACGCACGTTAAAAGTGCGCTAGTCTGACCCTAGCCTTAGTTGATTAGGAAGCCCAGATTGGATACAACTAGAGTTCTGTGAAGAACTAGAGAAGATTGATCCTTCGCTATACTGAGTATATTGTCTAGGTAAATTACTAGATGTGCTCCTTTGCTGTGAAGGAATGACACTACTGGACCAGGTTCACCTCCCAGTCACAATAGGGGGTTCCTTAGCGGCGCAGTAGTTATTGCATATAACAAATTACAGTGTTATAATGACTTTAACCGTCAGATTTTCACATCATTACGGTTTATACAAAATACGTGCATGCATTTGTAGCTCTTTGTATTATATTTGTGTAAATTCACTGTCCCCAACTCAGTACATAGGCCTTTGTCATAAGGATGAATAAAAAGACATGAACTATGGCAGGTCAAGACTCACTGGGAATCACCCCAGGACTTGACACCATCCTTTAGAGTCCAGTATGGGCTAATTTTGACCATTTTCACCTGTGTACCGCCTCAAAACCGCGATTAGTAAAGTAATCCAGCGAATGGAATGCAAATAAAGCGTTGGAACGCATATCTAAAATGGTCACGGTGCTGCTGAATGACGCGGCGGACACCACGTGATCGTGGCACTATGCGAACCCAGAAGTCAACCGCACAACAAGAGGAATCACAACAAACTCTTCCTAAATAAAAAGAGATGCAGAATAAGCCTCGGTTTTTCCATTCCCACTTCCATATAATCGACTGAGGAAGGCGCCGAAACGCATCTCGAGATACACCCCCCCCCCCATTTTTCTTTCCATGCACTTTTATATTTATATTTTTAAACCGTCTGCTATATATAAATAAATCCTTGTAAACCCTAAAGGAGTTATTTGATCATTGGGACCAACCTAATCATGGCAGACCATTGAAGTTTGTCATACACATCACCATCTGGACCTGAGGAAGCAGCAGAAAGAGGTTTGGCGCTCACCATAAAGCAGCACCATATGCCCAGCAGTTGAGCCTGGATAAGATAAGGCTCCTAAATTGGTGAGTGTAACCAATCTTTTTATACTGCATTAAACAATTAATCACTGATGTTGTGCAATGAGAGCGCTGTCTCTCTATCTTCTTCCATGTTCCTCCATCTGAGGTAAAGACGACGATTTAAAGAAAGGGAGAGGCCACCCTATAGCTGACCTAAAGCGTTTCACTCCAGAGCCCGGATACAAGAGGCTCTGGAATCTGTGTGTGCAATCATCGATACACGATTCTTTAATGGTCATAAGACGGTATTGCACTATTAGCTCTTTTCTCTCCCCCTTTTATCTCCCGTTTATGGTGGAGCCAACTGAGAACATAGGAGGAGCCGTTTTATCAACTAACTGCAGAGCACATTTGGTGCAAAATCTGCCCATTTAGGACCCCTGGAAATAAACACTAAGGACACTAGATCTCCTACATCCATCGAAAATTGGCGTAAGGTTCTTTTGCAACCCTAAGCGGATGCTAATATTTGGACTTGAGTCATATTATTATTCTTATCACGACGCTGCCATATTTGCACAACCTGCACTATATGTACTTTTTTGTTATTGTTGCACCGCGCAAAGAGTAAGATCCATGGTCTCCATGGTCTCCGCCACAATCCAGAACGCAGCTCACGAGGCGGTGCATCCAAGACGATAAACCTCTCAGATGACCAGGGAAACGGCATCCTGCACCTCAGCTTCACCATCACGCCTCTGAACTCTGAGACCTCGGGCTTAACCGAACTGAGGGCTTAGAGTGCCGTTCCCTCTGCCACTGGTGGGGCTCCTCAGCGTCCTCAGGAGACTGTTCATGGGCCGGCACCAAAGTCTTGTACAGCAAGTCCTGCAAAATGAAACCTCGAGCAGCAGCATGCTCCCTGTAATGATGTGTATGTTTCATATTATATATTAAATATATCATAATTATGCCTAGTTCATTCAGCATGTTAGGAAACAGTTAACAGTCATGTGATCCGGGGGCGGGGAGTGGCAGCCATTGTAAGATGATGCTGCTGAGTAAAATCTTTTCTTATCAAGCTCCTTGTTGTCTGCCAATACTTCAGTGGATTCATCACATGGTACCAGGAGTGAGGTCAGAGAGACATAGCAGCAAACAGCAACACAAAGAGCATTCCTTCCCTGGATTTAGAATCAGGGAACATATCAGAAAATTAATCAAAATAAAGGGAGCTGATAAAACTTGTGTTTACAGGCCTAGATACAGCAAATGGACTGATCAACAAAAAGCAGCTCATATCCTGATATGTGGGACACAAAAAGCATCTCATAAACTGATATGTGTGACACAAAAAGCATCTCATAAGCTGATATGTGGGACACTCCCTAAGCTGAACCAACAAACAAAATAAATAACAGCCATTTCAATCACCACGTTTCCTGGTCTCTCACAGAATCTCCTTGATGCACAGTTGACGCTGGCCGGGAACAAAGAGACAGAACCCACCCCCACAGATGCATATATAGGTAAGTGAAACAATGTTGCACACATATGACCAATGGCTCCACATTTCTTATCTGACCATCAGGCCCAGGCCATCAGTCATGTCCCCCTTCCTTAAAGGTGCAGGGGATTCTAAAGAATTGTCAAAGGATCTGCAAGAAAAAGGTAGATGAACTGTATAAAACAGGAAAGGGATATAAAAAGCACAGGGTTTTTATGGTGACAACATTCAAACTTCCTGCCCACCCCAACAATTCCCATTGGCTGGTTTCAAGTCCACTGCAGGCTTCACTCAGGTCCTCCTCGGGCTCTGTGAGTCCGTCAGGTTTATGCAGATGAGATCTTGAACTGCTGGCAGGTTACTCCAGGGTGAAGCACACAAGTTCGCAATCTGTGATCACAAACACAATTTACATAAACCATTGTCCCAATAAATCAGATTGAGACAGTGTTTGCTTAAGACAAGGGAAGATTTGCAACTCCTCAAACATGCAGCAGATAAACAGATAGACAATAGCATTCTTGCATAATCACAGATCCAATATAAACATTCTACACCAAAGAGACTCATGCACCTCCAAAACACATCCCCAAGTTCACAGAAAAACATTGTGTAAAAGGGAATGGGATCTAAAACAGGGGAACACAAAGGGAATAAAGTCTGTCTGTGGCTTGAATCAGGGGAGCGCCATGTCAGGACCGTGACAAGGGACAATCCCCCTTCATGAATAAAACACAGATAAGATCAACAGATCCAATAACAGGACAAGGGAAGGGACATTAAAAAAAATGGACAGTTTAGGCTGTCACTAGGCAACACTTATCTTAATGTGGCTGCCAGAGAAACCTCCCCCCCAGGGCCGGCGCTGCCGCTAGGTGAGCTAGGCAGGTGCCTAGAGCACAGTGCCCACCTAGGGCGCAGCCGTGCCCGACCAAAATAAACTTTTTTTCCTGGTGGCGGCCGGGTGCTACAACCAGCCCCAATAAGTGCCAGCGTCGCCGCAGGCATTAAGGAGACGGAGGCATGGACTTAGTGCTGCCAAGTCCACACCTCTGTCTCCTTGACGTCAGCGACTGACGTGGCGACGCCGGCACGTATTGGGGCTGGCTGTAGCACACGCGCCCTCACGTCAGTTGCTGGCGTGAAGGAGTCAAGGTGCCGAGGGAGAGAGACAGAGCTGGAGGCAAATCTACCCAGGTAAGAGCTGGGGGCAGATATACCCACGCGTGAGAGCTGGGGGGGCAGATATACCCACGCGTGAGAGCTAGGGGGGGCAGATATACCCACGCGTGAGAGCTAGGGGGGCAGATATACCCACGAGTGAGAGCTAGGGGGGCAGATATACCCACGCGTGAGAGCTAGGGGGGCAGATATACCCACGCGTGAGAGCTAGGGGGGGGAAATATACCCACGAGTGTGAGCTGGGGCAAATATATCCATGTGGCGCAGTGGTGTACTATAAATCGTATAAACCCTAGCCTGATATTAGGCCCTACAGGTGCTCGTACTAGAGTCTAAGATCTAAAAATGTCGCCAGGAACCTTCAGGTCCCGAGAGACGTACAATTAAAAATGAGAAGTGAAAATTACAATTGATACATGAATGCAGTAGCAAAGCCGAGAGACATGCAAGGATTATGTATAACAATAAAGTGCATGTGCTTATGAAACCATTCTTAAGTAAAGTGCATACACAGGTGGTGCGCTAAAAGTGCAAATCGCTGATAGTTCTTTGCAGGGTTGTACAGTCAATAAATCCTAAGCCACAGTAAAGTGCACGTGCAAATGTGCAAATAACATGAAATAGAACCGGAAAAATGTTGTGGCCACTAGTGGTTGCACAGCGTATGAGCCGTGTTGTAGAGATAAACGGTCCACTGCCACAGCTTCTCTCGGATTACAGAGCCTAGTGTGTCCCTGGCTCTGGGTTGAAGCACCTCACACCAGATATAGGGTGGCTCTCACAGCCCACCCGGGGTACCTATATTGCACAGCCTGGTCCTAACAGCCTTTGTCCTGGACTGTTTTTGTATTGGGTTCCAATCCGGGGTTTACCTCAGCCCAGTGCCATGTCCAGGCTCCTGGAGATCCAGCCTGGGTTTTCCCGTCCAGCCTAGGAGTTCCAGCTGAGGCCCATCTATGATTCAACCTCCTTTAAAAGGCAGAGAGACTGAACCAGCAGTGGTTCTGCATTCTTGTGCTCCCTGACTGAGGTCATCTGGACGTGTGCAAACCTGCTCCTGCTAAATCCATCTGTCTACCTTGTTGTTTCTGGATACATCTGTCTGTGCAAGGGACTCTCCGCGATCTCTACCTGTGGATTACAAGTGATTACCATCGTCTCTGACCTTTTGATCTCAAGGTACCACTGTCAGCTATCTGGATTTATTCCTAGTGGACCCTGTCTGCAGTCTGGGACCGCATAGTCCACTATCCTGACTCTCCATCCAAGAACTCTCCCGGGACTTTATATATTTCTTTATTCATTCAGTGCCTGCTGCCAAGGCCTATTTAAGTTTCATTAAACTTCTTCATTGTGTGATTCCTGTCTGGCCTCCCCTCTGTGTCGCCGCCTGCTGGGCTCTCACTTGACCCGCACACGCCACGTGACAGAATGCAGACCCCATCTCATTACGAGTCTGCGGTGATACAGGCGGTGGTGGCATCCATGAAAATGGCTGTGGAGAACTTCCTGCAGCAACTGGACTCTATGTTGCTTAAGGTGCTGCAAGGATTAAGGGGCACCTCACCTAAGGTGCGCTCTTCTACTTCTATGTCTGGCTGCAGGAGACCCTTGTCTGAGGAGGAACGCTCCAGGAGGAGGTCTTTGGGACTGTGTTTCTATTGTGCGGGCTCACATTTCATATCTGCGTGCCCTGTGCGCCCACCCAAGCCATCCCCCTCACAGACCAGAGTCAACCCTGTTACTCCTGCTTCTCAACTGGTTGCTCCTCCTGTGTCTGTGCATGCCAACAGCAAAAAGACATTACCTGCTGAGTCCTTGCCATCAATGTCCAAGAGAACTCCAATTGCCAAAGCTTGACAGCACCCTGTCTCTGCCAACCCTCGCCAAGCTACTATCAAGCCTCGCCAGGTCACAGCCAAGTCTTGCCCAGTCTCTAATCCTGCCAAGTCTCGCCACACTCCGGTACCCAGATCTAAGAGACCTGAATTTAGGGAAACCTCTGATTTGGAGAGTACAGAGGATGACTCCCTCTCTGATTACTTGGAGACCCCGCCATCTGAGCCTGCTGACGTTGAACCCATGGACATGGAACCTACCTTGCCCACAGATTTGGAGCCTTATATGCCCATGGAGGTTGCTTTGACACTGATTACGGAGGTTGCTGCCCTGCAACCCGGAGGATCTCAAGAGGTCACTGCCCTGCAACCCGCAGGATCTCGAGAGGTCGCTGCCCTGCAACCCGCAGGATCTCGAGAGGTCGCTGCCCTGCAACCCGCAGGATCTCGAGAGGTCGCTGCCCTGCAACCCGCAGGATCTCGAGAGGTCGCTGCCGCGCATCCCGCAGGCTCTCGAGGGGTCGCTGCCGCGCATCCCGCAGGATCTCGAGAGGTTGCTGCCGCACTGGTCATCGCCAAGGGTGCTGCCCCATCGAGCCTTGCCAGGAGTGCAGTCCCACTGAGCCTCGCTACAGCCACTGCCCAGCCGGTCTTTGCCAAGGGCGCTGCCCTACTAAACCGTGCTAAGGGTGCTGCCCTACCGAACTTTGCCAAGGGTCCATCACCCATTGTACGTCTTGCTCCCGAGGGCTGCGTCTGGGCATCCAATGGCACGTTGATCCGAAAAGAAAACCTGCCACATTTCGAGAGGGCCCTACATGCTTATGGTGATGTTTATGGCAATCCAGACTCTGGGTATGTTGGAGGGTGGTGATTTGTGCTCCATCCCCTGTTCCAGCCTCAGTGCCCGGAGGGCACCTGTCGGGGGGGGGGGTACTGTCACAGCCCACTCGGGGTACCTATATTGCACAGCCTGGTCCTAACAGCCTTTGTCCTGGACTGTTTTTGTATTGGGTTCCAATCCGGGGTTTACCTCAGCCCAGTGCCATGTCCAGGCTCCTGGAGATCAGGCCTGGGTTTTCCCGTCCAGCCTAGGAGTTCCAGCTGAGGCCCATCTATGATTCAACCTCCTTTAAAAGGCAGAGAGACTGAACCAGCAGTGGTTCTGCATTACTGTGCTCCCTGACTGAGGTCATCTGGACGTGTGCAAACCTGCTCCTGCTAAATCCATCTGTCTACCTTGTTGTTTCTGGATACATCTGCCTGTGCAAGGGACTCTCAGCGATCTCTACCTGTGGATTACAAGTGATTACCACCGTCTCTGACCTTTTGATCTCAAGGTACCACTGTCAGCTATTTGGATTTATTCCTAGTGGACCCTGTCTGCAGTCTGGGACTGCATAGTCCACTATCCTGACTCTCCATCCTAGAACTCTCTCGGGACTTTATATATTTCTTTATTCATTCACTGCCTGCTGCCAAGGCCTATTTAAGTTTCATTAAACTTATTCATTGTGTGATTCCTGTCTGGCCTCCCCTCTGTGTCGCCGCCTGCTGGGCTCTCACCTGACCCGCACACGCCAAGTGACAGTGACGTATCCCTTCTTTGTCCTACGTTGGCCTCAGATGAAATACAAGCAGATAGACAGCGCTCCCATAGTGTAACACATTCGGTAAAAGTGGCAGCAAGTTAAAAAGCTGATCAATCTCACTCACCAATGGTGGAGCCTCGGTTTTCTCAGGCTCGGCTTGTAAGCATATGGTACCATTTAAATCGGTGTGTACCTCACCTCTCTCGCCTGGAACGTCTGTTTCTTTCCTTCTTCTATGCTGGTACTCCACCTCCAGAAAAATTTAGGGAGGAAAGAGGGGGGAAAGACCAAGGTAATAAAGTAGACGTGGCTCTTGTGGAGCAGCTTCCACAGTCTAGATGGTCTTAAATGAATAAAAAATCAATATAAAATTAAAAATCTGAGACCCAAGAATAAAAAATTCAAAGGGTTTAATAGCATTACATAAAATAAGTCAGGGGGGGGGGAATTACACTGAACGCGTTTTGGCACTTAACCTGTGCCTTCCTCTAGCAGTGTGGTGTATGGGGGTAAAAGGGAGAGTGCATTGGCTAATCACTTTTTATAAAAGGGGCATTATTGAGTCCACCTGATTTAAGCTTCTTCCTTTTGGTGCATACTTCCGGGTTTGAGGTCTATTGTGTCTTTTTTTTTTTTTTTAATTCTTTTTTTTCTCTTTCTTTTCCTCTGGCACTGCGGCCATCTTGTTTTTGCGTTCCGGCATGGAAGTTCTGCATTTTTGCTATGTTTACATACACAATCATATGCTACAGTAAAAAGGAGGCATAGCGGCGGTCTGCAGGGGGATAATACCCCTTATCTCATGCTGCCTGCTCTGACTTGGTCCCTGGAGGACCTAATGCCAGTACATAGTGAAAAATAACGTCTTAAAATACTTATCCTTAAATGTGTTTGGTGCCGCAGATATACTTATTCTGCTAATATAAACAAAGAGTTGCCTATCTCAATAATGGAGTTGGGTAATAAGTGTATTTAAGAAACCTGTTGGGCAATCTTCAAATGGGTATTAGCTATTACAGCTTGGTGGATGGTTTACATAATGATCAAAACAATGTTTTTTGCTTGTGACAAGTGATGTGCAAGCACTCTATACCATTATACCCCATGAGAAAGGACTAGAAGCTACTGAGTATTTTTTGAAGCACGCAGACACTTTACAGCCAGAACAGATCGTTTTTATTTTGGAAGGAATCAGACTTATTTTAGAGAACAATTATTTTATTACGAAGAAATTTTTTATCTACAACGGAACGGCGATGGGAACACGATTCGCGCCATCCTACGCAAATTTATTCATGGCACACTGGGAAGATTCTTTTTTATCTATGTATCAGGATAACCTAATATGTTACAAGCGATACATAGATGACATTTTTTTAATCTGGAAAGGTGGAATAGAAACACTGCAAGAGTTTCTAACACGGCTTGACGAGAACATTAGAGGCATTAAATTAACAACAGTGTGGAGTAGCAACAAGGTCGAGTTTTTGGATCTTATTATATACATAGAGGAGAGGGAGATCAAAACAAAGACATTCTTTAAAAAGGTAGATGTCAACAGCTTCATTGAAAGAACAAGCTGCCATCTTCCCCAATGGCTAGAAGGAGTCCCCAAAGGACAATTCCTAAGAATTAAGAGAAACTGCACAGATCAAAGCGTTTATGAATCACAATCCGAAAAACTCAAAAAAGACTTCATACAAAAAGGATATTCTCCTGAGAAATTAGAATTGGCCAGAACATCAGTGAGAGACATAAACCAGGACACCCTGTTAAAAAAGAGAATCAATACACATTTGGGGCACACAGATAAAGTCCCGTTTATCTTCACGTACAGTGCTCAAAACAAAACCATAAGAAAGACGGTTAGAAAATATTGGCATATCCTGCGGAAAGATCCCCTACTGAAGGATATTCTTCCGGAGAACCCTAGACTGATTTGTAGAGGTGTAAGCAACTTGAAGATGAAGCTGGCACATGGACATACGCACAAGAAAACCAAGAAGATTAACCATTTTGGTATAAAGAAAGGATTCCACCAATGCGGTAATTGTTTGAACTGCCGCAGTACGAGTGGTCAGAAGCAGATCGTTACACAAGTAGAAGGCAACACAGGGAGTATTAAAATAAAGGAGGTTATTACATGCTTCACGAAAAATGTAATTTATCTACTGATATGCCCATGTGGTCTCAAATACGTGGGGAGGACCACGAGACCACTGAACCTTCGCATCCAGGAGCACATTCGGAATATAAGGAAGGGCTATGACAAACATAGCGTCTCACTACACTTTAAGATTAAGCATGCCCAGAATCCTGAAGGCCTTAAGTTCATAGGCATCAAGAAAGCTGAAGCACCCTGGAGAGGTGGTAATTTCAACCAGATAATCGGTAAGGAAGAGATGAGCCTGATTTTCAAGATGGGATCGCTCCAACCTCAAGGTCTCAACGCAGACTTCGAACTGTGCCATTTTCTGAACTGACAATATACAGATGATTACACTTAGCAGGATTCTTATACCCATGTAATACATTACCATTTCCCGTACATTATCATATCCTTTCCCCTCGCTGTGCACCTTATTCTTCTTCTCATCTCGGTATCTATCCCCCCCCCACCATATGAGTATTCTTCCATTTAGTATGGTACATAAATCTTCCTTGATAAGCAATGACTCATCACAAACCCGTTGCACGCATACCGTATACCAGTATACACCTTAGTTATCATTAGTATTTTAATATTTTAATAGTATTTTACATCCATCCCCCCCTTTTATATATTATATATGTAATTAACGCTATTTTATATAGTATATAGATCCATTATTCTTATTTATAATCCATTAGTTTAGAGTACATGATTTTTGCCAAAATGGGTTTATCCTATACTTATTCACATAAATTATTCCTCACTCTCACCTCAACAGAGACCCCAGTTTGCTGATATGGTTTTAGCCTTTTTAGGGTCTTTTTTAATTAAAATTTTTGTATAACTGTGATTTAGAAGCATGTACACATTGTATGTAAAATATCCTTCCATTTTTATCATAAAGGCCATAATTGTTTTGATCATTATGTAAACCATCCACCAAGCTGTAATAGCTAATACCCATTTGAAGATTGCCCAACAGGTTTCTTAAATACACTTATTACCCAACTCCATTATTGAGATAGGCAACTCTTTGTTTATATTAGCAGAATAAGTATATCTGCGGCACCAAACACATTTAAGGATAAGTATTTTAAGACGTTATTTTTCACTATGTACTGGCATTAGGTCCTCCAGGGACCAAGTCAGAGCAGGCAGCATGAGATAAGGGGTATTATCCCCCTGCAGACCGCCGCTATGCCTCCTTTTTACTGTAGCATATGATTGTGTATGTAAACATAGCAAAAATGCGGAACTTCCATGCTGGAACGCAAAAACAAGATGGCCGCAGTGCCAGAGGAAAAGAAAGAGAATAATAAAAAAAAAAGACACAATAGACCTCAAACCCGGAAGTATGCACCAAAAGGAAGAAGCTTAAATCAGGTGGACTCAATAATGCCCCTTTTATAAAAAGTGATTAGCCAATGCACTCTCCCTTTTACCCCCATACACCACACTGCTAGAGGAAGGCACAGGTTAAGTGCCGAAACGCGTTCAGTGTAATCCCCCCCCCCTGACTTATTTTATGTAATGCTAATAAACCCTTTGAAGTTTTTATTCTTGGGTCTCCGCTTTTTAATTTTATTTTGATTTTTTTTTTATTCATTTAAGACCATCTAGACTGTGGAAGCTGCTCCACAAGAGCCACGTCTACTTTATTACCCTGGTCTTTCCTCCCTAAACTTTTCTGGAGGTGGAGTACCAGCATAGAAGAAGGAAAGAAACAGGCGTTCCAGGCGAGAGAGGTGAGGTACACACCGATTTAAATGGTACCATATGCTTACAAGCCGAGCCTGAGAAAACCGAGGCTCCACCATTGGTGAGTGAGATTGATCAGCTTTTTAACTTGCTGCCACTTTTACCGAATGTGTTACGCTATGGGAGCGCTGTCTATCTGCTTGTATTTCATCTGAGGCCAACCGTAGGACAAAGAAGGGATACGCCGCCCAATATCTGGTGTGAGGTGCTTCAACCCAGAGCCAGGGACACACTAGGCTCTGTAATCCGAGAGAAGCTGTGGCAGTGGACCGTTTATCTCTACAACACGGCTCATACGCTGTGCAACCACTAGTGGCCACAAAAATTTCCGGTTCTTTTTCATGTTATTTGCACATTTGCACGTGCACTTTACTGTGGCTTAGGACTTATTGACTGTACAACCCTGCAAAGAACTATCAGCGATTTGCACTTTTAGCGCACCACCTGTGTATGCACTTTACTTAAGAATGGTTTCATAAGCACATGCACTTTATTGTTATACATAATCCTTGTATGTCTCTCGGCTTTGCTACTGCATTTATGTATCAATTGTAATTTGCACTTCTCATTTTTAATTGTACGTCTCTCGGGACCTGAAGCTTCCTGGCGACATTTTTAGATCTTAGACTCTAGTACGAGCACCTGTAGGGCCTAACATCAGGCTAGGGTTTATACGATTTATAGTACACCACTGCGCCACCAGGACCATCTACTGTTTTCTCTATTACATTTGCACATTTTGTTGATTATGTGCAACACCTCGTAGGCTGCAAACCCAAAACTTATATCTATAAATCAGCTCCTCCACAGAAAACCCCCCCAACCAAATATATCCATGTGTGTGAGCTGGGGGCAGATATACCCATATGTGAGCTGGGGCAAATATACCCATGTGTGAGCTGGGACAGATATACCCATGTGAGAGCTGGGGCAAATATACCCATGTGAGCTTTCCTTTTTTTGGGGGAGGGTGCAAGTCCCTGCCCTGCTCCCCCCTCGATCTACATGATGGAAAACATGTAAGTGATGTGTGCCCACCAGGATGCCCAGACACAGTCACCATAAATCCTGGATTAGAATTTAAATGTACGTCTGGGGTTGGTATTATTTACAACCATCCTCAGTCGTGATCAGAATGTGATTTTAGGGATATTAGGAAAATATACGATTCCTCCCAAATGAGGAAAAAGATCTCCCTTAGTGCCCAATTAAAACATAACCTTTATCTCGATTACTAAAAACACTTATTGTAAGGTCATAAAAACTAGAGATGTGCATTCGTTTCGGAAGAATTCTGAATTTGGACCAAAATTTGATAATTTGCAGTTCGGAAGTACTTCCGAATAACGAATCGATACGAATTTGAAACGAAACGGTATATATAATGAATTTATTTTGTTTTACACTGTGTCATCATCATAAAAGAAAAATTTGAATAACTGATATCAACTATCGAATTGATCTTAACTTACAATACAAGTAATAGTCAGCAAAAGACTTTATGAAACAAATTAATTTGTTTCACTGTTTAATTTGACTCAAATACTAAATCTGTGACACAGCTTAAAATTTAACCCTAGCTTTTCTTTTAACAGCAAAATTTGATTAATTGGGGTTTTATTTAGTAATCCAAAATTCAAATTGATATCAACTAACGAATTGATTCGAAATTTCAAATCGATTCAAAATTTCGAATCCATCCAAATCTAAACGAAATACGAAACAAAATTAGTTACGAAATTCCGAAAAAGAAATTATTTAAAAACGTAACGAAACGAAACAAAACAGATTTTTCAGCCATGCACATCCTTATTAAAAACATCCAAAAATAATGGTTTGTCAACAGTTGGCTGCAGATTATGATACGTGTGTCCTTTCAGGTCTCTTAATATTGAGACTTAAAGTTTAGCCCTTCAGTCCACTTGGACACATGTCCTTACTTTTCATAGGTCTATTAATTAGTTGCTAGAACTCCTGACAAAAGTGCCATAAAGGGTTATTCAGAGAGCACCGAAATGTCACCAACATTTTAAAGCTATCTGATTTGCCGCACTTTGGGGAGAACAATTTGCTGACCCTGCGTTGAATTGAGAATTCATCGTATGGTCCCCGTAGTGCAGTGAATCGGCTGCCGAACACAGCCGGACAGCCACCACGAACCCGCAGGCCGTTACCACTAACCTGCTGCCACAAACCAGCCGGCCACCACCGAAAAACAGCTGGCCGCCAACCCGCTGCAAACCTGCCGGACAGGTAGAGTGGGATTCCACTGGGAATTGTCTCAGACAGAGGTACTCCGTTTGTATCTAGATTCTGGAGAGGGTTCTGTGAAAATCTGGGCATAGCACTGACCTTCTCTTCTGCCTATCATCCACAGACGAATGGGGCAGCTGAGACTAGGGATGTGCGTTTCGGGTTTCGGAATTTCGGAATTTTCACGAAATTTCCCAATTCGTGTTTTCGGATGCGGCCGAATTTCCGAAAATTTTTAGATCCGAAAATGGCAGATCCGAAAAGTTTTCCGAGCCGAAACGAAATATTTTCGAATTTTTCGAATGGACTTGAAATATGTCAAACGACATTCCGAAAAAACGAAAATTTTCCGAAAAACGAAAAGTCGATACAAAAAACGAGCAAAGTGACACGAAAAATACGAAAAATGGTCGATATTCCGAAAAAAAAATGTACCCGAAAAACGAGCCGAACCGAATCGAATCGAAACCGAAATCGGTCGAAACGAGCCAAATCGAAAAGTTTAAAAATCCGAAAAATCAAACCGAATCGAACCGAAAAAAAAATCGGTACACAAGCCTAGCTGAGACGGCAAATCAAAACCTGGAACAATACCAAAGATGTTTTGTGTCTGAAAAGCAAATTGAATGGTCTGATCTTTTCCATGGGCCGAGTACTCTTTGAACAACTCTGTCAGCGAGACAACGGGTCATTCCCCCTTTCATACGCTGTATGGATTCGACCCTCCATGCTCCCATCTCGCTTTCAAGCGACCACCTTGCCTGCTGAGTGTGGATGAGCATCTGGTCTCATTAAAAGAAACATGGGATAAGGTCAATGTTGCCATCGAGTATAGCATTAAAAACCAAAAAGAAAAAGCCGACAGGCGTAGGAGGCAAGCGCCTGTATATACTGTTGGGGATAAGGTATGGCTTTCTACACGCCATATTAAACTTTTGGTTCCCTCCACAGAGGCGTAGCGAGGTCATGAGGCACCCGGGGGCAAGTCTTTCATTAGTACCCCCAGCCAAAAATAATCTCTACAGCGGTTCCACAGTAATAAAACTCATAGGGCTCTATTAAATTCATCGCGTAAAAGCGCACACGCAGCACTATTTTTTTTTGCACGCAGCGTTAAACAGTACCGCGTGTAAATTAACGCAGGTATTACAATCCTCGCACATTTTTTCATCCGTCAAAAAATAACACGCATAAAAAAGATGCAAAAACGCACGCGCATTAACGTTGTGCGCAGAAATCGTTGTGCGGACTGTTTCTTAACGCGATTCAGCCAATCAGAATTAAGAACCACAATTGTCTCCCGTTCAGTTTTTGCGCCTGTCAAAATCAATCTGAGTATATATGCTGCAGCAATAAAAAAACACGCACAATCTCTCCATTTTATTGTTTGGGTATGTGTAGAATGTGTAGCTATACTTTGCTGTATTTTTTTTTTCAAGCTGGTGTGTTTCGGCCAGGACGTTCAGATTTGCCACTAACACCAGATTTAAAAGACGTTAAAATTATGCGCGCAAACGTTGTCCGTCTGTGCATAGATTGTAATACCATCCGCATACCAGCGCACAAACGCATTTGCGCTCACAATGTTAAGTATAGGACGCGCAACATACATTACACTTGCAAAGCGTTGCGCAGGTCACCAGCAGTAGACATTAACGCACATTTTTTGCGCGGACATTGTAATATGACGTTCTGCGCAAAGGGTTTTTCCCCTCGCGTTAATGCGTTTTTGCGCACGCATTAACGTTTGCGGGAAGAATTTAAAAGAGCCCATAGCATGGTACGGTGTGTATGAACGAGAGTGTTATTGCTGTGGATTCTGTGACATGCTCATACACACTGCACATTACTGTGAGTTTTATTGCTGTGGAGCTCTGATACGCTCATGCACACTGCACATTACTGTGATTTTTATTGCTGTGGAGCACTGTGATATGCTCTTCACACGGCACATTACTGTGAGTTTTATTGCTGTGGAGCTCTGTGATATGCTCTTCACATGGCACATTACTGTGAGTTTTATTGCTGTGGAGCTCTGTGATATGCTCTTCACATGGCACATTACTGTGAGTTTTATTGCTGTGGTGCTGATACAGTAATGCATAGGGTGTATGAGTGTATCAGAGCACCACACTTTACTCCCTCACCTTTACACCAGCACTCAAACAATGTGCATAGTCTAAAGGGTTTTTTCAAAGAGAGCTGAACTTGCCACCGAATTGCACCGAATGGTGAATTTCATGGCAATTTGGGTATTTAAAAAGCTGGTGATCTGCCAAATATTGACGAATTGCCAGAGAAATATGGCGCCTGTTCTGCGGCAGTGAAATTCGCATAGAGAAGTAATGGTTAATCTATTCAGAGAAAACCGAAAAACCAGATTGTCGGTGGTTTTGCTCAACAGGTTTAAGCAGGCGAATCCTATAGGTTTCAATGGAAATAACATTCCCAGTTTTTACTAAATATTTATTGAACTATCTACTCTTTTCATTTGCAGCAGAAAGTCTATTAATGCAACTTTTTAGGATTTTTACACTGAAATTTTTGATCCTTTTTTTCTTTAACAGACCTTTCTATTATTATTATTCATAGGATCTTATATATTATTTCCTTGCATTATTTTCCTTTTCTAATGTCTTTTAAAAGGTGTCATTTTTTTTTACCCCCGTCCAGCGGCTGGTCAGAGTCGTTCAGAGGTCTATTCGGTGGTTGGTGGCTGTGATAGATATTTTTTAATGTCCTGTATGAATATATATACAGTTGTGTTCAAAATTATTCAACCCCCAATGCTGTAAAGGGTTTTAGGGAATTTAGTGACATTTGTAATTGTATTCAGAATGAAATCCTACAAGGACTTTTTAAAGAACCATATGCAACTAAAATGACATCAATTGGTTTTGTAATACAGTAGTAAATGTTTCTTTTGTGAATTCTTCATTGACACAATTATTCAACCCCTTAAAGACTACCACTCTGAAGAACAGAGGTTCATTCAAGTGTTTTCAATCAGGTATTGAAAACACCTGTGGATGTCACGGAGCAGCAATAAAGCATAATAAGCACCAATTAGGCAGCTTTAAAATGACTGTGATACTCAGCTCCTTCTAGACATTTACTGGTGTGGTTACAAACATGGTGAAGTCAAGAGAATGGTCCAGGAAGACAAGAGAAGAGGTGATTACTCTTCACAGGAAGGGCAATGGCTATAAGAAGATTGCAAAGATGTTAAACATACCGAGAGAGACCATAGGAAGCATCATTCGCAAATTCAAGGCAAAGAGCACTGTTGAAACGCTACCTGGTCGTAGCAGAAAGAAGATGCTGACTTCGACTGCTGTGCGCTACCTGAAGCGTAGAGTGGAGAAAAGTCCCCGTGTGACTGCTGAGGAACTGAGAAAAGATTTGTCAGATGTGGGTACTGAAGTTTCAGCTCAGACAATACGGCGCACACTGCGTAATGAAGGCCTCCATGCCAGAACTCCCAGGCGCACCCCCTTGCTGTCTCCAAAGAATAAGAAGAGTCGACTGCAGTATGCCAAAAGTCATGTGGACAAACCACAGAAGTTTTGGGATAGTGTTCTGTGGACCGATGAAACAAAATTAGAACTGTTTGGGCCCATGGATCAACGCTATGTTTGGAGGAGGAAGAACAAGGCCTATGAAGAAAAGAACACCTTGCCTACTGTGAAGCATGGCGGGGGTCAATCATGCTTTGGGGCTGTTTTGCTTCTGCAGGTACAGGGAAGCTTCAGCGTGTGCAAGGTACCATGAATTCTCTTCAGTACCAGGAGATATTGGATGACAATGTGATGCAGTCCGTCACAAACCTGAGGCTTGGGAGACGTTGGACCTTTCAACAGGACAATGATCCAAGCATACCTCCAAGTCCACTAGAGCATGGTTGCAGATTAAAGGCTGGAACATTTTGAAGTGGCCATCGCAGTCACCTGACTTAAATCCGATTGAGAACCTCTGGTGGGACTTAAAGAAAGCAGTTGCAGTGCGCAAGCCTAAGAATGTGACTGAACTGGAGGCTTTTGCCCATGACGAATGGGCGAAGATACCCGTAGATGGCTGCAAGACACTTGTGTCAAGCTATGCTTCACGTTTAAAAGCTATTATAACTGTAAAAGGATGTTGTACTAAGTACTAAGATTGAATGTCACTTGGGGGTTGAATAAAACGGATAATGATGTGAGCACAGAAAAGACATTTGTGGTTATTTCATTATAAATGTTAGGTTATATTTGTCTGACCTACACGTGCCTCTTTGATTTAATTGTAAGCAAGATGACTGAATGATCAAAATCAATGTCAAACTGGCCAAAACACTCAATTTCATTGGGGGTTGAATAATTTTGAACACAACTGTAAGTAATTTCTGTTATTCAAAAATATATTTTCGTTAATAGTGTTTTTCTCCCATTCCGTCAGTTTTAAAACAATGGGGCCCTATTACATTCCTCGCGCATTTGTTTTGCGCGCGCGCGCAAGGCTGCAAAACCATTTGCGCAGAATGTCGTATTATTACGTTCGCGCAAACGATGCGCGTAATCGTCTACCGCGATTGACCCTGCACGAACGAATTTTCGTGCACGCATCCTATATTTATCATTGTCAGCGCAAATGCGTTTGAACGCTGGTACGCGGATGGTATTACAATCTTCGCACAACGAAAGTTTGCGTGCATTTTCGTAACGTCTTTGAAAAGCAGGTGGTAACTGTAAATGTGATCGTTCTGGCCAAACCGAAATACACCAGTACGAAAAAAAAAAAATACAGCACAGTACAGTTACACATTCTACACATACCCAAACAATAAAATCTATCAGTTGTTTCATTTTAATTTATTTTGCAACAGCATATATACACAGATTGACTTTGACCAGAGCAGTGTTGACAAGAGTAAATATTATGGGTTGGGCTCGTTAATACATTTCTGTAGAAGTAGAATGTCACTTCTGTTTTGATTTTCGGAATGTCAAGTATGGTTTAAAACTTGCTAATGATTAAAAAGTTATATATATATATATATAACAGGGCTTGTGTACCCGTTATTATAATAGAAAATCATGATCATACATTTAGCAGAACTTCTACAGCTTTGCTCGCTATATAGTGATAGAGTGTGGGCAGTGATGAACTGAAAATGTATCCGTTAGTGAACATCATAGGAAGAATTGTGACTGTACACATCTCACACTAAGAGCCTTATTAGAGGATTATGAACTTCTGAAGTTGGGTTTGCTCACTTGATCCCACTTTGAACACCTTTAAATCCTGTTAAGTGTATTAAACTCAGATTTATATGCAGCAGCATATCTCTCTCTCTCTCGCTCTGTTTTGTAAGCTATTCTGGCTGCATCAAGACTGATGTGTTATATCTCGATTTAACATGTGGGTAATTATTACAGCAGGGCATTGTTACAAGTAATGATCTCCTATGACATTTACTTTTACCTGATTATTTATTTGATTGCAGATACTGTTTGTTTTTGTTTAATTGATTACTGTTTCTGTGTGCTCATGGTCCAGTGAAAAGCTTCACATTATAAGGTGATTGATAGCAATGCTATTTGTCACGGAATGGACCTGAGCGCTCCTTCCAGCGAGCCGCGTGACTAAAAACTCAGTTTTAAAGATCATTTCTTCCTTTTATATTTCAGTTGTGTGTTTAAGTGTATGGACATTTTATTTCATGTCTAGATGTGGTTTTACTGGTGTGGTTTTTATTAGAGTGTGATGTATTAACATGTATCCTGTATTGTATGAGGGCATTCAGGTCTGGACATGTCTGAGGGCATTCAAGTCTGGACATGTCTGAGGGCATTCAGGTCTGGACATGTCTTTATGTTGTGTGTATAAAAGGACCTGCCCAAACCTTGTAATAAATCAGTTTCTGTTTTGAAGTCATACAGCCTCGTCTGGTGAGTTATTTCAGGGCATATCACATTGCACCTAGAAGGCACTCAGCGGCCTTCCACATCACGTCTATCCCAGGAAAAGGAGCCTCAAGTCAGCCCAGCAGCCACCTCCACACCAACAAGAGGTCGGTAGATCAGGCTGCTCGAGACGCTGAGTGCCGAGTCACTTGGTAGTCGGGCCGGATGCCATCAAGGGGGTCAGATAGGAGCAGGACCGCATGCGGACACTCCATTCCGTCACACTATTTGTCTGTTTTCATTATTAACATTAATACTGCTATACTGGCACTATAATAACACGTTTATTATTAATGATTCAGAAAGATTTTGTGTATTTTGAAATCTGGCCAATGCATCTTTTTTTTCTAAGCATTATGTGCCACCTTGTGTATAATATAATGGATCTGTCTCAGACGGCTTTCCAAAGGCTAATGTTCTGTGGAGTTCTATTCAGTCTGCACATGTGTTATAACCAGGGGTCAAGTCCTGGGAAAAAAAGTGAGGGAACTCACCCACGAATTCCACAACCCCCATTACCTTAAGAAAATATATATATATATATATCACGAGTATAGCCGGACGAGCCGGTGATACCATTTTTATTGGGTTAACTTTACATTTAAAAGACAAACTTTGAAGAGTGTAAACTGGAAACTATACTGATCAGTGAAAGATATCACTACGTACAGGTATACTCGTGATTGTGGCAACTGGACTAACGCATTTTATATATAATATATATATATATCCAGGCACAGACCCCCAGAATAATATACACAGCGCTGAGCCCCCAGAATAATATACACAGCACTGAGCCTCCAGTATAATATACACAGCACTGAGCCCCAACAATAACATAATAACATGCACAGCACTGAGCCCCCATAATAATATACACAGCACTGAACCCCAAGAATAATATGCACAGCACTGGTTATATGGATATATTTTCCCCAGTTGACATGGATATAATTGCCCCCAGCTCATATGGGTATATATTGCCCCCCAGCTCTCATGGATATAATTGCCCCCAGCTCATATGGGTATATATTGCCCCCCAGCTCTCATGGATATAATTGCCCCCAGCTCCCATGGATAATGCCCCCAGGTCTCATGGATAATGCCCCAGGTCTCATGGATAATGCCCCCAACTCTCATGGATAATGCCCCCAACTCTCATGGATAATGCCCCAACTCTCATGGATAATGCCCCCAACTCTCATGGATAATGCCCCAACTCTCATGGATAATGCCCCAACTCTCATGAATAATTCCCCCTGGTCTCATGGATACTGCCCCTGGTCTCATGGATACTGCCCCTGGTCTCATGGATACTGCCCCTGGTCACATGGATAGTGCCCCTGGTCTCATGGATACTGCCCCTGGTCTCATGGATAGTGCCCCTGGTCTCATGGATACTGCCCCTGGTCACATGGATACTGCCCCTGGTCACATGGATAGTGCCCCTGGTCACATGGATAGTGCCCCTGGTCACATGGATAGTGCCCCTGGTCACATGGATACTGCCCCTGGTCACATGGATACTGCCCCTGGTCTCATGGATAGTGCCCCTGGTCTCATGGATACTGCCCCTGGTCTCATGGATACTGCCCCTGGTCACATGGATAGTGCCCCTGGTCTCATGGATACTGCCCCTGGTCTCATGGATACTGCCCCTGGTCACATGGATAGTGCCCCTGGTCTCATGGATACTGCCCCTGGTCTCATGGATAGTGCCCCTGGTCTCATGGATACTGCCCCTGGTCACATGGATACTGCCCCTGGTCTCATGGATACTGCCCCTGGTCTCATGGATACTGCCCCCAGCCCAACTTACCACTGCTGCTGCTGCTGCCGCCGCACACTGCCGGCGGCCACGTGTTTCCTGCTTCAGCGGCCGCTGACAGGAAGTGCAGCCGCTCGCCTGGGATCTATGAAACAGCCAGGCGAGCGGCTCCACTTCCGGTCACCGGCCGTTAGAATAGGAAGCATGCGGCCGCCGGCAATGTGCGGCGGCCGCCTGCTAAGCGTTCGGGCTCAGGCCACAGTGGGAACGCTGCGTTCCCGCAGCGTTCCCGCTGTGGGAGAAGTGCGGGAACGCCGTTCCCGCGCGTTCCCGCTCGACTCGAGCCCTGGTTATAACGCATGGTGTGACCTCTGCTCAGGGACTAGAGACCTGATGTGCCCCATGTGCCCCATACAGCCCAGACCTACCTGAGAGCTGCTATCTCTTGGAAAATGCATCTTTTCTCCTGCCCAATCCCCATAATAGATATAATAAGTCCTTAAATAGATACGATTAGACTATATGTAATAAATTATATACTATTAGACATGATATGCGTGCTGATATAAACTAATACGACTATAATATAAATAGGTATACTCTTAAAAACCCTCTGCATTTCAATAATGAGAAAATGGAACCAAGTATCAAATAGTCAAAACCCCACAATCCAGCCTTTTATCACAACAGGATACCTAGCTTGGCTGAATCCCGTGAAAAAACAGTCTGCCCACCGATTCCTGCACGCAACGTTAATTTGCGAACGGCTTTGCACGTCGGATTTGCGCACGAAAAATCTTGAAGGATGAAAAATGCGCTTTGATCGTAATACCACGTAAATTTTCGCGTGATCAAGTTTTTTTTTCGTGCGCAAAAAAATTGCGCTACGTGAGCGCAATCGCGCAGAGAATGTAATAGAGCCCAATGTGTGCAGATTTTCTATTCAACTATATTTGCACTGGAATCTAGCCAGGATGTGATAGGAAACAGATTGTTCATTGTTAACTCCTTTCCTGTAATTTCTTTGTTACTAAGTAAAAATAGAAATGCCTGTGAAATCTATGTAACGGCTCAGAGATATAGGAAAAAAGTATCTTTTGTCCTGTCTGAATGTTTGACAAATGTATGGGCTGAAACTTTTCTTTTGAAATTGTCTGACGTGTCAAATGTTTATTGGTTTGTGATCCATGATTCTATGGCCCTCCCATTGTATCAAAACGGGGTCTCCTGCTTGTAGACCCTCAGAACAGGAGAAATCTCCAAGACAGAAATTTGTGTCTGTTGTCTCTTTTCTCACTCGAGTTAGTTTCCTTTTATATGATCACTGGACCAGATGACAAACAACACATCTCCCATCATCACAGAGCTTGGCCAGTCCTGTTAGTGATTTTTGCAGAAAACATTTCAGGCTGTGTTCAGAGATTTGTATTGGAGGGGTTTTCCAGATCGATTCAGTGCATTTTGGGGACCCTGCAGTGTATGCTGAATTCACTGCAGGGTTGGTGAATTGAGGTCGCTGAAGTGCGCCAAATAAAACATTTTGAATAACCCCTAATGTCATGCAAGACATATGGGATGATCTGTGTCCCTCTTCACAGGCATCGTGGGCATATGAAACATTTATAAATGCCATTATTAACCCTTTTACTGGAATGCTGATAGTTTAACATAACTGAAAGGGTTAATAATGGTTTGTCTTACAGTGGCAAGAAAAAGTAGTGAACCCTTGGGATTACGTGGAGTTTTGCATGAATTGGTCATAAAATGTCTCTGATCTTCATCTAAGTCACAACAATTTGAAAAACACAGTCTGCTTAAAATAATACAACACAAACATTATATGTTTTCATGTTTTTATTGAACAGAACATGTAAACATTCACAGTGCAGGGTGGAAAAAGTATGTGAACCTTTGGACTTAATAACTGGTTGACCCTCCTTTGGCAGCAATAATCTCAACCAAACGTTTCCTGTAGTTGCAGATCAGACCTGCACAACGATCTGGAGTAATTTTGGACCACTCCTCTTCACAAAACTGTTTCAGTGTAGCAATATTCTTGGGATGTCTGCTGTGAATCGCTCTCTTAAGGTCATGCCACAGCATTTCAATCGGGTTGAGGTCAGGACTGTGACTGGGCCACTCCAGAAGATGTATTTTGTTTTGTAGAAGCCATTCTTTTGTTGAATTACTTGTATGCTTTGGGTCATTGTCCTGTTGCATCACCCATCCTCTGCGGAGCTTCAGTTGGCGGACAGATGGTCTTACGTTTTCCTGAAAAATGTCTTGATAAACTCTGGAATTTATTTTTCCATCAATGACAACAATCCGTCCAGGCCCTGAGGCAGCAAAGCAGCCCCAAACCACGATGCTCCCTCCGCCATGTTTTACAGTGGGGATGAGGTTTTGATATTGGTGTGCTGTGCCTTTTTTTTTCTCCACACATAGTGTTGTGTGTTTTTTCCAAACAACTCCATTTTGGTTTCATCTGTCCACAGAATATTTTGCCAGTAGTGCTGTGGAACATCCAGGTGCTCTTTTGCAAACTTCAAACGTGCTGCAATATTCTTTTTGGACAGCAATGGCTTCCTCCGTGGTGTCCTCCCATGTACTCCATTCTTGTTTAATGTTTTCCTTATTGTAGATGTGTCAACAAAAATGTTAGCATGTGCCAGAGATTTCTGTAAGTCTTTAGCTGACACTCTAGGATTCTTCTTTACCTCATTAGGCATACTGCGCTGTGCTCTTGCAGTCATCTTTACAGGACGACCACGCCTAGGGAGAGTAGCAACAGCGCTGAACTTTCTCCATTTGTAGAAAGTTTGTCTTACCGTGGACACATGAACATCAAGGCTTTTGGAGATACTTTTGTAACCCTTTCCAGCTTCATGCAAGTCAACAAATCTTGATCGTAGATCTTCTGAGAGCTCTTTTCTGTGAGGCATGGTTCACATCAGGCAGTGCTTCTTGAAACCAGTAAACCCAAAACTGGTGTGTGTTGTTAACGGACAGGACAGCTTTCAGCAACACATCCAATAATATCACACTGATTGGAATCAAGGTTGGCTCACTCCTGGCTCCAATTAGCTCTTGGAGAAGTCATTAGGCTAGGGGTTCACATACTTTTTCCACTCTGCACTGTGAATGTTTACATGTTATGTTCAATAAACACATGAAAACATATACAGGGTTATTCAGAGAGTGTGAAAAGCAGGAGAATGACTGGAGAATGAAAAATTCTAGGTCAAAATAGCCGATTTGGAAACTGAGATGAAAGGGAGAATTTTTCTGGTTTGGCTATTTTGACCTAGATTTTTTCATTCTCCAGTCATTCTCCTGTTTTTCACCGCTCTCTGAATAACCCTGATAATCTTTGTGTTGTATTATTTTAAGCAGACTGTTTTTCAAATTGTTGTGACTTAGATGAAGATCAGAGCACATTTTATGACCAATTCATGCAAAACTCCACGTAATCCCAAAGGGTTCACATACTTTTTCTTGTCACTGTATATACAACCTAAAACAGGTCTGCACCATGTGTTGCAAAGAGTAATCATGGCCAAACATTTCTAGCGCTTAAAGGGTTAAGGCTAGACATGATGAATGCATTTTTCGCATTGTCCGTAAAAAAGTGTGTCCGCAAGCATAGACGTACCTTTTCACGGAATACGCGATAGCGGTCATACGATGCGCAAATACTGCCGTGTTTTTTTACGGATCCAAACCAGGAAACTTTGGGTGTCTGGACGTTATGTTGGCCGGACATGAGCAGCGTCTGACGTCTCCTAATCACGCACACACGCCGCTATGCGGACGCAGCGCACTCTGTATCTCAGTACTAGCGGTTCGACGTTCTTGCAAAAATGCGTTTGTTTGCTGCTTGCGTTGCGCAGCCGGACTTTCGTGCGGCCGTACTTCGTATATTGGAAAAAAATGAGGATCGGTATGGGCGCTCTTGTCTAGGTGTGGGTGCTAATTTTGATTTGCTGCCGTCTAGGAAATGGCACAGATTCTCGAATGGGTGTGCAGATATCAGAGAAAGAAGGAGGGGGGGTTCCTAGTGGCGCAACAGTTATATACAACAAGTTTCAATGTCGTACCTTGAATCAACAGATGTATATATACCTAAATGATTCACAATCATGCAGCTTCACTAGTGCAATTTCAGAATAAAGTGCTGGTGTCACAATTGGTGTGGTACTAAAGTGCAGTAGTTTACACAATATCAAAAGTGCAACAGTTCATACGGTATTAAAAATGCAGCAGTTTATGCATTAATAAAGTGCAACAGTGACAGCCTGAGTGCGTAGGGAGGGCTTGGTATAGCACGTTGATAGATACTTGAGAAAAAAGAAAGGTGGCGCAGATGTCTGCGTCGGCGTTATGGTGATTGGTGCAGTCTTAGTGTACAAAATGACCTTACACTTGTTTCTTATGTGTATTGAAGGTCTACCGTCCTTAGTGTCTTTATCTTCCAGAAGTCCTAAGGTAACAGAATGTGCACTGAACGTGCTCTGCCTTGTGCTTGATGCAGCAGTTCCTCCTATGACGTTGGTTAACTCCGCTCGAAAGTGGGAGATAAGGAACGGGGGGAAGAGAGAAAAAACAATGATAGTGCAGCAGCGTTTTATGCTAGTAAAATCTCTTGTGCTCAATAATTGCGCACTTACAAGAGCCAGAGCCACTTAAATCCGGGCTCTGGAGTTGAACTCCTGGTGTCAACTATATTTTTATCCATGAGAATGAAATCCGGACGAAGACGTACTTTAAGAAAGTAGATGTAAACAGCTTTATAGAGAAAACGAGCTGCCACCTACCCCAGTGGCTTGACAATGTCCCCAAAGGACAATTTCTCAGGATAAGAAGGAACTGTACGGATCTGAATACTTACGACACACAATCGGAGAAACTGAAAAGTGATTTTATTGAGAAAGGATACAATCCGGCCGATCTAGAAGACGTAAGGTCGGAGATCAGAAACCGGGAACGCGCAGGAATATTGAAAAAGAAGGTTAGAGCACCAAACATCAATCAACATGTACCCTTCGTATTTTCTTATAACGCACAGAATAGAACCATTAGAAGAACTATAAGGAAATATTGGCCAATATTGAAAAGAGACCCGATGCTGAAGGATATACTGCCTGAAAACCCAAGACTCATCTGCCGAGGTGTGAACAACCTCAAAATGAAGTTAACGCATAGGCACACACACAATACACTTGCACGACCGAATCACTTCAATATACAGAAGGGATTTCACCAGTGCGGCAATTGCCTAAATTGCCGAAATACAAGGAGTAAAAAACAAATTATCGCACAAGTAAACGGAACCACAGGACCAATCGCGATCAAAGAAGTCATCACCTGCTTTACAAAGAACGTTATCTACTTACTAACCTGTCCATGTGGGCTGAAATATGTAGGTAGGACCACGAGACCACTCAACATCCGCATCCAAGAGCATATTAGAAATATTAGGAATGGTTATGAAAAACACAGCGTCCCACTGCATTTCAAACTCAAGCACGCCCAAAATCCAGAAGGACTCAACTTTGTTGGCATAAAGAAAATTGAGATACCATGGAGAGGTGGTAACCTAGACAAACTAATCGGGCAGATAGAAATGAGTTGGATCTTCAGACTAGACACGATGCAACCACGAGGACTCAATGCGGATTTCGAACTTTGCCATTTTCTTAATTGTTAAACCCACGACCAGACCCCCATCCTTTCCGCCATTGCGCTTATCTTATGCCCAGTTTTAAGATGATCACCAAGCACTTTATTGATTTTTATCTCCATTTTTATCTCCATTTTTATCTATATTTTATCTGTATATTTCTATCCATATTATTATTTTTACTCAAATGTGATTGTTTTACACATCATCATGCTGTTCAATGGAGACTTTTAATCTCTGAGTCCCATGTTTTTATCTCCTATTTTTATCTCCCATTTTTTATCTCCTCCCCCCCCCCTCTTTTTTATGGCCGCTCCTTTATCTCCACGCATTTAAGAAAATTTGTAATTTATCTTCCTTCCCTCCTCTCCTATCATTAGAAATCTCCCATCTACTCAAGTCTGTAATGGACTCAGACATTTGTATCGATCAATGAGGCTGATATATGTATTTACTACTCTCTTTCCCAATAGTTTAGATACACTTTCCCTCAAGGGCTCATTTAGTGTGATGTAGCCCCATTACACGCAGTCACTATACTCCTTATCATGTGACCTCTGTCAAACAACACCACCTAAGAATGTATCATCATGTATTTACACCGTACTGTATATTGGACGTTATGCATCATAAGTGATCTCTGCTGCAATCATGAAAGGGAGATTATGAATACGTTATAAGCAAATACAGCACTGAAAAACTGTCCTAGGACCAAGTACTACTGTACAGAGCAGACCACTGCATATTCCAGCTTCGCTTGCCCTTCCAAATCCGCAGAAACGCAACCGGCGAACTAGATCCAGCGAATGGAACGCAAACAGTGCCGGAACGCACACCCAAGATGGCCGCGGCGCCATCGGATGACGCGAACGGCACCACGTGATCGCGACGCCATGCGAACCCGGAAGTAACCTCAAAAAACACGAGGAATACACACAGGAGCCCTCTGAATAAAAAGGGACGATGAACCATCCTCATATTTCACATTTTTCTTTGCACACCGACTGAGGAAGGCGCAGGATTGCGCCGAAACGCGTCTCGAGCTTTTATTTCTATTTTTATTCATTCCTTTTTTTTTCCCTCTCTTCTATATTGATTGCAAATGTAACCCATTGCACTTGTAACCCATATTTTTGTATATGAATTAAAAAAATTTTTATCCCAATACTTATCTAGTCACTATATTTGTATTGGTGAACCAACTTGATAAGGCAAGTTGCCCAGGATCCACACGGACACCACAACCAGCATCCGAAGTAGCAGCTGTAAAGAGGTACCGGTACTCACCACCAAGTAGTACCACACGCACAGCAGTTGAGCCTGGAACAATAAGGCTCCTCAATTGGTGAGTGTAACCAACCCCCCTTCTTTTGTAACAAGTCCGTAACCACTGATGCTGTGCCATGAGAGCACTTTTTCTCCCCCTGTTTATGTCTCTCCACCTGAGGTGAAGGCGTCACAGTAAAGAAGGGAAGTGGTCACCCTATAGTTGACACCAGGAGTTCAACTCCAGAGCCCGGATTTAAGTGGCTCTGGCTCTTGTAAGTGCGCAATTATTGAGCACAAGAGATTTTACTAGCATAAAACGCTGCTGCACTATCATTGTTTTTTCTCTCTTCCCCCCGTTCCTTATCTCCCACTTTCGAGCGGAGTTAACCAACGTCATAGGAGGAACTGCTGCATCAAGCACAAGGCAGAGCACGTTCAGTGCACATTCTGTTACCTTAGGACTTCTGGAAGATAAAGATACTAAGGACGGTAGACCTTCAATACACATAAGAAACAAGTGTAAGGTCATTTTGTACACTCAGACTGCACCAATCACCATAACGCCGACGCAGACATCTGCGCCACCTTTCTTTTTTCTCAAGTATCTATCAACGTGCTATACCAAGCCCTCCCTACGCACTCAGGTTGTCACTGTTGCACTTTATTAATGCATAAACTGCTGCATTTTTAATACCGTATGAACTGTTGCACTTTTGATATTGTGTAAACTACTGCACTTTAGTACCACACCAATTGTGACACCAGCACTTTATTCTGAAATTGCACTAGTGAAGCTGCATGATTGTGAATCATTTAGGTATATATACATCTGTTGATTCAAGGTACGACATTGAAACTTGTTGTATATAACTGTTGCGCCACTAGGAACCCCCCCTCGTACTTCGTATATTGGCTGTCATTGGACGTCATTTGCTGCTACTACGGCTGTAATTAAGTGCAGCTAAACTCACGTTCTCACGGCGTTCGTCTGACCCCAGCCTAAAAAGTTCTAAATGCTCTGGCTGCTACCCTTCAGTTCAGTGTAGATATCTATATAATAAAAGAGTAAGGCTTTGGCTGTCCGTCGCCAAAGCCTTACTGCGCATGCGCGCGCAACCAGCGGCGGTTGGTTGCGCGCGCATGCAACCGCCGCGGCACGAGCCGGCTGCCGGCTCGCCGCGGCGGTTACACATGCACACAGCAGCCGGGTAGAGGCTGCGCTCGCAGCCTCTACCCGGCTGCCGCGCGCATCCATCCCCAGAGCGGCGAAGGGAAAGTTTCCTCCGCCGTTCGGGGGGTTGGATGCGCGCGGCAGCCGGGTAGAGGCTGCGAGCGCAGCCTCTACCCGGCTGCTGTGTGCATCTAACGGGTCCCCCGAGCGGCGAAGGGAAAGTTCCCTCGCTTCCACTTTGAAGGACCCAAGCCCCGGTCACGTGACCACGGCTTGGGTCCTTCAAAGACCGGAAGCGGGGAAATCTTCACTTCCCTAGCGCCGCTCGACAGGTAAGTATGAGCGCTGGTGGTGGGGGGGGGTCAATATCCACGAGCTGGGGGACCATATCCACGACCTGGGGGCAAATCCACGAGCTGGGCAACTCCATGAGCTGGGGCAAATCCATGAGCTGGGGCAAATCCATGTGCTGGGCAAATCCATGAGCTGGGGGCAAATCCATGAGCTGGGCAACTCCATGAGCTGGGGGCAAATCCATGAGCTGGGGCAAATCCATGAGCTGGGGGCAAATCCATGTGCTGGGCAAATCCATGAGCTGGGGCAAATCCATGAGCTGGGCAAATCCATGAGCTGGGGGCAAATCCATGAGCTGGGGGCAAATCCATGTGCTGGGCAAATCCATGAGCTGGGGGCAAATCCATGAGCTGGGCAAATCCATGAGCTGGGCAAATCCATGTGCTGGGGCAATATCCATGTGCTGGGGGCAAATATCCATGTGCTGGGGCAGTATCCACATGCTGGGGCAATATCCACGTGCTGGGGCAGTATCCACGAGCTGGGGCAGTATACCCACAATAGACTGCCCTCTGGGCAGGCTGGGGCAGTATCCACGTGCGGGGGCAGTATCCACGTGCGGGGGCAGTATCCACGTGCTGGGGCAGTATCCACGAGCTGGGGCAGTATATCCATGAGCAGGGGCAGTATATCCACAATAGACTGCCCTCTGGGCAGGCTTTACAACTAGTATAGATATAAACAGGCAATGGAAGCAGGAAGATGGATTATTTATTTTCTTAGCAGTATTGCTGGAGACATCACATTGATCAGTGCCTGTTATCAGCTGGACCTGTCAGCAGATCATTGGTTAAGAGATTTATTGCCCTTACAGGTTTTCAGCACTAGTTGAATCATTATTAAGCTAACATCGAAAACCCATCCACACGAAAGAGCTAGAATATCATTTTATATTAGAATTATGTCTGCTTCCCAAAGCAGAGTTTATCCCTTTCATGCAGTGGTCCCAACCAGATCCCCAGCAAACACGAGGCTCAGCAGGAGTTTCAGCTTTTCAGGAGCCGACATCACGTTCGCTGGAGATAGGAGTCACGGGGGATGGGGGGGTCCTCAGAACCTGTCAGGGTCACGCTGTGTGAACTCACGCAGACTTTACATGTGACGCACTCGCTGCTGGACTTGCACCCGCCGAACCACATCACACAAAGGCGCAGCTTCATTTCAGGGAAATGTGAGTGTCACCGGCAGGTCCGGAGCGGCTGAAAACACAAGAGGTCAGCAATCTGCATAATGAAGTGGCTTAATGAAACCTACGTCTCAGTCCGGGGTCAAGTCCTGGGAAGAAAAGTGAGGGAACTCACCCACGAATTCCACAACCCCCATTACCTGAAGAAAAATATATATATATATATCACGAGTATAGCAGTACGTGCCGGTGATACCATTTTTATTGGGTTAACATTACATTTAAAAGACAAGCTTTCAAGAGTGTAACCTCTCCTCTTCAGGTCTGGAAGCTTTACTGATCAGTGAAAGTGTTACGTCTTCGGCCCCCGTGGCTCTTCCCGGGGGGGGGGGTCAGGGAGCCCGGTGGCATCGTTGGCTGGTCGGTTGCCAGTAGTTAGAGCTGGCAGATCGGCATCTGAGGGGGCAGGGCTTGGCATAATGACGAGGAGCCACCAGCCTTTAAAGCAGGGTGAGAGGATCTGCTCGTCGCCCTGACGTGGAGTAAAGTTCCCGCATCACCTGCTGTCTAGCAATATTGCATATTGATTACCTAGTTGCCATCTTGATGGTACGAGGACCCTGTATACATTTTGACATGGCTTGGATACTGACGATTCTCCTGCTTATTCCTTTGTATGTTTGTTCTTCTGCGTTATTCAGGATTCTGGTTTATGTTCAAACTGTATGATTTAGGTTTTGGGATCTGCCCACCAGGTTGTGAAACTCACCTACCGCCCTAAGGTCTCTGTTGACATCAATCTGGTTTGAGTCCTAATCGCAAGGCATCCAGTTGTTTGTTGTATGTCCCTGCTGGTTGCAGCTTTAACCACAAGTTTTATGATTAGAGTCCTGCCCTGCAGGTTGCTGAATATATTATCCTTCAAGTATCTGTGTAAACCAAGTCGCTATACAGAATCACAATCTCTGATTGTAGGCCTGCCCAGCAGGCTGCTGAACTCAATGAGTTTCTACTCTGTATGCTTGAGAACACATATAAGGGTGTTGTCTCTGTTATATGTGCTTCATGTACCACGACCATTGATATCAGCAATCTGAAATACATCTATAACCACCCTGTTCTTGTATCACGTTGTGCTCATGTCTTAAGTCATTGTATGTGTTTACAGAGCGTTAACGTGCTTTCGCTCAGCGACCTCTTGGTCGTGAAACCATTTGGCGCTGAAGTGGTATTCAGGATTTTGTATTACCTCCATGGTTTGGGATTATAGGTATTACAGTCTTTATTGTTTTCTGTATCAAAGAAATCTGTCCAAAAGGATCCAAATTACGCTGATCCGAGGTGAGTGCCATAGCGCACCGTTACAGAAAGGTATCACTATATACTGATATACTCAACTGGACTAACACAGAACATACAATACATATATCACATACATATATAAATATATATATCCAGGCACAGAACCCCCCGAATAATATACACAGCACTGAGCCCCCGAATAATATACACAGCACTGAGTCCCCAAATTATATACCCAGCACTGAACCCCCAGAATAATATACCCAGCACTGAGCCCCCCGAATAATATACACAGCACTGAGTCCCCAAATTATATACCCAGCACTGAGCCCCCAGAATAATATACCCAGCACTGAGCCCCTAGAATAATATACCCAGCACTGAGCCCCCAGAATAATATACCCAGCACTGAGCCCCCAGAATAATATACCCAGCACTGAGCCCCCAGAATAATATACCCAGCACTGAGCCCCTAGAATAATATACACAGCACTAGACCCCCAGAATAATATGCACAGCACTGGATCCCCAGAATAATATGCACAGCACTGAGCCCCCAGAACAATATACCCAGCACTGGACCCCCCAGAATCAGACCTCAGAATCAGATGGGGACCCGCCAGCACCAGCGTGCTCCTGCTCCTCCACGCAGCCGCTGGCTACTGAAGGCTGTGACGCGCTCTCACGAGATCTCTTGAGATCTCGCCTGTAGGCCACGTCACATCCTAGAGAGGACGGTGGCCACGCGAGACAGCATGCTGTGCGGCCAGCCAGGTGCCAGCTATACTTTGTCGGGCTCGGGCCACAGCAGGAACCTGCGTTCCCGCAGTGTTCCCGCTGTGGGAGAAGTGCGGGAACGCCATTCCCGCGTGTTCCTGCAGGACTCAAGCCCTGGTCTCAGTTACTGCTTGTGGCGCCCCCCCAGAGAGGAGCCTGGGGGCATGTGCCCCTCCCTGCCCCCTCGCTACGTCACTGTCCCTCCATGAAAATGGCTCCCAGGTTCATAGGTCCATATAAAGTCTTGAGCAGGGTGAACCCGGTCTCCTATGCATTGGCACTATCTCCTCATTTGCGCATCCATAACGTGGTCCACGTTAGTCTTTTGAAACCCCTCATTTGTAATAGGTACACCGGGGTCCATGTTCCCCCTCCTTCCTTTCAATCTGAGGGTGGTGAGGAATTTGAGGTTAGTGCCATTCTCAACTCACGTATCTCTAAAAGTGTCCTGCAATACCTGGTCTACAGGAAGGGATATGGTCCTGAGGACCAGACATGGTTACCAGCTGGAGAAGTTCGTGCGCCTCGTTTCCTACGCCAATTTCATGCCTCTCACCCCAACAATGCTCCTGGTGGTCATCCAGTGGCCGCCCGTAAGGGGGGTTATGTCAGGTCTGGGGCTCAGAGGGGGCCCGGCACCCGGCGGTGCCATCAACCAGCTGGGTGCCAGGAGTTGCACCGGCTTCGGGAGGTGGCATGGGAGATCAGGAGGCGGGGCACGGCATGATGACGCAGACCCGCCGTGCTTAAAAGCAGACAGTGTGACCCGGGTCATTGCGCTGTCGTGGAGTTTCTTTCCTCGGTGCCGAGTGATTCAATGTTTGCGAATCATTGACTCCTTTTGCGTTCATTCAGTTATACTGTGTAAGACCCAGCTTGTGTGAGAACCACCCTCTGGGTACCAGTTTCTGACGATCATAGACCACACTGTTTGGCTTTCTTTATATTCTTATCAAGACTACTTCCGTTTAACCCTGTCCTGTGTATTTCCTTATACCAGATATATATACGTGTTTTTGTCCCTAGATGTAGCCAGATTGCCGACCACTTAAAGGCTCGGAGGGGTAGATAGGGACTGTCTAGGACTTGTGTCGTGGTGTATATATAGGGATGAGCCGAACACCCCCGAGTTCGGTTCGCATTCGAACGCAAACCTTTCAAAGGTTCGAATTCGAACACAAACTCAATACAAGTCAATAGGACTCAAAGTTCGATTTTTAGAGTGCCCTCCAAGAGGGCATATATGCTAGATATTTGCCATAAAAGGTGTATGGGGGTCCGGGTAGTGCCCTGGGGGACAGGAAACAAGGACAAAAAGTAAAAAAAAAAAACCTTTTTTAAAGGGACAGTGAGTTTTCCATGAAACAAGGGTTAAAAATAAAAACGAAAAATTCCTTCAAATATCGTGCCTAGGAGGTCCACATAACCTGCCTGTGAAGTGACGGATTTCTAGGATGTATAGAAACGTTTAAAAACAAAAAAATGACGTTTCAAATGACGGTAAATGCTTTTCCTTTAATCTATTCATAAACAACTGCTTGGGGCGGCAGCCTGTATCAAAAGACATTTTTTAGGACACACAGAAAAAGTTTAGTGATTTTTTTGGCTAAATTATGGTGAAACTTATGCAGACTTTGGATGAAGGAAACAATAGGTGCTTTAAAATTGGGCCTTTAGCGTCGGCAACAGTGCCGTCACACCGTAACTCCTCTGAGGATATGAATCTGGTACAGGCGTCAGTGGCAGTGCACCCAAATATTGTGCCTCTGGTGGCAGGCCAGCAAGTGCCATCATACAGTAACCCCTCTGTGGTATTGTGGAAGAGTGCAGGGGTGGACCATGCGGTCCTATATTAAAAAGATATGAATCTGGTAAAGGCGTCAGTGCACCCAGATATTGTGCCTTTGGTGCCAGGCCAGCAAGTGCCATCATGCAGTAACCCCTCTGTGGTATTGTGGAAGAGTGCAGAGTTGGACCCTGCGGTTCAAAAAATTAAAATGATATAAATCTGGCTCAGGCATCAGTGCAGCCAAATATTGTCGGGAAAAAGAATGTGGAGTTCCTAGTGGCGCAGTAATTAAAAGTGCTCCTTTGTGGTATAACTCAATCAGTATCAAAGGTAATTGCGTGCACCATATATACAATATGTAGTACAAAGTGCAAATGCAAATCACGGAGGGTATAAAGTGCTAGTGCAACGATATTAAAGTGCAAATGCAACAGTGCAATATAGTGCAAATTAGATGTGATATAGCAAGGCTTTTAGAAATGAGGTAGTAATGGCTGATAGTCCCTATTTTTTTTGGACCCTGTCTGTCAATGTTCAATATATATTTGAAGGTCAAAAAGTCTTTGCTGATAGTCCGGTTCCTAAGTGGATGGGTGATGCATCGAAAGTGCTCAAGAATAGTGTCAATATTACCCTTTCCACAAATGTAACGGGCCTGTTGGATGTGTCCGTTCTTCTAGTGGTCTTGATGGGCTCCGCAGTAGGAGATATAATGAATAAAGAGAGGTGATAGTGTGATACCGTCTATACGTGAAATGCAATGAATTAAAAATTGCACACTTACAGGATCCAGAGCCTTTTGAATCCAGGCTCTGGAGTGGAAAGCGTTGTGCCTAAAAATAGGGTGGTCACTGCCCTTCTTTAAACGGTCTTCTTATTCAACCTCAGGTAGGGGGACACAAGAGCAGAAAAGAGACGGCGCTCTCATAGCATGATATCAGCCTTACACTCGTGTATTAAAAGAGAGAAGAGTCACACTCACCAATTCAGGAGCCTTAATGGTCCAGGCTCAACTGTTACACATGTGGTGCTCCTTAGCGGTGAGCTCCTGAACCTCTTTGGCTGCTTGCTCTGCGTCCAGATCGTTGTTCGTTGGATATCTGATATACTGATATTAACCTTATCAGGATAAAGAGGATATATCTTGACTTTTGTCACTCATCCTCACCTTGAGGTTGGCAAGTGCTTGAAAAATAGCCAAAGATTCCTGTAAGAAAGTCTCTAGCTCTGTCTGCACAAGCCAGAAGTGGCAGCGGTTTGCACCGAGCCTGTGTTCGTGACTGCAGCTTCACGGAGGTGAGTAAAGAGTTCAACACTCTACATCCCTTTACTTTCAGCCAAATATTGTGCCTTTCATGGCAGCAAGTGCCTTCAGACCGTAACCCTTTTGTGGTATTGTGGAAGAGTTCAGTGCTGGAGGTTTTGTGAATGCAGAAGACATCCCCGATCTATTCCGTTACGTCAGCATCAGGCGATTGATAACTGCTGATTCAGGACTGATTCATTTTTATAAATGTCAGCCGGTCTACAGAGTCGGTGGACAGACGCACTCTTTTGTCTGTGACAAAACCTCCAGTGGCACTGAACGTCCTTTCAGAAAGCACGCTAGATGAAGGGCAACCTAGTAGCTGCATAGCATATTGGCTAAGTTCTGGCCAGTGATCCAATCTCAACACCCAGTAAGCCAGTGGATCATCTGCTGGAAAGGTATCCAGGTCTGCCCTTGCCCCTAGGTAGTCCTGTACCATATGGTGGAGACGCCGGCAATGGGTGCCTACATTTGACGTCCCTGGGCGTCGTGGACTAAAAAAATTTAAAAAGGCATCAGTCAAGCGACCCCGGCCTTCACCACTATTCCTCTGATCATCCACAGACTCAGAAGCACCTGTGTCATCACTTGGTAACCTACCACTGCCTGGAAAGGTGTTACACAAGTGTCGCTTTAGAGCGTCCTCAAGTTGTTTCATCCTGTGCTCCCTCTGTGCGGGCAGGATAAGCTCTGCAGCTTTACCCTTGTATCGTGGATCAAGAAGGGTTGCCAACCAGTAATGATCCCTCTCCTTGATAGCACGAATCCTGGTGTCCTTTAGCAGGCTTTGCAGGATAAGGGAGCCCATGCAGCGTAGGTTGGAGATGGCATTAGCTTCCGAGTCTTCCTGGTCAATGAGGAGGATGACCCCATCGTGCACTTCCTCCTCCCAGCCACGTACTAGTCCTTGTGTTTCTGGGCACACAAAACCCTCCCTTGAGGAATCCCCACCTTCAATGCCCCCACTACTTAAATATTCCTCCTCCTCATCCTCCTCCTGTCTGATCTGAGGAGGACACGCTGGAATGCTGTCTGCTGGAATGCTGTCTGCAGAAAGACAGGGCTAGGTAAGGCCTCCTCTTCCTCCCGCTGCTCTGCCTCTAGAGCCACATCTATAATTCCCCGCAGAGTGTGCTCCAGCAGGAACACTAAAGGAATTGTGTCACTGATGCATGCACTGTCCCTGTTCACCATCCTCGTTACCTCCTCAAATGGTGACAGTACAGTGCATGCATCCTTGATCATCAGCCACTGCGGGGGGGGAAACAAGTTGACCTGAACCTGTCCTTGTGCCATACTCACACAGGTACTTGTTGATGGCCCTCTGCTGCTTGTGCAGATGCTGCAGCATTGCTATTGTCGAGTTCCACCTGGTGGGCATGTCACGGATCAGACAGTTTGTGGGAAGGTGGAGTTCTCTTTGAATTTCTGCCAGGCGAACACTTGCTGGGAATGACCATCTGAGGTGGCTGCAGACTTTTCTGGCCTGGCTGAGAAGCTCTGCCAGCCCTGGGTACCTGTTTAGGAAACGCTGTACCACCAGATTTAGGACATGTGCTAGGCATGGTACATGCGTCAACTTACCCAGGCGTAGGGTGGAGAGAAGGTTGCTGCCATTATCACAGACGACCATTCCCAGCTGAAGTTGGTGTGGTGTTTGTGATGGGATGGAAGTCCGTCTGCGGTCCTGCTCTATCTAACCCCCTTGATGTCGTCAGGCGTGACTACCGGGTGGCACGACACTCGGCATCTCGAGCAGCCTGAGAAGGGTGATGGCGTTGCTTTGGCGTCTGCGGAGAAGGCGAGGCACCCATGTTGGAGATCAGCCCGACTACCGAGTGTCACGGCACTCGGCGTCTCGAGCAGCCTTATCTACTGACCTCTTGATGGTACGAGGATGGCTGCTGGGCTGGCTGTAATTCGGCAGTGGTTCCATTGAAGCAGAGACCCAGGGTCGATTCGGTCTTCCTTGTTGGGGTAGCGGAGCGCCGATTCGAGGCTCCGAATCGGCAGGGCGAGTCGAGATGCTGTGCCGCCTTGGCGATCCCGTTCCTGGGGTGAGTGGTGATGCAGGAGACCGCTGAGTGCCTCCTGCAGAAATGTGACTAAGCCCTGAAATAAATCACCAGACGCGGCTGTATGCTTTAAAACAGAAATCTCAGTTGAACTGATTTATGAAGGGTTTGAACAGGCTCATTTATACAATTTGTCATGGAGCTGACGTGGCGCTCCACGCTTCAAACACCAAGAGACTTTATGTTCATTTTGTATCGTTTGGTTTTTGTCATGGAACGGACATAGGGGCTCTGACCAGCGAGCCCCAGAACTAACAGCCTGGGACATTTCAAAGACCTTTTTCTTTATTTGAGACTCTTTCGGTTTTGCGTGTTGAAATGAACAGTTATACCTTTTCTAGATGTGGTTTTATTGGTGTGATGTATTACCATGTATCCTGTATTGTATGAGTGTGGATTCAGATGTGTAATTGTGTGATGCATTTAAAGGTAATATATTTCCCCTTGGTTGCTAGGAGTGAAAGGCTGTGTTGAAATTCAATTGTATGCTAATTTCTGTGTACAATAGCTCTGTGTGTGTGTGTAATCTGATGATGCAAGCATGCCATTGTATGCAAATTGAGTTCCCATTCAAGCCTGGGCATGTCTCCTTTGTGTGTGAGATGTTTAAATGCGTGTCCTATTTTGAGTAAAGAGTCAGTTCAACTGCGTTTGATTTGAAGCATACAGCCCCGTTTGGTGTCGTCATTTCATAGCTGAAATCACAGTGCAGGAGACACTCTGCGGTCGCCTAGCTCCCCACTACGCAGAACGGGTCAACTTAATTCGGCAACACCATCTCGCCAAGTAACGCCAGGGTCATCTCAGGCCGCTCGAGACGCCGAGTGCCGTGACACTCGGTAGTCGGGCCTGACGCCATCAAGAGGGGGTCAGATTGGAGCACACCCGCAGACGGATAACACCCCATTCCGTCACAGTTTTAGTTTAAATTTGTTTTAAAAATACTTATGTTCCTGTAGGTAAATGTGTTTTTGTGTAGCCAGTAAACAAGCTTTACTGCTGTGTAATTTATGTAACAGGGCTTTTCCCCTTATCTGGCTGCATGGTTGATTCAAGAAATCTGGGATAGTGTTTGTCTTTTAATCTGATGTGTTAGAACAATAGATTATGTAAATGTTGTGTGAGCTAAAGAATGTTTATTGTAAATATCTGACATAATGTAATTAACATTTAGTAGGACGATGTGCGTCATTTATGCAAATTATGGCTGTTGGATCTCAGCATAAGTAGTGGCGTTTTTGTTCATTAAAGCTCAGACAGACTGAGAGAGAGAATCCTGTTTTAAAGCATACAGCCGCGTCTGGTATTTTATTCAGCTACGCTACACTACATTCAACCTCAGAAGGCACAGAGCGGCCTTCTGGAAATTCCTAACGGCTCCAGGGTAGAGAAACAGAAGCAGGCGGGTCAAGCTGCTCGAGGCGCTGAGGACAGCGCTCTCAGTAGCCGGGCTGACCGCAACGAAGGGGTGTCTGGAGAGTCAGGACAGGCGGGAGAGAACGGTTCCGTCACACAATTCACACACAAAAGGATTACCAACTCCCCCGTCCACACAATCAACCCTGATTGTCTCCTTTACCAGCCTCCTGGTCCCTATCAGGTCCCTTTCAGTTTCCCCATTTACCAGGGATTAGGCAGATGAGGTCTTGGAAAAGCCTCCAATCAGCTGTCTTGCTATATCCTCCATCTTGGGGCCATGAGGTCCTTTGTCCTTTGGACCCATGCTGGGCTGGGCAAAATGGGGACTGGGGAAAACCACATACATACAGTTTTCTTCATTTGAATTTACAGTCATACAATAAGGATACATTTTTAATACACCACACTAATAAAACCACATGTAGCAATGATATAAATGTCCATACAATTCAATACGCACAACCGTAAGATAAGGAGTAAAAATGGTCTTTAAACTTGTCCAGTTTGAGTTCCGTGGCTCGCTGAGGCGAGCCCGATGTCAGCTCCGTGACAGTGTTAACCATCTCTGCACCTGCCCCTGCAGAGCTGACAGAATTTCTGGCCCGGTGTGGCTCCTGTCCCCTAAACAAACCAGCTCAAGCACAGTATGACATCTTTTTGCTTGCAAAAATACATAGGGTGATACCCTTAAGCCAGTATGTATAAAAATACAAAAAATGGCCACTCACAAGCTGTTAATAGTATATGTAACGTTGGGGGCTTCCAGCCCTACCTGTGTGCTTGAGGACAGCAAGTCTGATGCTGCTCGCTGACCACTGCCCGGTTTAAATGGAGACAGGCAGGGAGGTGATTGCATGAGGTGTGGCTTGAGTGGGGGGCATCGCCTGGTGAAGGTCTTTAAAAACCCTCAGTTAGTTTCAGAAGTTGCCAGATCGTGGTTATCCATCCTGAGCGCCTTGTACCTGACTGCTATATTGATTTAACCTGTTATTGACCTCTGCTTGTGTTCTGACCATTCTGCCTTCTGTTGCCCTAGACTATTTTCTTGTACTACGCTACTGCTCTGATACCGACCCGGCTATTCCATTTGACCAGGGATCTCAAACTCACGGCCCCCCAGATGTTTTTGCCTACAAGTCCCAGAATTCTTTGAATGCATTAGATGGCTAGGGAATCATGGGAGCTGTAGTTCAGAAACATCAGGGGGGCCAGAGTTTGAGATCCCTGCATTTGACCATTCTGAACTCTGTATTCCTGATTCTGGCTCGGCTGACTCCTCTCCGTATTGTTAACCCTTTTCTGTCTAGCTAGTTTACCTGGCCAATTCTAAGGACCAGACAGATAGGGATCATTCACAGCTACACTGTTGGTAGCTTCTGGGTTTTGTGGAGTGTTGGGTGTTAAGTACTGCGTGGTGGGATCCGGGAACCGTGACATTACGATCTGGCCAATATGGATCCCGCCGATTTAACACAGCACTTGGCTACCTTTGTATCCAGACAGGATGAGCAGGATCATAGGATGGATCAGTTTGCCATTGCCTTACAAACTATCCTGAATCGTACTGCACACCTGGAACCAGTTGGGGTTGCACCCCCGCTTGATATACCGGTGTCCCCTGTCGTTCAGACATCCCAGGTACACATAATGAGGCAGCCAGTACATAGTGAGCGAGCAGTAATTCTAGAGGTGCTGGAGATCCTGAGAGGGGCTAACAAACTCATTACTCAGCACCTGGATATCCTGTATACAAGTTTGCTGCAACCTCCTAGGGACGTCTTCCCAAAGGAGCCTGTTCCAGTTCCAGTTAAAGGTTCCAGAGGACCCCTGACCCTGGAGGAAAGGGTATGGAGGAAGACTCAGGGCTTATGCTTTTATTGCGGTTCTTTCCTGCATAAAAGAATGGACTGCCAATTGCGCCCCCAGAAGTTACCCTCCATGTTCCAGCCTTACCAGGCCCCAGAGTCCACTGCCCTGCACGTCGCAGGATGTCCAAAATCCACTGCCCAACAGGGAGAGACCAGGTGTAATGCCCAGCAGTGGGAAGTCAAGAGTGCTGCCCTGCAGCATGAACAATCTAAGGTGGCTGCTCAGCAGCACAAAGAATCTGAGTCTGCTGTTTGTCAGCTTCAAGTCCTGTCCATGTCTACGGTGCCTAAGCTAGCAGTTCCAGTCAAGAGTGCTGCCCTGCAGCACGAACAAATCAAGTCCACTGCCTCGCAGTGCGAGATCTGGTCCACCGCTAACCAGTTTGAGAGCCAGTCCACTGCACAGCAGTTCAAGACACAGTGCCAAGCCAAGGTGGTTGCAAAGCACTGTGAGATCAAGATTGTTGCAGAGCCGGTAGCTGCCAAGCCACGCTCACCCGAGCCGGTAGCTGCCCAGCCACGCTCACCCGAGCCGGTAGCTGCCCAGCCACGCTCACCCGAGCCGGTAGCTGCCCAGCCACGCTCACCCGAGCTGGTAGCTGCCCAGCCACGCTCACCCGAGCCGGTAGCTGCCCAGCCACGCTCACCGAGCTGGTAGCTGCCCAGCCACGCTCACCCGAGCCGGTAGCTGCCCAGCCACGCTCACCCGAGCCGGTAGCTGCCCAGCCACGCTCACCCGAGCCGGTAGCTGCCCAGCCACGCTCACCCGAGCCGGCTGTTGCCAAGCCACGCTCACCCGAGCCGGCTGTTGCCAAGCCACGCTCACCCGAGCCGGCTGTTGCCAAGCCATGCTCACCCGAGCCGGCTGTTGCCAAGCCACGCTCACCCGAGCCGGCTGTTGCCAAGCCACGCTCACCCGAGCTGGCTGTTGCTGCCATGTCCAAGTCACCACAGAGTCGTGCTAAAGGCGCTGCCCCTCCTGTCCTTGCCAAGGGTGCTACCCAACCGGTCCACACCAAGGGCGCTGCCCCACCGAGCCCAGCTGTCCCGGTGTCTTCGAGCCCAGTGGTTCCAGTCCAGTCGCCGCAGAGTCGTGCCAAGGTCCCTGACCCACAGATCCGTGCTGTTGCCGCCATGACTAAGTCGCAGCAGAGCCGTGCCGGGGTCACTGACCCGCAGATCCGTACCACTGGTGCCGTGTTCATGTTGCCGCAGTGCAGAGAGGACACTGTTGCTGTCCATTCCGCGTCCTGTACCAGGGGTAGGAGACGCAAAAGGACTGGTGCCAGTGCCTTCCAACCTGGACCCAGCTTTGGCTCCCAAGAGGTCTGTACCTCAGGCCCGCAAGCCCGAGAGTCGAGTCCTGTCCCTGCTGGATGTTTCCGAGCCTCTAACGGTACTATTATATGCCTTGAGGACCGAGAGGTGTATGAGAGGGCTCTACGTATCTACAAGACCCATTGACTTTTTCTTGTTGTCCTCTTTTGAGCATCCGGCGTCTGCTCGTGGAGAGGGGGGTACTGTAACGTTGGGGGCTTCCAGCCCTACCTGTGTGCTTGAGGACAGCAAGTCTGATGCTGCTCGCTGACCACTGCCTGGTTTAAATGGAGACAGGCAGGGAGGTGATTGCATGAGGTGTGGCTTGAGTGGGGGGCATGGCCTGGTGAAGGTCTTTAAAAACCCTCAGTTAGTTTCAGAAGTTGCCAGATCGTGGTTATCCATCCTGAGCGCCTTGTACCTGGCTGCTATATTGATTTAACCTGTTATTGACCTCTGCTTGTGTTCTGACCATTCTGCCTTCTGTTGCCCTAGACTATTTTCTTGTACTACGCTACTGCTCTGATACCGACCCGGCTATTCCATTTGACCATTCTGAACTCTGTATTCCTGATTCTGGCTCGGCTGACTCCTCTCTGTATTGTTAACCCTTTTCTGTCTAGCTAGTTTACCTGGCCAATTCTAAGGACCAGACAGATAGGGATCATTCACAGCTACACTGTTGGTAGCTTCTGGGTTTTGTGGAGTGTTGGGGGTTAAGTACTGCGTGGTGGGATCCGGGAACCGTGACAGTATACAGGCAAATCACAGGTTCTGTTGATTTTCAGAAACTTGTATTGGCCTTAAAGAGAAAACAAAACACAATAGTGTAGATTGCCAACAATTTAAAAGTGGCGTTTGCTTTAATTGCGCTCACATAATTTAAAAACAAATAAGGCACATCAACATCACCGATTCCTTGGTATGTCAGGTCATTTAACAGCACTGCTCGACGCGTTTCGTGTATCAGACTTCCTCTTTTTGCTTGAGCCATTGTGTAGCCCCTGTCAGGCGTCGGTTTAACTGCCACTTCACCGGAGACACAGAAGGAGGAGGAGGAGGAAGAGGGAGAGGTGGTGGTGGAGCAGACAGACCTCATACAAGCAGCTTTCTGGAGGCGTGGTGGATGAACAAGCTCCAGCACAGAGCCCCATCTTGGATCCCTCCCAGCTGCAATCAGAGTTACCCAGTGTGCCGTGAAGGAAATGTAACGACCCTGTCCATGCTTGCTGGACCACGTGTCTAAAGTCACATGCACCTTGCTGCTGACTGCCTTTCCCAATGACTTGATAACATTGTCTTCCATGTGCTGGTATAGTGCTGGAATGGCCTTCCGTGAAAAGTAATGGCGTTTTGGAACAATCCACTGTGGTACAGTACATTCAGCTTATTCACGGAAGGGAGCAGAGTCCACCAGCTGGAAAGGCAGCAGCTGCAATGCGAGTAATTTTGCTAAGCTGGCATTTAGACGCTGTGCTTGGGGATGGTTGGGACTATATTTTTTCTTACGCTGCAGCAGCTGCGGCAACGTAATCTGACTGCGTAAATCTTCAGCTGATGGGATGCTGTCACATTGTGAGGAAGGACCTGGTACATCCATTGCTGTTGCATCATCCCTGTCAGTGGAGGTTGTAGCAGGCAATGACATGGCAGGACATACAGTGGGTGTAGAGACAGATGAGACAGATGAGTTTTGCGCCAACGGGATGCGTGGCACATGGTCATATGTCGCCTCAAGCACGTGGTACCCAAGCATCCGGGGTCTTTCCCACGCTTGAGCCTCAACTGACATAGATTACAAATATCAACGGTGGGGTCTGCTGCACATTTCTTAAAGAACTCCCAGACAGCAGAGTTCCTGGATGTGTGCTTTGAGACAACAGCGCTGTGCACCTGAGCAGCTCTGACATTTGATGCCTTGGTCTGGCTAGTGCTACGGTTGGTCATAGAGGATGTTGTGCCTCTTCCTCCCTTGACTCCTCTGTTCAATCAGGCACCCAGGTGGAGTCAGTGACCTCATCATCATTGTCGTCATCACCCCCTATCTCCTCGTCACTGGAGCCAACTTGGCAGTATGCTGCAGCTGCTGGGGCAACATGAGTGCCAGTTATTTGTGTGTCATCACTGGCACCCCCTTCCTCTAGGTAGATTATACTCCCTTCCTCAACCTCACAGATTGAATCAGAGCACTATACTTGCTGCACATCCTCAAGCAGCATGTCACTGTCATTGTAGTCAAACAATTCAGCTGACTCCTCCGTGTGTGATAGGCTACGGTAGGAGTAGCTGTGGACATGGAGGCTGCATTAGATGCTTTGGCAGCTGAGGTGGACTGTAAAGCACTACAAGCCTGGCTGGCAGAGGACTCGGAGGATGAGGATGGCCTGGTTAGCCAATCCACCAAATCCTCTGTATGTTGCTGCTGCTTAAGACAGCTGTGAAGGAACCGTTCCTTTCCGTCTGTCCTGGCTCTCCAGACACCCCTTCGTTGCGGTCAGCCCGGCTACTGGGAACGCTGTCCTCAGCGCCTCGAGCAGCTTGACCTGCCTGCTTCTGTTCCTCTGCCCTGGAGCCGTTAGGAATCTCCAGAAGGCCGCTCTCTGCCTTCTGAGGGTGATAGTGTATAGTGTAGCGTCGCTGAAATAAAGACACCAGGCGCGGCTGTATGCTTTAAAACAGGATCCTCTCTCTCTGAGCTCTGAGAGTTCTCTGCCTTTTTAATGAACAACCACCATTTATGCTGAAATCCAACAGTCATAATTTGCATACCCATACTAATTACATTATGTCAGTTATTTACAATAAACATTCTTTACATTCTCTTAGCCTTCAGCTCACACAACATTTGTATATCCATTGTTCTAACATATCAGATTAAACAAACACTATCAGCGATCCCTTGAATTAAACATGCAGCTAGATAATGGGAAAAACCCTGGTGCATAAATTACACAGCGATAAAGCTTGTTTACTGTATACACAAAAACACATTTACCTACAGGAATATAAGTATTTTTAAAACCAAAGCTATGCCATTTTACGCTAAACTAAATTAAACTAAAACCAAACAATGTAAAATATTTAAAAACACACGATATAAATGAACATAAAGTCTCTTGGGGTTTGAAGCATGGAGCATTACATCAGCTCCATGACAACGGCCAGCACTAGTTAGAAAGGACAAGCGTGCCCCTGCAGAGAATGCACCATGTCCATGTTGCATAAATGACGCACATCATCCTACTAAAATGCTAATTACAGTTGGGTATTTACAATAAACATTCTTTAGCCTTTAGCTCACACAACATTTGCATAATCTATTGTTCTAACACATCAGATTAAAGACAAACACATTTACCTACAGGAATAAAAGTATATTTAAAACTAAAGCTACGCCATTTTACACTAAACTAATTTAAACTAAAACCAAACGATGTAAAATATATTTAAAATCACACAATACAATTGAACATAAAGTCTCTTGGGGTTTGAAGCCTGGAGCGTTACATCAGCTCCATGACATATGTCCCCCCTTCCAGAACGGCAGGGCAAGCTTAGATCCCAAACGGATCTCTTGCCACTGACGAGACTTCTCACCTTGTCCTTTTTTCTGCGCCATCCTCAAAGTTCCAGGGTGCTGGCGCACAAGCATCACCAGTGGGGTCTGACGGTCGCCACAGGGTATGCCTGGGTGTGGGTCCATAGTCTGTCGGGAGGAGGCGAGCCCCTGGGTTTCTCCACTTGTCCTTGTGGGCTGGCCCGCTGTCCGAGGGGTGCTCTATACTCTGGGGCCCGGCGTGTCGCTGGTGTAATCCTTTGTTGGTGTCCCCTCCTGGGGAAGTGTCTCGCTGTTGGAGAGGTACCGCCTGTACCTTCTCCCAGGGTATCAATAACCCGGGGGGAACATGTCCCAACTGCATGTGCCCCTGGTGCTCTGGCCAGCCGTTGAGGGGAATAGGTGAGGCAAGAGGCCTCCAGCCTAAAGGGTTGGGAGGATGGGCAGAGGTTGGAAATGCTCTGCCCCATAGCCAGCGCTTCTGCTGGGGGGGGTGGATGCTGGGGAAGTGCCTCCTTTTGGGAGAATGGTGTCCTCCATTCTCAGGGGAGCCATTGGTCCGGAGGGTAGCACCTTCTTGAAAAACTTGCCTGGATCCTCTGGGCACAAGTTGGGTGGTGGGCAGAGGTTGGAAATGCTCTGCCCTGTAGCCAGCGCTTCTGCTGGGGGGGTGGATGCTGGGGAAGTGCCTCCTTGCGGGAGAATGGCACCCTCCATTCTCAGGGGAGCCATTGGTCCGGAGGGTAGCACCTTCTTGAAAAACTTGCCTGGATCCTCTGGGCACAAGTTGGGTGGTGGGCAGAGGCCAGCGGCACTCTGCCCCGTTGCCAGCTCTTCTGCTGGGGGGATGGGTGTAATATACGGGAAACAGTTTACCTCCAGTCGGGGTAGGGTCGTCGGCTGTGGGGCCGGCAGCCCCTGGGATTCCTCACTGAAATCTTCTGTGCGGACCGAAAAAGGTGGGCAGAGGCCAGTGGCGCTCTGCCCTGTTGCCAGCGCTTCCGCTGGAGGGGTAGATGCCGGGGACGTGTCTCCAGGCGGGAGAATGGTGTCCTCCATTCTCGTGGGGTCATTCGTTGCTGGGCCGGCAGCCTGTGGAGACCCTTGCTCGGGTCATCTTGGTGCAACTTGGGGTGGGCAGAGACCAGCGGCGCTCTGCCTTGTCGCCAGTGCTTCAGCTGGGGGGATAGACACTGACAAAGTGTTTTCTGGCAGGAGGATGGCATCCTCCATCTCCGGTGGGGTCATGGGCTGTGGGAAAACCAGCCCGGGGGATCCTCTCCTGGGTCCGATGTGACCATTATGAAAGGTGGGCAGAGGGCATCGGCGCTCTGCCCCGTCGCCAGCACTTCAGCTGGGGGGATAGACACTGACACAGTGTCGTCTTGCGGGAGAATGGTGTCCTCCATCTCCGGTGGGGTCATGGGCTGCGGGAAAACAGCCCGGGGGATCCTCTCCTGGATCCGATGTGACCATTATGAAAGGTGGGCAGAGGGCATTGGCGCTCTGCCCCATCGCCAGAACTTCAGCTGGGGGGATAGACACTGACACAGTGTCGTCTTGCGGGAGAATGGTGTCCTCCATCTCCGGGTCTGGGCAGAGGCCAGCGGCACTCCGCCCTGTTGCCAGCGCTTCCTCTTCTGCTGCGGTCATGAGGGGGAACCAAGGGAGCGCCTCGGACTCCAATTCGTCGGTGTCACTTTGAATGCCTGCTTCTTCCGCCAGACCAGTCCCAGGTAATGGGGCTCAGGCCTAGCTGTGGAGCGTCGTCGAACAGCCTTTTGTAGGCCTTTTCGAGCTCCCATTCATGCTCAACCAGGAACTCTAGCTCCTCTGCATCACGGTCATCGTCAAGGTCTTCCAGTTCCTCATACCAGAGGTCCAGGAGTTCTTCCCGCCGCCACTCTGTGTCGTCCCCAAAACCGGGGTCTTTGCCCATCCTTGTATACACCAGCCCTAGTCGAAGCCTTTTGTTGGGCCGCTGTCTGCTGTGCTGGGCATTAGTTGGGACGTAAACCACTGGAGGGCTCTGTAGCTGGTGTCCAGTATAATTTCGCTCTGGACCAGTTCGCCTAGCTCCGTCAGCCATTCCTCTTGGGGCTGTTCTCCCAAAAAGGGCACCCGTAAGTACCACTGGTGCTCGTACCTCTCCGCATAAGTGGGAAGGGCTTCTTCAAGGCAGTCCTCCTCCTGTTGGATGGCCTAGTTCCACATCTCCTGGCGGACAAAATCTTTCCACCAGTGCTCGTCCTGTCAGTTACCAGGTTCATCCGCCTGGGCCTGGGCTATTGCCCTCCTTACTCTTCGCTGGAACCGGTCTCTTATGGACGGGGGTCCCGTGTCCTCTCTTCGCTGGTCCATTTCTCGCAGTTCTTTGACCAAGGCCTTTTTGTTCTTTGAGCCGGGGGTGCCTCCTCGGCTCTCCAGGATGCCCCGCAGGGTGTCTTTTTTTTGTAGTTGGCATACCCAGCCATTCTGCGTTTCTTCTGGGGTTGGAGAGCTTATGCCACCGCTTGCCACCAGTGTGAAGGAACCGTTCCCTTCCGTCTGTCCTGGCTCTCCAGGATGCCCCTTCGTTGCGGTCAGCCCGGCTACTGGGAGCGCTGTCCTCAGCGCCTCGAGCAGCTTGACCTGCCTGCTTCTGTTCCTCTGCCCTGGAGCCGTTAGGAATCTCCAGAAGTCCGCTCTCTGCCTTCTGAGGGTGATAGTGTATAGTGTAGCGTCGCTGAAATAAAGACACCAGGTGCGGCTGTATTCTTTAAAACAGGATCCTCTCTCTGAGCTCTGAGAGTTCTCTGCCTTTTTAATGAACAACCACCATTTATGCTTAAGTCCAACAGTCATAATTTGCATACCCATACTAATTACATTATGTCAGTTATTTACAATAAACATTCTTTACATTCTCTTAGCCTTCAGCTCACACAACATTTGGATATCCAATGTTCTAACACATCAGATTAAACACACACTATCAGAGATCCCTTGAATTAAACATGCAGCTAGATAATGGGAAAAACCCTGGTGCATAAATTACACAGCAGTAAAGCTTGTTTACTGTATACACAAAAACACATTTACCTACAGGAATAGAAGTATTTTTTTAAAACCAAAGCTATGCCATTTTACGCTAAACTAAATTAAACTAAAACCAAACGATGTAAAATATTTTAAAACACACGATATAAATGAACATAAAGTCTCTTGGGGTTTGAAGCATGGAGCGTTACATCAGCTCCATGACAACGGCCAGCACTAGTTAGAAAGGACAAGCGTGCCCCTGCAGAGGATGCACCATGTCCACCACGACCAGAGGCACAGCCTCCCGACACAGAGGCTGCTTGGCCTCTTATCTGTGTCTGGGAGCGTCTGCCTGTCCTTTTTGGTCTTTCTGACATGGCGAGTGATATATAGATTAAATATATTCAGAACTCTGATTCAACTCTGGTATAAAGCTTTACAGAACTCTGGTATAACTCAGTGAGACACCCTGATAGCTGGCAGCCAGTGACAATTCCCAGAAACCTCCTATAAATCAGTGAGACCCCCTGATGGGTGGCAGTGACATGACACAAATTACAATTCGCAGAAATCTGCTACAAGTCAGTGAGACCCCCTGATAGGACCCCCTGATAGTTGGCAACAGTGACAAGACACAGATTACAATTCGCAGAAATCTGCTAGAAGTATGTGGGACCCTTGATAGCTGACAGTGAGAAGACACAGATTACAAGTCTCAGAAACCTCTTATAAATCAGTGAGATCCCCTGATGGGTGGCAGTGACAAGACACAGATTAGAACAATTCCCTAATATTTTGTAGAAATTACTGACCCCCAAAATACTGCGTGGCACTGGTAATGACAAGACACAGTTCACCTGAATTCACAAATATTTTGTAGAAATTACTGACCCCCAAAATACTGTGCGGCAGTGACAAGACACAGATCACCTGAATTCACAAATATTTTGTAGAAATTACTGACCCCCAAAATACTGCGTGGCAGTGAGAACACACAGATTAGAACAAGTCCCAGATATTTTGTAGAAATGAGACTACCCCAGTAGCTGGTGGCAGACTGGCAGTGAAACACACACTAACACAACAACAATCTCCTCTCAAACGCGTGCTGAAACGCTGTGTGAAACCTTATATAGTGTGCTGCGGGACTTAGCTCTGTGAGCCCATGATTGGGCAAAATTTGCCCAATCAGGACTCTGAGCCGTGATTGGCATAGTCTTGAACCTGTCTTGCACCTGACCTGTGGTCAGGTGCAAGGCTGTAGCCAATTACAAGCTTCAGGCCAGTGGAAAAGTGCATTGTGGTCCATTGTGGTGCATTGTCGGCGAACATGCGGAAATGTTCGTAGGTCGCGAACATGCAAACGGGCGATGTTCGATGCGAACTCTGAACCGATCGAACCGAACAGCTCATCTCTAGTAGGCGCATGGGTGAAGTGGGGCAGGTTTAGAAGGGTTAGGATGTGCTAGAATAGGTGCAGAGGCAAAGGCCGTTTTTAAATCCTCAAAGGCTTTAAGGGCAGCGGGAGACCAGTTGGTTGTATTGGACCCTTTCTTGGTCATAGAGGTGATAGGAGCAATTACAGAAGAAAAGTGTGGGATAAACTTTCTGTAATAATTGGCGAATCCAATAAATCTCTGGATAGGTTTCAACCCTTTGGGTAGAGGCCAGGATAGGATGGATTCCAGTTTTTGGGATCCATTAAGAAACCTTTGGACGACACTATGTACCCCAGGAACGGAACCTGTGTCACATGGAATATACATTTTTCTAGCTTACAATATAAACCATTTCGTAACAGAGTGCCGAGAACAGAACGCATGTGATCGTCATGTGTATGTAGGTCAGGAGAGTGTACCAGAATGTCATCTAGATAGACTATGACACATGAGGAGAGGTAGTCCTGAAGGACGTCATTAATGAAATCCTGAAAAATCACAGGGGCGTTGCACAACCCAAACGGCATAACCAGATACTCGTAGTGGCCGCTATGGGTGTTGAATGCGGTCTTCCACTCGTCTCCCTCTTTTATGCGTACCAGGTTGTATGCACCCCTGAGATCCAATTTGGAAAACACCGTGGAACCTCTAAGACGATCAAAGAGGTCAGAGATTAGAGGAATAGGGTAGGCATTCTTAATGGTGATACGATTCAACCCTCTATAATCTATGCATGGACGGAGGTCACCCTCTTTTTTGACTACGAAGAAGAATCCTGCCCCAGCTGGGGAAGAGGATCTTCTTATGAAACCCTTCTCCAGCGATTCCTGGATATATTTCTCCATGATAATATGTTCCTTTGGGGACAATGGATAAATTCTCCCTTTTGGGGGAATGGTACCTTTGTATAGCTTGATAGCACAGTCATACGGATGGTGCGGGGGTAGCTTATCAGCCTCTTTTTTGTCAAACACTTGTTTCACAGACAGATATTGCTCCGGAATGGTAGAAGACAAAGGTTTAGCAGAAGGGGTATTGAGTAAACCGATAGGTAACATAGAGGGAAAACAAGAGGAGGAACAGGTGGGACCCCATGTGACGACCTTTCCCTTTACCCAGGCAATGTGAGGATTATGCTTTTGTAACCATGTGAGACCTAAAACAACTGAACACGATGGTGATGATATGATTTGAAACACTATGGATTCGGTATGATGATCCCCAAGACACATGGTTATAACAGGAGAGGCAAGGGGCCTGCCATCAATGGCCTGTACCATTAAGGGTTTGGATCTAGGGGAAAGAGGAACAAGATTACCTGAGGCAAAGGACTCATCCATAAGATTATCAGCAGCCCCTGAATCCAGCAATGCATTACAATCGAATTTAACAGAACCCCATGATAGACAGACAGGAAGAAGTAATCGTAGTGAGGTCGGTTTGGGGCACAAAGTGAGAACACCTAAGGCCGGTCCCCTCCTAGGGCTTAGGTGCGAGCATTTTCCGGGCGTGATGGGCACTCAAGGCGTTGGTGCCCCCTACGAGCGCAATACAGGCAAAGACCCTCTCTACATCTATAGGATTTCTCTTCTTCTGTCAATTTGGTGTGTCCCAATTGCATGGGTTCGGTATCAGAGACCTGTGAAGGGCGAGATGGTGGACTAACGGAACCTCGTGTAGGAACCCTAGCAACGCTTTTTCTGGGTCTCTCTCTGTGTTTAGCTCTGTCCCTGATTCTGTTATCAATATCAATCATGTAATCGATCATATCTTCTAACTCCTCAGGCAAATTCTTTGCTGCTATCTCATCTAGGATAGTATCAGAAAGGCCCTCCTGGAAAAGCAATACAAGGCAATCATTAGACCAGTCAACCTCTGCTACTAGGTCTAGGTGTGACGGAACCGTTCTCTTCCACCTGTCCTGACTCTCCAGACACCCCTTTGTTGCGGTCAGCCCGGCTACTGGGAACACTGTCCTCAGCGCCTCGAGCAGCTTCACCCGCCTGCTTCTGGTTCTCTGCCCTGGAGCCGTTAGGAATTTCCAGAAGGCCGCTCGGTGCCTTCTGATGTTGAGTGTATAGTGTAGCGTCGCTGAAATAAAACACCAGATGCGGCTGTATGCTTTAAAACCGGATTCTCTCTCTGTCTCAGTCTCTGAGAGTTCTGACTTTTAATGAACAAAAACGCCACCATTTATGCTGAAATCCAACTGCCATAATTTGCATAAATGACACACATCGTCCTACTAAAATGCTAATCACATTATGTCAGGTATTTACAATAAACATTCTTTAGACTTTAGCTCACACAACATTTGCATAATCTATTGTTCTAACACATCAGATTAAAGACAAACACTATCACAGACTTCTTTTTTAGTTAGTTAGTTAGAGGTTAGTAATGAAGAGGTTAGTAATGAAGAGGTTAATAATGAAGATGTTAATAATGAAGAGGTTAGTAATGAAGAGGTTAATAATGAAGATGTTAATAATGATGTCGTTGATAATGAAGAGGTTAATAATGAAGAGGTTAATAATGAAGAGGTTAATAATGAAGATGTTAATAATGATGTCGTTAATAATGAAGAGGTTGATAATGATGTCGTTGATAATGAAGAGGTTAATAATGAAGAGGTTAGTAATGAAGAGGTTAATAATGAAGATGTTAATAATGATGTCGTTGATAATGAAGAGGTTAGTAATGAAGACCTACTTTTTTTCCATAAATTATCCATGGGCGTTCCTACCTGAGCTTTGGAAGCTCCATCTAATGTAAGTTTTCAATCAGCAGAAAAAGAGATTTGCACCTTCTTACCAGAAAGATTCACTCTAGGAAAGCATGTATTTCTCTATTTTTCCCTCCATGCTCCCACCAAATACGGTGTTTTGAAGAATATCTTATACTTAAGGTGGGGGTCACCTGCTAACAAGGAGGAAGAAAAATCACCCAAAGGCGAAGTTCCACTCTTAGCCGGTGTTAGGGCTCTATATTTGTGAGTGGAAATATTATACAGTACATCGCCTAAAATATAATAATCGCAGTATTGCACTATGATCTTTTGTATTTGCTTCTTTTACAAAACCATATGATGTGTTGCGGACCTGCATGAGGCATCCAGACTCCAGAGCATTTCCATTTTGCGCTCACCAGATACGTTACATTTAATTTAAACTAGAACCAAACGATGTAAAATATATTTAAAATCACACGATACAATTGAACATAAAGTCTCTTGGGGTTTGAAGCATGGAGCGTTACATCAGCTCCATGACATATGTCCCCCCTTCCAGAACGGCAGGGCAAGCTTAGATCCCAAACGGATCACTTGCCACTGACGAGACCTCTCACCTTGTCCCTTTTCTGTGCCATCTTCAAAGTTCCAGGTTGCGGGCACATAAGCAAAGTCAGCGGGGTCTGACGGTCGCTGGAGGGCTGTGGGTCCATAGTCCCGGGGCAAGAGGCAAGCCAACCCTCTTGTCCAGTGCGCCAGGCAACAGGCCACCACAGTCCACAGGCATAAAATGTTTGTTAGGGGGCACCCTGAAATTACCCCCCCATATCTTGCTCTGTCCAGGGCACCTCTGCGGACCCAGGACCCGAAGACGGTCAGCAGTCACAGTTCCCAGTCTCTCCTTCTGCTGATGCCCCCCCTCCCAGACATTCAAACGGGGCCCACCCCACAATCCCAAATGGGTGCAACTCTTCCTGGGACCAGAAACCTAGCAGCCTCCCAGGATGATCACTCACCATTCTCCTGGGAAGGGGGGGAAGTGATCTCCTCTCTTTCTGCACCTTGGTTGGTAGGGGTGGAGTTATGAGGGGTCCCCATTTTCCTCGGGGGAACAGTCACACGTGGATGCCAGAACAGCCTCCAGCAACACCGGGTACCAACGCTCTTCGGTGCAAAATATATCAGGGGCAATGACTCGACCCCCTGTTGTGCTGCTCTCCTCCATGGTGGGCAAGTGGGTGCTGGCAGCTCGTAGCAGGGACAGCTCATCTTGCAGCCGCCGGCACTGTGCTTGCGTCCCATCAAGCTCAGCCTTCAGGTGGCTGGTAGTGCCCATGTGCTCCTGCGCCGATACATCCAGTTGGTGTATCAGGCGGCTCACCTCCTCCTCGCTTGCCTTGGTTTGAGCGAGGCTCTCTTTTAGAGCTGCGTTGGTTTCTTGCAGGTGGTATTGGCACAACTGGAGTTGGTTCTGGAGCAGCTGTATTTCCTCTTGCTGCTCATAGGCCGGTGTCTGAAAAGTATCCCGGGAGAGCTGTGTCTGCTCCAACTCCTGCTCACAGAGCTCCAGACGAGTTTTAAAAGCTGTTATTTCTATGTGTTGAGCAGCTCCAGTTTGCCGCTCAGCCTCCAGCTGCTCGATCATTACACGGGAGCCGCGCTCCAGCTCCGCTATCTGTGCCTGAGCACCACTGAGCTCTGTGTGTAGGGTGAGGGTAGAGTCCTCACAGGCCTGCAGCTGGGCTGACAATTGTTGTATGGTGGCTGCCTGTTCTTGCACTTCCATGCAGCGACCATCTCTCTCCACCATGACAGCTCGCAGCTCATCCTGTAGCCGGTGCAATTGCAGACCAGTCTCTTTCTCGCCCTGGGTGGCAAAGTCTAGTTGCCCTTTCAAGGTCTCTACCTCCCTTCGAAGCAGGTCACAACATTTGCATTCACTCTCCAGCACCACCTCCATTTCTTTCACCCGTCCACCCCTCCGCTTCTTTTTAGCCTTACTTGAGGGTGGGTTGACGGTCACGGTTGGTGCGGAGGCATATTTTGTTTGGGTCTTGGCGTTGGCAGAATCTGATGCTTCCAAAATCCCTGGTCTCTGCCAAGCCAAGTCTGTAGGCACCCTCTGGGTGTATGGTGTAGTTGCTAGCCAGTTCTCCTCCTGGCTACGAATGTCCCCTGGCTCAATCCAGCCTGGGACCTTGTATTTATTGTATTCCCCCTGCAGAGGGTTAAAATCTTCCTGGTCATGCACAGATTCCCCTTTCTGCAATAAACAGACCTCATTCCAAATGCTCTGGAACAGGTCCATGCTAGGGTTTGGACCATTTTGCTTGAGGCGTCTTTTTACCTCCTTGAGTGTTTCCATCTCGCTCCTGGTTGCACCATAGTTGTGCCTTTGACCCTTATTTCAGTATTCGTTCCTTCCATGGCTCTCCAGCAGGTCCTTCAGGGTGTCCTACTTGCAGGCTGCATAGTTTGTCATCTCAGGGTGTCTTAGTGTTGGAGAGCCTCTATCCACACCCCTTGCCACCAATTATTATTATTATTATTATTATTCTTTATTTATAAAGCGCCAGCATATTCCGCAGCGCTGTACAATAAGCACAGTATAGACAGGGTTACAATACATTGAACAACATTTGACAAACAGTACAGGAGGAGATGAGGCCCTATTCCCGTAGGAACTCACAATCTGGGAGGGTTGGGGTTGGAAACAGGAGGAGAGGACTGTAAGGTGAGAGTGATTGATGGTTGCGTCAGTGAGTTGGGTGGTAGGCTTCCCTAAATAGGAATGTTTTCAGGGAGCGTTTGAAGGAAGAGAAGTTAGGGGAAAGTCTGACAGTACGAGGGAGAGCGTTCCAGAGAGTGGGGGCTGCGCGTGAGAAATCCTGCAGTCTATCATGGGAAGAGGTGATGCGGGGAGAAGCTAGGCGCAGGTCACTGTTTGACCTTAGGGAGCGGGCTGGGGTGTATTTGGGGATTAGTGAGGACAGGTAGTGGGGAGCTGAGTTAGTGAGGGTTTTGTAGGTAAGGATAAGGATTTTGAACTTAATTCTGCAGTGGATGGGGAGCCAGTGAAGGGACTCGCAGAGGGGAGCGGCAGAGACAGAGCGGCGGGTGAGGTGAATTAGCCTGGCGGAGGCGTTCAGGATGGATTGTAGGGGGGAGAGGTGGGACAGAGGGAGGCCAGATAAGAGATTATTGCAATAGTCGAGTCGGGAGATTACCAGGGCGTGTATGAGTTGTTTTGTGGCGACAGCGGTAAGAAATGGCCGAATTCTGTAAATATTACGCAGTTGATATCGGCAGGAGGAGGAAAGAGACTTGATGTGGGGGATGAAGGAAAGAGCAGAGTCAAGTGTAACTCCAAGACAGCGAACTTGGTTTGATGGGGAGATGGTGATACCCTCCACCGTGATCGAGAAGTCAGGAGGTGGGGCGGCATTAGAGGGAGGAATAAGTAGGAGCTCAGTCTTTGACATGTTGATCTTTAGGTGGTGGGAGGCCATCCAGGAGGAGATGCCAGATAAACAGTCACTGACTTTGGAAAGGACAGGGGGAGAGAGATCAGGGGTAGAGAGGTAGATCTGAGTGTCATCAGCGTAGAGGTGGTAATTAAAGCCAAAGCTGTTGATGATTTTGCCCAGGGAGGAGGTGTAGATGGAAAAGAGCAGAGGACCAAGGACAGAGCCTTGAGGTACACCAACAGATAGAGGCAATGAGGAGGAGGAGTTACCAGCAAAGGACACAATGTGATGGAACCGTTCTCTTCTGCCTGTCGTGACTCTCCAGACACCCCTTTGTTGCGGTCAGCCCGGCTACTGGGAGCACTGTCCTCAGCGCCTCGAGCAGCTTCACCCGTCTGCTTCTGATTCTCTGCCCTGGAGCCGTTAGGAATTTCCAGAAGGTCGCTCGGTGCCTTCTGAGGTTGAGTGTATAGTGTAGCATCACTGAAATAAAACACCAGACGCGGCTGTATGCTTTAAAACAGGATTCTCTCTCTGTTTCAGTCTCTGAGAGTTCTGACTTTTAATGAACAAAAACGCCACCATTTATTCTGAAATCCAACAGCCATAATTTCCATAAATGACGCACATTGTCCTACTAAAATGCTAATTACATTATGTCAGGTATTTACAATAAACATTCTTTAGCCTTTAGCTCACACAACATTGCATAATCTATTGTTCTAAACACATCAGATTAAAGACAAACACTATCACAGACTTCTTGAATCAAATATGCAGCCAGATAAGGGGAAAAGCCCTGTTTGCATAAATTACACAGCAGTAAAGCTTGTTTACTGGCTATACAGAAACACATTTACTTACAGGAATATAAGAATCAGGGTTATCCAAAGAGATTCGAAAAGTCACCGCACGTTCGGTGACTTTTTGTTCTCTTCAATTCGGTTCCTTTTGCCGATCCCATTTCGGTGACCCTGCGGTGTATTCAGCAAACACCACAGGGTCCCCGAATTGCAGGGAAAAGCTGCCGCAAACCTGACGAAAACTAACCGAATGCACGCTGAAAACAAGCAAAAACATCTGGATTAACCTTCGAAGAGGAGCCGAACATGAGCCGAACAGGAGCCGAATCACACAGAGCCGAAGCAGCTGTGACGTAGAGGAGGCAGTGAATAAATTAGAAAAACCATTTGTATGAATCTGGGAAAAAGAAACGCTGTTTGCAAAGAAACTACTAAGCGAAAATGTCTGAAATTTTCACAGGAGGTCCAGGGAATGATAATAAAGAGGGCTGTTACAAAAAAAATAAGCAAACTGAAAAAAAATAAAAAAAAAAATCGGACTTTTAATTTTTTTTTAAAAAATTCAGAAAAATGCTTAAAGTATCCTAAAAAATCTATAAATAAAGAGACTTTTTGCTGCAGAATTTTATAATGAACGGTTTATTAGATATTGAATTAAAACGGGAATATTTTTAACATTGAAGTCTATGGGATTCTCCTGAATAAATTTGCCGAATTAAACCACCGAATAGCAGGGCATTAGGGGAACCTTTCACTGCTGGTTTGTGTTCTCTGAATAGCCGAAGCAGTGCTTTTTCATGGGGATTTCTCTGCCCTCGAACAGGGACCGAACAGGCACCGTATGTTCAGACAATTCGACAGGATTTGGCGAATTGCCTGCTCTCTGAATAGCCGAATGGCCAGGAAAGGTAACCGAACCCTGATTTTCAGCGTTCGGTTAGACATGTGCATTCGTTTTAGTACTAAAACGATTTAGTCCGAATTTTGGGATAATTTAGTTTTCGTATGACTCAAGAGAAACGAAACTGCTCAGTACAAAAAACGAAAGAAACTAAAATAAAATGCACTACATTTTAGTGTCAGTCCTTTATGTGATATTACATTGCTGAGTGAAGGAGACCAGCAATGAAGAGTGCAACATCCGAAGTTCTGCACCCTCCACATGCCAAAATGCAGTAGTATGTTTTATACAGAGAGGGGCATTAATTAATGCAGGAGGATGTTCTATACATTATAAGAGAGGGGTATTAATGCAGTAGGATGTTTTATACATTATACAGAGAAAGGTATAAATTGAGGAGAATGTTCTATACAGAGAGGGACATTAATTAATGCAGGAGGATGTTCTATATATTATCTATATATTATACAGAGAGGGGTATTAATTAATGCAGGTGGATGTTGTATACATTATACAGATAGGGGTATTAATTAATGCAGGAGGATGTTCAAAACATTATACAGAGAGGATCCTTTTGTTCTCAGCCCTTTAAATCCAGTGGCTGTGAGCGCGGAGATCGGCTGCTTGTTACATTATCTCTCAGTACAATGTATCAGGCTCAGCTGTTACAGTAACTGACTAACAGCGCTCAGAGTTTCAGTAAAACAAGGAAATAATATTGTTATAACCTCATATATAAAAATATTATTTACTAGTTGTACTGAAACTCTGAGCGCTGTGATGAGCAGCAGTCAGTTACTGTAACAGCTTTGCCTGACACGGGGCAGTATTACAAAGTTGGTGCTAACTTAACCAGAGCTGTTGTAAACTGAAAACCTCCATAGGCTATAATGGCTCTGGGAAGTTTACAAACAGCTCTGGTTAAGTTAGCACCAGCTATATAATATGGCCCACATTGTGCTGAGAATGAGAGATACTGTAACAAGCAGCGATCTCAGCCCTCCGAGGAGCCACTACAATAGTAATTGTATCCACTGGTTTTCGGATGAATGAAGTTTTCATACTAAATAACTGAAAACGAATTTCTTTAGCAACTAAATAAATTGCATTTTAGGACTAATCCATTAGTTCAAAACGAAATTTTGTGCTGTGCACATGTCTACGTTCGGTTACCTTTCTCAAGCAATTCGAATCTCTTTGGATAACCCTGTATATTTAAAACTAAAGTTACGCCATTTTACACTAAACTAATTTAAACTAAAACCAAACAATGTAAAATATATTTAAAATCACACGATACAATTGAACATAAAGTCTCTTGGGGTTTGAAGCATGGAGCGTTACATCAGCTCCATGACACTAGGGTTTTGAAGTCTATGCCATAATCTGCAACAGACCTGGAACCTTGCTTAGTTCTGAGCAGGGATCTCCCATCCCTCTTGGAACGACCAGGAGGATCAAAGGTGCGTCTGAGAGCACGTACAAAGTTGTGGTAATTATAGACCACGGCATCATCATTTTCCCACAATGGGTTAGCCCATGCTAGGGACTCTACCAGACATATGATTAATCATAAATCCCACACGGGCACGATCTGAAACATACGTTCTAGGGTTTAGTTCAAAATGAATGCTGACTGGAGTCAAAAAGCCACGACACCCAGTCTGTTCCCCACCAAAACGAATTGGAGAAGTCATGGATACATGGGAGGCAGGTAAAGCAACCTAAGGTATGTGGGATTGCAGGACCGGGGCAGAGGTCGCCACCTGTGGTTCAGGCTGCAAATAGGCAGTACGGACAAGAATAGGTTGTATAGCCTGAGCAAAGGCATCCATGCGGTGGTCTAATTCATCGACACGAGAGGCACATGCAGTGACCTGCTGACCCACGTCTGCAGGGTCCATGGCCCTAGCGTAATGTCAGGATCGGGTAACCCCGCTTGCAGACAATAAGCCAACAGACCCCGACCAACCAGTCCTTAGTAATGGCCGGGTTATGGTCAGTATTACTGAGAATGACGAACACAAAGAAAGTGGCGGAGTGCAAAGTAAAACAACCTGCAGAATGAAGTAACCCACAGTGCTCTAGCTAGCCGGTCCTTAATATTGGCCGGGTTAAGCAGAGCAGACAAACAAAAACACACATAGGTAGGGGTTAAGGAAATAGAGGACCGTTTATACTATGCCAAAATTCAGGGCGCCAGAATACAGGGGAATCGAGACAAGCCGGGATTGTATTAACCAGGAAATCAGTCAGATAGGAATGCAGCAGTAACAACAAGGCACTAGGCGTAACTGGAACCACGCTAGGGCAACTTGCTATGAGAAAGGAAGCCCTTTAAATGGAGCCACAGCACTTCCTATTGGTGCTCAGAGGAGACGCCCTGCTCTGCTATAGGATCTCTGGTCATGTGCTGCGATTGGTTGTCCTTCCTGCATGCTGCGTCTGATTCGCGGGCAGCACCATTCTCTGTCCTGTAGTACACAGTACCCTGGAATAAGGCTTTTTGGATATCAGCTGCTATGACAACCACAACATTTCCCCGGACATGGGTCGAAGGCGCAACACTTCCCTGGACATGGGAAGACAGCGAACAGGTGCTTGAGACCTATTTTGCTGAAAACGTGACCCCGGACACCCCCCCCCCCCCGTTGTTTGGGAAGCGCACAAATGCGTCATTAGAGGCCACTACATTAAGAAAGGGGAAGAATTTAAGAAACAAAGATCCACACAGATTAGTGATTTGGTACTCCAAATCTCCGACACTGAACGCCTACATAAACAGGACGCTGACCTGGCACACCTGACCACGCTCACGACTCTGCGGCGCTCCCTGGCAGACCTTTATGAACACGCTCCATCATCGCACATGCCTTCAAACGAAGGCCTTCTTTCACACTCACAGGGATAAATGTGGCCGCCTTCTGGCACGCATGATAGCTAAAAAGTGGGCTGCCACATATATTGTCTGCATACGGAACCGAGAGGGTCGACCGAAGCACATGCCAACACAAATTATGACTGCATTACGTGAATATTACATAGAAACATAGAAAAATGTCGGCAGATAAGAACCTTTCGGCCCATCTAGTCGCCCAATTACATGGATACTTTACCTGGATTTATCTTTTGTTTAGGATAGCCGTATGCCTATCCCATGCCTGCTTAAATTCAATTACTGTTTTGGCCTCTACCACTTCAACTGGAAGACTGTTCCATGTATCCACCACCCTCTCAGTAAAATAATGCTTTCTGATGTTACTGAGCGGTCCCTTTCCTTCCTATTCTTCTGCAAAGACTGAACAAAAATATTCATTGAGGCAGTCAGCGAGACTTTTATCCTCTTCTACATACCTTCCTTCCTTTGTTTTTAATCTAACTAATCCTTGTTTTACTTTTCTTTTCTCGTTTATGCATCTAAAAAATGTTTTGTCCCCCTTTTTTACTGACTGAGCTATTTTCTCTTCTGCGTGTGCTTTGGAAGCTCTTATAAATTGCTTTGCCTCTTTCTATCTTCTTCACTCTGAGTTGTTTTATAATTATTGAATGCTGTCTTTTTGTTCTTCACTATTTTGGCCACTTCTGCAGAGTACCACAGTGGTTTCCTCCCTTTTTTTTGTTTTTGCTAACAAGTCGAATGCAATTGCCTGTGGCCTTCAATAATGCTTCCTTTAAATAATCCCATTTCTCCTGGACTCCCTTTAAACTCCTCCAGTCTGATAATGACTCATTCACACAAAATCTCATTTTAGAAAAATCGGTTTTTTTAAAGTCTAAAACTTTCGTTCTTGTGTGGTGCGGCTCCATCCCTGTTCTTATATTAAACCACACTGACTGGTGATCACTAGATCCCAAATTTTCACCTACAACAACGTCCGATACCAAACCTCCATTTGTGAGTATTAAATCCAATATGGCCTCTTTACAGGTCGGCTCCTCAACTACTTGTGTTAGAGATAATCCCAGTAGGGAGTTTAGAATATTTGTACTCCTGGTGCACCCAGCTATTTTGGTTTTCCAGTTCACATCAGGAAGATTAAAGTCCCCATGATAATAACTTCCCCCTTCATTGCCATTTTGGCTATTTCCTCCACTAGCAGATTATCTAGCTCTTCTACTTGTCCAGGGGGTCTATAGATCACACCTACACGAGCTACTGTATGATTGCCAAATGTTAGCGTAACCCAAACTGACTCTATGTTCACCTCGCTCACTTTTATTTGGTTCGTTTTTATGTTGTTTTTCACATACAGGGCCACTCCTCCTCCTTTCCTACCTTCTCTGTCTTTTCTATATAAAGAGTACCCCGGTATTGTTATGTCCCAGTTATTTTGCTCACTGAACCATGTCTCCGTAACCGCCACTAAATCTACTTTTTCAGCTGCCATCATTGCCTCCAGTTCATTGATTTTATTGACTAAACTGCGAGCATTTATAGACACAACTCTGAGCTTGTCATTTTTTTACCCCGCATGTTGCTTGCACCCTCAGATTTAGTTTTGGGGGACAAAAGGGTAAAAATACAATCTGTCCTCCTAGTTTAAATATTCCTTTGCGAAACCTTTGAACTTCTCACTGAGAACATATGTTCCCCTTTGAGTAAGATACAAACCGTCTTTTTTATACAGTTCCTTTCTGCTCCAATTAGAGCTATCATGGGACACAAAGCCAAATCCTTGCTCCCGACACCATTCCTGAAGCCACAAATTGAATTCCCTATTGCGCATCTGCCTATCCTGAATGTTATGCACAGGCAGAACACAGTGGACGCAATCTGCTGTATTTCACCTCCAAGAACACAAAAATCTTCCTTAATCTCAGAAACCTCATTGCTAGCCAAGTCATTTGTCCCTAGATGGACTAGAACGTCCACTTCCCTTCCTGCTTTGCTTGTTTGACAATATTGAGAATACATCTCCTGTCTCTACGAGCAGTAGCCCCAGGAAGACACCTCACCAAACCACTACTCTCCAGCTCAACACCTCTTATGATAGAAGGCAATTGTTGCTGGGTGATTCTATCAAGTCCCACCTTTCCCTTTTTGTCCTTGGTTGCAGTCCTGCATACCTTAGGCATAGGGGATGGTGGTTCCTCAACTATGGTGTCTGAGCCTACTTCTGTCTTACCATTACACTCTGAAAGTGCCTCAAAAGAATTAAGAAGAGCCACAGACTGTGAGACATGCTTTCTATCCACAACTCTAAGTCTACCAGATCCTACCGTAGTCCATCTGCCGCTCCTAGGAGTCCTCTGTGGCAGTGGCTTTGTAACAGTCATAGCCTGAGTTTGTCTAACAGATAATTTACAAATCTCAGACTTCAAACAGGCAATTTCCTGCTGCAATAAAGAGAACTGCCTACATATCAGGCACACTCCAAACCTCAAAAAATTGGATCTAAAAACAAATGCATGACAGCTCTTACACTGGACCAAGCCTGCCATTATAAAATGAAAGAGTGGATTTAAAACCAGCAAATCTTACCTTTTTGTAGGTTTTTCTACCTCCTGTCTAACCTCAGACTACCTCCAGAGTATCTCCAGAATATCTCAAAGTGCCTCACTTGGAAGGCTTGCACTTAGAAGGCTTCACAAGCTCTATTACCTGCGGCTGTACTCCCTGACAGCCCCGCAGACGGACCAAGCCAGACGGACATTGCTTGACCAGATTCAAACATACCTTTCCACACACTCCACACGCAAACTCTCTGCGGTAGATGCAGGTCTCATGGAAGACCCTATTACGGAAGGGGAATTATTAGCTGCCCTCAAATCATCCAAAACAGGCAAATGTCCCGGCCCAGATGGTCTCCCGCTCCATTACTATAAGACTTTTTGTAAAGTTCTCATACCACACTTTCTGAAAGCCTTTAATGCCTTGACCCAAGGCCAGAACCTTCCCCCGCAGGCATTAATGGCCAATGTCACTTTGCTACCGAAGGAGGGCAAGGACCCTACTAATTGCGCGAACTATAGACCGATATCATTACTCAACACTGACATTAAACTCTTCGCTAAAGTTTTGGCCACGTGCCTTCAACCACACATCCCTAATTTGATTAATTGCGATCAGGTGGGGTTCGTCCTGGGGAGGGAAGCGAAAGACAACACGATTAGGGCACTGCAGCTGATTCATCGAGGCCGATCTTCGGGTGAGAATTTCCTTCTTTTATCTACTGACTCGGAGAAGGCCTTCGATAGGGTCAATTGGGACTTTCTGTTTGCCTCACTTGCGCACATAGGGCTGGGCCCGAATATGCAGTCCTGGGTCCAGGCCTTGTACGCGGATCCCTCGGCCCGGCTTTGTGTGAATGGGGTCTACTCGGAGTCTTTTAAAATACATAACGGCACCAGGCAGGGCTGCCCCTTGTCCCCATTGCTTTTTATTTTGTCCCTGGACCCCTTTCTCTCCGCAGTCAGACATTACCCAGACATCAGGGGACCCACTAAAGGCGCATCACAACACAAAATTGCAGCATACGCTGATGACTTGCTCTTCTTCGTAACGAACCCGAGAGTGTCCTTGCCCTGCATTTTGTCAGCCTTTAGGGAATACGGGGCAGTATCCAACCTAAAAATTAATTTTGGCAAATCCCATATCCTGAGTGTATCTAAGGTAGACACACGCACCCCACTAACTCTTCAACACTTCCCATTTTCAATCTCACTCACGAAAATAAAGTACTTAGGGATTTGTCTAAACGCGGATCCCACGGAGAATTACGGAGACAACGTTGCAACACTCCTAGACACATTACAAGGGGACCTTTCCAAATGGAATTATGCACATATACACTATATTGCCAAAAGTATTTGCTCACCTGCCCAGCTCCTGATTTGAATGGGTAAATCAGCGTTAATCAAATACATCTGGAAAGGCAAAACTCCCAGGCTACGATTTGACATACTCCCCCGACAGAAATCACAGGGAGGTTTAGCAGTACCTGATTTCCGGTGCTACCATATAGCAAGTCACCTGGTACGTATTCTAGATTGGTCGAAACCGGGGGTCAGGAAGAAATGAAAAGACGCGGAACAAGACTCACTAAGGGTACCCCTGGCCACCTTACCATGGCTCCCAGCCTCCCAGGATAAACACCATTCCATCACATCCCCCTATACATTGGCCACCATGACCACTTGGCATCTTGCCTCCAAAACCTTCTCCCTCTCCACTTCCCCATCTCCCCTGTTACCAATTGTACACAATCTAGATTTCACCTTGGGGTTGCAAACACGGACCTTCTGCACCTTATTCTCAACGGAGATCCCGAGAGTACATCACTTACTGCGCACTACAGGGTTTATACCATTAAGGGAACTACACACAACTGGATCACCACCCTTTTTACTCTGTTTTAAATACAGTCAATTGTGCCACTACCTACGAGCAATCCCGCAACAACACAAACTCACTAGACAACTTACCGGATTTGAACGCCAATGCACACTGCCTGACCCCCTGGCTCATGGTATTTCACACATTTACGCTCTGCTTCAAACTGCGGCTGCAGACACACCAGCCCCTTTCATGGGACGCTGGGAGATGTCAGATATGCCCCTTTTCGGAATCTAATGGGTTAAAATTCTAGATCTCACACACCATTGCTCCGTGGCCAGCAGGGTACAGGAAGCAACATACAAGGTTTTAACTTTATGGTATAGGGTACCCATGCAAATCAGCCAGATGTTCCCTGCCATACCCCCATCGTGCTGGAGATGTAAGGGGGATGAAGGTACTATGCTTCACATATGGTGGAGCTGTCCAGTCAGTCCTTATACCCTTTTGGAAGACCATCCATGCGGTTACCTCTGAATTTGTTGTCCCCCAATATCTTTTTGCCCTGCGTTGATGCTCCTCCACCACACTGCAATGCCCGCTCGAACATATAAAAGATCTGTATTGATTCGAATTCTCAATGTGGCCAAAAGTGTTATCCCTCTGTATTGGAGACAAATTATCTGTCCACCCCTGTCAGTTTGGCAGTCTAGGATGGAATACCTCCACTCCCTAGAACATTTGATACTTACCTCAGCGGACCAGTCTGAGTTATACTCCACAATCTGGTCCAGGTGGACTCTGATCTCGTCTTCTTCCACTTTTAGAGCCATAATGAATGCACATCGAGACTAACGGATCTAAGGCATTCTATACCTAGTCACCTCAATATTCACCTATGCCTACTGTACCTGACCAATTCCCCTCCCCTCCCCCTTCTTTCCCCAGGTTGATTGATTCCTTTCTTTAGCCCCTTTTTCACTTTTAGATCTTTAGCCACTAATTCAGATTTCTACAATTGCTTTACATTGATACATTTATAATTACTATGTATTGTCATGTTATGGCAGATCCTGCGTGATCTGAAAACCCGGATTTATATCTGAACAATGCAAATATGCTATCTTTTATGTTTGAAATTGTCATTGAAATTCAATAAAACTTTGATTTACAAAAAAAATATTTTTTCTTAAACTTTCATCTGTTATTTTTTTTATTATTTTTATTTTATTTTTTTGTTTTTCCACTGGCGAAAAATCTACCCTTATTTATCTGGTGACTACAGTGTAAAGGTATCCAGCAGGACCGTTTTTGGGGTAAGCAGGTAACCCAATAATACCTGATACGTCTCCATTTGAGGGCTGGCAGCTCTCCCTCTGTGTGAGTATGAACAATCACGTATATTACTAAGCTTTCCCTTATCAGACAATATTGCACCATATGTGCTTTTCTGTGTTCTTTTTGAGGTCCTACGTGTAAGAAGACTTCACCTGGTATTCTGCTTAAAGCCACATGCCAAAGTGGGTCCACTTTTTCTATAAGTGACACCTTCAATCTTGTGCCTTTCCTCTGGGGACCTCTATGAAGCGCTAAACCCACACCCATTATCCCTTTCACGATATTTGTACTGTGGATATTGGGAAGTGTCCACTGGGATGGAAGCGAATCTAGGGGCAACTAAGCGCCTGGGGAATTCCTTTTTCTTTTTAACAAACAGAATCAGCTTAGCGATGCGGGAACAGAACTCCACGACAGGTCGACGAGGCAAATCCTCGTGCCCTGTTTTAAACCCGGTGGCTCCTCGTGACCACGCCAGGCCCCGCCCCCTCGGATGCCGCTCGGCCATTCCCTGGTGCTGGCATTCAGCCAGCTCTTGGCACAGGACCTTGCCCAGACCCCCCAGGCAGCACAGCAGGGGCTGAGGATATGACAGTCGTGTTTCCACGTGTGATAAAGTGATTTTTTTTATGTAATAATGATATTTTTTCATGTTGTTTTTCTGACAGGATCGGGTCTCGTTGACTGTGAGTTGGATTGGCACGGCGCCCCCCAGAGGACGTCTCTTGATTTCCCCAGCCATCGGACCTCGGGGAATCTCTTTGTTTTCTCTCTATGTGAGACGCCTCTCTCCGGCTTTGATTAATTCGCAGCAAAGCGCTCGCTTTAATTAGCGTTTTATAATTAACACTCGCTTTAATTAGCACTTTATAATTGGCAAGACACTGCGCCGCTCCGGGGTTAACGCGCGGCCGGTGTGAGATTTCACTTTGTCACATGAATACTGCATGATTTATTTTTATGTCTGTAACACAGAGCTGGGGAATATTAACCCTATATGTTTTTAATGAGGAATGGATTATAATCTGTAGGATGCCTGGTTCCCATCCCTGCGAGGAGAGGGGAGAGGGGAGAGTGGAGGGGGAGAGGGGAGGGGGAGGGAGGAGGGGAGGCAGAAGCATGGTGAAACAACAAGTTTTTTGTACTATCAAATCCTATCAAAATTGGAGGGAAGGCATTAAAGGGAAAAGTAATCAGGCAGACTATGAAAACGACAGAAATGAAGCAGAGGAGTTACTTGAATGACATCATGGTTGAATCGTGGATACCTTGGGAGTCCTTCAGGGTGCAGAATCTGGAGTGGTGACTGTGAGTGTTGAGCTTGGGAGTCCTTCAGGGTGCAGAATCTGGAGTGGTGACACTACCATATTCTGTGCTGGAGAAAGGCCTTAGGCGCCAGTCCATGGATTTACTGATTGTAGTTAGAGCCATTTTGAAAATCCAGTGAATCCCTTAAAGGGACCTTCTACTCACAGTGACTGTAGAATATGTGACAATTAAACAAAGTAGATCTCCAGCCGGAGCACCTACTAGATTGAGAACATTAATATTTAGGAGAAAGTGATTAAACACTCAATTTTGTATTCTCCTCGTAGTAGAGAAGAATATCTCCCTTATGATTGTGGTACTAATAAAAATTAACCTTTATTTGATTATTAAGAAATGTGCATTTTCGCACCAAACAATTATTCAGCAAGGTGCATGTGGTTTGTCTATGAGGGTTGTAGCTCCCTAATAATCCAGTACCAGGACATTCATAATCCACAACATTCAAATCATATATAGACAGGACACATTAACAGAATAATGCCGTGGATGGTTAATTTTCCAGTTTATATTATAAATATGGGTAACCAAACAGCAGCAAGGAACAATTCGTTGTGAACGACACACTTGGATTACTTTAAGTGTAAATCCAAGTAATCCAAGTGTTCCTTGCTGCTGTTTGGTTACCCATATTTATAATATAAATTGGAAAATTAACCATCCACGGCATTATTCTGTTAATGTGTCCTGTCTATATATGATTTGAATGTTGTGGATTATGAATGTCCTGGTACTGGATTATTAGGGAGCTACAACCCTCATAGACAAACCACATGCACCTTGCTGAATAATTGTTTGGTGCGCAAATGCACATTTCTTAATAATCAAATAAAGGTTAATTTTTATTAGAACCACAATCATAAGGGAGATATTCTTCTCTACTACGAGGAAGGAACGTTTTTCTGTAGAATATGTGTGTTGCATATGTACTTAGCTGTGTGGAGACATGCACCCAACAGTGTGTGCCCCCCAACGGATCCCGTTAACTATGAAAGACAAAGTTGTCAATGAACTGAAAAGGATGATTAGACTGGCATTATCGCCCCAGTGGAGAAGGCTACCCCTTGGGTGTCTGCCATGGCAGCTGCAGTAAAGAAGGATGGCACGGTACGCATATGTATTGATCCTGTGCACCTTTAATAAGGCTCTCCTGAGGCCTCACCACCCATTAAAGACTGTGGAACAAGTAATTGCTGATATGCCACAGGCAAAGGTCTTTAGTATTTTAGATGCAAAGTGTGGATTCTGACAAATCCCCCTGGATGAGGAATCATCAACACTCACAACATTCATGACCCCATTTGGACGATACAAATTCTTACGGATGCCATATGGGATTTCTACAGGAAGTGAAGTCTTTCAACAATGCATGGAACAGCTCTTTGCCGGACAACCATGTGATATAGTTGTGGATGATACTGTATCTTGATTTGGGGCTCTTCTGTTGAGGAACATGACAAACGGCTTAAATGAATCCTAGATCGTGCCAGAGCCATCAATCTACAGCTCAACCCCACTAAATGTCGCTTTAGAGTTTCCGAGGTGCCGTATGTAGGCCACCTTCTCACAGATAAAGGGGTTAAGCCTGACCCAGAAAAAACCAAGGCCATTCACCAAATGCCTGTCCCAGAGGACAAACCTGCGTTACAGAGGTTTCTTGGCATGACCAATTATCTCTCAAAATTAATTTACCGCTACAGTGAGATAACGTCTCCTCTCCGTCAGCTCCTGCGCCAAGATGCTGACTGATGTTGGACGGAACAACATGCTGCTGCTGTGGACACACTCAAAGCACACCTGACAAGTCCACCTGTCCTACAGTATTTTGATGTACACAAACCGGTGATATTGTCTGCTGACGCCTCGCAGCATGGTCTTGGTGCAGTCTGTCTTCAAGATGACAGGCCGGTGGCATTCACATCAAGAGCTCTTATTGAGACTGAAGCTCATTATGCACAGATTGAGAAAGAATTATTGGGACTAGTTTTCGCTTGTATGAAATTCCATGTTTATATCTATGGCCGCCCAGTGACTGTGGAAACGGATCATCAGCCACTCATAACCATACTGAGAAAGCCGTTGCACACAGCATCTGCACGCATCCAGCGCATGATGCTCAAGCTTCAGCGATACCACCTGAATGTTGTCTATAAACGAGGCCGTGTACTATATGTTGCTGATGCTCTTTCGCGTGCACACCTCCCCACCACTGTGAACCTTGGTGCTGTTGAGGATTATGATGTGTTAGCTTTGGATGAGGTGTTGTCGTCCAGAAGAATTGAGGAGCTTAAGCAGAGCACTCAGGCAGATGCTACCTGCCAGCGTCTTGCGGACACCATTCTCAATGGGTGGCCTGACTTGTTCAAGGAAATTCCACATGACATCCGACCATTTTACGCTATGAGGGATGAATTGACTGTGGATGAAGGTTTAATTTTGCGTGGTCAGAGATATGTAATCCCTCACTCTCTCCAGAAATATTACTTGTCACAGCTCCATCAAGGTCACCCTGGCATTGAGTCCACTAAGCGTAGGGCGTGTGAATCAATGTTCTGGCCCACTGTATATAGTGACATTGAAAGAGAAGTTTCCAAATGTGCCCCATGTAATGCTCTAAGACAGCATCAAATGAGAGAACCCTTGCATCTGCACTCCATCCCTGACAAACCATGGTCCATCACAGCAGCTGATGTGTTTGTTTGGGAAGGCAAGCATTACTTGGTCTTAGTCGATTCGTACTCTGGCTGGTGGGAGTTTGACGTCCTTCCAAACCTTTCCAACACCACTGTGATCACAACTTTGAAGCGGCACTTTTGTACACATGGGATTCCCCAACAGTTGATGACTGACAATGCGCCATCGTTTTCAAGCAGAGAATTCAGGATCTTTGCCCACCGGTGGGATTTTAACCATGTCACAAGCAGTCCCCACTACCCAAGACCGAATGGTCTAGCAGAGCGTGGTGTCCGGTCGGCAGAAGCAGCTCCTAGCAAAATGTGCCTGTGATGGTTCTGACATTTATGCAGCACTACTCAACCTCCGCAACACACCACGGAATGGAATGCCTTCTCCGGCACAACGTTTACTGTCACGTCACACCAGGACTTTGATCCCCGTGGTCGCGTCACAGCTACTGCCTAAAGTTGAGACTGATGTTTAGGCTGCTTTATTTTGGCTCCGAACGAAAGGGAACATAAGCCATGACAAGTCGGCCAGGCGTCTTTCACCTCTGGAGCCAGGGCAGGTGGTACGGATGGAGACTAGGGGTGAGCTGTTCGATCAGTTCGGAGTTCTATTCGAACATCGGCAGTTCGAAAGTTCGCAAACTTCGAACTTTTTGGCGTGTTCAGCTCGAGTTCGATTTTTTTTTTCTTTTTAAAAGTATAAAAAAATGCTTACAAAATAATAAAAAATCTAGAAATAAAGAGACTCTTTACTGCAGAATATTATAAGCAACAGTTTATTAGATATTGCATTAAAAACTAATGTCTAGGTGCAAAGATTCTCACCTCTAAATGACCTGTGCTCTCAAACGGCGTAAACAACAGGTGTTTAATTAGTGTTTGGAAATAACATGTGCTTCTAATTAGTCTGGTCTCATGAATTTGATACATTGTATGCAGACTAGGAGTGCTAGGTGTCGTGTGTGGGTCTGTGATGGCGATGTTTCCATACATCCTACAAATCCGCCACTTCACAGGCAGGTTATGGGGACCTCCTAGGCACGATATTTGAAGGAATTTTTCGTTTTTATTTTTAACCCTTATTTTATGGAAAACTCACTGTTCCTTTAAAAACTTTTTTTTTTTTACTTTTTGTCCTTGTTTCCTGTCCCCCAGGGCACTACCTGGACCCCCATACACCTTTCATGGCAAATATCTAGCATATATGCCCTCTTGGAGGGCACTCTAAAAATCGAACTTTGAGTCCCATTGACTTGTATGGAGTTCGTGTTCGAGTTTGAATTCGAACTTTTGAAAAGTTCGAGTTCGAATGCGAACCGAACTCGGGGGTGTTCGGCTCATCCCTAATGGAGACTTCCCGTGGGTTAGACAAACTGGCTAAGGTTCATGGAAAGGCCCACCAACCCAACAGCTATGTTGTCCACTCTGATGGCAGGACCTATGTAAGAAACCGCCTTCACATAGAAACATAGAAAGTTTCGTCAGATAAGAACCTTTCGGCCCATCTAGTCGCCCAATTACATGGATACTTTACCTGGATTTATCTTTTGTTTAGGATAGCCTTATGCCTATCCCATGCCTGCTTAAATTCAATTACTGTTTTGGCCTCTACCACTTCAACTGGAAGACTGTTCCATGTATCCACCACCCTCTCAGTAAAATAATGCTTCCTGATGTTACTTTTAAACCTTTGCCCCTCTAATCTAAGACTATGTCCTCTTGTTTTGCTATTTTGTTTCCTTTTAAATATACTCCCTTCCTCTACCTTGTGGATTCCCTTTACGTATTTAAATGTTTCTATCATATCTCCTCTGTCTCGTCTTTTTTCCAAGCTGTACATGTTAAGATCATTAAGCCTTTCTTGGTAACTTTTCTCCTTCAAGCCGTACACCATTTTAGTAGCCCTTCTCTGAACTCTCTCTAAGATGTCTATATCCTTCTGGAGATACGGTCTCCAGTACTGCACACAGTACTCCAAGTGAGGTCTCACCAGTGCTCTGTACAGTGGCATGAGCACTTCCCTTTTCCTACTGCTAATACCTCTCCCTACACAACCAAGCATTCTGCCAGCATTTCCTGCTGCTCTATTACATTGACTACTTACCTTTAGATCCTCTGAAATAATAACCCCTAAATCCCTTTCCTCAGATGTTGAGGTTAGGACTGTATCAAATATTCTATATTCAGCCCTTGGGTTTTACGTCCCAGGTGCATTATCTTGCACTTATCCACATTAAAACTCAATTGTCACAGCTCCCACCATTTTTATAGTTTACCTAAATCATTTGTCATTTGGCTGATCCCTCCAGGAACGTCAACCCTGTTGCAAATCTTTGTGTCATCAGCAAAAAGACATACTTTACCATTAATACCTTCTGCAATATCGCTAATAAAAATATTAAAGAGAATGGGTCCAAGTACTGACCCCTGAGGTCACCTCCTACAAGTCCCTGAAACATACAGTCCCATCCCTGCCTCATTTGCTCCTGTGGTCTCTTCAGAACCTCAAGCACGGCCATCTGCTACGGTGCCAAATGACATTCCAAACGCTGAATGTAATGCACCATTTCAAAATAATGACGATTTCAGGCAACAGGTTTCAGATTCAGAAACTCCACTGGTTGTTACTCGATCAGGAAGAATGTGCAAACCTAACCCAAAGTTTAACGACTTTATCACATACTGATTTCTTACAGCATTTCGTGTTTTATGTTACATGTGTAGCGCTGTTTAAAACTGTTGCTGTATTGCTCGGGTTTGGCCACCAGAGGGAGACAAGCGCACTGTAAACTATACTGGACACAATGGGACTACGTTTTCCAGCATGCTTTGGGGCAGAGACAGGAAGTGGGTGGGGAAGGAGGAAAGGACATCCGCAGCCTCGTACGAAGGAGAGCCAGTGTGAGCCGAGCGGTGAACAGAGTAAGACGCACGTGAGACTGTGAGCAATTGTTACCAGGCCGGAGAGCAGGCGCTGCCTTGCCGACGCTGTGGATCGATACAGTGACTTGCCAGAGACCTAGTAATCCACCGCTGAGAGGTTTTGCACAGACACAGAGTTCCAGATTGGACTCCGAGTAAGGAGACCACGATGATCCACTGGGAGTTTAGGCGGTAGACCATAGATCTTGTTGTAGAAGACGGACAAGCAAGAGAAGCGGATCCGGTGGCACTGGGTCCCAGTATAATCCAGCGGAGAGACGTCCTTGATCGGGCAGCGGAACAGATTGTCTGGCGGATGGGTGAGAGGCCTTCCAGGCCACAGTCAAAGTTTAACGAAGCACGCTGCAGTATTGCTTAAATCTACAGGGCCCCAACGTGACGAGTCGAAGATTTATTAAATCCATTCACTGGCCAGTCGAATATAGTACCCGGGTACCTGAGCTCACACACACACACTTTTTGGGACAAACCTGCACTGGACTTACACTCCAGAGACGAAGGGGTTAAACTTTTCTTTTACCACTGCGCATTTCTCGCATTACGAAATCCTGTTTTCTATATACCGTGCTTACATTATATATGCTCCTTTATTGAGACCCGTAAAGTATATAATTTATAAAATCCACAACAGTGCTGGTGTATATTTATTCCCTAGTGCGGAGAGACTAACCCGCGGTTAAATTCAGCGGCTCCTCCGGGAGTGAGCGCTACAAGTGTTTTTACAGTTCATTGTTATGCTGCTCTCTGGTCTAGTTTCATGCATGATATATATATATGTTTTCTTTAAAAGGGGAAAGATGTAGAATATGCGTTGCATATATACATAGCTGTGTGGAGACATGAGGGTGGAGACAGGAAGTGTAAGGGTCTTAGAAGAAACAGGAAGCAGAGGCTGTCACACACAGAATGCCAGGAGAATAAAGCAGTTCTTCATAAAGATTACCTGGTGACTCCATCTTCGTTTGAGCAGATCTACAGTGACCACTCAATGTAAATGAAGTGGTTGTGGTGCTCCGTGTGTCCCCACCCCTCTCCCTGGGGTGTGAGGATTCATATGCTACATTAATTGTACTGTAGAGGCGCTTCCAGCAGTGTGCGGATTCATATGCTGCATTAATTATACTGCAGAGAGGTGCTGCCCGGCAGTGTGTGGATTCATATGCTGTATTCATTATACTGTAGAGGTGCTGCCCTGCAGTGTGCGGATTCATATGCTGCATTAATTATACTGCAGAGAGGTGCTGCCCTGTAGTGTGTGGATTCATATGCTGCATTAATTATACCGCAGAGAGGCGCTTCCCAGCAGTGTGCGGATTCATATGCTGCATTAATTATACCGCAGAGAGGCGCTTCCCAGCAGTGTGCGGATTCATATGCTGCATTAATTATACTGCAGAGAGGCGCTTCCCAGCAGTGTGTGGATTCATATGCTGCATTAATTATACTGCAGAGAGGTGCTGCCCTGTAGTGTGTGGATTCATATGCTGCATTAATTATACTGCAGAGAGGCGCTTCCCAGCAGTGTGTGGATTCATATGCTGCATTAATTATACTGCAGAGAGGCGCTTCCCAGCAGTGTGTGGATTCATATGCTGCATTAATTATACTGCAGAGAGGTGCTGCCCTGTAGTGTGCGGATTCATATGCTGCATTAATTATACTGCAGAGAGGCGCTTCCCAGCAGTGTGTGGATTCATATGCTGCATTAATTATACCGCAGAGAGGCGCTTCCCGGCAGTGTGTGGATTCATATGCTGCATTAATTATACCGCAGAGAGGTGCTTCCCAGCAGTGTGTGGATTCATATGCTGCATTAATTATACTGCAGAGAGGTGCTGCCCTGTAGTGTGCGGATTCATATGCTGCATTAATTATACTGCAGAGAGGTGCTGCCCCGCATTGTGTGGATTCATATGTTGCATTAATTATACTGCAAAGAGGCGCTTCCCGGCAGTGTGTGGATTCATATGCTGCATTAATTATACTGTAGAGGAGGGATGCACTGAAATGAAAATTTCCGGCAGATACGAAACCGAAAAATTCAGGATCGTTTCGGCCGAAAACCGATACCGAAAATCAGCCATGAGACCCTGGGCCTGGAGGCTGGGGACTCGCCTGATCCCGAAGGCCGGCCGAGCACGCTGCTTGGCCGGCCTCCAGGCTCAGGTGAGTCCCCGGCTCGGCTGGGTCTTCAAGGCCCAGCCGAGCCGGGGGCTCACCTGAGCCTGGAGGCCGACCGAGCAGCTTACTCGGCCAGGCCTCCAGGCCCAGGTTCGCATGGCTGATTGTAGGCGAGTATGGTGCAACCAATCAGCCATGCGAACCTGGGCCTGGAGGCCTGGCCGAGCAAGCTGTCCGGCTGGCCTCCAGGCTCAGGCGAGCCCCTGGCTCGGCTGGGCCTTCAAGGCCCAGCCGAGCCAGGGGCTCACCTGAGTCTGGAGGACAGCCGAGCAGCCTGCAACAGACGGAAGACTGTCACCGCTGGAGCGCAGGACCGAAGTAGGAGGATGTAGGGGAGTATGGTGCCTACACAAAGTCCCCTACATGCTCCTACTTCGGCCTTGAGCTCCAGCGGTGACCGTCCAACGGCTGTCACAGGCTGCTCGGCCGTCCTCCAGGCTCAGGCGAGCCCCCGGCTCGGCTGGGCCTTCAAGGCCCAGCCGAGCCGGGGGCTCACCTGAGCCTGGAAGATGGTCGAGCAGCCTGCACACATTCGGAGGACCGACCAACGGCTGTCGCAGGCTGTTCGGCCGTACTCCAGGCTCAGGCGAGCCCCCGGGGGCTCGCCTGAGCCTGGACGATGGCCGAGCAGCCTGAGACAGCCGTTGGACGGTCACTGCTGGATCTCAGGGCCGAAGTACACATACTCACCTACATCAGCTCGGAGTGCCTCCAGCAATGGCAATCCTGCATCCAGTGCCCGCTGTGTCGGTCGCCGGTATGATGTCACGGAAGCCTTTGACCCAGGGTCAAAGGCTTCCGTGACGTCATACCGGCAACCGACACAGTGGGCACTAGATGCAGGATTGCCATCACTGGAGGAGCTCCGGGCCGATGTAGGTGAGTATGTGTGCAACCGGTGGAGGACTCGACTTAGGTGAGTATGACATCCCGCCCCCAACACCCCCCTGCTTGCTCGGCCAGCATCCAGGCTCAGGCGAGCCCCCGGCTTGGCCTGGGCCTAGAGGCCGAGCTGGGGACTCGCCTGAGCCTGGAGGATGGCCGAGCAGGCAACTCGGCTGGCCTCCAAGCTCAGGTGAGCCCCCGGCTCAGCTGGCCTCCAGGCTCAGGCAAGCCCCCGGCTCGGCCGAGAAATGGAAATTTTCTGCCGGTTTTTCGGACGATGATTTTCGGTGGCCGAAATTTCGGTACATCCCTTCTGTAGAGTGCTGCCCCGCAGTGTGCGGACTCATATGCTGCATTAATTTTTTATTTTTTTATTCGTTTTAAATAATTTTATTTGTTATGATTTTTTTTTGTTTCAGATAATTTTGTTCAGCTTTTTTTCCGTTTTAAAACATTTTGTTCTGGTTTTTATTTTTAAAGTCAGACCATTATTTTTGCATTTTTTAAATCGTTTTGTTCATTTTTGATCCTTTCATACCATTTTAATATGATAAAGTTGTGCAATGCATATTCATAAGGAAAAAAAGGATCTTTATTTAATAAAAAACGATAGAAGCGGCAGAATTACCATATGAACCGAAATATCGGATCATCCAAAATACCATTAGTTTAAGTCAAAACGAATAGACACTTTGAAACGAGGAGAACAGACGATCCGAAAAGACCGAAAATTTCCGATATCACAAAGAAAAAGTCTATACGAAAAACGAGCCGAAACGAAACCGGTTGAAACGATCCCAAACTAAAATTTTAAAAACCCAAACGAGCTGAACTGAAAGAAATCGAAAAAAAAAAAATCGGTGCACATCCCTAGTAATGAGCCTGGAATCAGATACAGTCAGTGTTTATCTAAAATGTCAATGCAGGAGGTGAAAGAGGACCTCTTCACCCAACATTGGGATGTGCGTGGGCACACTGGGCACATGCCCTGCGCACACCTATGTTAATGGAATAAATAAGCATTTTTAGTTTAAATTGTTTTATTTTTCCGCATTTTATGTTTCACGTCTGATCAATTCAAACTATTTCACCGAATCCTTTATCTAGACTTATTTATGAAGACACCAAGGACGAGTCCTGCAGCGACGGCCACCAGGCGAGCGCTCGTGGTGTTTCCAGAAACTCTCAGATACTTTTTATTTATTTAGTGATAAATGTCACAGACCGACCAACAAAGTTGGCCTCGCAGGGCCAAAAAAAACATATTCTCATAAAACACATGTAGCGCTCACTCCCAGAGGAGCCGCTGAATAAACCTCGGGTTAGTCTCACCGCACTAGGAAATAACTATACACCAGCACTGTTGTGGATTTTTATGTATTATATTCTTTACTGATCCCAATAAAGCAGCATATATTACGTATATACAGTATTTAAATGACAAGAATTCGTAACGCAGGAAAAACACGCGGCGGCAAAAGAAACGGTTAACCCCCTCAGTTCTGGAGTGTAAGTCCAGTGAATAATAGCTCAAAATTGTGTATGTGTATTGTCTCGGGTACCCGGGTACTGTATTCAACAGGCCAGTGAATGAAACAAAACAATCTTCGACTAGTCACCGTTGGGGCCCTGTGGATTTAAACAATACTGCAGCGTGTGTTTCTTATTTGGGAACTGCGGCTTGGGAGGCCTCTCACCCATCCGATAGACGAAACTGTCCAGCACCCGATCAAAGATCTTCTCCGCTGTGTACTGGGATTCTGTGCCACTGAATCCGCTCCCTGCTTGCCGAATCTCCGCAACTGGAACAACGATCCACCACCTGCACTCCCAATCGATCAGCGTGGTCTCCTAACTCAGGGTCCAGTCGGAACCAGCTTGTCATCCAGACCTCTCAGCGCTGCGTAGGTAGGTCTCAGCACGGTCACTGTCCCGATCTCCAGCACCTGTGAGACAGCATTTGTACTCCGGCCTGGTCGCGATCCTTGACAGCTCTCACGTGTGTCCTCCTCCTTTCACTGCTCCGCTCACTCTGACCTTTCCTTCCACGAGGCCGCTGATCTCCTTCCTCCTCCTATCCCACCCCCTTCCTTTCCTCCCGCAAGGATGATGATAGGTGTAGTTCAGTTTTTGTCCAGCATAGTCCACTATGTCTCTGTCTCCCTCTGGTGGCCATAATAATTAAATGCAGCAGAACACAGTCTTTAAAGCAGCGCTACACTCTCCCCCCCTTGAACTCTTGGGTCTCTCCAAGGAAGTGTAACAGATACATAACATTGCAGCATTTACATTAAGCAATACTCAGTAGCAAACATATAATGGGTCAGATATACATCCTCAAGCTGACTCATGTTCCTGACTACCTCAGCTAGCATAGCAGACACTTCAGGTAGCCTTCGCACAGTGGTAACAGCTTCTTCAGTGCTATGTCCCGGTGAATCGTAGGTAAGTCTCTGAGGGGGCCGGATAGAACATTTTGCCTCCGGTTCAATCATCTCCTCTTCCGGTGGAAGTGCCACATTTACGGGCTCAATTCTTTCATCCACAACTGGAGCAGACACCTCCTCTGAGTATGAGCCTTCCAGTGAAGGCATAGAACTATATTCTATGGACGCATCTTCTGGAACTTCAGGAACTTCCGAAGTCTCAGGTACTTCAAATCTGAATTCAAGAGCCTCAGGCCTCAGGTTACTTTCACACCGTTCAGAAACTGGAATGACTTCTTCAGGCTCAGGCGGGCGCACTGAGTCCAGACAAAAACTTCCTTCCTCACTGTTCTCTTCACTTTCTTCAACAACCCCTGACTGCTGAGACCGAGTAACAGGAGCCGAGCGAGGAACAGGCGGGTTCGGCAAAGAAAGTTCGTCTCCAACTGGTATCCTTACAGCTTCTCTCAAAGGCAACAGATGATTTCGGTGCCAGTTCTTTAGAGGCCCGGCGTTTCCATTCAGCCGGATTTGGTAAACTGGCAGACCAAGCGTGTTGCTTGCAGACAATGTAAACTTGAGAACTCCATCTATCCGCCAGCTTATGCCTTGCTGAAAAACCCAAGTTCTTCAACAAACCCTATCACCGGGTTGTAGATCCTGTATACGAACTCTCAAGTCGTAGTTTCGCTTATTCCTCTGTTCTCTGCCCCCTGAAGTCAAACGGGCTTGTTCAAACGCAGAAGCCAAATTGTTTCGAAGTCTATCCACATCATTTTTATGAGAGGCCACAGATGTCTGATCAAGAGGTAGTCCAAATGCCAAGTCAACTGGCAGCCGAGCTTCTCTTCCGAACATGAGACGGTAAGGTGAGTATCCAGTAGTGTCACTCTCCATACTGTTATACGCATGCATCAGCGTATCTATGTGACGACTCCAATTCTGCTTCTCTCTGTTGGACAGTGTCCCCAACATATTCAATAGAGTGCGATTAAATCTTTCCGGTTTAGCATCACCTTGGGGGTGATATGGAGTAGTTCGGGTCTTTTGAATTCCTAACAGTTCCAGCAATTGCCCAACAAGTCGGCTCTCAAAGTCTCTGCCCTGATCCGAGTGGATTCTCTTTGGTAGGCCATAATGAACAAAAAACTTCTCCATTAAAACCTTTGCCACTGTAGGAGCACGTTGGTCTTTAGTAGAGAAAGCTTGGGCATAACGTGTGAAATGATCAGTCACTACTAGAATATTTCCCTGCCCACTAGCATCAGGCTCTAAGCACAGGAAATCAATGCACACCAAATCCATGGGTCCTTGACTTTGCAGGTGGCTCATTTGAGCAGTTCGGGTTGGTAGGGTCTTTCTCTGAATACACCTCAAACACGAATGGCAGTAACTTTCAACTTCAGATCTCATACAGGGCCAATAAAATCTGTCTCGCACCAGTTTAAAAGTTCTCTCTGCACCCAAATGTCCATGGTCATCGTGCAATGCACTCAGCACACTCTCTGTGCTTGGTGGGGAGGAACAACTGTTGTGTCTCTTCAGCATTGTTCAAGGGGCCACTTCGGTAGACCACCCCATCCAACATCTTCAGCCGCTCCCATTCTTTGTATACCAATCGGGCTCCTTCTGGGGAATTTGTCAGTAGAATTTCCCTTTGACCCGCGTTTATAGCCTTCACTGTCAAAGCAATCAGAGGATCTCCAGCCTGATCGGCTCTCAGGTCCTGTTTTGAGAGAGTAGGTAGGCTTTCATCCCTCAGCTGTGTAGGATTACAATAAAGCTCTGGAACAGCCGCAGCCATAACTCCTATAGCTTCTGCTTCAACTACTCCCTTGACCCGGCGCTCTGCCCCTTGACATAAGGCTTGCACCCCATCTGGAGTCAGCTGAGTCCATTCTGTAGTGTAGGGTCTTCTTGACAAAGCATCTGCATTTCGATTATTCACTCCAGGGCAATACTTAAGGCTGAACCGAAACCCTGACAGCGCGTCCAACCACCGATGTCCCGTTGCATCCAGTTTCGCAGTAGTAAGGACGTACGTAAGAGGATTGTTGTCAGTCTTTATCAAAAATTCTGTCATGCCTCCTGCAGTGCGGCCTTCCCAACAGAGAGGGCGCCAGTCTCTGAATCAGGCCACTTTGAATGCCGCACCTGGTCAGGGATCTAGGCCTTTAAATATCAGTCACTGACTGTGCTCTGAGCCCTGACGTGGTTTATTCTAGCCCACAGCGCGTGTCTTTAGCTCCTGCATATTGGTTTTCTGGTTTGACTTCTGGCTTGTATATTTGACTTTGTTTTCTGTGATTATCCCTTGGCTTATGTTTATCTCGTGTACCGACCTCTGGCTTGTTATTACTACGATATCTCTCCTGTCCCTGATCTGTACTTCTATGTATTTTAGATTAGTACCTGGCCATTCTAAGGACCAGCTTCTCAGTTTAGGGTTTTTTCTTGCCTTTCTGGGTTTTGTCTGCGTGCTGGGTGACTCTATATCCTTACATTACGTCAGGGCCATGGACCCTGCAGACATTGCCCAGCAGTTTGCTGCTTGCTGTTCCCATATAAGGGAGGCTGATGACAAGATGTATCATTTTGCAATGTTGCTGGAAACGTTCTTGGAGAATACAGATTGCGTGCAGTCTCCTTCACCTGCTCCTATAACCCATTCTGACACTTCGATGGTTAAATCCACTGTTCCAGTGCAAATGTTGCCCTCTGTTACTTTCAGTGGTGAGGCTGCTGCCCCGGTGCACATGTTGTCCTCTGTTTCAGTAGTGAGGCTGCTGCCCTGGTGCACATGTTGTCCTCTGTTTCAGTGGTGAGGCTGCTGCCCTGATGCACATGTTGTCCTCTGCTTCAGCGGTGAGGCTGCTGCATGCAGAGGATTTCTGAATCAAATTGATGTATGTTTTGAGTTAAATCCTCATATGTACAACTGACAGAGCTAAAGTGTGTTTTCTTTTTAACCATCTCAGAGACAAGGCCTTAGACTGGGCTACTGCATTATGGGAGTCTAAAAATCCCATAATAAATAACTACGAGGAATTTGTTACCACCTTAAAAAGTGTGTTTAACCCTTCCAGAAAAACAAATTCTGCTATTAAACGGTTAATGGGGTTAAGTCAGGGAGACAGAACTGTGTTGTAATACGCTGTTGGTTTTCAGATTGTTGATTGCTGCCGAGGTTAATTGGGATAATGAAACTCTGGTGTCCTGTTTTCTGGAGGGTTTATCTGACTCGTTAACCCTTGCTATTACAGCAAGAGATCTTCCTGGGAATCTGAATGATCTAATTCCATTCTGTATGGAGATGGAGGACCAAATCAGGGACCTGTGTAAAACAAAAGCGCAACCTAATAGGTTAATGCCGTGTGTGTCTCCAGAGTTTAACCCTGCTGCATCTGACAACCCTGTACCTCAACCAATACAGTCTGGTGAGATTAAACCCTCAGAGGAGAGAGGACTGGTATCAGAGGTTATGACATTGTCTCCTTCTGTCTATAAAAAGCGTTGTTTCTTTACTGTTATGATTGAGGTGGGTTCCTCCATTATTCAGGTAGATGCACTTCTTGATTCAGGGGCAGAGGACAATTTTATGGACACCACTTTTGCATTGGAGAAAGGGATTCCCTGTGTGGAAAAACCCCCACCTATAGCTATTCATGCTATAGATGGCAGAGCCCTTTCCAACCCATATATTTCTAAGGAGACCAGTCCTATTTCCATGTCTGTAGGAGTTCTCCATAAAGAGACTGTGATATGCCAACTCCTATCATCTCCTTCATGTCCTGTTGTTTTGGGGTATCCTTGGCTACATAAACACAATCCAGTCATAGACTGGAGAAGAAACACTGTTCTGTCATGGAGCAAGTCTTGTTTTGATTCATGCATGATTCCTGTCAAGTCTGTGCACACCATAAATGTACCCACTGCTGCTCCTTTATCTGTATTGGTTCCTTCCTATACAGTATGAGGAGGTCAGGGAGGTTTTCAACAAAGCAGGGGCTGAGACTTTACCTGATCATAGACCCTATGATTGTGCTATTAATCTTCTTCCTGGCACTTTTCCTCCCAAGGGACAAGTGTATCCTCTGTCTCAACACGAGAACCTCATATTGGAGGAGTACATAAAGGATTCCCTTGCTAAGGGCTTCATAAGGAAATCCACATCTCCTGCTGGTGCTGGGTTCTTTTTTGTCTCTAAGAAAGAGGGGGACTTAAGACCTTGCATAGACTATAGGGGATTAAATAAAATAACTGTGAAAAATGCCTATCCCATTCCATTGATTGCTGAACTCTTTGACAGGTTAAAAGGTTCCCAGATCTTTTCTAAGCTTGACTTAAGAAGCGCGTATAACTTAGTGCGCATTAAAGATGGTGATGAATGGAAAACCGCTTTCAATACCAGATCTGGTCACTACGAGTACCTTGTAATGCCCTTTGGGCTATGTAACGCTCCAGCTGTGTTCCAGGATTTTATAAATGATGTTTTGCGTGATTTCATACACGACTGTGTCATCGTGTATTTGGATGATATACTCATTTACTCACCTGATCTCGCTACTCACCACTTGCAGGTTAAAAGGTTCTTCAGACGTTGTTGAACAATGGCCTTTACTGTAAATTGGAGAAGTGTCTCTTTGACCAACCTAAGTTAGCATTTCTAGGTTATGTCATTTCCAAAGAAGGATTTTCCATGGACCCGGCTAAACTTACTGCTGTTACTGACTGGCAATGTCCTATAGGGCTAAAAGCTATTCAGAGATTCATAGGGTTCGCCAACTACTACCGCAGGTTCATACTCAATTTCTCCACAATACTGGCACCCATTACCAATATGACCAAGAAGGGAGCTAATACCCGTATTTGGTCCCCTGAAGCCGTTAAAGCCTTTGAGACTCTTAAAGAGGCTTTTTCTACGGCCCCTATACTTGTCCACCCTGATCCAAGGAAGCCTTTCATCCTAGAGGTTGATGCCTCTGAGACAGGAGTAGGAGCTGTTCTCTCCCAAAGAGAATCCCTTGACCAACCACTCAAGCCTTGTGGCTTCTTTTCCAAGAAATTATCTAGTGCTGAAAGGAACTATGATATCGGTAACCGAGAACTCCTGGCTATCATTTCTGCTTTGAAGGAGTGGAGACACCTACTTGAAGGAGCTCCTACTCCCACTATGATTCTGACTGACCATAAAAACCTGACCTTTATTGCCGATGCCAAAAGACTGTCATACCGTCAAGCCCGGTGGTCTATGTTTTTGACTCATTTAAATTACATAATCACCTATAGGCCCGGTAACAGAAATGCTAAGGCAGACTCGCTTTCCAGGCAGTTTGAGGTAACAGAACAGCAAGATAGACCAGTTGAGTCGATTGTTCCTCTGGAGAGAGTAGTGGCAGCTACTCATCTCACCCTTACTTCTACACTCCTTACTCGTATCCAAGCTATGCAAAGTACAGCTCCCCCTGAGACTCCTTCTGACAAGTTGTTTGTTCCTGACGCAGAAAGAAAGGAACTACTCTCATGTTATCATGCCTCCAGGCCAGCCGGTCATCCTGGTACAAAAAGGACATTGTCAGCCCTTACACCGATGTACTGGTGGCCAGACATTGCCAAGGATGTGAGGGAATATGTACAGGCATGTGTGGTATGTGCACAATCCAAAGCCTCTACTCAATGTCCTGCAGGGCTATTGCAACCACTAGCCATCCCTGACAAACCATGGTCATATATTTCTATGGATTTCATAGTAGATTTGCCACCTTCTGAAGGGCATACAGTGATTTTGACCATTGTTGATCGCTTTACTAAAATGGTTCATCTGGTTCCTCTCAAGAAATTGCCAACATCCAAAGGTCTAGCCAACATATTTGCCAAAGAGGTATTCAGATTACATGGTTTGCCTCATGAAATTGTCTCTGATCGGGGTCCCCAGTTCATTTCTAGATTTTGGCGAAATTTCTGTTCACAGTTGGGTATTAAAGTATCATTTTCTTCTGCTTATCACCCACAGTCCAATGGAGCTGCCGAACGTGCTAATCAGTCTAGTGAGAACTACATTCGTAGCTTCTCTTCTCAAGGGCAGGATGATTGGGTATCTTTGCTTCCTTGGGCTGAATTTGCTCTGAACAGTAATGTGAATGCCTCGTCTGGTCACTCCCCGTTTTATGTTGCCCATGGTTTCCAGCCTACCTTTTTGCCATCCCCTAGTTCTGACACTGGTCTTCCTGACTTGGACTCCTATGTTCAGTCTCTTCATAAGGTGTGGACTTTGGTACGTTCCAATCTCTGTCACGCTGCAGTCCAACAGAAGACCTATGCAGATAGGCATAGGCGGATGGGTCCTTCCTATGTTCCAGGCCAGAGAGTCTGGTTGTCTACCCGTAACATTAAGTTACGTGTGCCATCGATGAAATTTGCTCCGCGGTATATTGGTTCATTCAAGGTCCTAAGACGTATCAACGAAGTCAGTTATGCGCTGGACCTACCTCGTACCCTCCGTATACCGAATACCTTTCACACCTCCTTGTTGAAGCCCCTTCTGTGCAATCGGTTCACCACTATCATTCCTCGACCTCGTCCTGTACTGGTCCAGGGACAAGAAGAATTTGAGGTCCAGTCCATTGTTGATTCCCGTGGTGGTCTTCAATATTTGGTGCACTGGAGAGGGTATGGCCCAGAGGAACGCTCATGGGTTCCAACTTCTGATCTCCATGCCCCCTGTCTGGTCGTGCCTTTCACCGTTCTCATCCCACTGCTCCCGGATCTCGGCGCCCGGAGGGCGCTCATGGAGGGGGGGTACTGTCATGCCTGCTGCTGCTCCTGCAGTGCGGCCTTCCCAACAGAGAGGGCACCAGTCTCTGAATCAGGCCACTTTGAATGCCGCACCTGGTCAGGGATCTAGGCCTTTAAATATCAGTCACTGACTGTGCTCTATGCCCTGACGTGGTTTATTCTAGCCCTCAGCGCGTGTCTTTAGCTCCTGTATATTGGTTTTCTGGTTTGACTTCTGGCTTGTATATTTGACTGTGATTTCTGTGTTTATCCCTTGGCATATGTTTATCTCTTGTACCGACCTCTGGCTTGTTATTACTACGATATCTCTCCTGTCCCTGATCTGTACTTCTATGTATTTTAGATTAGTACCTGGCCATTCTAAGGACCAGCTTCTCAGTTTAGGGTTTTTTCTTGCCTTTCTGGGTTTTGTCTGCGTGCTGGGTGACTCTATATCCTTACATATTCAGCCCCATACAGATAATCTTTCAGCTTGTCTACTACCGCCCACTTCAAGGCTAGGAACTCTAATTTGTGGGTAGGATAGTTCTACTCTGAAGGCGTAAGGCTTCGGCTTACATACCCTACAGGCCTCAACAATCAATCATATTCTTGGTATAGGACTCCCCCTAGACCTTCTTTGCTGGCATCCACATGCAATTCGTATGGCTTATGAGGATCAGCGTAAGCCAGGACGGGAGCTCGAGTCAGACTCTCTTTCAACTTCATAAAAGCACTTTCACATTGATTAGTCCATTCTTCTTGGATGGATTCTCGAGCCTTCCTTGGCTCTTGAGCCGACGAACTTCGATCGGAGGCCTTGGAGCTTTCTTCCACTTCTTCTTTCTGCAGGAGCTTATTCAAAGGTTGAGCTATCTTAGCAAATCCTCCTACGAATCTTTGGTAATTTGAGCAGAACCCCAGGAAAGATCTAAGTTCAGTAACATTTCGGGTTCTAGGCCAGGAAGCTACGGCTTCCAGCTTTCGAGGATCCGTCAAAACACCTTCTGCCGAAACAACATGTCCCAGGTACGTAACGGAAGGTAGACAAAATTGACACTTCTCCAGGGACAGTTTCAACCCCTCTTCATGGAGCCGCTTCAAGACCTTTTCCAACCGCTGCTCATGTTCTTCCAAAGTCTTCCTGAATACAATAATATCATCTAGATACACCAACACTTCTATCAAGTTCATATCCCCGACTGTCTTCTCCATTAACCATTGGAACGTGGCTGGAGCCCCCGTAAGGCCTTGAGGCATTCTGTTGAACTCAAAGAACCCCAGTGGGCAGATGAACGCAGTCTTCTCTTTGTCCCCAGGATGCATTGGTATCTGATACCCACTTCGCAGGTCTAGTACACTAAACCATTTTGCTCCAGACAAACACTGTCGGGCATCTTCTATCCGAGGAGTGGCATATTGATCCGGAATGGTCCTCTGATTTAGCGTGCGATAGTCTATACATAAACGGATAGAACCATTCTTCTTTCGAACCATCACTATTGGAGAAGCATAAGGACTCCTGGACTCTTGAATCACCTTAGTCCTCTGTAGTTCATTTAGCTGTTCTCGTAGATCATCCAAGTCTCCCAGCGGAACTCGTCTTGACCTTTCTCGAAACGGCTTATCCTCTTGTAGTCGAATGCGATGTTCAGTACTCTTAGCTAATCCCTCGTCGAACTCATCCTTCGAGAACAAGTCCTTCCATTTTAGAATCTGGGACTGAAGTCGTTTCTTCCATTCAGGCGAGATGGGAGCATCTTTAGGATAGAACCGTTCAGCTGGAATCTCTTTATTCACTCCCCCCCTAAATCGGTAGGGGAGAGAGGTGTAACAGAAGCCACTTGTCCGATGGGCATTCGTGCTTTCAGGACCACTGGAGAATCAGACACATTACACACACTAACTGAAACTCTTCCCCGTGTCCGTTTCAAAACTCTTGTAGAGATTATCTCAGGGATTACTTCTACTCCGGCCTCATTCCCATGACTGAGATCAGTTTCCAGTACCACATAAGGACCCGGTTGTGATCCGTTCAACTTTACTGAAGCCCGGAAACTCACCACTTCTCCTGATTGCAGAACCTTCTCTGTTCCTCCCAATCTCCACGGACGCCCCACTTTGGCAGGTGCCCTCTGTTCTTCGACCATTTGTTGATAGACTGGACGTAACATTGGATGTACTCCTCTGGTATAACCTTCTTCCATAACCATGGGAGTCAGAAGACGTCTTACCAGATCAGTATTCGTCCCCACTATCATAGAATTTCTGCTGGCCCCTGAAGGGCGAGGACACACAATGGCCAATGCATCACAACCTCCAGACTGTCCGATGACCTCGGATCCAATTTCTAACTTCACCTGTAGATATCCATCATAGGGAAGCTTCTCAGTACCGATACCCCAGATCTCAAGGTCCTTTAATTCCTTTAAAGGTATGTGCTTCAAGTGTTTCTCGTAGAAGTCTCGATAGGTCAACGTTACTTGAGCACCTGAGTCTAACAGAGCTTTAGTGTAGACTCCCTCTACTTGGATTGGAACGATGGGAGAAGGACCTATCAGCTGGTCAGGAGACTTGTTTGTAGCCGCAGGAGGTATAGACCCAGTTCGCTGTACCCTGGCCTTCTTCCTGACTCGTGGAGGTTTTGGGTGTGCATTGCTTTCCCATGACATAGGACCGGATACTAAGGGAGTAACTCTTTCAGTCCTGGTAGGCTCAGCATTTGGCAAGGATCCGGGCCCTCTCGGTCTTTCGGTTCTGGCTTGAAATTTGGAGCGGTTTTCAACCATTGGGCACCTAGGTTGCTCCTTCACTTGGGCCCTCTGGCGTTTCCCACCTGTGAGGTAGATAGCAGTCCTTCCAAGGCCTTTAGGAACTCTTCAACTCTTTTTCCTTCAGGCCTTTGGTTTTTACACTGTGCTCGGAAATTACCTATTTCCCCACAACTGAAACATCTCTTCTTTGACGACGGAGGCGCATTTGCTCGTGGTGATTCGGTTGAAGGACCCTGGCCAGACGCCACAGCAACTCCCATTGTCCGCCTGTCAGTGAGGAACTTCTGCATATCGGTCTGTGTCTCTGCCACCTTCAAAAGTACTCAGCACAGGTCGTGTGCGCCTGTTGCAGTTCCGCTTGAGCTTCTTGCACCTTCTCAACAGTCTTTTGTATCTCCCTATATGCCGGAATTGTTGACTCTTTTGCAGCACTCTCTGTGGATATAGGAACAACCAGATGCTCTTGTCTGTCAACTTCGGATCCATAGGCATCCAACAAATCATCTTCAGTCTGCAAATATTCGTTATTCCTCACGGGTTGTGCGTAAGCTTTCTCCTCTCCTAAAGGATTTTTCTTCCAGCAAAGCCTCTTCTTCTCTAACAGCTCGAATCAGTTCCAGGTATTTCAATTCTCGGTTACCTTCTCTGGTTTTTAGCTGTAACATCACAGGATCTAGAGGTTGAGCGCCCCTCAGTATCTGCTGCATTCTGATTTTATCTATAGTGGCCGGTTCGGCCCCTTTCTTAAGAAGTATCTGGTGCAGAATCTTATCCAGGCGCCTCATATATTCAGTCATTTTCTCACCTTTTTGCTGGTAGGTGTGTTCGTACTGGTACATGAGTTCGGTAGCCTTTTCTGTTCGCCCAAAGACTTCCTGTAATATATTTAGGTAATCTAAAGCAGTATAGTCTTTTTTACTCAACTTCAGGTTTCTGACAACCTCTGATGCAGGCCTCTTTAGGCTCTCAGTAATCCTTTGCTTCTTCTGCGCTTCAGGGACGTCCCACTCATCCAGAGCCTGCATCGCCTGTTCTACCCATTCTTCGAAGGTTTCTTCTCCCGCCGGAGTTGGTACGTTTCCTGTAAAATTTCTCAACCGTCGATAACCAAAGTTAGTGTGTGGAGGGCTTGTTCTTTGACATTTAGCCAGCAAATCTCCGATAGCCACTATAAATTCAGGCCCGATCATGGCCAGCGGACTGGGCACAGGAACGTTTGCGGGATCGCCATGTGGCGCACTTGTCTGAATCAGTTGAACTTCCACATCGTCGGTCAGCTTTACACTCGCGCCCTGAAAACACACTTGGACACCCTTTCTCCACTCAAAAAGAACATATGTGTGAGAAGTATCTGGGTTCGCTTTAATGTCCAGAATTAACCCCCGATGATCTGGTGTCAGCGCGGCCATGGCCCGGCGAATCTGGTCTTCGGCCCAAGTGTCTGCAGGAATGTCCATGACTATGCTTAACCCTATCTGGCTATTGTGCTCCTCACACCATTTGGCAGTAGTGTCTGGATCCATAATTAACCCTTTAATTGCGGTATCTACAGAGACTGGAATCCCGGAACGAGCCCCCACGTGTAGCGCTCACTCCCGGAGGAGCCGCTGAATAAACCTTGGGTTAGTCTCACCGCACTAGGAAATAACTATACATCAGCACTGTTGTGGATTTTTATGTATTCTATTCTTTACTGATCCCAATAAAGCAGCATATATTACGTATATACGGTATTTAAATGCCAAGAATTCATAACGCGGGAAAAACACGCGGCGGAAAAAGAAACGGTTAACCCCCTCTGTTCTGGAGTGTAAGTCCCGTGAATAATAGCTCAAAATATGTGTATTGTCTCGGGTACCCGGGTACTGTATTCAACTGGCCAGTGAATGAAACAAAACAATCTTCAACTAGTCACCGTTGGGGCCCTGTGGATTTAAACAATACTGCAGCGTGTGTTTCTTATTTGGAAACTGCGGCCTGGGAGGCCTCTCACCCATCCAATAGACGAAACTGTCCAGCACCCGATCAAAGATCTTCTCCGCTGTGTACTGGGACTCTGTGCCACTGAATCCGCTCCCTGCTTGCTGAATCTCCGCAACTGGAACAACGATCCACCGCCTGAACTTCCAAATCGATCAGCGCGGTCTCTTAACTCAGGGTCCAGCCGGAACCAGCTTGTCATCCAGACCTCTCTGTCACGGAATGACCCAAGAGGCTCGGCAGCAAAGCCCAGGACTCTCAGCCAGGGACAGTTTCAATGGCGTTTGGGTTACTGTGGACTCTTAAGTGCCGTTGCACCGTAGGAACCCCTTGATTTCTTTATTAGATGTGGTTGTTATTGCGTGATTTAATAAAAGTGTTCCCTGTATGTATAACCGTGTAAAGTATGTAAGACACCCCTTGTATGATTCTGGCCGTCGCCATTGCCCATCCCCTCGTGGGTCTGGAGAGAACAAAGGGATTCCAGGCTCAAAATGGGGGCCGAGCTGGATCCGGTCGAAAGGTGGTCGAATCGAAAAGTGGCCGAATCGTAAAATGGCCGATTCGGAACGTCCGGTAACGAATCGGCACCACCCCGATTCGGGGACAACCAATCTGAATCGGGACCAATGTCCCCAACTCGAGAAAGGGCCAATGAGACCCATGGGGGGCGGGCAGGGATCCCATTGTCTTGTCTTTGTATGACTGTTGATAAATACATGTGAAGTCTTCAGTAAAGGTCAGTTCAACCTGTACATACAGCTTCGCCTGGTGTCTTCCTTGAGCCTTCCCTACATGAGATTCCCCGCAGTCTCTTGTACACCCATTGCCCAGGTACCGATCCCGCGACCCCTGTGGCTGAGCCCGCGCATCGGCACATCGAATGGCCGTATCCACTAACTCCGCATCCCCGAATCGGAGCAGCGGCGCTTCGTCCGCGCATCGACCCAACGAACCGCCGCATCCACTGTAACTCCGCATCCCCGAGTCGGAGCAGTGGCGCTTCGTCCGCGCATCGGCCCAACGAACCGCCAGATCCACGGTAACTCCGCATCCCCGAATCGGAGCAGCGGCGCTTCTTCCGCGCATCGACCCATCGAAACGCTGCACGTCCGAAACGTTTCCCTCCAGAGCAGCTAACCCAGCAGACGGTCCCATCTTCCCCAAGGTCAGTGGATCAGCCGCTCGAGACGCCGAGTGCCGTGACGCTCGGTAGTCGGGCTGGTCTCTTGCAGGGGTCCCTCCCTGTATCCTGCCAACCCATTCCCAGGGTCATTCCGGACCGCTCGAGACGCCGAGTGCCGTGCCACTCGGTAGTCAGGTCGGGCGGTGAGTGCACAAGGAGGAGCAGATAGGAGCACACCCGCAGGCGGACGACACCCATTCCGTCACACTCTCAGCGCTGCGTAGGTAGGTCTCAGCACAGTCACTGTCACGATCTCCAGCACCTGTGAGACAGCATCTAAAGCTCCGGCCTGGTCGCGATCCTTGACAGCTCTCACGTGCGTCCTCCTCCTTTCACTGCTCCGCTCACTCTGACCTTTCCTTCCACGAGGCCGCTGATCTCCTTCCTCCTCCTATCCCACCCCTTCCTCCCGTAAAGGTGATGATGGTAGGTGTAGTTCAGTTTTTGTCCAGGAAAGTCCACTATGTCTCTGTCTCCCTCTGGTGGCCATAATAATTAAATGCAGCAGAACACAGTCTTTAAAGCAGCGCTACACACATATAGAACAAAAGAAAGTCTCAAGTCAGAAAAATGGGGGGGGGGAACTCAGTAAAAATGTCTCTGGTGGGCAAAAGATAAAATAAGATACAGCCTCGCAGTGAGAGAAGATCAGCGAGCTCAGCATGGGGGGGGTCATCTCAGTAAACAGAATGTGGCAGGTCAGGTATCAACAAAATTGGTGTGTAAGCCGATCCATCCGATGTCCAGCTAAGAGACATCAGCCAGTGTCTCTAAATGGCAGCGTCCGGATCCCAAGCATAGCGTCACTCCAGGCAGCCTCTGCCCCGGCACAAGCCAAACCACGGGATTGGAGGCCACGATGCCCCCCATCGATGGGTAGCTCGCTACTGCCTGGAGACTTCACTGCTACATGCTCTGCGGGGGGACAAGCGCCGGGTTGCTCCGCAATCTCCCTCTCAGCAGCACACTCGTCGGCGCCCCACACTTCCTCACCGCACATCTCAGGAATCACCTTTGCGGTGCGTGGCCGGCTGCTGAAGGGAGAAGACGTATCTTACAAGAGCTCTGTGGCATTTTTCTCTCCCCGGGACCTTTTCCGATTTTTTTTATTTGCCGAGAACCCCTTCTTAAGGCTCCTGAGTGGTTGGCCATCGGGATTTGTGCTGAACGGAGCCCGTTCCCCCCCCTTCGGTCCAGAGACTCACCTGCAAGCTGCCATCTCCGGCTGGAGTGGGCTGCCGGTGGCCATTTTGCGGCCTACATTTTGACACTCGTCGCTTCCTGACTGCCTTGCTTTGGGTGCCTTGCTCCTGCTGAGGACTACAATGGGGACTGTGGAGATGGTGGGCCCACGTCTCGCAGCCGTATTGGATGCATTGTTACAGTTTTTGGAGGACGATGAGCGCCCCATGACCAAAGGGGATATGTGCCGCATCATGGCCATGGTGCGCACCGGCCGGGCAGCCGAAGCTACACGTGGAGAGGTTTCTGGTGGGAAACAGCCTGATATTGTCCTGCGTGGCTGTGAGATGTTGGTGGAAATGAATGCTGGAGTACCGTGGGACGGAGGTGAGGTGCCAAATGGCAGCATTCCACTGACGCTGATGGAGGAGCTATCCCCGCAGTATGGTCCGGGAGTTCCGGTTCACCAGGGGTTAACATCCGTCCAGAGCCGACGGGCGTGCTGGCGTTGCCTGCTGGTTCTGGCCAGTGCTCGATGGCAGCAGAATTCCCCCTAGCACATGAGGCGCGTGTGATGTCGTTTGAACCCCTCCTGCCTTCTCCCGCTGTAGTGCCGCTCATGGCTTATCTCCGTGAGGTTTGTGGAAGGTGTTGCGATGCAGGGGGGAGCCTGAATTCTGGATGTCCCCGTCCCTTGCTGGCTGGCTTGGCCCTATCGGCGACCCATTACCTGCTTTACAACTGCTGTTGTTCCGGGACACCGGATGAGCGTTCCTTTGCACCCTATGTGAGACATTTAGATTTTTTGATGCCCCCACCTTTTGTTTTGTTCTGTTTATTTTTCCGTGCTGTCTTATGCTGGTTACAAGCTGACTTTTTCTGCAAACGATGACTTTTAGTTTTTAAGCTGAGTCAAGCTTTTTGAGAGATGTTATTTTTTGATGAGATCCCCCTCCCAGGGATGCAATATGTTTCTACTACTTGATGAGGGGGATTTATTTATTTATAAAGGATTTTACCAGGAAGGATACATTGAGATTTCTCTCGTTTTCAAGTATGTCCTGGGTTCAAGAACATTGAAGTGTTACAGAAATACAAAGTAATACAATGCAATATATTATAAAAACAAAACACAAATATACAGATTAACATATCATGGGAAGGGCTAGAACCTTGGATTAATTAGGGTGATTTGAGGACACTTGTTTTTGCTATTTCACGCAATGTTTTTGACTGTTTCTTAGCGGAATTTGTTATTCTGTTGACTCCCACCTCCCACCCCCTTTGTTTTTATTTTCTGCACACCACCTCGTGCCACAGACCCCCCCCTTTTTTTTTTTAATTAATTAATTTTTTAGTTTTCCTTTTGGCATTTGGGGCTACCTCAAGATGTGCCATTGTGGCGGCTACCATGGTTCTGCTCGCCATACTTGGCCCTCGAATACCCGAGGCCTTGTGACCTGCACATTTCCATGGCCTCCGACCGGTCCTTGGACCTTCAGGAGTGAGCCAGGAAAGTCACATAATCGGCCTTAGCCACCTTTTTCCCATATTTATTTTCCTCCCTTTTTTTTTTTTTTAGGGTCCTGGAGCATTTTTTGGTGTGTCCCCCCCTCCTCCCCTTCCTATTTTCCTACATTCTGCCACACTACGTGTCTCTGTGCTTATACAATGTGATTTGCAGAGTTTTTTCTGATTATATGCCCTTTGAGACTTAGCCCTGCGTGACTGTTGTACAGTCTGACCGACCTTCTATATTGTATGTGTTATTGCTGATGCCTTTTCAAAATAAAAATCTTGAAAAAAAAAAAGGAATCATCTCTGCAAACTGGGGGACCGGCAACTGTCCAGTAACCAGAACTCCTGGGGCAGCGCAGGCCACCGCATCATCCGCCCCTGCCACAGAACCATCTGCAGGTGAGGCCCTACAAGCTCACTCCCCGGGGCAGCCTCCGCTGCCCTGCAGAATTGCAGTATAGCCACCATCCGGCGTAAGGTACCCCGTGTAATCTGGCTTGATTACTCTTCCTCCTCCTCCAGGAGCTCCAGACAAGCATCCAGGCCCGAAATCACATCCATTCTCATCTCGGTGGGGGGAAGGGGAACGCCACGCCGCAGGGCCTCAGTCGCTTCCACCACCGTGCCGACATCCGGAGTAGCCGAGAGATGGGGGCCCTCCATCCCTGCGGCACGCATCAGTCACCCGCCCAGCAGTAGTCTCTTCAGGGAGGAAAGGGGGCTGCGAGGCAGAGACCCGTCAGGGCTGCGAAGTAGGCCTCACAATGGCCTCCGGCCGTGTGCTGCAGCTTATATTCAGGCAGCCCAAACTCACTTCCCGGCTCCGGAGGGGGGGCAACACAGGCTCTGGAGGTCGCCCACCTGATGGCCAGCTGGTCTAGGAGCTCAAAGAAGGGCAAATAACAAGCGGGGTCGCCCAAAAAAACCCTCACAGCAAAGTCACAGAGCTCCAGCCAAACGTGTCCTCATCCCTTCACAGCCGGCCACCTGCATTTTAATTTTATTATTTTCTCCATGTAGTTGTAGTTGTAGTTGTGGTTGACTGGTTATTGTATAAATATTAACTTTTGTACATTTTGCCCACTTGTTAATGCTTCAGGAATTGGAAGGTATTTTATATTTATCGTCTTGACGCTCTGGAGGTTGTTCGTTTCAGACACACATGCTGCGGCGCTGCGCCTCGTGGCGCTGATCTCCCTGCTGTCACTGTGTTATTATTTTCATGTGTGTAATCATTGTGTGCATTGAGTCAGGCCGTGCTCTCTGTGGGATATAAACATGTTTAAGGTTGTATCCGTCTTTAATTAAGCCTCTAGTGACTTTATTAATAATCCATATTGACATGTTTATTAACAGGTATAAATAGGAAAGAAATTGTAGATTATTTAGTAAAAACACAATGTCGTGTTTTCTGAATCCAAACTAAGTAAACGTAAGACGTCAACTCCAACGTCTCTGTCATTCTTTGAATTTCTTTAAAATTCATTTGTTGCTGAAACATTTGTTCGTGTGAAACGTCAGTGACGGAAAACATGCAGCTGTTACACCGGTCAGTGATTTACACCTGAACTACACCACACAAATACTCACACAAAGAGCATACAAAGACCTGAACATACCCACAGACCTGAACATACCCACAGACCTGAACATACCCACAGACGTGAGCATGCACAAAGCAAACAAAAATGGCCAAAGCCCAATACTTCAATGAAAATCTAAACAATAACATATCAAACCCGAGAAATTTTTGGAAAAACATAAATAACATACAATCGCCCCCTGTCCACTCCCAACCAGCTGCTGTCAAAGTAAACAACCAAACCCTGCAACACCACCTAGATGTAGTAAATGCCTTTATTAACTATTTTGTTGGATGCGTCAACACCCTGATTGCTAAGCTAGCAATTGAAACACATTCAGAAAGGCAGCACACAAGTCAGATCCTTCCAACTGTGCAAAAACCCTGTATCAAAGGGAAATTCAGTTTTAGACCAGTGCCTGTCAGTGCCATTACTAAACTTCTCTGTAACCAAAAAATGAAACACTAGTCAGGACCTGACCAAATCCTAGCAATGCTGCTGAAAATCAGCGCCCCGGCAATTGCAAAACCTGTCGCAACCCTAATCAATGAATCACTGGCGACTGGATACATACCCAAACTCTGGAAGACTGCAAGAGTGGTACCTATCCATAAAAGTGGAGACAATACTTTGGTATCCAACTACCGTCCGATATCATTGCTTCCTGTAATGTCAAAAATCCTGGAAAAATGTGTTTACACTCCATTACGCGATTACTATCAGTATTGGAACTATTTAACCCCAGATCAATCCGGCTTCCGTCCAAATCATTCAACCACAACTGCCCTTTTAAAAGTTTCCAATGATATCCAAGCTGGGATGGAACAAGGAAACCTAACTGGAGCCATCTTCCTTGATTTTGCCAAGGCCTTTGACACAGTAGACCATGACATCTTGTTAGAAAAACTTAAAAACTCTGGTATTGGTGATCACACGCTAACCTGGTTTCAATCATATGTGTCTGATCGGTCGCAATATGTGTCCATTTCTGATAGCACATCCCTCCCCCTCCCAGTCACTTGCGGTGTACCCCAAGGCTCGATACTCGGCCCCCTGCTATTCACAATATTCATAAATGATCTGCCCAATGTCTGCAAAGCCTCAACTGTACATATGTATGCAGACCACACTGTGATCTATACCAGCAAACCAGATCTCTCGCAGATGGAGGCCGTGCTGCAAGAACAATTCACAGAGGTAGAAAAGTGGATCAAAGATAACAAACCTTTTCTAAATGCTGACAAAACTGTTACAATGCTCTTTGGAACAGCACCTAAACTACACAAATTGCAAACACCCCTCTATGTGTTGGGACAAAATCAAATAGCACGCTGACCAAAGTCACTTCTCTCAAATATCTAGGTATGTGGTTAGACCCAAATTTATCATTTGGCCCCACGTTGAAAAACTTTCATCTAAATTTTACCCCAAACTAGGTGCCCTGTACAGAAACAAATCCTGCCTGAGCCCCGCGGTAAGAAAGCAGATTGTACAACAAATGCTTATGCCGGCTATTGAATACGGAGATGTAGTGTATGCAGCCGCCCCGCAAACACACCTTCAGAAACTTACTACATTGTATAACTCATTCTGTCGCTTTGTGCTACAATGTAACTACATGACCCACCATTGTGACATGTTAAAAGAACTAAACTGGCCGTCGCTGGAATCCAGACGCACCCTTCACCTTTCCAACCTGGTGTTTAAGAGCTTTTCTGGGAAGCTACCACCCTACCTGAAAAGGCTGCTTCCCTCAGCAGTTCCCTCATCCTATAACCTCCGATCCAGGACCAGCACCTTACTTGCAATACCACAATACAAAAAGCAAGTGTCTCGATCCTCATTTTCCTACAGAGCACCACAATTATGGAATAACCTCCCAGACACCATCAAATCTTCCACCAGTCTAAAGTCCCTTAAGAGCTCCCTATTAACATACCTCAATACGGAATGCACCTGTAAACATGTAACATAGTGACTTTATTTCCTACATATTTATTTTCTGTTAATCTGTATATTTGTTTTGTGTTAATTTCTTGCATTTTACTACTTTTGTATTTCTGTAACCATGTTCTTGAACCCAGAACATACTTGAAAACGAGAGAAATCTCAATGTATCCTTCCTGGTAAAATCCTTTATAAATAAATAAATACCCAGAGACCTGAACATACCCACAGACGTGAACATACCCAGACACAGACACAGAATATTAAGGGTTATAATATTTAATATGTGGGTAAAAGCTTCTTGATCCAAGGAGAAATCTGACGCCATCTGGGGGCAAGAAGGAATTTTTTCCCGGTATGTTGCATATTTCAGACTGGGTTTTTTGCCTTCTTTTGGATCAACAGCAGTTGGTTATGTGGGAGAGGCTGAACCCGATGGACGCATGTATTTTTTCAGCCTATATAACTATGTAACTATGTACCCACAGACCTGAACATACTCACAGACGTGAACATACCCACAGACGTGAACATACCCACAAACATGAACATACCCACAGACCTGAACATACCCACAGATGTGAGCATATGCACAGACCTGAACATACCCACAGACCTGAACATACCCACAGATGTGAACATACCCACAGACGTGAACATACCCACAAAGAGCCTTACAGAGTATAACAAAATAACACTAGTGGAGGGACGACGTCCAGGAGATGCTGATAAGGACCCAGCGCACAGAATCTCCCTCCGGCCATTGGAACATGGTACAGAATGTGGACACATTAGAAACGTAGAAGTTCTTACCTCGATCGGAAATAGACTTTATCGGGGAAACCTGTTTCGTGCTGATCTTCAGCCCATTGTATCCTAGTGCTTAGTGTGTACCTCCAGGCATGTCCTGGCCATAGGACTACAGGGAGATTCCCGGTGGGCCGGTGGGAATGCTGGTTCACCGCTGGCTCGCTCTGCCCTTTAATGGGCGAGGTGAGAACTTCCTCACTGGCTTTAAAACAGTCTCATATTGGAGCCACAGTGCCGCTGAGACCGCTGTGCATCCACCTCACCTTAAGACGCGGTATGCGCTCAACCTCAGTGCCGCTGCTTTACTTGACCCAATCGCTGTGCAGCAGCTCCGGTATCTGTAGAGCAATTGGTTGAGAGATCTGGTTTGTTTAAATACTATCTGTCACAATACAGATGGCAGGGTTGCAGGTTGAGCCCACTATGCGATGAAATCACAAGCAAGTATATGCAAGTATGAAATAAACAAAAGGGTATTTATTCAATACAATAAGAACACTTAGAAAGAAGCAACTGAGAAAACAGGAAAAACAAGGAGAACAATGAATAATTAATAAATAAGGTATAACTAAGACTGGACCAGGGAATCAGATTAGAAGAAAACAAAACACAAGATATAGGAAATAGATTAAACAAAAGCCCTAAACATAAATGAACAGAGAAAAACAGGAAAAAAGTCTTTTAAATAAACGCAGGAGTTTCCACAGCAGAATTTCAGAAGGAGCAGGCAACGGCATAGTCAGATATGTAAGCAGAGGGTTTAGCAACAGATAGGAGAGCAGAGGAGGCTATTGCAGGTAGGCTTGTGCACCGATTTTTTTTTCGGTTCGATTCGGTTCGATTTTTCGGATTTTTAAACTTTTCGATTCGGCTCGTTTCGACCGATTTCGGTTTCGATTCGGTTCGGCCCGTTTTTCGGGTACATTTTTTTTGGAATATCGACCATTTTTTGTATTTTTCGTGTCACTTTGCTCGGTTTTTGTATTGACTTTTCGTGATTTCGGAAATTTTTGTTTTTCGGAATTGCACATTTTTCGGGATATCGACCATTTTTCGTATTTTTCGTGTCACTTTGCTCTTTTTCTGTATCTACTTTTCGTTTTTTCGGAAAATTTTCGGTTTTTAGAAAATTTTAGTTTTTCGGAAAATTTTCGTTTTTTGGAAAATTTTCCTTTTTTCGGAACGTCTGTTCTCCTCGTTTGACACATTTCAAGTTAATTCGAAAAATCCGAAAATATTTCGTTTCGGCTTGGAAAACGTTTCGGATCTGACATTTTCGGATCTAAAAATTTTCGGAAATTCGGGCGCATCCGAAAACCCGAATCGGGAAATTTTGTGAAAATTCCGAAATTCGAAACGCACATCCCTAATTGCAGGCTTTAGGGACAGACAGGTAAGCAATGCAAAAGCAAAGCAATGTGGGGGCTTTGCTGTTTTATGGAGAAGTTCAGGCTTGGAGATGAAGTGCACCTGCACCTCTTGCAGGCTGGAACCGAGGAACTGAAGGTATGGAGGGGTGGATTCAGGAAAACAGGAATTATCCAGCGCCGGATTTGTTCCTCCTGCGGTACCGGCGACCGGATATGTGACATATCCCACTTCTGGACAGGTTACCAAAGCCTAGAAAAAAAGAACACACCTAGGGACGGATGAACCCCTCCCTCACCTGTAACTCCTCCCTATAGCCTCCCAGTCTTTCCTTCCTGTCCTCAGGACAGGGTTACCTGGGAGGTGGATTTGGGGGAAACGGTTTGGTTCCGGGCGGCCGCATTCCTTCTCCCTCTTGTTCCCCGGCCTGTCCCTCCCTCGCCGAGTGGAGGAGTCGCGACTTCCGGGGTCCTCCGGTGCTTGGGACGCATGTGCTGGGGACCGGCCGCCATATTGCCACGTGGGTAATAAAGCTCTGGCGCCATTTTATGCAGACGTTTGCCTGGAAGTCCGCAGGTCATATTGTATTCAGGTAAAGTATATTGAACTTTAAAATTATAACTCTTAGTATGAATTATTAAAACATCCAATGAATTAATAACCTCAATATACCATGCAAAGATTAAAACACACTCATAATCAGATATAAGCCACACACAGTGTAATTATGTCTCTTGTAGTCAATGTACGGTCCATATATCTCATAGAGGATTTGATCTTATAGTGATCACGTACTGCATTCTAATTCAAAGAGATACACCCACTGGCCAGGTGGGGTACTGCATTTCTGTTATGCACACAACCTATATTCCTCACAAAGATAAGAGTGTTGGTACGGGTAGTATAAATTGGATTAAATAGTTATAATTAACCCACACTAATGTGGTATTAACCTCCGTATCGGGAAACAAAAAGGCAAACTTCATTTTTTTTGACAATGGCTGAAACCATCAATTGTTACTTGTTTGCCACCTCCCTAATCGGAGTATATAAATAAACCTTGTGTCCAAAGTCTACAATCTTGATGGACTATAACATCTGAGTTTCTCCCACTTGCTAAAACACACCTATGAGGGGTGTGTGCACACAAGTTTTGATCACCCTCTGTGAGCTACACCTTTCAAATGCCATGTAATGAGAGACTAGACTAGGCATCTGCTCACATGCCAAATCATTATGTGCAAATCGGCAATACATATGGCAATACATGCAACATAGAAATAAATCAATGAGGTAGCTAGTTAGTTCTTCTCATGTAGGGTCACTAGCAAGCCCGATTCCAACCTGCAATATACCCACACAATGCAAAAATTAATTGTATAGCATTGATTGCCCAAATTGCTAGACATGAGATGTCCTAGCCAATACAACTAAGCCTGGCATATGCTCCCAAGTAAAAGCAGGATAATAATGAGAGGAAACGAACCTTCGAGGGTCTGTATAATAGGAAAGGGAAAGGACTCTATGACTGTATAAGAGATCGGCTGCACAATAGTCAGGCCCGGATTAAGATCTCTATGGGCCTGGAGCTAAATATTTTGGTGGGTTTGTTTTGTAATTTAGTGAAATGAAAACATATTTTTGGTTATTTAATAGTGCAGAAACAGGTATATCTAACCAGGCAGATACTGTGTGATTAATTGTTCATTCAGATTTCAATCATTTAAAGAATGATTTTTTTTCCCCTATTTTATCATCCAAACCTTTGTAGTTAGATATTCTATAGGGCATTCTTGTTAAAAAAAAATGTGAAATGGGAACCTGTTACTGCATTTTTCTGAGAAAATATACAATTTTAACCAAAAAATTTAAGAAAAAATAAATATTTCCCTTGTGTTTTGGAACATGTTTGTTTACGTATAATATGACTATAAAACACTGACCTTGCTCCCAGCGTGGAAAATGACTGAGATGGTGAGCAATGGCAGTGGTATTGCTCATTTTATACATGACAAATGGACAATGCCATCGCTTTGGAACTAAAAATAAATAAATAGTTTTCTTTTAGCTTTTTCATGGTCAGATATGGTATTAATGCAAAGGCCAGACTCTGCCCTGTCCAATGACACCTCACTTGACCTTGTGAGGTATAAAGATTAGTGAGGCAGGGGTCCAAAGATCCCCGCAGTGCTCTTCGCTGCAGTGTGGTGGTTTAGGTTTTTGATGTAACAATTCGTAACAATGGATTGTACCATCAGCCGTCACCTCTACACCTGTTGGTGACATGAGAAATGTGATAGTTAGTGCAGCATCATTGTTTACTTTATAATTGAAAAGTGAAAAATATTACTGGTGGAAATAAAAAGTTAATATTTATATTATTTACTTAAAACCTGGACATGTTTGGTATCATTGGAAAGGCCATGCTCTGGCCTTTCCAGTGATACCTAATTTGGCCCTATAGCTCCTATGGAGTTGGAAATACAGGGGTCCAAATTTAGACAAAGTTATCCTTTTTGTGGGCCTATTCTGGGGCATGTGCCTGGAGCTGCTGCTCCATCTGCCCCTATGTTAATCCGGCCCTGACAATAGATGCTGAAAAAGCAAACTACTCAACGCGTTTCGCTGAAATTAATTCAGCATCATCAGGAGTAAGCATGTTCTCATGCACACATACAGACACCCAAATAAAAATGAAGTGAAACAAGCTGACTGCAAACTTGGCATTTATAGTGTCATTGATTGATGGTCTTGGTTTCCAGTGGGTGGATGATACTCTATATATGATGCAAAGGGACGGCGATACAGTGGTCCGAATAAGTGGGGGAAGCTGGATGCTGATTTTTGGTGGGGGGGCACATGGGGGACAAGGAATAACCTAGGGGAGCAATTGCCCCCTGCTCCCCTGTAGAGACGCCTATGTATGAGTGTGTTTTAATCTTTGCATGTGTAACAGATGTAAATATGAGTGTGTCTTTAAGAGCACCATGTGTATGTATTCCCCTAATATCCTTCATTTTAGATAAACTCCTGTTTTATAATAATTGTCTTTCCCAAAGGAATTTTTTGGGATGTTTTTGTAGTAACTTTGAGCAGCCATTTAGGAGGTGATTTTAACATGCAAATGAGGTATGACCTCATCCCCTGTCAGGCCAGGTTTCTGTTCAGATCACGAGGAGGTTCTGTATAGGAAGGAGGTATACATGTGCAGAGCTCTCAGATTTTCACTCTCTAGAGTTCTAAACCGATCTAAAAGTTAAGTAAAACTGTTTTTGTGTTTAGTTTTAACCTTAAAAGGTGTAGTTTGTCAGGTTAGTTTCTCTAGGAGATTCATGTAATCATATTTTATGTGGGATTGCAATTTTATTTATGGGTTGTTTGCATAGTTATACAGAGTAAAAAACAGCTCTTTTGTATAACACAGGGCTTTGATTGTAAAATATCAGCAAAACAAGTGATAAGCCTGCGTTAACTCAATGCTTGGTCTGTATAGGTGGATGTCACAGAGGATATTCTCATTGACGTTTTTTATATATGTTTTTACTCAGGTATGATTTGTTTTATTTTTATTTGTATTTCCCTACTGAATTTATGTATTTTATTTTTGTATATATGTATATAATTATTGTAATGTAACTATAAAATCCAGCATCTTCAGATCACGAGGAGGTTCTGTAAAGGAAGGAGGTGGATGTCACAGAGGATATTCTCATTGCCGTGTTTTAGATATGTTTTTACTCCGTGATCCAGTTGCCGGTCTCATCCTTGATGCACAGCAACACAATGCTGAGTCCATTACGAACGGACAGCAAGGGTGTAGGCCGGTTACACATGTTTGATTGAGGTAATTAATTCATTGGATGTTTTACTACTTCAATGTTCTTGAACCCAGGACATACTTGAAAACGAGAGAATCTCAATGTATCCTTCCTAATTAACACAGTGTTTATTTCTAATCAAGGCCGCAGGTCAGCATTGCTGTTCCATCCGGCGCCTGTATCTCCTCTGCTCCCCCCAGATCGGCTTGTTCTCAGGTTGGTGTACATGTGGTGTGGCTGCTTCACGGTTTCCTGGTAGCGGTTACCTTCTCAAGATATTGTCCTTCCTTTTAGGATGTCAGTCCCGGGGGAGGCGATGCCTGTGAAGGGGAAGGTCACCTCTAAATTGAAGCACCTGGCTTGCAACACCTGTGCTCAGCCCATGCCAGATGGCTTTAAGAAAAAGATCTGCTCCTTGTGTTCTAAGGACACGGTGGAAGGAGCGAAAAAGTCTGAGTTGATTGTCTTGGAGCCAGGACACAAAGGCAATCTGCAGCAAACCTTTGTGGACATGCGGACATGCGGACATGCGGTCTGCTTCTGCCCAGCCCCCACTCGTTCCTGACACTCAGGTTCAATCGGGGATGTTTTTTCTGGTCCTAGGAAAAGGAAGCTGGAGGATTGTGAGGGCCTGGATACTGAGGATGAGGTCCTTGATCCTGAATTTTCTGAGTTTTCCTCGGATGAGGATGAGACCTTGGCTTTGTTTGAGGCCAGTGTCCTTCCCTTGATCAAGGAGGTTGCCTCTGTTATGGGGGCTCAGGACGAGCAATCGGGACCCCTTAAAGCTAGGTAGTTTCCCTTTCACCTCTTGTTGAAACAGGTTATGTCAAAGGAATGGAAGGTTCCTGACCAACGTCCTTTTGTTTCCAAACGGTTCAGGCTGATGTTCCCCCTGAATTTGTCTAAGGAAGAGGACTTTGATGTCTTGCCCAAGGTGACATGCCTGTGGCGCAACTCTATCACCGGTCTGTAATTCCTTCAGGGGAGTTGACAACGCTGAAGGACCCGATGGACAAGCGGATTGAGACTGCCTTACGGCATAACTATACTGCGCTGGCTTCCCAGGCCAGGGCCCTGGTGGCAGCATCCTCGGTTTCGCATGCGCAACGGCTCTGGCTGCAGGAACTGGAAGGTGTCTTGTCTGGTTTCTCTCCTGACGTACATCACCTGTTCCTCCTTATTCAGTCTACTTCTGAGTTTTTGTGTGACTCAGCGATTTGAATCCTTGAAGCTGCTTTCGCGGGCCTTGGGCCTAAATGTGGTGGGCCGTCGCGTGGTCTGGCTCCAGTCCTGGTCGACTGACACAGCATCTAAGAACTCTCTCTATGGTCTGTCCTTTGAACCTGGCATGCTGTTTGGTTCGGCGTTGCAGGAGTTGTTGCAGCAACTTTCGGATGCAAAGAAGGCTTTAACGCAGGATCGCCCGAGGGATGCTTGGAATTGTAGATTTTTCTCGGGTCGAGGGTCCTTTCATCCCTAGAACAGGCGCTTCCGTCCATTCCGTCAGCGTATGCCCGATCAAAGACCCCAGGCTCTTGGGTTTTCAAAAGTTCTGGAAATTCTGACTCCAGAATCCCGGTAGGAGGTTGACTTCTTCACTTCACAGATGTATGGCAGGGGACGACTTTGGATGCCTGGGTTTTAGAGACTGTTCGGTTTGGCTACACAATTTTCAGTTTGTGTCTTCTCGTAATGCCTTTCGTCTCTCCTCTCAGAGGTTGAATTACTCCGAGGATCGGTTGTTTTCAGAGGTCCAGGGCCTTCTCGGAAAGGGAGTGATCGAACCTGTGCTTTCCCAAGACTGTTTTCAAGGTACCTACTCTCGTCTCTTTCTGGTGGGGAAACTGGATAGCTCCTTTCGCCCCATTCTGGACTTTAAGTCTGTAAATCTGTATGTACGAAAAAAGGTTCAAGATGGACACTGTTATCACTGCCACTCATATTCTGAGGCCCGGCGATTTCACGGTCACCTCGTGCCTATCTCTATGTCCCGGTCGCCCAGGTGAGCTAGAAATTCCTCAGGTTTGCGGTTCGATATAGGGACAGGATTTTTCATTTCCAGTTTCAGGCTCTTCCTTTTGGGCTGTCTTCTGCGCCTAGGGTTTTTTCTAAGATTTTAATAGTGCTTACAGCTTTTTTGCGTCAGGAGGGCCTGTTCATTGTCCCCTATCTGGACGATTGACTGCTTAAGGCTGCATCCGGGCCTCTCCTGGAGGCTCATGTGGCCCGTGCTATCAAGGTTCTGTCCCAGCACAGATGGCTGGTGTACTGAAAGAAGTCGCGACTGGTGCCAGTACAGCGGGTTGTCTTTCTGGGTGTCGTGTTGGATACATCTCTCATGGCAGTCTTTCAGATTCCAACAAGGCGAAGCTTCACAATAGTATCAGAGGTCTTCACGCTACTCCTTGGGGCTCGATCAGGTGTCTGTTACAGGTTCTGGGTCATCTGACAGATGCTATCCTGGCCGTTCCATGGGCAAGGGCGCACAACCGTGGTCTGCAAGGCGACATCCTTGCCCAGTGCGATGGAGACCGGTCATCCCTGGACCATCACATCTGCATTTCGGAGTCCACAAGGGCTCAGTTGCTGCGGTGGCTCCAATCTCCCTTTCTCAGCACGGGAGTCCCAATGGCAGTGCCGGAGTGGCTCACGCTAATGACAGACTCGTCGGCGTCCAGGTGGGGTGCTCATTGTCTGGACATCCAGGCCCACGGGGTATAGTATTCTTGGACTTCCGATCTGACCTCCAATTACATGGAACTACAGGCCATCTGGGAGGCTTTACAGGCCTTTGCCCTTCATCTGCGAGGCAGTGCCATGAGGATCCAATCAGACAACATCTCCAGTGTGTTACCTGAACAAGCAAGGGGGCACCAGATCTTGCCTCCTTTCCTTTCTGTTCTGTGCTGTGCCTTCATGGACTGTGTTAAAAAATAACTTTAAACAATCAAATTTTTCCTATTTACAATTACCATACTTGGAATTCCAATAAACATCTGCAAGTTCCTTCCCAAATAAGAAAATGAAGAAAGACACGCGCTTACGCTAGCGGAGACATTAGAATCAACTACACACAATGTATAGCTTTCATCATGTCTGACTTTTTCTTTGAAATCTATTAAATTGGTCTGTCTAACAAACATCCAATGAGATTGTTCGTCATAGACAGGGTTCCATTTCTGCCCCAATCAGTATACAGATATACAGTACAGTGCAAAAGTGTTTAGGTAGGTGTGAAAAAATGCTGTAAACAAAGAATGCTTTAAAAAATGGAAGTGTTAAAAATGTATGTTCATAAATGATCAAAATGCAGGGAAATGAAGAAAAGAGAAATGTAAATCAAATCAATATTTGGTGTGACCACCTTTTGCCTTCAAAACCGCAGCAATTCTTCGTACACTTGCACACAGTTTTTGAAGGACTTTGGCTGGTAGGTTGTTCCAAACATGTTGGAGAACTAACCACAGATCTTCTGTGGATGTAGGCTTTCTCACGTCCTTCTGTCTCTTCATGTAATCCCAGACACACTCGATGATGTTGAGATCAGGGCTCTGTGGGGGCCATGCCATCACTTTCAGTACTTCTTGTTCTTCTTTAGGCTGAAGCTAGTTCTTAATGACTTTGGCTGTATGTTTGGGGTCGTTGTCCTGCTGCAGAATAAATTTGGGGCCAATCATACGCCTCCCTGATGGTATTGCATTATGGATAAGTATCTGCCTGTATTTCTCAGCACTGAGAACACCATTAATCCTGACCAAATCTCCAACTCCATTTGCAGAAAAGCAGCCCCAAACGTTCAAGGAACCTCCACCATGCTTCACTGTTGCCTGTGGACACTCATTATTGTACCGCTCTCCAACCCTTCGACGAACAAGCTGCCTTCTGCTACAGCCAAATATTTCAAATTTTGACTCATCAGTCCAGAGCACCTGCTGCCATTGTTCTGCACCCAGTTCCTATGTTTTCATGCATACTTTAGTCACCTTGTTCCCACGTCGGCGGAATGGCTTTTTGGCTGCAACTCTTCCATGAAGACCACTTCTGGCCAGACTTCTCCGGACAGTAGATGGGTGTACCTGGGTCCCACTGGTTTCTGCCAGTTCTTGTAACGGTTAGCCCCTGCTTGGGCCATCGTGGTGGCTTGGAACATCAGTTGAAGCCCTTAAGGCAGGTGAGTTACTGACTGAACACAAGGACAGACTGATTTCTCCAAAACCAAGGAGCACAAAAAACAGAACAGAATTGCCACTAAGCTCCGAAGGCTTCAAGACCGACAGACAACTTAGGACATGCTCAGAAACACAATGATACGCCTGCCAATCTGTGAATTGAGCAGGCTGCAGGGCAGTAAACAAGACAGACAGACTATACTAAAGAGGTCCTTATAAGCGGCCTCTGAATATATACTAGACTAAGACAGACAAGGTACATAAAACATGAAACATACAAGAATCGTCAATCAGGCAGAGGTTAAACATAGAAACATAGAAAAATGTCGGCAGACAAGAACCTTTCGGCCCATCTAGTCTGCCCAATTACATGGATACTTTACCTGGATTTATCTTTTGTTTAGGATAGCCTTATGCCTATCCCATGCCTGCTTAAATTCAATTACTGTTTTGGCCTCTACCACTTCTACTGGAAGGCTGTTCCATGTATCCACCACCCTCTCAGTAAAATAATGCTTCCTGATGTTACTTTTAAACCTTTGCCCCTCTAATCTAAGACTATGTCCTCTTGTTTTGCTATTTTGTTTCCTTTTAAATATACTCCCTTCCTCTACCTTGTGGATTCCCTTTACGTATTTAAATGTTTCTATCATATCTCCTCTGTCTCGTCTTTTTTCCAAGCTGTACATGTTAAGATCATTAAGCCTTTCCTGGTAACTTTTCTCCTTCAAGCCGTACACCATTTTAGTAGCCCTTCTCTGAACTCTCTCTAAGATGTCTATATCCTTCTTGGTTGGCAACAGATCAGAATATACAGTACCAAGAGTGAGTAGAAGGGATAGTCAGGAATAAAGCCGAGGTCAGAACCAGAAAATACTTGAACAGGAATGCTTTGCAGCAATTCAGGGAACACGAACCAGACAGAACCACCATCAAACTCCACAAACAGTCAATGAGGCTCTGTGCTGCTGGGAATATATAGGGAGTGGGTCTGTGTGATTGGGCCATGTGACCCCAGACCAGGAGATCACAACAGAACCCAAGATCAGCCCTAAACAGCACAGCCAGACACACCATAGGGGAAAAACAAACATGAAGGCCCTTCACCACCAGGGGGCAAGGCTGAGATGTGACATAACCCCCTCCCTTATGGGTGACCTCCCGGGCACCCAAAACATGGCAGACAGAATCAGGAAACCAGATCACGAACACTAGTCACCAAAATCCATTGAGGTCCCACTCAGAGTCGTCATCCTCCTCCCCAAGACGCCTCCGTCTATGAGGGTTCCTTTGAATGGCATCCCAGTGGTCCTTCCTGAACACCAGTCCAAAGGGCGACTGCACATAGCCCTCAGGGACATGACGGGGTTGGGGGATCTCGGCATCAGTCAGACTGGACATAGAATCAGTTGGACTAGGGTTAGTCACCTTTTTATGTCTTCTCCTTGAACGAGATCTAGAACTGGTGACCAACCCACAGGACACGGCAATAGTAGGGGCAGACTTGGTTATCTGTTTAACACCACACGATTGAGACCTCTCGATCCCACAAGTGGGTTTGACAGCAATGGGCCCACTGCGAGACGTGGGCACAGTGGTCACGTGACTTGACTTTGATACGACTGCCTTGCAGCTTGACTTGGACAGACTTGACAACTCGCCTTTAACTGGCATGACTGGCTCACCGTTGAGAGGACAGAGGACATTGCCAGGATATGATACAACTGGCACCTCACCATTGTTACAGATTTCACCTGGAGGAGTGCACTGTGGACCCTCCGAGTCATCGGAATCCTCCTCAAAACACCTGAGAGCATTAGGGTCTTTCTTGATCATGGCCCAGTGTGCCTCACGGAACAACATCCCGCATGGGGATCATATATAACCCTCGGGTACAGGGCTAGAATTTGTAGCACCAGTCAGTTTGGATGTCACTCCATTAACTGGCAGGACTGGCAAATAACCAGAAACAGACATACCTGGCAGCGTGCCATCAGGGGATGACATGAGGGGTTCTTGGCCCAAACCAGACATGAAGGACTTTGTACCCACCGGGGACAAAATTGGCATATCGCCAGAAACAGGCATTAGGGGCACATTGCCCAAATTACACATGAAGGGCTCGGCGCCCACACTTGGCAAGACAACGGTAGGAACAACACTGGACCCACTGTGGGACAAGGGCACAGTGGTCTCACAACCTAACGAGGCCTCAGCAGTCTCGCAGTAGGACATGGGCACGACTGCCTCGCAGCAGGACATGGGCACGGCTGCCTCGCAGCAGGACATGGGCACGGCTGCCTCGCAGCAGGACATGGGCACGGCTGCCTCGCAGCAGGACATGGGCACAGTTGGCTCACACAACACGTGCACAACTGTCTCGTGGATCGGAATTGGCATGACTAGCAGCTCGCTAGTAGAACCAGGCATGAAGGTTTCATGTTTAGATACAGGCACTTCGGCCTCATAACAAAGCATAGGCACGGCTACCTCGTAGCTCAACATGGGCACAACTGACTCGTCAGCAGGCAGGAAGGGCTCTGGGCCCCACGACAGGCAGGAAGGGCTCTGGGCCCACGACAGGCAGGAAGGACTCTGGGCCCACGACAGGCGTGAAGGGCTCTGGGCCCACGACAGGCGTGAAGGGCACTCGGCCCACGACAGGCGTGAAGGGCACTCGGCCCACGACAGGTGTGAAGGGCACTCGGCCCACGACAGGCGTGAAGGGCACTCGGCCCACGACAGGCGTGAAGGGCACTCGGTGTAACGTTGGGAGCTTCCAGCCCTACCTGTGTGCTTGAGGGCAGCATATCTGATGCTGCTCGCTGACCAATGCCCAGTTTAAATGGAGACAGTCAGGGAGGTGGCTGCATGAGGCGCGGCTTGAGTGGGGGGCGTGGCCTGGTGAAGGTCTTTAAAAACCCTCAGTGTATTCTCAGCAGTTGCCAGATCGTGGTTATCCATACCTGAGCTCCTTGTACCTGACTGCTATATTGAATTAACCCGTTATTGACCTCTGCTTGTTTCTGACTATTCTGCCTTCTGTTGCCCTAGACCATTTTCTTGTACTATGCTACTGCTCTGATATCGACCCGGCTATTCCATTTGACCATTCTGAACTCTGTATTCCTGATTCTGGCTCGGCTGACTACTCCCTGTGTTGTTAACCCTTTCTGTCTAGCTAGTTTACCTGGCCAATTCTAAGGACCAGTTAGAGATCTTTCACGGCTACTCTGTTGGTAGCTTCTGGGCTCTGTGGAGTGTGGGGTGTTAAGTACTGCGTGGTGGGATCTGGGAATCCGTGACACTCGGCCCACAAGAGGCATGGAGGGCTCCTGGCCCACACTAGGCATGAGGGGCTCTGGGCCCACCTGGGACAAAACCGCTGACACACAGCTTGGGCGGGCTACCGCTGACACACAGCTTGGGAGGGGTACCACTGACACACAGCTTGGGAGTGTTACCGCTGACACACAGCTTGGGAGGGGTACCGCTGACACACAGCTTGGGAGTGTTACCGCTGACACACAGCTTGGGAGTGTTACCGCTGACACACAGCTTGGGAGTGTTACCGCTGACACACAGCTTGGGAGGGGTACCGCTGACACACAGCTTGGAGGGGTACCGCTGACACACAGCTTGGGAGTGTTACCGCTGACACACAGCTTGGGAGTGTTACCGCTGACACACAGCTTGGGAGTGTTACCGCTGACACACAGCTTGGGAGGGGTACCGCTGACACACAGCTTGGGAGGGGTACCGCTGACACACAGCTTGGGAGTGTTACCGCTGACACACAGCTTGGGAGTGTTACCGCTGACACACAGCTTGGGAGTGTTACCGCTGACACACAGCTTGGGAGTGTTACCGCTGACACACAGCTTGGGAGTGTTACCGCTGATACACAGCTTGGGAGTGTTACATCTGACACACAGCTTGGGAGTGTTACCGCTGACACACAGCTTGGGAGTGTTATTGGCAATGTGCCAGGTTCTGGCACCGCTGACACCTTGTCAGACAGAAACATAACTGGCCTCCCGCCAGGAACGGACATTGGCACAATACAATGTGCAGAACAGACAGGTTTTTCTTTATGCTGTGTACCTGTAACAACAGCGCCACCCTGGGCCCTTGTGGCAACAGCGCCACCATGGACCCTAGACCCATGACAAGAACTGAGAAACAGTGATCCACTGCATAACATGTGTAGCGCTGGTTTAAATCCTGCCGCTGTAGTTACTTGTTTCTGGCCACCAGGGGGAGATGAACGCAATGTAAACTGATACTGGACACTTTCGGACTACATTTTCCAGCACGCTTTGGGGCAGGAACAGGAAGTGGGTGGGGAGAACCGAGACACATCCGCAACCTCATGCATAGGAGAGCCAGTGCTCGCCAAGGGGTGATTAGAGCAAGACGCACGTGAGACAAGGAGCGATTGTGACCAGGCCGGAGCGCAGGTGCTGCTTTGCGGAGCTGGAGATCGGCCCAAATCACTTGCCAGAAGACCTATTAACCTATCGGTGAGAAGTTTAAAAGATACAGAGCTGCAGAAGGACCCCGAGTTAGGAGACTGCGATGATCTAACGGGAGTGCAGGCGGTGAGCTGAGCATCTTGTGGCAGAAACGGACAAGCAAGACAAGCGGATCCGGTGGCACAGAGTCCCAGTCAAGTCGAGCGGAAAGACGTCCTGGGTCGAGCAGAGCACAGAGTATCTGGCGGATGGGTGAGAGGCCTTCCCGGCCACAGTGAAAATAATAAAGCACGCTGCAGTTTGTCTAAACCTACAGGGCCCCAACGTGACTAGTCGAAGACACATTGAAATCATTCACTGGCCAGTTGAATCTACTACCCGGGTACCAACACACGCATACACGTACACCTTCTTGGGACACAACCTGTACGGGACTCACATTTCAGCAACAAAGAGGTTAAAATTCCTTTTTCTTTTCCGCTGCGCATTTCTCGCATTACGAACTTCTGGAAATATATATGTATACCGTGCTGCTCTATATATGCCAGTTAATTTGAGATCAGTAAACTATATAAGTTATAAAATCCACAGCAGTGCTGGTGTATATTTATTCCCTAGTGCGGGGAGACTGACCTGAGGTTTATATTCAGCGGCTCCTCCGGGAGTGAGCGCTTCACCTGGGGGCTCATCCGGGTTCTAGGCTCTGGAAAAACCGCATTTAAAGGGTTAAATATGGATCCAGACACTGCTGCCAAATGGTGTGAGGAGCAAAGTAGTCAGATAGAATTATGTATAGTCATGGATATTCCTGCAGACACTTGGGCCGAAGATCAGATTCGCCGGGCCGTGGAAGAGCTGGCACCAGATCATCGGGGGTTAATCCTGGACATTAAAGCGAACCCAGATACCTCTCACACGTATGTTCTTTTTGAATGAAGAAAGGGTGTTCCAGTGTGTTTTCAGGGCGTGAGTGTGAAGCTGACCGATGAGGTGGAAGTTCAACTGATTCAGCCAAGTGCGCCACGTGGCGATCCCGCGAGTGTTCCCGCGCCCAGTCCGCTGGCCATGATCGGGCCTGAATTTATAGTGGCTATTGGAGATTTGCTGGCCAAATGTCAGAGAACAAGCCCTCCACACACTAACTTTGGTTATCGACGGTTGAGAAATTTTACAGGAAACGTACCAACTCCGGCGGGAGAAGAAACCTTTGAAGAATGGGTAGAACAGGCGATGCAGGCTCTGGATGAGTGGGACGTCCCCGAAGTGCAGAAGAAGCAAAGAATTACTGAGAGCTTAAAGGGACCTGCGTCAGAGGCTGTAAGAAACCTAAAATTTTGTAAACAAGACTGCACTGCTTTAGATTACCTAAACGTACTACAGGAAGTTTTTGGGCGAACGGAAAAGGCTGCGGAGCTCGTGTACCAGTATGAACATTCTTACCAGCGGAAAGGTGAGAAAATGACTGACTACATGAGGCGCCTAGATAAGATTCTGCACCAGATACTTCTTAAGAAAAGGGCCGAACTGGCCGAAATAGATAAGATCCGAATACAGCAGATCCTGAAGGGTGCTCAACCTCTAGATCCTGTGATGCTACAGCTGAGAACCAGAGAAGGTAACCGAAAATTGAAATACCTGGAACTGATCCGAGCTGTCAGAGAGGAAGAGGCTCTACTCGAAGAGAAATCCCTTAGGAGAGGAGAAAGAGTTTACGCACAACCCGTGAGGCATAACGAGTGTATGCGAGTGGAAGATGATTCGCTAGACACCTATGGATCCGAAGTGGATGAACAGGAGCATCTGGTTGTTTCTAAGTCCACAGAGAGTGCTGCAAGAGAGCAAATTCTTCCTACATACAGTGAAATTTACAAAACTGTTAAGAAAGTGCAAGAAGCTCAAGCTGAATTGCAACAGGCACACACGGACCTGTGCCGAGTGCTTTTGAGGGTGGCAGAGACACAGACCGATATGCAGAAGTTCCTTACTGATATGCGGACAACTGGAGTTGCTGTTGTTTCTGGCCAGGGTCCTTCAACTGAATCACCACACGCAAGTGCGTCTCCATCTTCAAATAAGAGATGTTTCAGTTGTGGAGAAATGGGTCATTTCCGAGCGCAGTGCAAAAGCCAAAAGCCTGAGAAAAACAGGGTAGAAGAGTTTTTAAAAGCCTTGGAAGGGCTGCTATCTACCTCACCGGCGGGACACGCCAGAGGGCCCAAGTGAAGGAGCAAACTAGGTGCCCAATAGTTAAAGACCGCTCCAGAAATCCAACCAGGACTGAAAGGGTGAGAAGGCCCAGAGTTTCGTCCACTGCTGAGCCTACCAGGACTGAAAGAGTCACTCCCTTAGCATCCGGTCCTACGTCATGGGGAAGCAATGCAAACCCAAAACCTCCACGAGTCAGGAAGAAGGCCAGGGTACAGCGAACTGGGTCTATACCTCCTGCGGCTACAAACAAGTCTCCTGACCAGCTGATAGGTCCTTCTCCCATCGTTCCAATCCAAGTAGAGGGAGTCTACACCAAAGCTCTGTTGGACTCAGGGGCTCAAGTGACACTGATCTACCGAGACTTCTATGAGAAGCACTTGAAGCACATACCTCTACAGGAGCTAAAGGAACTTGAAATCTGGGGTATCGGGACCGAGAAACTTCCATATGATGGATATCTACAGGTGAAGCTAGAGATTGGATCCGAAGTCATCGGACAGTCTGGGGGTTGTGATGCATTGGCCATTGTGTGTCCTTGACCTTCAGGGGCCAACAGAAGTTCTATGATAGTGGGGACGAATACTGATCTGGTTCGACGTCTCCTGACCCCTATAGTACTGGAAGAAGGTTCTACCAAGGGAGTACACCCGATGTTGCGTCCAGTCTATCAGCGAATGGTCGAAGAACAGAAGGCACTTGCCAAAGTGGGGCGTCTGTGGAGATTAGGAGGAACAGAAAAGGTTCTACAATCAAGAGAAGTGGCGAGTTTCCGGGCTTCAGTCAAGTTGAATGGATCACAACCAGGTCCCTATGTGGTACTAGAAACAGATTTTAATCATGGGAGTGAAGCCGGGGTCGAAATAATCCCTGAAATAATCTCCACCAAAGCTTTGAAACGAACACGAGGAAGAATCTGTCAGTGTATGTAATGTATCTGATTCTCCAGTGATCCTGAAAGCACGAATGCCCATCGGGCAAGTGGCTTCCGCTACACCTCTCTCCCCTACTGATTTAGGAGGGGGAGCGAATAAAGATATTCCATCTGACAGGTTCTATCCCAAAGACGCTCCCATCTCGCCTGAATGGAAGAAACGTTGTCAGTCCCAGGTCCTAAAGTGGAGGGACTTCTTATCAATGGATGAGTTCGACGTGGGCCTGGCTAAGAGTACTGAGCATCGCATTCGACTGCAGGAAGATAAGCCGTTTCGAGAAAGGTCAAGACGAGTTCCACTGGGAGACTTGGATGATCTAAGAGAACAGCTGAATGAACTGCAAAGAACCAAGGTGATTCAAGAGTCCAAGAGTCCGTACGCTTCTCCCATAGTGATGGTTCGGAAGAAGAATGGTTCTGTCCATCTATGCATAGACTATCGCACGCTAAATTGGAGAACCATCCCCGATCAATATGCCACTCCTCGGATAGAAGATGCCTTGCAGTGTTTGGAGCAAAATGGTTTAGTGTACTAGACCTGCGAAGTGGGTATCACCAGTAGGGATGAGCCGAACACTCCCCGAGTTCGGTTCGAAGCCGAACCCAAACTTTCCAAATGTTCTGATCCGAACCCGAACTCGAACCCCATACAAGTCAATGGGGCTGAAAATTCGGTTTTTAGAGTGCCCTCCAAGAGGGCATATATGCTAGATATTTGCCATAAAAGGTGTATGGGGGGTCCGGGTAGTGCCCTGGGGGACAGGAAACAAGGGCAAAAAGTTAAAAAAAAGTTTTTAAAGGGACAATGAGTTTTCCATGAAATAAGGGTTAAAAATAAAAATGAAAAATTCCTTCAAATAGCGTGTCTAGGAGGTCCCCATAACCTGCCCGTGAAGTGGCAGATTTCTAGGATGTATAGAAATATGTAAAAACCAAAAAATGACATTTCAAATGACGGTAAATGCTTTTCCTTTAATCTATCCATAAACAACTGCTTGGGGCGGCAGTCTGTATGAAAAGAGGAGACATTTTCGGACACGCAGAAAAAGTTTACTGATTTTTTGGGCGGTGAAAAGCAGGAGAATGACTGGAGAATGGAAAATTCTAGACCAAATAGCCAATTTGGAAAGTGAGATAAATGGGCGAATTTTTCTGGTTTGGCTATTTTGACTTAGAATTTTCCATTCTCCAGTCATTCTCCTGAGTTTCACCTTTCTCTGAATAACCCTGTCAGGGTTATTCAGAGAGCGGTGAAGAGCAGGAGAATGACTGGAGAATGGAAAATTCTAGGTCAAGATAGCCAAACCAGAAAAATTCTCCCATTTAGGCTAGGGTCAGACTAGCAAATTTTTAACGTGCGTTTAGGCGCACTTAATCACGGCCTCACTAGCAGCAAATGACGGGCAATGATGGCCAGTATACGAAGTACGGTCGCACGAAAGTCCGGCTGCGCAACGCAAGTTAAAAATGAACGCATTTTTTCGAGAACGCAGAACCGCTAGTACGGACGTACAGAGTGCGCTGCGTCCACTAGCGGCGTGTGTGAGTGATTTGGAGACGTCAGACCCTGCTCATGTCCGGCCAACATAACGTCCAGACACCCAAAGTTTCCTGGTTTGGATCCGTAAAAAATCACGCACAAAAATGCGCATCGTATGACCGTTTTCGCGCAATCCGTGAAAAAATACGGCAATGCGTTCGGACGCACTTTTTGACGGTCGCTGCGAAAAATGCGTTAGTCTGACCCTAGCCTTATCTCACTTTCCAAATCGGCTATTTGGTCCAGATGGTTCTCTTTTCCTGCCATTCTCCTGGTTTTCACCTTTCTCTGAACAACCCTGAGAGAGAAGTGAAAGCCAGGAGAACTGGCAGGAGAAGAGAACAATCTAGACCAAATAGCCAATTTGGAAAGTGAGATAAATGGGAGAATTTTTCTGGTTTGGCTATTTTGACCTAGAATTTTCACTTCTCCAGTTATTCTCCTGCTTTTCACCGCTCTCTGAATAACCCTGGGAATGTTTAATCCCGAGGTGAAAAATAACATTGCTTTAGATTTTTTTCAAACACCAGTTAAATGCAGCATATTAGGATGTTTTAGGGAAATTAATTCTCAAATCTCAATCAGAAGCAGACACCACCCCACCCTCAGTATATTGTACAATGTATCAAATTGATTACCAGACTAAAAACACCTGGTGTTATGCCCGTTTGTGAACAGAGGTCATTTAGTGTTGATAATCTTTCCACGTACACATTAGTTTTTAATTCAATATCTAATAAACCATTGCTTATAATATTCTGCAGTAAAGAGTCTCTTTATTTCTAGATTTTTATGTATTTTTTAAGCATTTTCTATACTTTTTTCAAAATTTCTTTTTTTTTTCTAACTCGAACCGAACACGCCAAAAAGTTCGAAATTCGCGAGCTTTCGAACTGCCAAAGTTCGGGTCGAACTCCGAACCGTCCGAACCCGAACAGCTCATCCCTAATCACCAGATACCAATGCATCCTGAAGACAAAGAGAAGACTGCGTTCATCTGGGGTTCTTTGAGTTCAACCGAATGCCTCAAGGCCTTACGGGGGCTCCAGCCACATTCCAACGGTTGATGGAGAAGACAGTCGGAGACATGAACCTGATCGAAGTGCTAGTGTATCTGGATGACATAATCATGTTTGGAAAGACATTGGAAGAACATGCGCAACGGTTGGAAAAGGTCTTGAAGCGGCTCCATGAAGAGGGGTTGAAACTGTCTCTGGAGAAGTGTCAAATCTGTTTGCCTTCAGTTACGTATCTGGGACACGTTGTTTCAGCAGAAGGCGTTTCGACGGATCCTCGAAAGTTGGAAGCCATAGCTTCCTGGCCTAGACCCCGAAATGTTACTGAACTTAGATCTTTCCTGGGATTCTGCTCCTATTACCGAAGGTTTGTAGGAGGGTTTGCCAAGATAGCTCAACCACTGAATAAGCTCCTGCAGAAGGAAGATGCAGAAGAAGGCCACAAGGCCTCTGACCGAAATCTGTCGGCTCCAGGGCCAAGGAAGGCTCGAGAATCTATCCAAGGAGAATGGACTAGTCAATGCGAAGGTGCTTTCGTGAAGCTGAAAGAGAGTCTAACTCGAGCTCCTGTCTTGGCCTACGCTGATCCTCATAAGCCATACGAATTGCATGTAGATGCCAGCCGAGAGGGTCTAGGGGGAGTCTTATACCAAGAATATGGTGGATTGTTGAGGCCTGTAGCCTACATGAGCCGGAGCCTTACGTCTTCAGAAAAGAATTATCCTACCCATAAGTTGGAGTTCCTCGCTTTGAAGTGGGCGGTGGTCGACAAGTTGAAAGACTATCTGTATGGAGCCGAATTTGTGCTAAAGACAGATAACAATCCTCTTACCTACGTCCTTACTACTGCGAAGCTGGATGCAACGGGACATAGGTGGTTGGCTGCTCTGTCAGGGTTTAGGTTCAGCCTGAAGTATCGCCCTGGAGTGAACAATCGAGATGCTGATGCTTTGTCGAGAAGACCCTACACTACAGAATGGACTCAGTTAACTCCAGATGGGGTGCAAGCTTTATGTCAAGGAGCAGAGCGCCGGGTCAAGGGAGGGATTGAAGCAGAAGCCATAGGAGTCATGGCTGCGGCTGTTCCAGAGTTCTACTGTAACCCTACGCAGCTGAGAGATGAAAGTTTGCCTACTTTTTCAAAACAGGACCTGAGAGCTGACCAGGCTGGAGATCCTCTGATCGCATTGACCATGAAGGCTCTAAACGCGAACCAACGGGAGATTCTTCTGACAAATTCCCCAGAAGGGGCCAGATTGGTCTACAAGGAGTGGGAACCGCTGAAAATGTTGGATGGGGTGGTCTACCGAAGGGGCCCCTCAAGCGATGCTGGAGAGACCCAACAGTTGTTCCTTCCCACAAAACACAGAGAGGGTGTGCTATGGTCATTACATGATGACCATGGACATTTAGGAGCAGAGAGAACTTTTAAGCTGGTGCGGGACAGATTCTATTGGCCCTGCATGAGGCCTGAAGTTGAAAGTTACTGCCACTCATGTCTGAGGTGTATTCAAAGGAAGACTCTGCCAACCCGAACTGCTCCAATGAGCCACCTACAAAGTCAAGGACCCATGGATTTGGTGTGCATTGACTTCCTGTGCTTAGAGTCGGATGCTAGTGGGCAGGGAAATATCTTTGTGGTGACTGATCATTTCACGCGTTATGCCCAAGCTTTTTCTACGAGAGACCAACTTGCTCCTACGGTGGCGAAGGTTTTAATGGAAAAGTTTTTTGTTCACTATGGACTGTCAAAGAGAATACACTCAGATCAGGATAGAAACTTTGAGAGCTGGCTTGTTGGGCAATTACTGGAACTGCTGGGAATTCAGAAAACCCGAACTACACCATATCACCCTCAAGGTGATGCTCAGCCAGAAAGGTTCAATCGCACTCTGCTAAATATGTTGGGGACATTATCAAACAGAGAGAAGCAGAGCTGGAGTCGTCACATAGCCACGCTAGTACATGCATACAACAGCACGGAGAGTGACGCTACTGGATACTCACCGTACCGTCTCATGTTCAGAAGGGAAGCTCGACTGCCGGTTGATTTGGCATTCGGGTTATCTCTGGATCAGACGTCTGTAGCCTCTCATAGGAATTATGTGGATAGACTCCGGAAGAATTTGGCCTCTGCGTTTGAACAAGCCCGTTTGACCTCTGGGAACAGGGAACAGAGGAATAAACGAAACTACGATTTGAAAGTTCGGATACAGGATCTACAACCCGGTGATAGGGTTTTGTTGAAGAACTTGGGTGTTTCTGCCAGGCATAAGTTGGCAGACCGATGGAGTTCTCAGGTCTACATTGTCTGCAAGCAACTGCCGGGTCTGCCGGTTTACCAAATTCGACCTGATGGGAAGGCTGGGCCTCTTAAAAACTGGCACCAAAATCATTTGCTACCTCTGAAGGAAGCTGTAAGGATACCAGTTGGAGACGAACTTTCTCTGCCGAATCCGCCTCCGCCTGCTCCACGTTTGACTCCCGTTACTCAGTCTCAGCACACACGAGTTGTTGAGGAAAGCGAAGGGGAAAGTGAAGAAGAATGTTTTTGTCTGGATTGGGTGCGCTCACCAGAGCCTGAAGAAGTCGTCCCAGTTGCCGAATGGTGGGAAAGCAATCTGAGGCCTGAGGCTCCAGAATTCCAGCTGGACATTCCTGAAACTTCTGAAATTCCTATAGTTCCTGAAAATGCATCCTATGATTACAGTTCTATGCCTTCATTGGAAGGATCATACTCAGAGGAGATGTCTGTTCCAGTTTTGAATGAAAGACCTGAACCTGTATCTGTAATACTTCCGACTGAAGAAGAGCTGATTGAGCCAGAGCCAAAACGTTCTGTCCGACCCCCTCAAAGACTCACCTACGACTCACCAGGACATAGCACTGAAGAGGCTGTTACCACAGTGCGAAGGTTGCCCGAAGTGTCTGCTATGTTAGTTGAGGTAGCTAGAAGTATGAGTAAACTTGAGGATGTACACCTAAACCATTGTATGTTTGCTGGTGAGCCTATATATATATATATATATCGACTGATGTAATGTTGAAATGTAATGTAACTGTTACACCTCCTTGGAGAGACCCAAGAGTTCTAGGAGGGGGAGAGTGTAGCGCTGGTTTAAATCCTGCCGCTGTAGTTACTTGTTTCTGGCCACCAGGGGGAGACGAACGCAATGTAAACTGATACTGGACACTTTCAGACTACGTTTTCCAGCATGCTTTGGGGCAGGAACAGGAAGTGGATGGGGCGAACTGAGAGACATCCGCAACCTCGTGCAGAGGAGAGCCAGTGCGCGCCAAGGGGTGATTAGAGCAAGACGCACGTGAGACAAGGAGCGATTTGACCAGGCCGGAGCGCAGGTGCTGCTTTGCGGAGCTGGAGATCGGCCCAAATCACTTGCCAGAAGACCTACAGCGTTCACCTGAAGACCTTTGCATTCACTGGCCAGTTGAATCTAGTACCCGGTACCAACACACGCATACACGTACACCTTCATGGGACATGACCTGTACGGGACTCACATTTCAGCAACGAAGAGGTTAAAATTCCTTTTTCTTTTCCACTGCGCGTTTCTCGCATTACGAACTTCTGTAAATATATATGTATACCGTGCTGCTCTATATATGCCAGTTTATTTGAGATCAGTAAACTATATAAGTTATAAAATCCACAGCAGTGCTGGTGTATATTTATTCCCTAGTGCGGGGAGACTGACTCGAGGTTTAAATTCAGCAGCTCCTCCGGGAGTGAGCGCTACACATGGAAGCAGGTAGTGTGCCTTGAGGTGGAACAATTTTGGCTTTATTACCACACATGGAATTTGCAACACCCCTGCATTGCAAAGAAACAGAGGTCCCAGCAGTAGGGTCAGCGCTATGGCTGCATGTTGTGGATACCAGGGTCTCACCCTGAGAACATGACATTCTGGGTCTGGGCTTTAATGGACAGCAAAAGATTTTATGCTGGGGTGAACTGCAATAATAACAGAGCTTAAGAATTCTACGTCTCTCTCTTTCACTCATGGGAGGTTCCCCAGAGACTCTGCTGGGAGGAACCGCATAATTAAGCACACTGAGAGACAGCATTAACCTCTTCAGCTCTGTCAGCAGATCAAAAACCACCTGAAGCACAGAATTTAACACAGTAAGCTCACCTGCAGGCATTAATGGACTGTTTGTAATGTAACAGTTATTCCCTGCTTGGGCCATCGTGGTGGCTTGGAACATGAGATGAAGCCCTTAAGGCTGGTGAGTTACTGACTGAACACAAGGACAGACTGATTTCTCCAAAACCAAGGAGCACAAAAAAACAGAACAGAATTGCCACTAAGCTCCGAAGGCTTCAAGACCGACAGACAACTTAGGACACGCTCAGAAACACAATGATACGCCTGCCAATCTGTGAATTGAGCAGACTGCAGGGCAGTAAACAAGACAGACAGACTATACTAAAGAGGTCCTTATAAGCGGCCTCTGAATATATACTAGCCTAAGACAGATAAGGTACATAAAACATGAAACATACAAGAATCGTCAATCAGGCAGAGGTTGGCAACAGATCAGAATATACAGTACCAAGAGTGAGTAGAAGGGATAGTCAGGAATAAAGCCAAGGTCAGAACCAGAAAATACTTGAACAGGAATGCATTGCAGCAACTCAGGGAACACGAACCAGACAGAACCACCATCAAACTCCACAAACAGTCAATGAGGCTCTGTGCTGCTGGGAATATATAGGGAGTGGGTCTGTGTGATTGGGCCATGTGACCCCAGACCGTAAACAGCACAGCCAGACACACCATAGGGGAAAAACAAACATGAAGGCCCTTCACCACCAGGGGGCAAGGCAGAGACATGACAGTTCTGAGCTGATGGCACTGCTGGACATCTTCCGATTTCGACGGGCAATAAGCTTGATGTGTCTTTCATCTGCTGCACTAAGTTTCCTTGGCCGACCACTGCGTCTACGATCCTCAACGTTGCCCGTTTCTTTGTGCTTCTTCAAAAGAGCTTGAACAGCACATCTTGAAACCCCAGTCTGCTTTGAAATCTTTGTCTGGGAGAGACCTTGTTGATGCAGTATAACTACCTTCTGCCTTGTTGCTGTGCTCAATCTTGGCATGACATGAAACTGTCTTTCACAACCTCACCTTGGTAGCCGAGTTTGGCTGTTCCTCACCCAGTTTTAAGCCTGATACACAGTTGTTTCTGTTTCAGTTCAAGACTGGGTTTCAACCTACATGTGACATTGATGATCATTAGCAACTGTTACGTGTATGATCAACCAATTATACCAAACTATAATCCTACAAAATCCCTGACTTTGTGCAAGTGGACCTACGAGAATTGATGCTGGTTTGACGGTAAAAAGGTAGTTACACCAAATATTGATTTGATTTAGATTTTTCTTTTGCTCGCTCACTTTGCATGTTGCAAATTGACAAAAATAAGCAAACATTATTTATATTTCTGAAAGCATTCTTTGTTTACAGCATTTTTTCACAGCTGCCTAAAACTTTTGCACAGTACTGTATTTCCACATCAAAATTGACCAATCCCACAAGCACTTATACCACAAAGACGTTTTTTTCTGGCTTACAATGTTCACACACTTTTTTCTACATTTAACGTAACGAAGGCTTACAGGAAGGCTGGTTTTCATTAAAATTCCACAGGCCACATCCTATGAAAGAAAAAGCTATCTACATATTGGGCCCTATTACAAAGTTGGTGCTAAGTTTACAACAGCTCTGGTTAAGTTAGCACCAACTTTGTAATATAGCCCATAGTATTTAACACTTAGAAAGGGGGGTCATAGCCCATTTTATCCGAACAGGCTTTTCAAACTAATGCATATTAACTTAAAGTACGTATTTGAATCACAGGATATTTATATTCATACAGGAAATTAAAAATCTAACAATTCTCTCCTGTAACAGGGGGATTAGAGCCCACTAGAGAGTAGCGGAGTTGAGATCCTTAAGGACTGATAAATCCTTTTGACGTTTAAACACTGCTTGGCATATGCAGACTTATACGCTTGAGGCAGCGAGGATGAACAAACCACTGAGTTGCTACTAAGCACTAAAGGTTTCGAGACCGATAGAGCACGTTCAGAAATACAAAGATACGTCACACAGTTGGTGAATTGCGCGGACTGCAGGGCAGTCAGGAAATGCGCTGCTTTAACGTTTTCTGATAATCGGGAGCAGATCAGCGGTACCTTAAGATATTCAGCGGCAACACATACACCTCGGGGTCTGTCGTGAGTACAGTATCGAGTATATTTGATGGTGAGAGCACACTGAACATGAGCAGCATATAAACAATACCTTTCGATTGCAGTTCTTATATACATGGGTGGCCGGATAACATGAGCCCTGGTTTGGGTATAGGAAACTAATGAAGCCACAGATGATACCCACAACTTAGAAGGGACAATACCCCAGTAACGTGTAAACACCCCAGCGGCAAGCATGGGGTTAAACCACCAAAGCACCACACAGGTGACCTAAATCGAGCAGCAAGAGAATGGTCAAAACAAGCCGGGTCAAAAAGCAGGAGCAGGGATCGTATCCAGAAAACGGGTTGGCAACAATGAATCAATGCACACAATAGTCAGCGATGCGGGAACAGACTCCATGACATGGCGACGAGGCAATTCCTCGTGCCCTGTTTTAAACCCGTTGGCTCCTCGTGACCACACCAGGCCCGCCCCCTCGGATGCCGCTCAGCCATTCCCCAGTGCTGGCAGCCGGCCAGCTCTTGGCACAGGACCTTGTCCAGACCCCCCAGGCAGCGTAGCAGGGGCTGAGGATATGACAGAACCCCCCCTGATGGTCGGACTCAGAACAACGACCACCAGGCGCAGAAGGATGGGCCACATGGAACTGGTGAACCAGATGAGGCGCATGGATTTCGCAGGCCGGGAGCCAAGAACGATCCTCAGGCCCATAACTCTCCCAGTCTACCAGGTACTGAAGGTCACCACGGACCACACGGGACCTCAAGATGGCACGGATCTCGTACTCCTCCTAACCCTGGGACTTGATAGGCGGAGGTGGAGCAGTGACTCTGGTGTACCTATTGCAGGTAAGGGGTTTCAAGAGGCTTATGTGAAAAACGTTGTGGATATGTAGATATGGGGGTAAAGCCAAAGCATAGGAGACAGGGTTAATGCATCTTAGTACCTTATAAGGACCAATAAACCTGGGAGCCATCTTCATGGATAGCACCAACAATTTGATGTTTCGGGTCGACAGCCAAGGCTGGCAATGCAGTGCCTTGGAATATGGAGGGAAGCATGAGAGGATCATAACCATAAACCGTATGGAACGGTGAGTGACCTATGGTTTCACTCACTGAGTTGTTCAGTGCAACCTCTGCCCAGGGTAACAGGTCTGCCCAGGGCTGGCCCAAGACATTGCGCTGCCTGGAGCAAAGGATGAAATGCTGCCGCCCCCAAAAAAAACACGCAACGTGTATGAGCATATCACAGTGCGCCACAGCAATAAAATTCAAAGACTCATACACACCGTACATTAGAATTTTCTTGCTGTGGAGCTCTGTGATACAGTAATGTGAGGTGTGTATAACTGAGCCCAGCGTCACATACCCAGCACAGCCCAGCGTCACATACCGAGCAGTGCCCAGCATCACATACCCAGCAGTGCACAGCTTCACATGCCCAGCAGAGCCCAGCATCACATACCCAGCAGTGCCCAGCGTCACATACCCAGCAGTGCCCAGCGTCATACCCAGCAGTGCCCAGCGTCATACCCAGCAGTGCCCAGCGTCACATACCCAGCAGTGCCAAGCGTCACATACCCAGCAGTGCCCAGCATCACATACCCAGCAGTGCCAAGCGTCACATACCAAGCAGTGCCCAGTGTCACATACCGAGCAGTGCCCAGCATCACATACCCAGCAGTGCACAGCTTCACATGCCCAGCAGAGCCCAGCATCACATACCCAGCAGTGCCCAGCATCATACCCAGCAGTGCCCAGCATCATACCCAGCAGTGCCCAGCGTCACATACCCAGCAGTGCCAAGCGTCACATACCCAGCAGTGCCCAGCATCACATACCCAGCAGTGCCAAGCGTCACATACCAAGCAGTGCCCAGTGTCACATACCGAGCAGTGCCCAGCATCACATACCCAGCAGTGCCCACACATGGGTATATTGCCCCAGCTCACACATGGATATATTTGCCCCCAGACTCACTCATGGATATATTTTCCCCCAGGCTCACACATGGATATATTTGCCCCCAGACTCACTCATGGATATATTTGCCCCCAGGCTCACACATGGATATATTTGCCCCCAAGGCTCACTCATGGATATATTTGCCCCCAGACTCACACATGGATATATTTGCCCCCAGACTCACTCTTTGCCCTAGGCTCACTCATGGATATATTTGCCCCCAGGCTCACTCATGGATATATTTGCCCTAGGCTCACTCATGGATATATTTGCCCCCAGGCTCACTCATGGATATATTTGCCCCCAGGCTCACTCATGGATATATTTGCCCCAAGGCTCACTCGTGGATATATTTGCCCCCAGGCTCACTCGTGGATATATTTGCCCCCAGGCTCACTCATGGATATATTTGCCCCAGGCTCACACATGGATATAGTTGCCCCCAGGCTCACCTCTGCTGGCCCAGGCCCCTCCGACGGGCAGATTGTGCGGCCACCACATTCCTTCCTTCAACAAGCGGCAGCCTCGTGAGTATCTGTCGCTCGCCTAGGATCCACCTTCCAGCCTGCCGCGATCTCGCAAGATCACGTGATCTCGATCGCGGCAGGCTGGCGGATGGATCTCAGGCGAGTGGCAGATACTCATGCGGCTGCCGCTCGTTGAAGGAACGAACGCGGCGGCCACACGATCTGCCGCTGCCGCAAAAAAAATAGTGCAGAGCGCAGCAGCGGTGCCGGGGGCTGAAATTTGCTGCCCCTGAATTTCTGCCGCCTGGCGCCGCTGCTCCGCTCTGCACCATTGTCGGGCCGGCCCTGGGTCTGCCCATTCACTTTGCTTTTCTGAGACAAAACACCGTAAATATTGTTCGACACTCTGGTTGGCTCTCTCTGCGGCCCCATTCATCTGTGGGTGATAAGCCGAGGAGAAACTCAACGTGATACCGAGGTTGTCACAAAACCCTGGCCAGAAACAAGAAATGAATTGGGTTCCTCTGTCAGATACTATTCCCAGGGGAACCCCATGAAGTCTCACTATATTTTGCACAAATACTGGCACCAGCTGAAGGGAGCTTGACCAGAGGCACGACGTGCACCATCTTCGAGAATCTGTCTACCACCATAAGGATCACTGTATGACCCTGAGACACAGATAGATCGGTAATAAAGTCCATAGAGAGGTGGGACCATGGTCTCTCAGGCACCAGCAATGACTGCAATAGACCTATAGGTAAGGACCGGGGATTTTTGCTTCTACAGCACACTTCACATGTGGCTATGTAGTCCTTAATATCCCTTCGCATACCTGCCCACCAGAACTGTTTTTCAATAGACGCTAGAGTCTTAGTTATCCCCATATGCCCATAAGGCTTGGAGTCATGGTATATCATCATCATTTGTGTTCTCTCCTCCTCAGGTACAAAGACCTTACCAGGAGGTTTCTCAAGAGGAGCAACACCTTGAACAGCTTGTATTCTCTCCAACAATGGAGACGACACAGTCAGAACTGTTGTACCCAATATCCTTTTGTGAGGAATGATGGGACTGTGGTCAAATGTATGCTGTTCATATGACTCGAATTGCCTGGACAAGGCATCATCCTTCGTGTTTTTTGACCCAGTACGGTATGTCAACAGGAAATTGAAACTGGACAGCAACAAGGACCACCGGGCCTGCCTAGAATTCAAACGTTTTGCGTCTACCATGTAAATAAGATTCTTATGATCTGTTATTATTATCACGGGATATTTCATTCCTTCCAGCAAATAGCGCCATTCTTTGAGGGCTGCTATGACTGCTAGTAACTCTCTGTTCCCTATGTCATAATTTCTCTCTGCAGGTGTCATTTTCCTGGAGAAAAACCCTCAAGGGTGTACAGGTCCCTCAGGACTCTCTCTTTGAGACAGAACTGCACCAATTCCTATCTCGGACGCATCAACCTCAAGTTGAAATGGCAAGCCTGGCTCTGGATGCCGTAGGATAGGTGCCGTGACAAATGCCTGCTTGAGTGACTCAAATGCCTGCAGAGCTTGGTCACTCCAGACCTGATTTTGGGCACCCTTCTTGGTCATGGCAGTGATCACAGAGACAACGGAAGAGAAACCCTTAATGAACCTCCTATAGTAGTTAGTTAAACCAAGGAATCTCTGTATAGCTTTTAAGCCCTGAGGTAGTGGCCATTCTTTGATGGCAAACAACTTTTTTGGGTCCATCTCAAGCCCTTCAGGTGTAATGATGTAACCCAGAAAATGAACTGAAGTTATGTCGAACAGACATTTCTCTAACTTGCAGTATAACTTATTCTCCAACAACCTTTGCAACACGGTCCGCACCTGGACATGGTGTGTTTCAACATCTGGAGAATAAAATCAAGATATCATCAAGATACACGATTACAAATACTTGCAAAAAATCCCATAGGACATCATTTATAAAGTCTTGGAAGACTGCTGGCGCATTGCACAAGCCAAATGGCATAACCAGATATTCATAATGGCCGCTCCTGGTGTTAAAAGCGGTTTTCCATTCATGGTCTTGTTTGCCCCTTAGCAAGTTGTATGCACCGCGAAGGTCCAATTTGGTGTATATCTTGGCACCTTTCAGACGGTCAAATAACTCTGATATCAGTGGGATGGGATAGGCATTACGTATAGTGATTCTGTTTAACCCTCTATAATCAAGCAAGGTCTTAAATAAATCCCCTTCCTTTTTGATATGAAAAATAATCTAGCTCCCGCAGGAGAGGAAGAACGATGAATGAACCCTTTGGCTAGGTTCTCCTTAATATACTCCTCCATGATATTGTTCTCTTTTTGTGACAGAGGATAGACATGACCCCGAGGAGGCATGCTACCTGGCAACAGGTCTATAGCACAATCATACGGCCTATGTGGTGGTAGGATCTCAGACTTCCCTTTATCAAGCACCTCTTTAAGATCTTTGTACCACTTAGGAACCTCTGTGGAGAGTGTAGGAGCAGTGGCTACGTTTCGCCTCCCCACCACAGTACTCATACTCAGACATTTAGACCAACACTTAGATCCCCAGGATGCCAACTCTCCTATAGACCAGCTAACAATTGGATTGTGCTTAGCCAGGGGGGCGTGTCTGGACCGCTGACTAAAATTGCCGCACACTGAATGCGCTCCTTAATCCCCTCCGACACAACACCTTCATACTCCGCTTAGGCACTATTATGGTCCGAGGCAGGAAGACCAATAGCGACCCGAAAACTCCTGCGAGTGCATCGAGGGTAAACACCCGCTCGCTCGACGACTACCTGGTCCACATGCCACGTCTGCAGTCCCCCGCAGCCGCTTCCAAGATGGCGTTCGCTCCCGCTTCAAACCCCAGCGCAGACCCGACCGCCGCAATCACCAGGTTGGTGCTTCGTTTAGAGTCTCTCCTGGCGGGGATGCCCACAAAGACAGACCTCGCTGACATGCTGACGGAACTACACAGCTCGGTCCGATGCAACGTCGATGGGGTAAGGGAGGAAGTCCTGGCGCTCTCTGACCGCGTGTCTCACCTCGAGCAGGCAGCTGCTCAACAGGCCCCGGTGGCTCACTCCGAAGTGCCTGTATACTCCGGCCTGCGGAGACTGGAAGATGATTTGGACAATCGTGGCAGGCGGTGTAATCTCCGCATATGCGATCTGCAGGAGCTGGATCCCCCTGAGCAACTTGAAGTGTTCCTCTTCTGTTTCTTTAATGGGCTGCTAGGCCGAGACCCCCAGACGGTGCAGTGGTCTTGGAACCAACCAATCAGAACTGTTGGGATGGGTGGGAAGTTTGAATGTGCATTGCTGTATTTTGTATAAATATCCGGTGAAATCTTCCATAAAGAGAGAGAATCCTGTTGGAACATACAGCTCGCCTGGTGTCTCCAACTATGCTACACTACACTCAACCTCAGAAGGCACAGAGCGGCCTTCTGGAAATACAAAGAGGTTCCAAGGCAGAAGTTCTGATCAAGCAGATCTGGAGCTGCAGGTCAGGCTGCTCGAGGCACTGAGCTCCAAGCAACTCAGAGGCCAGGCTGATCTTGGCAAGGGGGTATCTAGAGAGTAAGGACAGGCGGAAGAGAACGGTTCCGTCACATTGGCTGGCAGCGGTGTGGCTAGAGGCTCTCCAACACCAATACACCCCGAGATGGCCAACTATACAGCCTGCAAGCAGGACACCGTGAAGGACCTGCTGGAGAGTCGTGGATGGAACAGATACTGAAGTAAGGGTCAAAGGCACAAGTGTGGTGCAACCCGGAGCGAGTGGAGATGCGTCCCCGCTGAGAGAGACCGCAGAGGTTTTTGCCTGCGGTGAAAGAAAACCATCTACAGAGGACTATGGAGCAGGACAGCTCATTTATTCCTTATGAGCAGAGAATCACAGAGGGCATTCAGCTGTGTAGACCCCAAGTGTTGGGGCCTCAGCCCACTTCAAGCCATGGAGACCAGTTGGTGCACTGGCTGTGTGCCACACTCGATCTAGAATACAAATATGAGGACTTGGTGCAATGTGGGAGTGAGGATGATTGGGAAACTGATGAGAATCTTCCCCCGGGCTATGTGTTCCGCGGTCCTGGCCCTGCATGGATATGCTTTAAGGGGGGAGACAATTATGGCAGTCCACAAGCTGCCAGACATGCAGAATTGTGCGCCATCCAGGGGCACTACCTGGACGTTTATGAGGACTCTGCCTTTTGGCCCGTGCTAAAGGGACTCGCTGCTGAGGAATGGGCACTCGAAATGGACTTAAAAAGTTTGCAGACTGCAGCCCAGCTACAAGTCCTCGAGACTCCTGGAGGAAGCCTCCCCACCCCAGCCAGCGGGAAGCGGAAGAAAATGAGGGGTGGCCGAGCCAAACCAGAGCAAAACACCGTCACAGCCCGGGGATTACAGCATTAAGCCATCTTCCAGTGGGCAGTACCAGGTCCCCGAAGAGACTGGCACCCAGGCTGTTCCCCTCATGAGAGATGGGGCCACACAGACAATGGACGATCTGGTCAGCTTGTTACAGGTTGAATTACTTGCTGCTCGGGCACAGATAATGGCCCTGACAGCGACATTGCAAGACCATCAGACCGAACTGCAAACTGTCACGGAGGAGAGAGAGATGGTCGCTGCATGGAAGTGCAAGAACAGTCAGTCACTATACAAAATTTGTCATCCCAGCTGCAGGTCTGTGAGGACTGTAACCACACCCTACACAAGGAGCTCAGTAAAGCCCACGCTCAAATAGAGAAGCTGGAGCGTGGCTCCCGTGTAATGATTGAACAGCTGGAGGACGAGCAGCGAACTGGAGCTGCTCTACACACAGAGGTGACCACTTGCCAGGTTCGTCTGGAGCTCTGTGAGCAGGAGTTGGGTCAGACACAGCTCTCCCGGGACACTATGCAGGCACAGGCCTGTGAGCAGGAGGAGGAAATACAGTTGCTCCAGAACCAACTCCAGCTGTGCCAACATCAGCTGCTAATAACTCGGGAGGGGGATGTGACGGAACGGCCACCACGTGGATAAAAATATTATTATGTTGTAGCTATTCGTTCATTTAAAAGGTTAAATTTGTTTCTATAATTTAGTATCTGTTTTGATGTATTTCGTTTGCCCTGTATTTATCCATATATATTCTCTTTTTCTGATACCAACTGATGAAGCTGCGTAAGCGGCGAAACGCGTTTTGGAGATATCTACTTATTTTATTTGTATATTAAATCGGCTTTTACTTCATGGTGGAGAGTTTACCGGTTATTTTTCATCTTACGAAGGGGGTTTGGTGTATCCCTATTTACACCCAGGCGCACATACAGAGCCAGTGAATCCACACAGGCTCATTACCACGTAAGTGTTGCGACCACCTGGCTTATATATTTCGTGGTTTACAATGCTATACCATGGTTTGTGTCTGCTTCATTCTATGTATGGTCCATGCGAGTAATCCTTGGAATTACGTGAAGACGGGACGGGGTCATCCCTGAAGAGACCCACTGTGATTTTATTGAGCCTATACTGTACAGGCTCCATCAGATGTGAGTTTAATTTTTCCACGTATCCACCCGGTATTCATGTACAGACATACTGTGCCATATACGTGTCTCTCCATTTTTTCTTTCATTGACCTTCATCTGCTCCCATTGGATTGAAGCACTTACAGGTTATTTTTGTACTGTCCTTTTAATCCACAATACTCCTGGGGTGCACTTCCCCTTATTGTGGTGTATCATTCACCTCCCACAGTAGTCGGGCATTGTATAAGCGCTGTTCTCTTTCTCCTTCGCTACGTGTACTGTTTTTGTTTTTTTTGGGAAAGATCCATCGAGAACATAGCTGCTGTACTGCTTCATAGCTGTGTTATCTTCTCCTCCACCTACCGCCACCCCAGCGCCCCCTTCTTTTGTATCTAAAAAGATTATTATGTTGTAGCTATTCGTTCATTTAAAAGGTTAAATTTGTTTCTATAATTTAGTATCTGTTTTGATGTATTTCGTTTTCCCTGTATTTATCCAAACGAATTCCCCTGTTAGATGTGCTGTAAAGTGTCCCCAAGGTCATATTTAATTGTGTTTTCCCTGCAAGATGCCTTACCGATTCTGCTGGTATGTAAACGGCAACATTATAGCAGAAAGCCGCTGGCAAATTGCCAAAACCCGACATGAGTTCCTCTGCTTGTCCTGGAGCCCCCTTTAGCCTGAGCAAGGTGCTTTTTGGACCATAGGTCCCCAGGGATGGTAGCTTGGTGTGTGGCAAGTTTGGAGAGGATTCGCCCAGGAGAACCCCTCCATCCCACTAGAAATCCCCCTCCTGCCCAGAGCCTGTCAGCCCCTGCACCGCAGTCTCGGAGAGAGAGCTGACAAACTCTATCTGATGGCATTCTGACCCCACTGGATGGATCAGGTAGCTTCTTTCAGGGAAGCAGCCCGGGGACCCGAGCTACCCAAGGTGTAAAAGGGGTGCCGGAGCGCCCAGGGGATCCCCCTGAAAACCGCATTTCCCAGACCATCAGGCTGGGAGCCGCGCCCGCACCATGGGGGGGGGGCATCGGACAGCAGACAGGCAGGCACCAGAAACTGGGCTATGGCTAAGCCCCGGTGCAGAATTCACTCCAGGGGTCTGGGGGCGGGCATGGGAGAGAACAATGGGACTGTACCATATAAAAAGGACCGTGTATGTTCTGTTTGTCATTAAAAAACCAACTTGCTTAAACCTATACTGAGTCACGACTAGTATTTGTGAGGGCATAATCACTGAATCCTTCACTTCCAGACCATCCAGGGACCACTGTCAATCTCTCTCCCACCTTGCTAGCTCGCTGCCCGGCTAAGCTCTCCAGCAAGACTCGGCGCCGCAGACGGAGCTACCCTTACAGCATAGCTGATCTGTTACATTGGTGGCAAGCGGTGGGATGACAGACAAGCAGGGGGAAATATAGCCGCTGGCTTGACCCCGGTCTCGGGCACCACAACCGCCGAGCGCCTGGAGCAGCACATCACCCGGGGAGATTCTGAGACCAGCCCAGCAGGGGGAGATACAGCCGCTGGCTTGACCCCGGTCTCAGCAGCCCTGAAGCTCAAGGAGGTTTGCAAGACTTCCACCTCAACGGAGCAGCTCTAACTGTATGGCCCAGTGCTACGAAAGGCTCAAGCGGACAACTCTAAAAGACTTGCTAGAGGCTCGTGGAATGGTAGCCAGCGGGAAACCCAAGGCAACGCTCATTACTGAACTGATGGAGGACGACCGGGTGAGCATGGCACCTTCTGAGAATTCAGAGGCCTTTGAATGGCGGCGAGAGGTACAGTGGCGGCTGTGGCAGATTAGATCTGTATTTCTATCTATATAAGGGTCTGCCTGTATATATGTGTCTATCTGCCTGTTTATACATATCTCCTCCATATAGAGTTATATTCATATTTGTGTCTGGCCATTTGGTAAGTGTATCCCTGTGTTCACAGCTGAAATGTAATTAACATGGTTAGTTTTCTCCCCTGGGGGGAGGATATAACACGTAGCTGTAAAAAGGGAATTTCTTTTGTACACTGACATAGAAAATCACACCTTGGCAGCCAGCCCGGCACCAAGATGCAAACCAAGATTTAGAAGCTATCTTCAAAGACAGGAAGCACCTCCTTGATCCCTGTGGGGGGATGGACACCTTTGGGCAATCAAAGATTAATTGACAAGGCTACAGAGCGCGCTCGAGTTTAAGGGCACTCTGGGAAATGTAGTGCTGGAGGCTGGACCATTTGGGGGTGGGCTGGAAAGATCAGGAAGTGTATAAATTCTGAAAACTGGCCATGTGCTGGGGCTGATCACTTGGGGTACCTTCTAAAGAGGACTGATCGGTCCATGTTCCTACCTCCAGGCTCCAGGAGACCATTGATGCTAGCTTAATGAATAGCTCTTCGTAAGTAATGCTCTATAGTTCACCCTTTTTCTTTTATTTGCTGTGTAGTGTGTAATTAATTGATTTATTCTAGTTATAATTTTTTATGTGACAGCACTGTGAGTTTTCTATCATAAATAAGCAAAAAAGTATTTAAGTTTTGACTCTGGCTGATGAAATCCATGCTAACTAAGAGATTGGGAGAATTGCTATTTGCTTTAAGCTCGGTTATATATATAAGAAATTGCGAGTTGCGGTCGTCAGGAAACGGCAGGGAATTGTGGGATCTGTAGTCACTGTCCGAGTCTAGGATAGTGCGGCTGCTAAGCCCTTCGTCTGCGCGCCAAGTGGACAGAGAAGCTGCGGAGCGCAGAGCTGAGGCTGACCGAGAAGCGGCAGCGCGCCAAGCTGAGCAAGCAGCGCGCCAAGCGGACCGAGAAGTGGCAGAGCGCCAAGCCGAACGGGCACATCAGCTCGCTCTGGCACAGGCAAGCAGAACGCAATTATCTCCTGCCCCTGCGGGCGCTGCAGAACTCTCTACGCCCAGACCTCGTGCAGAGAACTGTCCCACCCTGGACAAAGATGGGGACCTGGATGTGTTCCTGCGAAATTTTGAAAAGACTTGTCGACAGTACCAGCTGCCCAAGGAGCAATGGGCCAGGTACCTCACTCCTGGACTAAAAGGTCCAGCGCTTGAAGCCTTTGCAGAGTTACCAGCTGAGGCGATTAAAGCCGCACTGCAGAGACGTTATAACCTCACGCCAGAGTTATATCGCAAAAAGTTCAGGTCCTTACAGAAGCGGGCCGCGGAGAGCTACTCTGCAGTTGTGAGCCACCTGACCACCCTATTTAGACAATGGGTCAGGGGGCTGAAGATTGATACCTTGGAAGCCCTGGAAGACCTGTTAATCAAAGAGCAGTTCGTGCAGCTGTGCCCACCTGAGATCCAGGAATGGCTTCTGGATCGCAAACCAGAGACGGCCCTGGAAGCTGGTGAGCTGGCTGATTTCCATGCGGCCAAAAGAGCGTCTGTGGACCAGAGCAGAGGTTCCCCCAAAGGATCATCAGGATGGAAGCCCAACTCAGCACGACCCCCTGACATCACGGCGGCAGCGCCCCCCTCTGTGCCAGTCTCTGTTGGGGAGGGGGGAGCGAATCCTTCTTCGCCTGGAAGAAGTGTGTGCCGTCGCTGTTTTATTTGTGACAGTGCCAACCATCTCCTGGCAGCGTGGCGTGCCCGCAGAGAAAGAAACCTGCATCCACAGCTGGGGGAGGATACCCCTCAGCATCACCCTCTGTCCTGTTTGTGACCAGATCGGAGGGCAGTGCCAACGTGAACCAGCAAGCAGTCATTGTCGGGACTCAGGTATCTGTGGGTTTAAGAGATACGGCGGCTGAAGTAACTTTGGTGCGTCCAGGGTTAGTCAGCCCTGCAGACTTTATTCCTGGCAGGACTCTAGCAGTAAAGGGTTTTGGTGGGGTATGTCCTGCGGTGCCAAATGGCCCGGGTTTATCTGGACTGGGGAGCGGGGAGAGGTTTGCGGGAGGTGGGAGTGTCTGAAAATATTCCTACAGATGTGTTACTGGGCACGGATTTGGGTAAATTGGTGTCACAGTATGTGCTGGAAAGGGATGCTGGGGATTTACCCAGGCCCACTAGTGGCTCTACAGTGGGGAGGGCTGTGTGTGGGGATGCACAACAGGATTCCTGGATGGGAGGGCAGGGGATGGCAGTGAGTCAGTCTGCGCATGCGCCAGGTGTGCCTGAGGTGTTGTGTGGTAGCATGAGGGGGCAGTGTGACTGGGAAGAAAGGCAGGGGGCGAGTGAATGCCCGTCTGCACCCGAGTCAGCTGGTTCCCCGGACCCCATGCGTGGGGAGGCCGCGGTGCCCATGGTGGAAGGGAGTACCCGCTGGCGGTCGGCGAGGAGTAGGGCACAAGGCCTTCTCTGCCGTGTGATGGTGTGGATCAGAATGCCTGGGAAGGGTGGCAGGATACTGTGGTGTGCCTGCCTAGACCAGACTCAGGTGTGTCTGTGACGCCATATGGTTGGGAGCAAGGGCAAGGGATGACTGCGGGTCTGCTTGCGCCTAAACCAATCAGGACTCTAGTGCCCTGTGAGAAGGGTGTGGATCAGAATGCCTGGGAGGGGTGGCAGGATACTATGGTGTGCCTTCCTAGACCAGACTCAGGTGTGTCTGTGACGCCACGCGGTTGGGAGGGAGAACAAAGGACCAAGGCAGGTTCCTTTAGGACTGATTCAACTGGGTCGGTGGTGCTGGAGGGAAAGTGTGGGCATCGGAAGGCCTGGAGTGGGCAGGATACTGCGGTGTGCCAGCCTGTGTCACATGTGGCATACTGGGTGGTCGGGAGGAGAGGCCTAGGGTGGCAGAGTGTTATCCAGGGCCTGAACCATCCAGGTTGGCGGTGCCAAGTGAAAGGAGTGGAGGGCAGAACATCCTGGATGGGCAGGATACTGTGGTATGCCAGTCTGTGTCACATGTGTCTGAGGCTGCGGGTGGCACCGAGCGCATGCTGTGTGGTCAGGAGGAAGGGCCTGGGGTGGACACGTGTTGCCCTGGGGGAAAGCCAACCAGATTCCCAGTACCACAGGAAACTGGTACTGAGCAACCTCCCTGTAGAGGAGGGTGGCATACGGCTGTATGCTCAGCGGTTACGAAGCAAGGCGTGCTTGATAAACTGTGTGATAAAGTGGGGAAACTGTGTGCAATGGGGGGGCGAGGTGAGCATGGAGAATCTTGTGCCCCATCGGTATGGTTCCCCAAATTCTGAATGTGCGGGGACAGTGAGAGACGGGGAGGCAGCGGGTCCTGGTGTGGCTCCTGTGACCTCCCAGCCATCTGCCCAGAGCCAGGTACGATGCCTGACTCCGTTGGCAGATGCAGGGAGGACGTTTACTGGGGAGCGGGGCGCTTCCCCCTGTTTCTCCATACCCCCTGCTGTAAGAATGGCTCCAGAGCAGGCTACGGGTTATGAGGATTCTGCTGCCTGTAAGACTGAGGTGCGAGCTGAGAGTGAGCCACACATGCTGCACCCGGAGGGGCTGCAGAAGCACAGGGGCTTCTCAGAGTCTGTGCCATGCTGCGAGTACGGTGCGAGTGACCCCCTTTCCTGGGCTTGGGAGAGGTGGGGGAGAATGGTGGAGTCGCCAAAGGCCTGCATGGGGCAATGTGTGATGCGGTTGCGAGAGGAAATGCACGCTTTGGTGGGCAAAGTGCACGGACACCTGTGCGTCCCCCACTCTGTCATAGCGCCGGCAACTGGTGCAGGTGCCAGATGCCCGTTGGCGAACCCGTGTTAAGACGCACGTGAGAGGCATGTTAGTTAGTCCCTCCCTTTCTGCGTCTCCTTTGTATGGGAGATGTGGCAGATTAGATCTGTATTTCTATCTATATAAGGGTCTGCCTGTATATATGTGTCTATCTGCTTGTTTATACATATCTCCTCCATATAGAGTTATATTCATATTTGTGTCTGGCCATTTGGTAAGTGTATCCCTGTGTTCACAGCTGAAATGTTATTAACATGGTTAGCTTTCTCCCCTGGGGGGAGGATATAACACGTAGCTGTAAAAAGGGAATTTCTTTTGTACACTGACATAGAAAATCACACCTTGGCAGCCAGCCCGGCACCAAGATGCAAACCAAGATTTAGAAGCTATCTTCAAAGACAGGAAGCACATCCTTGATCCCTGTGGGGGGATGGACACCTTTGGGCAATTAAAGATTAATTGACAAGGCTACTGAGCGCGCTCGAGTTTAAGGGCACTCTGGGAAATGTAGTGCTGGAGGCTGGACCATTTGGGGGTGGGCTGGAAAGATCAGGAAGTGTATAAATTCTGAAAACTGGCCATGTGCTGGGGCTGATCACTTGGGGTACCTTCTAAAGAGGACTGATCGGTCCATGTTCCTACCTCCAGGCTCCAGGAGACCATTGATGCTAGCTTAATGAATAGCTCTTCGTAAGTAATGCTTCACCCTTTTTTCTTTCATTTGCTGTGTAGTGTGTAATTAATTGCTTATTCTAGTTATAATTTTTTATGTGACAAAGCACTGTGGTTTTTCTATCATAAATAAACAAAAAAGTATTTAAGTTTTGACTCTGGTTGATGAAATCCACGCTAACTAAGAGATTGGGAGAATTGCTATTTGCTTTAAGCTCGTGTAGCGCTGTGTTTAATTCCTTATTGTGGCAGTACCTATTTTTGGCCACCGGAGGAAGACAAGCGCAATGTGAGACACTGAATACTACATTGGGACTACATTTCCCGGCATGCTTTGGGAACGGACACAGGAAGTGGGTGGGACAGAGAGACTTACATCCTGAGCCTCGTGGAGAGAGCTGACAGAGCGCGCCAGGGAGTGCGAGAGACAAGACACAGTGCTGCAGAACGTAACAGTGTCCAGGCCGGAGTGCAGGTGCGGCCTAACGGAGTTACAGATCGGGTTACTCGGCCTTACCAAAGGGAGACCCAGTGATCCACAAGATTACCCAAGCTGCTATTGAGGAAGCCAGAGGACCCCGAGTAAGGAGTACCGCAGGTCGATCGGACTGGGAGAGCAGGCAGTAAGCTGGACAAGTCGCGGCAGGAGCAGAAAACCAGACAGCGGATCCAGAAGCCAAGAGAGCCCAGTCAATATCGAGCGGAGAGACATCCTGGGTCCAGCGGAGTCTCAAGTATCTGGCGGATGGGTGAGAGGCCTTCTAGGCCGTTGTAAAACCAAGAAAGCACGCTGCTGTTTGTTTCCAAAACCCACAGGGCCCCAACTTGACTAGTCGAAGATACCTCTTAAGCAATTCACTGGCCAGTTGAATAGTGTACCCGGGTACCATAACACACACACACACTTACATTCCCGGGACACAACCTGTGCGGGACTCACTCCCCAACGAAGAAAGGGGTTAAAGATAATTTTCCATTTATTTTCCGCTGTTCGTTTCTCGAATTACGAAACATCGTATTTATTTTCCGCTGTGCGTTTCCTCGAAATACGAAGCATCGTATTTCTTTTCCACTGCGCGTTTCCCGCATTACGAAGTACTGTAAATATATCTACGAACACCGTGTTATTCATTATATGCCATTTATTCTAGTAAACTATATAATTTATAAAATCCACAACGGTGCTGGAGTATATTTATTCCCTAGTGCGGGGAGACTGACCCGAGGTTCAATTTCAGCGGGTCCTCCGGGAGTGAGCGCTACACTCGGTTATATATATAAGAAATTGCGAGTTGCGGTCATCAGGAAACGGCAGGGAATTGTGGGATCTGTAGTCACTGTCCGAGTCTAGGATAGTGCGGCTGCTAAGCCCTGCGTCTCCTGTTGTGACGCGCGTAGTGTCCATGAGGACTGATGGCAGCGTTACTAATAGAATAAGAAAGTGAGCTCCAGGATTGTGAGAGACGTAGTTAGTACGCGCTTCAGGAGAAGACTTGTACTGCGTTGCAATCCTGGGATCAGTATATCGCGCTCTGAGTGCCTGTTGTGAGAGAAAGGGTGGCCGGGACGGGTAGATAAGCGCGCGTAATTATCTGGGTCTAGGATAGATAGATAGTGAGTGGCTTAACCCGGCGTCTTTGCGCAGCAGCGCGCGTAGTGGTCGTGACAGCGGCTGGCCCTGTATGGAGCCAACCCTGCGGCAGAAGTGATTACCAGCATATTGGCAGATACTGACCAGCTCCGAAAAGCCGAGCTTCAACACCGGTCTGGAGGGTCCACCATGTCCCAGCACGCCACAACAGCTCCCAGGCACAAAATCCCCTATGCAGCATTCAAAATGTTCCCGGAAGGATGCAAAGATATTGATGGTTTTCTGCAGGACTTTGAACGGCAGTCTGTGCTACAGGCGGTCGATACCACAGATTGGGTTCCCATCCTGGCAAGCAAACTCACCGGGAGAGCAGCTGAGGCATTTTGGGCCGTGGCAGACGAGGACTGCAGTGTCTACGAGCGGGTAAGAGAACATCTCCTTGCCCGCTATGCCCTCACTCCAGAAGCCTATCGGCTTAAGTTCCGAAACAGTTCAGAAAACGGATAAAAAAGAAGAAAGAACAGCGCTCCTCTTAAAACATTAAAATCGAAGCATATAAAAAAAAAAAAAGTTTTAAAATGGGTGCCACTTATATACCTTTTTCAGGATAATAGATAGATGTTATGTATTATAACAATAATTCACCGATTTCAACACCGCAGGTAGACGTAAAGGAACTCCCGTGTGTGTACCTCAAAAGGAAAAATTACAGTACATAGTATAATATAGTTAACAAATGTCTGCAAACATTTTAAACAGGTGAATATACACTCACGCTTTACGAGAGCTGCAAGCTCTCATATGATCGCCTTTCAGGTTTATTCAAAGGGCTGGCCTGACTGCCCATAGATTCCTGGTTTCTTTTTGATGGTCTTTCAGACAAAATCAAAGTATGAAGCTTCACACAGACCTTTAATTGATCCAAATCCTTTGTATCGCCCTTTATTTCCGGTTTCCTTTCATTAAGATGTGCTTGCAGCTCTCGTAAAGCGTGAGTGTATATTCACCTGTTTAAAATGTTTGCAGACATTTGTTAACTATATTATACTATGTACTGTATTTTTTCCTTTTGAGGTACACACACGGGAGTTCCTTTACGTCTACCTGCGTTGTTGAAATCGGTGAATTATTGTTATAATACATAACATCTACCTATTATCCTGAAAAAGGTATATAAGTGGCACCCATTTTAAAGGTTGCTTTTTTTTTTTATATGCTTCGATTTTAATGTTTTAAGAGGAGCGCTGTTCTTTCTTCTTTTTTATCCGTTTTCTGAACTGTTTCTTGTGGTGAAGGGAACACCATAACCCGAAAGAATTAGTAGCGATCCTATTTTTATTCAGAGCGCCATTTAAGACATCCTTTTGTATCTTTAAGTTCCGAAACCTCTGGAAAGGCCCCATAGACAGTTACACAGAGCGGGGCCACAGGATGCAGCAGGCCGTTAAGAACTGGGTCCAGGGGTGTCAGGCGACCACTCTGGACCAATTCACTCACCTCATCCTACTCGAGCAGTTTTACCACTGTACCCCTCCGGAGGTGCGGGACTGGGTCAGGGACCGAAGACCCCTCACGCTACCTGAAGCCACCCAACTTGCAGATGAATACCACGATGCTCGGAGGAATGCTTCGACCCAGTCGCGACCCACACCCCAGCCTGGGCCGATTCTCACGCAACCCCAGACTGCCCTCACGGAACACCCCAGGCACCAACCTCCCTCTCAACAACAGCGAACTGGGCCCAGGTGCTATGGGTGCAATCAAATCGGACATATCCGAGATCGCTGCCCCCTGAACCGGGCCCGACCACTGGCAGCTCGTCCAGAGTACCCTCCGGCCAGGGCCGCGGCATACTGCAGTCAACATGATCCGGACCTGATGCTGACTACCTCCCCTGAGGAGGACTGCGGAATCCTGCATGAGGCAAACCCGATACAAGCTGCTGCCGCAGACAACCATCGGCACCATCAACAAGTTGTCCGGATCAATGGCCAGCCAGTGCAAGGACTTCGGGACACCGGGGGCACCCTTACTTTGGCCAAGCCACACCTTGTTCACCCTCTAGCCACCACGGGCTACTCAGTGGCTATCCGAGTGGCAGGCGGCAATGTGTACCGAATCCCCACAGCTCGTGTCCACCTGGACTGGGGCACCAGAGCTCGGGATGTCGAAGTGGGGCTGATGCAGAACCTACCCACAGACATACTGTTGGGGAATGATTTGGGATTGTTAACCTCCGCCTTCGAACCCACCGACCATGGAGAGGCATACCCCGTTACTACCCGGCTGCAGACTCGGCAGGCTCCTCACCCAAGCTCCGGAGGGACCACGGTAAGACTCACCAGACCCGACCCTGCCCCAGATAGGGGCCCCTCCATGACCTGGGATTCCCCGGGCGACTTTGCCAAAGAAACCCTAGAGGACATCACTCTGGCCCCCTATATAGACAACAGGCAGACCAGGATCCAGGAGGGCTAGCGGAGGTAAGATTTGAGTGGGACCAGGGGAAGTTGTATAGGATCTCCGGGGGAGCAGGGAGGGGGGCAGCCCAGATACCCCTTCGACAGCTGGTAGTGCCTAAGAAATATCGGCGTGATCTCTTAAAGATCGGGCACGATATTCCTCTAGCTGGCCATCTGGGACACCGGCGGACCTTGCATCGCCTGACCCAGAGCTTCTTCTGGCCTGGTTTATCTGGCAATGTGAGGGATTACTGCCGGACCTGCGAGATATGCCAGAGAGTAGGGAAGCGAGGGGACAGAGCTAAGGCCATCCTGAGACCCCTACCAATAGTGGGAGAGTCATTTAGGAGGGTGGCGGTAGGTCTGATAGGGCCCTTAGTGGTGCCTAGCACTACGGGGAAGAAATACATCCTAACCGTAGTTGACTACGCTACCCGGTACCCCGAGGCCATAGCCCTACGGAATATCCAGGCAGAGACCGTAGCTTGTGCTCTGCTCCACATATTCTCAAGGGTTGGATTTCCACAGGAAATACTGTCCGACCAGGGCACGCAGTTCACGGCCGAGGTTACTCTACAGCTCTGGAAACTGTGCGGGATTAAACTCCTGTACAGCTCCCCGTATCATCCGCAGACCAACGGGCTCTGTGAGCGTTTTAATGGTACCTTAAAACAGCTCCTCCGCACTTTCACCCTGTCCCATAAGGACTGGGAACGCCACCTACCCCACCTCCTCTTTGCATACCGGGAGGTCCCCCAGGAAGCCACCGGCTTCTCTCCCTTTGAGCTGCTGTACAGCCGGAGGGTCCGAGGCCCATTGGACCTGCTCCGGGAGCATTAGGAGGGTACTCTGTCTGAAGAAGGGACATCGGTCATAGACTATGTACTCGAGTTCAGGGATCGGCTGCAAAGATCCCTCAAAAAATTGAGTTTTAACGTGGATAAGTGCAAGATAATGCACCTGGGACGTAAAAACCCAAGGGCTGAATATAGAATATTTGATACAGTTCTAACCTCAACATCTGAGGAAAGGGATTTAGGGGTCATTACTTCAGAGGATCTAAAGGTAAGTAGTCAATGTAATAGAGCAGCAAGAAATGCTGGCAGAATGCTTGGTTGTGTAGGGAGAGGTATTAGCAGTAGGAAAAGGGAAGTGCTCATGCCACTGTACAGAGCACTGGTGAGACCTCACTTGGAGTACTGTGTGCAGTACTGGAGACCGTATCTCCAGAAGGATATAGACATCTTAGAGAGAGTTCAGAGAAGGGCTACTAAAATGGTGTACGGCTTGAAGGAGAAAAGTTACCAGGAAAGGCTTAATGATCTTAACATGTACAGCTTGGAAAAAAGACGAGACAGAGGAGATATGATAGAAACATTTAAATACGTAAAGGGAATCCACAAGGTAGAGGAAGGGAGTATATTTAAAAGGAAACACAGTAGCAAAACAAGAGGACATAGTCTTAGATTAGAGGGGCAAAGGTTGAAAAGTAACATCAGGAAGCATTATTTTACTGAGAGGGTGGTGGATACATGGAACAGTCTTCCAGTTGAAGTGGTAGAGGCTAAAACAGTAATTGAATTTAAGCAAGCATGGGATAGGCATAAGGCTATCCTAAACAAAAGATAAATCCAGGTAAAGTATCCATGTAATTGGGCAGACTAGATGGGCCGAAAGGTTCTTATCTGCCGACATTTTTCTATGTTTCTAAGATTGACTGACCTAGTCCAGGACAATCTCAAAGCCGCACAGACTAGGTAGAAGAGGTGGTATGACCGGTCGGCCAGGGACCGCACCTTCCAGTTAGGACAGAAAGTGTTAGCTCTCCGACCGGTCAAACAGAATAAGCTCCAGGCAGCTTGGCAGGGACCGTACAAATTTATAGAGAAACTCTGCGATACCAACTTCATAGCAGCCAGCTGGTCCAATGAAAAGATCCAACGAACTTTTCATGTGAACATGCTGAAGCCATATCATGAGAGGGAAGAGGCAGTAGCCGCGATCTGTGCTCCGGATGTGGGGGACCTGGAGGGTCTCCCCCTACCGGTGCTGCCAGGGGATCCTAGAGCCAAAGGAGGGGTAGCTGATGTCCGGCTTGGTGAGGGACTTAGTTCACGCCACAGAGAACAGGTTCAGCAGTTGCTCCAGGAGCATCAAGACTTGTTCTCGTCCTGCCCCGGCTACACTACTGTAGCACTGCATTGGGTTAATACCCATGGTCAAGCCCCCTTGAGGCAGAGGGCGTACCACATCACAGATGCAGTAAAGGACGGGATGAAGCAGGAGATCCGAGAGATGCTGGATCTCAGGGTAATAGAACCATCAGATAGCCCGTGGGCATCTCCGGTGGTCCTAGTCCCCAAAAAGGATGGCACTACCAGGTTCTGTGTTGACTACAGGAGGCTGAATGAGCACACGGTCACCGACGCCTACCCCATGCACCGGGTAGACGAGCTCCTCGACGCAATGCCCAGGGGAACTTCCTCACCACCATTGACCTGTGTAAGGGCTATTGGCAGATTACCCTTGCCGCAGAAGATGTGCCAAAATCGGCATTCATTACCCCCTTTGGTCTGTTCCAATTTCGGGTCATGCCATTTGGGATGAAGAATGCCCCGGCCACCTTTCAATGCATGGTGGAACAGCTGCTGGACGGAATGCAGGACTTTACGCGTGCCTACCTAGACGATATTGCCATTTTTAGCAATACCTGGGAGGAACACCTAGTCCACTTGAGAACCGTACTGGACCGCATAAGTGAGGCAGGGCTGACCATCAAACCCGACAAGTGCCACATAGGGATGTCAGAGGTCCAGTACCTAGGGCATAAGGTAGGTTGCGGGAAGCAGCGCCCGGAACCAGCCAAAATAGAAGCCGTTGCCCATTGACCTACACCCCGCACCAAAACCCAGGTATTAGCCTTTCTAGGGACAGCAGGGTACTACCGACGCTTTGTACCCAATTACAGCGCCATTGCCAAACCCCTGACCGACCTCACCCGCAAAATCCTTCCCCGGCAAGTCCTGTGGTCCCCGGAGTGTGAGGGAGCCTTCCAACAGTTAAAACGGGCATTGGTGGAGGCACCCGTACTAGCCGCTCCCGATCCAACTAAACGTTTTGTCGTTCACACAGATGCCTCCATGTTCGGATTGGGAGCAGTGCTGAGTCAAGTGGGAGAAGATGGACATGACCACCCTGTTGCCTATATCAGCCAGAAGTTATTACCCAGGGAGGTCGCCTACGCGGTCATCGAGAAGGAATGTTTAGCCCTTGTATGGGCACTTAAGAAACTTCAGCCCTACCTATACGGCCGCTCCTTCACCGTCCTCACGGATCATAACCCCCTGGTATGGCTGAACCGGGTGGCCGGAGACAATGGCCGACTTCTGCGGTGGAGCCTCACACTACAGCCTTTTAATTTTTCCATTCAGTATCGGCCTGGAAAACACAATGCCAATGCAGATGGTCTATATCGTCAGACTGAACATGAAACGTGAGCACTGACTTTCATGGACATCCCCAAGCGGACCCGACTTAGGGTCTCACCGGGTCTGCCATCTTTGGACTCGGGGGAGCTATGTGACGGAATGGACGCCACGTGGATAAAAAGATTATTATGTTGTAGCTATTCGTTCATTTAAAAGGTTAAATTTGTTTCTATAATTTAGTATCTGTTTTGATGTATTTCGTTTGCCCTGTATTTATCCAAACGAATTCCCCTGTTAGATGTGCTGTAAAGTGTCCCCAAGGTCATATTTAATTGTGTTTTCCCTGCAAGATGCCTTACCGATTCTGCTGGTATGTAAACGGCAACATTGTAGCAGAAAGCCGCTGGCAAATTGCCAAAACCTGACATGAGTTCCTCTGCTTGCCCTGGATCCCTCTTTAGCCTGAGCAAGGTGCTTTTTGGACCATAGGTCCCCAGGGATGGTAGCTTGGTGTGTGGCAAGTTTGGAGAGGATTCGCCCAGGAGAACCCCTCCATCCCACTAGAAATCCCCCTCCTGCCCAGAGCCTGTCAGCCCCTGCACCGCAGTCTCGGAGAGAGAGCTGACAAACTCTATCTTATGGCGTTCCGACCCCTCTGGACGGATCGGGTAGCTTCTTTCAGGGAAGCAGCCCAGGGACCTGAGCTATCCAAGGTGTAAAGGGGGTGCCGGAGCGCTCAGGGGATCCCCCTGAAAACCGCATTTCCCAGACCATCAGGCTGGGAGCCGCGCCCGCAACATGGGGGGGCATCGGACAGCAGACAGGTAGGCACCAGAAACTGGGCTATGGCTAAGCCCCGGTGCAGAATTCACTCCAGGGGTCTGGGGGCGGGCATGGGAGAGAACAATGGGACTGTACCATATAAAAGGACTGTGTATGTATGTTTGTCATTAAAAAACCAACTTGCTTAAACCTATACTGAGTCACGACTAGTATTTGGGAGGGCATAATCACTGAATCCTTCGCTTCCAGACCATCCAGGGACTGCTGTCAATCTCTCTCCCACCTTGCTAGCTCGCTACCCGGCTAAGCTCTCCAGCAAGACTCGGCGCCGCAGACGGAGCTACCCCTGCAGCGTAGCTGATCTGTTACAGGGGGCATCAGCCGAAGGAGAGACTGGGGACTGGGACTGCTGACTGTTCTGGTCCTGGGTCTGCAAAGGGGCCTTGGAGACAGAAAGATGTTGGGGGGAATTCCAGTGTGCCCGCTAGCAAACGTTTTGTGTCTGTGGTGGTCTGTTGCCTGGCAAACACTACTGCGGTGAGTCCTTGGGAGCACTGGACAAGAGGGTTGGCTTGCCTCTTACCCCGGGACTATGGACCCACACCCAGGCATACCCTGTGGCGACCGTCAGACCCCGCTGACTTTGCTTGTGTGCCCGCAACCTGGAACTTTGAAGATGGTGCAGAAAAGGGACAAAGTGAGAGGTCTCGTGAGTGGCAAGCAATCCGTTTGGGATCTAAGCTTGCCCTGCCGTTCTGGAAGGGGGGACATATGTCATGGAACTGACGTAGCGCTCTGCGCTTCAAACTCCAAGAGACTTTATGTTCAATTATATCGTGTGATTTTAAATATATTTTACATTGTTTGGTTTTAGTTTAAATTAGTTTAGTGTAAAATGCGTAGCTTTAGTTTTAAATATACTTATATTCCTGTAGGTAAATGTGTTTTTGTGTAGCCAGTAAACAAGCTTTGCTACTATGTAATTTATGCAACAGGGCTTTTCCCCTTATCTGGCTGCATGTTTGATTTTAGAAGTCTGGGATAGTGTTTGTCTTTAATCTGATGTGGTAGAACAATAAATTATGTAAATGTTGTGTGAGCTAAAGGCTAAAGAATGTTTATTGTAAATATCTGACATAATGTAATTAGAGACTTTAGGTACATGTTCACCATATGGTATGCAAATTATAACTGAAGAGGACATGAAGGAAACCTGCAGTGGTCTTCGAACCAACCATTTCAGAACGGTTGGGATGGGTGGGAAGTTTGAATGTGCATTGCTGTATTTTGTATAAATATCCAGTGAAATCTTCCATAAAGAGAGAATCCTGTTGGAACATACAGCTCGCCTGGTTTCTCCTTCAACTACGCTTCACTACATTCAACCTCAGAAGGCACAGAGCGGCCTTCTGGAAATGCAAAGAGGCTCCAAGGCAGAGGTTCAGATCAAGCAGATCTGGAGCTGCAGATCAGGCTGCTCGAGGCACTGAGCTCCAAGCAACTCAGAGGCCGGGCTGCTCTTGGCAAGGGGGTATCTGGAGAGTCAGGACAGGCGGAAGAGAACGGATCCGTCACACTGCCCATACGTATTCCCTTTCCTTTTTTAGAAGGCCCCGTCCGACTGCTCCCGATTCATCTGGAACGCATCTAGAGTCCGGATAAGCTCATCCACATTGTCCCGGCCTAAGACTGCTGGCGGTTTGGCCGTGCCGGACTTTCGCCTATATTATCAATCCGCTCATCTCTTGAGAATTGTGGAGTTGACTATGGGAGGCAGACATGCACTCTGGCAGGACCTGGAGATGGAGGCCACATCACACCCAACCGGGGTTATAGTCTGTATTACTATATTACTTCCGGCAGCAGATCACCACCCCTTTGTGGGTGCCACCCTGCAGGTGTGGTGGTCTACGGTGAGACGCTATGCCCTGTCCTCTTAACCCTCGCCCATGCTGCCTCTCATGAACAACCCGGATTTTGTCCCTAGGGTAACTCCCCGTGTCAAACGCCGACTTTCGGGAATCGTTACACCACGAGCCTTGCATTTCATCTCAGGCCGGGAGCTAAACGCACCCTGGGATGGCACAGAACAGAGTGTTCCCCCTACCCCCTGGAACGCTTTAACTTCTCCCAAATCTCCCACTACCTCCTCGCATTGCCTGCACGTCACCGCTTGCTCCGAGTTCCCACTTCTTTTGAATCCCTCTCTACCTCCGAACACCCACATAAACACAGGATATCAACCCTCTATCGCCTCCTACAGTCGTCACGAGGATTGCCTCCTCCATCCTTTGAAACTCAATGGGACCATATTCTTGAAATCGCCGGTGTCTGAGGACCAGTGGCGAGACACTTACAAGCTAACTCACCGTTGCTCCCCTCAAGCTCGCCTACAATCTACCTCTTACAAAGTCCTATCACATTGGGGTACAGCACTCCTTCCCTACTCTTCCGAATCAGACTTCGCCTCACTCCAGACTGTTGGAGATGCGGAGGTAAGACAGGCACCTACCTCCACATGTGGTGGGATTGTCCGACTCTTGCACCTTTCTGGAGACTGGTAAGGGACACAATTGCCGAGGTCACAGACTTGACTTTTCCTCTCTCCCCTGGACCATTTCTTCTTATTCACACCACATGCTCAACGAGTACCCTCAGGAAATCGGTGGCTTTACCGATGCTCATGACCGCGAGACTGTTAGTCGCCCGGGCTTGGGGGTTGTCGTCTGCCCCTTCATACAGAGACTGGCTTTCTAGGATGGAGGAGGTGCGGATCATGGAGGACCTTGGGGCCAGAGTAAGAAATAACATGGAGACACATATCCATAAATGGTTCTATTGGAATACATTCCTGGCCTCAGCATCTTGCCGCTCACGGGTGGTATGAGGTGCCTGAGAGACATGCACTCCGGGCTGTACTGTCCTGGATAGTCCACATATCTCACTCTCTCCGTGAGACTTCGGAAACCTCGGGGCGGGGACCTGTCAGCATATCTGGAACCCCACAGCCTCACTTCCTCAATCCCCGCCTTGTAAACCACATTTTTCCGCCCCCTCATCTGCTCCCACCCCTTTTTTTTCTCTTCTTCTCTTTTCTTATTATGTCTTTATCTGTTTGCCCCAGCCTCCTCTCCCCCCCCACGTCCGATAGGTCTTTCCGACCAGCCAAAGTCACAGATATTCCCCTTTCCGCATATAATTCGTCTCCCCCAGAAAGGTGATTGGAGACCCGTTTTATTCCCCCCCTCCTTGCTTCCCTCAATTTTTTTTCCCTTTTCTCTCTCCCCAACCCACTGACACTGACATGGAGAACCTGACTCGGTTCTACTACGATTTTCCTTTAATTACTACAATAAACACAAAATAACAACTTAAGGCATGTGTGACGGAACCGTTCTCTTCCGTCTGTCCTGACTCTCCAGACACCCCTTCGTTGCGGTCAGCCCGGCTAGTGGGAGCGCTGTCCTCAGCGCCTCGAGCAGCTTGACCCGCCTGCTTCTGTTCCTCTGCCCTGATGCCATTAGGAATTTCCAGAAGGCCGCTCGGTGCCTTCTGATGTTGAATATATAGTGTAGCGTAGTTTGTAATAAAGACACCAGGCACGGCTGTATGCTTTAAAACAGGATTCTCTCTCTCTCTGAGCTCTGAGAGTTCTCTGACTTTTTAATGAACAAAACGCCACCATTTATGCTGAAGTCCAACAGTCATAATTTGCATAAATGACGCACCTCGTCCTACCAATATACTAATTACATTATGTCAATTATATACAATAAACATTCTTTACATTCTTTAGCCTTCAGCTCACACAACCTTTGTATAATCCATTGTTGTAACACATCAGATTAAAGACAAACACTGATAAAGGGAAAAGCCCGGTTGCATAAATTACACAGCAGTAAAGCTTGTTTACTGGCTATACAGAAACACATTTACCTACAGGAATATAAGTATATTTAAAACCAAAGCTATGCCATTTTACACTAAACTAATTTAAACTAAAACCAAACGATGTAAAATATATCTAAAATCACACGATATAAATGAACATAAAGTCTCTTGGGGTTTGAAGCATGGAGCGTTACATCAGCTGCATGACAGCATGATCCTAGATCATCCTTCTGGGTAAGTGTAAACAAACGAAGAAAAAGAGATTGTCCATAAAACATCTTTGCAACAAAAGCACAAACAGGCTGTCACAGCCAGAGCCTTAAAAGGAAAACAAACAACTAAATGTCAGACTCAAAGAGGCAAAGTCTCTTTTTCTATATAGGCGACTGTATAACATGAAAAAAATCATATCAGACAGTTGAATTATTAGCAGAGAGTTATTCAAAGAGATCCAAATGGCTGCTGAAAGGGAACCAAATGCTGAAAATCAGTGTTCGGTTACCTTTCTTGGCCATTCAGCTATCCAGAGAGCAGGCAAGTTGCCAAATCTTGGTGAATTGTCTGCACATACAGTGCTTGTTCGAGGGCAGTGAAATCCCCATAGAGAAGCAATGCTTCGGCTATTCAGAGAACAAAAACCAGCAGTGAAAGGTTCCTGAAATGCCCTGCCATTCGGTGGTTTAATTTGGCAGGTTTATTCAGGCGAATCCCATAGGCTTCAATGTTAAAAATATTCCCGATTTAAACCAATATCTAAAAAAACGTTGATTATAATATTCTGCAGTAAAGAGTCTCTTTATTTATAGATTTTTAAGGATATTTTAAGCATTTTCGGTATTATTTTTTTATTTATTTTATTTTTTAACTTTACTTATTTTTTCTGTAACAGCCCTTTTTATTATCATTCCTTGGATCATATGTAAATTTCAGACATTTTCGCTCAGTAGTTTCTTTGCAAACAGCGTTTCACTTTTCAAACATTCAAGCAAATGATTTCTTTAATTTATTCACTCCATTCATCTGCGGTGTTGGCTTTTTCCGGTGGCTGCTCTGCGCTGTGATCGGCTCCTGCTCGGGTTTTTCCAGCAGGTTAATCCAGATGTTTTTGCGGGTTTCGGTGTGCGTTCGCCCTCATTTTGCGGTGAGTTTTCGGCGGGTTTGCAGCGACATTTCCCTGCATTTCGGCGGCCCTGTGGTGCTTGCTGAATACACCGCAGAGTTGCCGAAATGGAATCGCCAAATCGAACTGAATTGAAGAGAATGAAAAGTCACCGAACGTGCGGTGGCTTTTCGATTCTCTTTGAATAACCCTGATGATCTCAATTCTGACACCAACTGTTAAAAAAAATATTTAAACAAATTTTTCCTATTTATAATTACCATAATTGGAATTCCAATAAACATCTGCAAGTTCCTTCCCAAATAAGAAAATGAAGAAAGACGCGCGCTTACGCTAGCGGAGACATTAAAATCAACTACACACAATGTATAGCTTTCATCATGTCTGACTTTTTCTTTGTTAGACAGACCAATTTATTAGATTTCAAACATCCAATGAGATTGTTCGTCATAGACAGGGTTTCATTTCTGCCCCAAACAGAAATGTGATATAACAGCCAATCAATATACAGATATATTTCCACATCAAAATTGACCAATCCCACAAGCACTTATACCACAAAGATGTTTTTTTTCTGGCTTATAATGTTCGCACACTTTTCCTTTTTTTTTTAAAGACTTTATATGATCAGCCCTGATTTCTATAAATTAACAGAAACGTATGGTACGACCAGTATGACATGGGGATCAGTTCCTGACCCAAATTTTACTTATACAGGACATAATAAAGGAGGCTAAAGAAAAAGAGAGGAGAGGGAGAGACACCAGGAGTACAAGACACACTAGGAAGGGGAGACAAAAACACACAAAGACAGTACAAGACAACACGAAACAACAAAGGCCCTACGTGAGTCGAGAACAAGCTGGTATTCGAGCATAGGTCTCCAGCCATTCATTCCTAAAAAGGTTGCTAGTTCCCAAAGGAGTCCCAAATATCCCACACCTTCCGGTATGCCGATAATGTGTGATGCATTTTCGCCAAGAGTTCGTCCATTAACTGGATGTGCTCCATGATCTGCAGTAAGCGTCTCTGTGGAGGGAGCCTCAGGGATCTCCATGTCTCGGCCACCACTTTCCTTGCCGCCAGTAACATTTTTGAGAGGAGACGGTAGCGGTGCAGGGTAAAGTCTGGTACGGGTTGGCAAACAAATAAGTCCAGGGATCCCTTGGAACACCGGATCCGAAGATCTGTTCCAGCAGAGCCTGCACCGAGTCCCAATATTTGGATATCACTGGACATGACCACCACATATGAGCCTGAGTGCCCCGTCCCCCACATCCCCTCCAGCAGTCGTCCGGGATATCAGTGTTAGCCTTATGGAGGAGCACCGGAGTGGTGTACCACCTCATCATAGTCTTCAGTACCTGCTCCTGTAAGGTAGTGCATATGGAGACTTTCCGTGCTGCTTCCCAGATATCCAACCATTCGTCTCCTTCGAGAGTTGATCCAAGGTCCCTCTCCCACGTGGCCATGTAGGTGATAGTAGGCAAGGCGGGTGTGCTCGTCAGGTGGGTATAGAGTCTAGAGAAAAGCCCCAGGGGCGGTTCTCCAGACAAAAACAATCATTCAAAGAAAGTGAGGAGAGGAGCCAGCAATTTTATTCTCGGGAGTAGAGGCAAAATGACGGAGTTGCATGTACTGGAAAAAATCCTGCGGAGGCAGCTGGATACGGGCAGAGAGAGATTCGAAAGAATAAAGTCCTGCGCAATCCTGCATGTCCCTGATCCTGAGGACGCCTCCCTTGACAAATCTAGGGAATTGTTCCGGTGACTGCCCCGGTGGGAACTGTGGATTTCCCCATATTGGGAGCATGGAAGATGATCCTTGGCGAAGTTTTTTGGGGGAGGCGAGGGCCACCCTCGCTCTCAAAGCACGGTGTACCCAGTCCAGTAGAAGTTGTTCCGTAGTGAAGTCGGGTAGGAGGGATTGTAGCATGCCCAGCACCGTCTCCCCCAGGGCAGCAGAGGACACCGACTCCGGGAGCCCCCGGAGCCGCAGATTGTTGCGTCTAGACCTGTTGGAAAGGTCCTCCACTTGCTGTTCTAATTGCTGGATACGCTCCACTAACACGTTGGATCTGTCCACCATGGCGTTATGGCCCCTGGAGAGAGTGGTCACGGCGTCCTCCAAAGCGGACATCCGGGCTCCAACCGACTGCACCTCCGCCCAAATGGCACGCTCTTCCGGCAGGGAAACATTGGGGTCATTCAGACTGGCGGCGTGACTGATGCAGCCTCTGTACTGACATCTCTGGGTCTCTCTGTAGCCCTGGTTTCCCTGTTGTCGCATGACAAGAAGCCTTAGAATTTATGATCGGGCTTGGCACACGTTTCTCTCCTGGTGCCGGGTGCATCGTCTGGACCCGGTCTCTCTGTCAATTCCTGATCTGCTGAGCTTCCTGGAGAGGGGTTTCCACAAGGGATTGGGGCCTGGGACTCTCAAGGTTCATGTGGTTGCCATCTCTTTGGTCACTCTGAGGGATTTGGCTCTGCATCTTTTGGTGCAGAATTTTGTTAGGGCTGTGTCCTCCCTGCGCCCCTTTGTCAGGGAGCCCTGGGACCTGAACCTGGTCCTGGAAGCACTGTGTGGTGCTCCCTTTGAACCTCTGGCTTCCTCCTCATTGCGGGTCTTGACGCTGAAGGCGGTGCTCCTCACAGCTATCACCTCAGCCAGGAGGGTGGGGGAACTACAGGCACTTGCATGTCACCCCCCCTGCACTGGCTTCCATGCTAGCAAAGTGGTGTTGTGTCCCTTGCCTGGTTTCCATCCTAAGGTGGCCACTCCGGGTAACCTTAATCAGGAAATAGTTCTCTCATCCTTCTGTGACACCTTGGTCTCCTCTTCTCTGGGCAGTTGGCACTCACTGGATGTGGTGCGGGTCCTGAGTGTCTACCTGGAGTGGACCAGCTCCTGGCGTCGCTCAGATCACCTTTTTGTCCTTTTTCAAGGTGCCTCTAAGGGTGCTGGTGCTTCTCGTCCTTCTATTGCTCGTTGGATTTGTTAGGCTATCTCCTTGGCTTATTCTGCTGGTGGCAAGGTTTCTCCCCTAGGGGTGAAGGCACACTCCACGAGGTCGGTGGCTGCTTCCTGGGCTTTGCATGCGGATGCTATGGTGGAACAGCTGTGTAAGGCTGCCACTTGGTCCTCTCTACACACCTTCGCCCGTCACTACCATCTGGATGTCGTTGCCTCTGCTGAGGCGTCCTTTGGGCGGAAGGTTCTGCAGGTGTTGGTTAAGTCTTGATCCCTCCATCTATTGTGGGGCTTTGTATGTTCTGTTGGTACTGTCGCTTGACGTATGGAAAAACTGTATTTCTTACCGTAAATAATATTTTCCATAGTCGTAGCGGCAGAACTTCTCTTCCCTCCCTCATTGGTTGTGTTTCTGTTCTGGTTGGTTGATAATAAATTGCTGTGTTTTTTTTGCTACTTCGGTTCTGCTTTGTCAATGACTGGGGGGCTCTGGGCTCAGCTTCCTCTTATAGGCTATAGGGAGGAGCTACAGGTGATCGAGGGGTTCATCTGTCCCTAGGTGTGTTCTTTTTTTCTAGGCTTTGGTAACTTGTTTGTCATGGAGCTGACGTGGCGCTCCGCGCTTCAGACCCCAAGAGACTTTGTGTTCATTTAGATCGTGTGATTTTAAATATATTTTACAGTGTTTGGTTTTAGTTTAAATTAGTTTAGTGTAAAATGGCGTAACTTTAGTTTTAAATATACTTATATTCCTGTAGGTAAATGTGTTTTTGTGTAGCCAGTAAACAAGCTTTGCTACTGTGTAATTTATGCAGGATTTCTCACGCGCAGCCCCCACTCTCTGGAACGCTCTCCCTCGTACTGTCAGACTTTCCCCTAACTTCTCTTCCTTCAAACGCTCCCTGAAAACATTCCTATTTAGGGAAGCCGACCCCCCAACTCACTGACGCAACCATCAATCACTCTCACCTTACAGTCCTCTCCTCCTGTTTCCAACCCCAACCCTCCTAGATTGTGAGTTCCTACGGGAATAGGGCCCTCATCTCCTCCTGTACTGTTTGTCAAATGTTGTTCAATGTATTGTAACCCTGTCTATACTGTGCTTATTGTACAGCGCTGCGGAATATGCTGGCACTTTATAAATAAAGAATAATAATAATAATAATAATGCAACAGGGCTTTTCCCCTTATCTGGCTGCATGTTTGATTCAAGAAGTCTGGGATAGTGTTTGTCTTTAATCTGATGTGGTAGAACAATAAATTATGTAAATGTTGTGTGAGCTAAAAGAATGTTTACTGTAAATATCTGACATAATGTAATTAGCATTTTAGTAGGACGATGTGCGTCATATATCCAAATTATGGCTGTTGGATCTCAGCATAATGTCACAGTCCACCCGGGGTACCCATATTGCTCAGCCTGGTCCCGACTGCCTTTTGTCCTGGAATGCTTCTGTATTGGGCTCCAATCCGGGGTTTACTTCAGCCCAGTGCCATGTCCAGGCTCCTGGAGATCCAGCCTGGGTTTTCCTGTCAAGCCTAGGAATTACAGCTGAGGCCCATCTGCTATCAAGCCTCCTTAAATAGCAGAGAGACCCAACTAGCAGTGGGTCTGCATTATTGTTATCCTTGACTGAGGTTATCTGGATGTGTGCTTACCCTGTGTATCCAGTGTCCATCCATCTGCCCGGTTATTCCTGGATACATCTGTTTGTGCAAGGGACTCTCAGCGATCTCTACCTGTGGATCATCAGTTAATCTCTGTCTCTGACCAAGGTACCGCTGTCCAGACTTCTCCTTGGTGGGCCCTGTCTGCAGTCTGGGACTGCATAGCCCACAAACCTCAGACCCTCCAGTCTAGAACTCTCCCAGGACTTTATATATTTCCTTTGTTCGTTCAAGTACCTGCAGTTAAGGACTATTTATGTTTCATTAAAGTATCTTCATTGTATGATTTCTGTTTGGCCTCCCCTCTGTGTCGCCGCCTGCTGGGCTCATACCAGAACCGCACACGCCTCGTGACAGAATGCAGACCCCTTCTTATTACGAGTCTGCGGTGATACAGGCGGGGGTGGCATCCATGAAAATGGCTGTGGAGAACTTCCTGCAGCAACTGGATTCTATGTTGCTTAAAGTGCTGCAAGGATTAAGGGGCACCTCACCTAAGGTGCGCTCTTCAACTTCGATGTCTGGCTGCAGGAGACCCTTGTCTGAGGAGGAACGATCCAGGAGGAGGTCTTTGGGACTGTGCTTCTATTGTAGTGCGGGCTCACATTTCATATCTGCGTGCCCTGTGCGCCCACCCAAGCCATCCCCTGCACAGACCAGAGTCAACCCTGTTACTCCTGCTTCTCAACTGGTTGCTCCTCCTGTGTCTGTGCATGCTAAAAGCAAAGAGACATTACCTGCTGAGTCCTTGCCATCAATGTCTAAGCGAACTCCAAGTGCCAAAGCTCGACAGCACCCTGTCTCTGCCAGCCCTCGCCAAGCTGCTATCATGCCTCGCCAGGTCACGGCCAATTCATGCCCAGTCTCATATCCTGCCAAGTCTCGCCAAGCTGCTGTCAAGCTTCGCCAGCCCACAGCCAAGCCTCGCCCAGTCTCTGTTCCTGCTAGGCCTCGCCAGGCTACCACAGTTGGCAAGTCTCACCATACTCCGGTACCCAGATCTAAGAGACCTGAATTTAGGGAAACCTTCTCTGATGTGGAGAGTACAGAAGATGACTCCCTCTCTGATTACTTGGAGACCCCGCCATCTGAGCCTGCTGACGTTGAACCCATGGACATGGAACCTACCTTGCCCACAGATTCAGAGTCTTATATGCCCATGCAGGTTGCTTTGACACAGACTATGGAGGTTGCTGCCCTGCACGTCGCAGACTCTCCAGGTGTCGCTGCCCTGCACGTCGCAGACTCTCCAGGTGTCGCTGCCCTGCACGTCGCAGATTCTCCAGGTGTCGCTGCCCTGCATCCCGCAGGTTCTCCAGTTGTCGCTGCCCTGCATCCCACAGGTTCTCCAGTTGTCGCTGCCCTGCATCCCGCAGGTTCTCCAGTTGTCGCTGCCCTGAATCCCGCAGGTTCACCAGTTGTCGCTGCCCTGCATCCCGCAGGTTCTCCAGTTGTCGCTGCCCTGAATCCCGCAGGTTCACCAGTTGTCGCTGCCCTGCATCCCGCAGGATCTCCAGTTGTCGCTGCCCTGCATATCGCAGGATCTCCAGTTGTCGCTGCCCTGCATCCCGCAGGATCTCCAGTTGTTGCCACCCTGCATCCCACAGGATCTCCAGTTGTCGCTGCCCTGCATCCCGCAGGATCTCCAGAACTCTCTGCCCTGCATCTCGCAGGGTCCCCGGAGGTCGCTGCCCTGCATCCCGCAGGTTATCCTGAGCTATCACCGCCACGGGGTTGTCGATGCCGCCGTAAGGCCAAGTCGCTCACTGCCCAGCAAAAGCCGTGCTGTACCCAGTTCGCCGCAGAGCCGTGCTGCACCCAGGTCACCGCAGAGCTGTGCAGTACCGAGGTCGCTCAAGTGCCGTGCAGTACCGAGGTCGCTCAAGTGCCGTGCAGTACCCAGGTTGCTCAAGTGCCGTGCCTCACCAAGGTTGCCACCATTGAGCCGTGCAGTACCCAGGTCGCTCAAGTGCCGTGCAGTACCCAGGTTGCTCAAGTGCCGTGCCTCACCAAGGTTGCCACCATTGAGCCGTGCTGTACCAAGGACCACGCCAAGGGCACTGCCCCTCCGTGCCTCGCCAAGGGCGCTGCCCCTCCGTGCCTCGCCAGGGGCACTGCCCCATCGAACCTTGCCAGGGGCTTTGCCCCATCGAGCCTTGCTAAGGGCGCTGCCCCACCGGTCATTGCCAGGGGCTCTGCCCCATCGAGCATTGCCAAGGGCGCTGCCCTACTGAGTGGCACCAAGGGCACAGCCCCACTAAGTCGTGCCAAGGGTGCTGCCCTACCGAACTTTGCCAAGGGTCCATCGCCCATTGTATGTCTTGCTCCCGAGGGCTGCGTCTGGGCATCCAATGGCACGTTGGTCCAGAAAGAGAACCTGCCAAATTTCGAGAGGGCCCTACATTGCTTATGGTGACGTTTATGGCAATCCAGACTCTGGGTACGTTGGCGGGTGGTGATCTGTGCTCCATCTCCTGTTCCAGCCTCGGTGACCGGAGGGCACCCGTCAGGGGGGGGTACTGTCACAGTCCACCCAGGGTACCCATATTGCTCAGCCTGGTCCCGACTGCCTTTTGTCCTGGAATGCTTCTGTATTGGGCTCCAATCTGGGGTTTACTTCAGCCCAGTGCCATGTCCAGGCTCCTGGAGATCCAGCCTGGGTTTTCCTGTCAAGCCTAGGAATTACAGCTGAGGCCCATCTGCTATCAAGCCTCCTTAAATAGCAGAGAGACCCAACTAGCAGTGGGTCTGCATTATTGTTATCCTTGACTGAGGTTATCTGGATGTGTGCTTACCTGCTCCAGTTTATCCTGTGTATCCAGTGTCCATCCATCTGCCCTGTTATTCCTGGATACATCTGTCTGTGCAAGGGACTCTCAGCGATCTCTACCTGTGGATCATCAGTTAATCTCTGTCTCTGACCAAGGTACCGCTGTCCAGACTTCTCCTTGGTGGGCCCTGTCTGCAGTCTGTGACTGCATAGCCCACAAACCTCAGACCCTCCAGTCTACAACTCTCCCAGGACTTTAAATATTTCCTTTGTTCGTTCAAGTACCTGCAGTTAAGGACTATTTATGTTTCATTAAAGTATCTTCATTGTATGATTTCTGTTTGGCCTCCCCTCTGTGTCGCCGCCTGCTGGGCTCAAACCAGAACCGCACACACCTCGTGACACATAAGTAGTGGCGTTTTTGTTCATTAAAGCTCAGAGAGAGAATCCTGTTGGAACATTCAGCCGCGTCTGGTGTCTCCTTCAGCTACGCTACACTACACACTCAACCTCAGAAGTCACAGAGCGGCCTTCTGGAAATTCCTAACGGCTCCAGGGTAGAGAAACAGAAGCAGGCGGGTCAAGCTGCTCGAGGCGCTGAGGACAGCGCTCCCAGTAGCTGGGCTGACCGCAACGAAGGGGTGTCTGGAGAGTCAGGACAGGCAGAAAAGAACGGTTCCGTCACACTAGTGGCAAGCGGTGTGGATAGAGGCTCTCCAACACCAATACACCCGAGATGGCCAACTATACAGCCTGCAAGCAGGACACTCTGAAGGACCTGCTGGAGAGCCATGGAAGGAACGAATACTAAAGTAAGGGTCAAAGGCACACGTGTGGCGCAACCAGGAGCGAGATGGAAACTGTCACGGTTCCCGGTTCCCACCACGCAGTCCTTAAAGCCCAACACTCCACAGAGCCAAAAACTACCAACAGGGTAGCCGTAAAGGAATCCCTAACTGTCTGGTCCTTAAAAATTGGCCAGGTATATGTATACTAGCTAGACAGAAAGAGTTAATCAAAGACAATGTCGTAATCTGGATTCTACTCTGTTCACGGGTGCTCTGCAGTACCTGGTCGATTGGGTGGGTTATGGTCCGGAGGACCGATCCTGGATTCCGGCTTCCAACATGTCTGCATCTAGGTTGGTCAGGGCGTTCCATGCCTCGCACCCCGATCGCCCTGGTGGTCATCCTGCCACTTGTCCTGTTGGTCGTCCGGTGGATTTCAGTAAGGCTTTTGATACTGTTCCGCATAGAAGGCTTATCAATAAATTGCAATCTTTGAGCTTGGATTCCAATATTGTTGAATGGATTAGGCAGTGGCTGAGTGACAGGCAACAGAGGGTTGTGGTAAATGGAGTTTATTCGGCGCAAGGTCTTGTTACCAGTGGGGTACCTCAGGGGTCAGTACTTGGACCCATTCTCTTTAATATTTTTATTAGTGATATTGCAGAAGGTATTAATGGAAAAGTATGTCTTTTTGCTGATGACACAAAGATTTGCAACAGGGTTGACGTTCCTGGAGGGATCAGCCAAATGACAAATGATTTAGGTAAACTAAAAAAATGGTGGGAGTTGTGGCAATTGAGTTTTAATGTGGATAAGTGCAAGATAATGCACCTGGGAAGTAAAAACCCAAGGGCTGAATATAGAATATTTGATACAGTCCTAACCTCAACATCTGAGGAAAGGGATTTAGGGGTTATTATTTCAGAGGATCTAAGGGTAAGTAGTCAATGTAATAGAGCAGCAGGAAATGCTGGCAGAATGCTTGGTTGTGTAGGGAGAGGTATTAGCAGTAGGAAAAGGGAAGTGCTCATGCCACTGTACAGAGCACTGGTGAGACCTCACTTGGAGTACTGTGTGCAGTACTGGAGACCGTATCTCCAGAAGGATATAGACATCTTAGAGAGAGTTCAGAGAAGGGCTACTAAAATGGTGTACGGCTTGAAGGAGAAAAGTTACCAGGAAAGGCTTAATGATCTTAACATGTACAGCTTGGAAAAAAGACGAGACAGAGGAGATATGATAGAAACATTTAAATACGTAAAGGGAATCCACAAGGTAGAGGAAGGGAGTATATTTAAAAGGAAACAAAATAGCAAAACAAGAGGACATAGTCTTAGATTAGAGGGGCAAAGGTTTAAAAGTAACATCAGGAAGCATTATTTTACTGAGAGGGTGGTGGATACATGGAACAGTCTTCCAGTTGAAGTGGTAGAGGCCAAAACAGTAATTGAATTTAAGCAAGCATGGGATAGGCATAAGGCTATCCTAAACAAAAGATAAATCCAGGTAAAGTATCCATGTAATTGGGCGACTAGATGGGCCGAAAGGTTCTTATCTGCCGACATTTTTCTATGTTTCTACAAAACCAGGTCAGCAACAGGAGGGTAGTCAGACGAGCCAGAATCAGGAATACAGAGTATAGAATAGTCAAAGGGAATAGCCGGGTCGATATCAGTGCAGAAGCATAGTACAAGGAAATAGTCTAGGGCAACGGAAGGCAGAATAGTCAGAAAACAAGCAGAGGTCAATAACCGGTTAAATCACGAGAGAATTCAGGTACAAGGAGCTCATGTATGGATAACCACGATCTGGCACTGCTTAGAAGGAGCTGTTGGTTTTTAAAAGACCTTCACCAGACCGCGCCCCCCTCTCAAGCCGCACCTCATGCAGCCACCTCCCTGCCTGTCTCAATTTAAACCGGGCGTTGGTGAGTGAGCAGCATCAGACATAGAAAGGCTGGAAGCCCCCAACGTTACAGTACCCCCCTCTCCACAGGAGGCCACCGAACGACCAACAGGACAAGTGGCAGGATGACCACCAGGGCGATCGGGGTGCGAGGCATGGAACGCCCTGACCAACCTAGATGCAGACATGTTGGAAGCCGGAATCCAGGATCGGTCCTCCGGACCATAACCCACCCAATCGACCAGGTACTGCAGAGCACCCCTGAACAGAGTAGAATCCAGAACTTTCCTAACCTCATACTCCGTCTCTCCATCAACCTGAACAGGTGGAGGAGGAGGAATGACCCGCGTGTACCTGTTACACAACAAAGGCTTCAGTAGGGAGGTGTGGAAGACGTTGTGCAAGCGAAGATGTCTAGGAAGGGCAAGAGCATAAGCCACAGGGTTAACGCGGCGAATGATCTTGTATGGACCGATAAACCGAGGTGCCATTTTCATAGAAGGCACCCGCAACTTCACATTCCTAGTGGACAACCAAACTCTATCCCCCACGTTGTAGTAAGTAGCTTGTAACCTATGCCTGTCAGCCTTGCGTTTCTGGACAGCAACATTGCGCTCCATGTTTTCACGAATCTGTCTCCAAATATCCTGTAGTTGTGGGAGATGTTCATTGAGAGCCGGGATGGCCTGTTCAGCAAACTGAAGTGGTAGAGCCGGAGGGAAAAAACCATAGATAGCAGAAAAAGGAGAGTGGCCAGTGGTCTCGTTAACGGCGTTATTACGCGCATACTTAGCCCAGGGCAACAACTCCGACCAATTGTCTTGTTGTTGTGTGGTAAAGCAACGTATGTACTGCTCGAGACCCTGATATGCCCTCTCTGCTGCCCCATTGGTTTGTGGAGGATATGCTGAAGAGAAGGCCAATCGCACCCCCATCTGCGCACAGAAATCCCTCCAGAAACGAGAGACGAACTGAGCTCCTCTGTCAGAGACTATTTCAGACGGAACCCCATGTATTCGTACAATCTCTCTAGCAAAGACGACCGCCAGTTCTTTGGCTGTAGGAAGCTTAGGTAAAGGAATAAAATGAGCCATTTTGGAGAAGCGGTCTACAACTGTCAGGACCACAGTATGACCCTTGGACTTCGGCAAGTCCACAATAAAATCCATGGATAGATGAGACCAAGGCCTATTAGGAATGGGTAAAGGCTGCAATAGACCGACAGGCAAGGTTTTACTGGTTTTGCTTCTGGCACAGACTTGACAAGCCAAAACAAACAGATGTACGTCCTGTCGCATGGAGGGCCACCAGAACTGTCTGGAGATACTGATAAGAGTCTTAGTAATACCAGGATGACCTGCTGGTTTTGAATCATGAAACATTATGAGTAATTCTTGTCTTTCCTTTTCAGGCACAAACAACATATCTGGAGGCTTGTTAGGTGGAGCCCCCATTTGAGCTGCTTGGAGGCGTTCCAGAAAAGGTGAAGAAAACAGACAAGACCGTGGAAGCCACAATACGTTCAGGAGCAACTATAGGATTGTGGTCTTGTGTTTTGATTCATACGGGTCATATTGACAAGATAAGGCATCAGCCTTTACATTGCGGTCACCTGTTGTAAGTCAACACAAAATAAACCGAGACGTAGTATGACCACCTGGCCTGTCTTGAGTTCAAACGTTTAGCATCCCCGATGTACGTAAGGTCTTATGATAAGTGTAGTATATCATAGTGTTATATCTATCCACCACTAGAGGGCGCATGTTGTAGGTATTATCTGTGTTCCTGTTCATTGTAAATAAAGTTTCCTGATCACATGGTAGAGTTCTAAGGCAGCGTGCGGACGCTGTGTGCAGCTCTAGTAAATAAAGAATAAGAACCTTCCACAGCCTGTCTCTGCTTTCAAAGATATGGAGATATCACATTGGCGACGAGGGTAAACAGGTTGTACTGTGGAACGTGTATGTGCAGTTGCAAGGTCTGCAGAGCAGAAAAGAAAAAAAAAAAAAAAAAATAAGAAACAGAAGAACTACAAGGACGTGAATTGCTGAGACAGAATGGCTGCTCTTGTGGGAACAGTGAGCCCCTTTGACTGTGAGTTGCAATCGTGGGACGAATATATTGAAGTGTTGGACTATTTCTTTCAAGCTAATGAGATTACTGATGCCGGTAAGAGGAAAGCAGTGTTATTAAGCGGGGTCGGCGCGTCAACTTATAGTTTGCTGAGAAGTTTGCTGTGTCCTATGACGCCAGCAGAGAAAACATATCAGGAACTTGTCGTCGTGCTCAAAGCCCATTATAATCCAAAACCAAGTGAAATTGTGCAGAGATATAAATTTAATTCACGCACACGGCATACTGGCGAGAAGGTGGCTGATTATGTGGCGGAGTTGAAAAAGTTAGCACAGTATTGTGAATACGGGCCTACACTGCCACAAATGCTGCGGGACAGGCTGGTGTGTGGAGTAAATGACGACAGGATGCAGAGACGGCTGTTGTCAGAAGTGGATTTAACCTTTGAAAAGGCTCTTACTATGTGTCTGGCGATGGAGTCGGCTGACAGAAATATAAAAGATCTCCAAGGCTTCTCTGGGGATGAAGAATCACAGTCTCAAAGGTCTCATCAGGGACAATCGGTGGTGCATAATGTGGGTGCAGTGGATAAGAGGGGGTGGAAGACGGACTATGAGTGTTTCAGGTGCAAAGGGAATCATGCACCCCACGAATGCAAATTTATAAATGAACTGTGCCACCATTGTCAGAAACGTGGACACATCAAGCGGGCGTGCAAATCCAAGCACGTGATGCAGAGTCACAAAACCCCATTTCAAGGACTGAGGGGGGAGAGGAAAGGAAAGGAGAAGGCTGGGAGGTCGCATTTAGTGAAAGAAGAAGACGTTAGTGAGACAGAAGATGCAGGTGACATAAACACGATATACAGTGTCTCACATAAAATGCCTAAAGTGGCTCCTATTCTACAGAAGTTAAAGGTGAATGGCATGAACATCGAATTTGAGGTGGACACAGGTTGTGGCATTACAATTATTAGCAAAAAGCAATACTCTAAGCTATGGAAAAACACCGACATACCAGAGTGGGAACCATGCAACCTGACATTAAAAACATATACAGGTGAGAAGATGCTGGTGTTAGGTCAGGTTATAGGAACAGTGCAGAGTCAGATGGACAACAAGAAACTTACTATGGTAGTGGTTGAAGGGGCCGGGCCAAATTTATTGGGACGAAACTGGCTGAAAGACTTAAGAGTGTTGCCACAACTGGTGAATACAGTAACAGCCAGTCCAACGCTACATTTGGCTGACCTGCTAGATCGATATGCTGAGGTGTTCAAAGATGAGCTAGGTCAGCTGAAAGGCACCACGGCCAAAATTCATGTGAACTCAGAGGCCCAGCCACGATTCTATAAGCCACGACGGATACCTTTTGCTGTCAAACCTCTGGTGGAGGCAGAACTGCAGAGGCTGGTAGATGAGAAAATTATAGAACCAGTACAATTTTCGGAATGGGCAGCTCCCATAGTACCGGTGAGGAAGCCGGATGGTTCAATCCGCATCTGTGGAGATTACAAACTCACAGTAAACCGAGCATCCAGTGTGGAACAATATCCTATTCCTAAAGTGGAAGACTTATTTGCTCAGTTGGCGGGCGGCAACAAATTCTCCAAACTGGATATGAGTCATGCGTATCAGCAGATCGTGCTGGATGAAAGCGCCAAAAAGTATGTGACTGTTAATACACACAAAGGACTGTATACTTATGGTAGATTGCCGTTTGGAGTGGCGTCGAGTCCAGCCATTTTCCAGCGCACTATGGAGGGCATCCTACAAAACATGCCGCACGTCACAGTCTACTTAGATGACATTTTAGTTACTGGGGTCAGCGAGGACGATCATTTAAGAAATCTGGAGGAGGTCTTGTCTCGGCTAAAACAAAGTGGCCTGAGACTAAAAAGGAGCAAGTGCAAGTTCCTGGGAACAGAAGTGGTTTTTCTGGGTCACAAGATCAGTGCTGCGGGTGTGCAGCCAGTCGCAGAAAAGGTCCAGGCCATACAAGAGGCACCCACACCGCGGTCTGTGAGTGAACTAAAGGCTTACTTAGGCCTATTGAACTATTACCACAAATTCTTACCGAGCCTGTCCACGTTACTGGCACCGCTGCATGCACTATTGAGGAAAGAGACTAAATGGACCTGGAGTTGTGAGCAAAAAGAGGCTTTTGAAAAGTCCAAAAATCTTCTCCAGTCGGATGCCTTGTTGGTACATTATGATGTCAACAAACCTATTATCCTGGCTTGTGACGCTTCACCTTATGGTGTGGGTGCTGTGTTGTCGCACAGGATGGGGGATGGATCTGAACGGCCAATAGGGTTCGTCTCACGTACACTGAATGCAGCTGAGAAAAATTATTCTCAAATTGAGAAGGAGGGCCTTGCGGTGATATTTGGGGTGAAGAAGTTTCACACATACTTGTATGGGAGACAATTCACCATTGTTACAGATCATAAACCACTGATCTCATTATTTAATGAACTGAAGGAGGTTCCACAAATGGCCTCGCCACGCATTCAAAGATGGGCTGTGACATTATGTGGATATGAGTACTCCATCGTGTACAAAGCAGGCAAGGATCATCAAAATGCTGATGGCTTGAGCCGGTTGCCAGTCGCGGAAACAGGGGTGGAGACGCCTGCGGAGGAAGAGAGAGTACTTCTATTGGAAGAAAATGGCGTACCATTGGTTAAAGCCGACCAGGTGAGGAAATGGACAGATAAAGATACCGTTTTAGCACGGGTTAGAGAGTTCGTCCTCAGAGGATGGCCAAAAAGAGTGGAGAAATCAGTGTTTGGAGCTTATGTGAAAAGGAAGGAGGAACTTAGTGTGGAGGCAGGTTGTGTCTTGTGGGGTGCCCGTGTGGTCATTCCACCCCCAGGTCGCACAGACCTACTGAAGCACTTACACACGACTCACCCAGGAATAATCAGGATGAAGGGGCTGGCGCGGAGCTATATGTGGTGGCCGAAGATGGATGCCGATATAGAAGCAATGGTAAAAACTTGCACCATGTGCCAAGAAAATAGAAATTCTCCCCAGTGTGCACCTTTACATCCTTGGGAAGTACCAAACCTTCCATGGAGAAGACTTCACATTGATTATGCGGGCCCGTGGATGGGCAAGATGTTTTTGATTTTGGTGGATGCTTACTCTAAATGGATAGAGGCGTACCCGTTAAGTAAATCCACCTCCGCAGTGACTATTCAATGCCTCAGACAGAGCTTTAGCCAGCATGGAATTCCCGAAATGGTGGTGTCGGACAATGGCACCAGTTTTACGAGTATGGAGTTTCAAGAATTCATGGCTCGAAATGGTATTAAGCACGTGACCACAGCGCCTTACCATGCAGCGTCCAATGGACTGGCCGAAAGGGCGGTGCAGACATTTAAAGGGCTGATAAAAAAAGTTCAGGAGATTCCATTGAGGTCAAGATGGCCAGAGCGTTGTTTAGTTACAGGATAACTCCTCAGTCCACGACTGGAAAATCACCTGCAGAGCTCTTGTGTGGGAGGAAATTGCGTTCCACGTTGGATCTCATACATCCGGATTTTAAAGGCCAGGTGCAAGAAAAGCAGGTGAAGCAAAAACTTTATCATGATCAACATGCCAAGGAGAGACATCTGCGGGAAGGTGACAAAGTATACACTAGAAATTTTGGTGTGGGACCTTCCTGGATTCCGGGGACTGTTCAGACGCAGACAGGTCCTGTGTCATGCACTGTTGCACTTGGAAATGGCCAGCTTGTGCGTCGTCACATAGATCAGGTGAGAAATAGACATGTTGCATATCCAGAGGATCTACAGAGTTTGGCGGAACCATTAACGCAAGATATGGAGATTTTGGCTCCCCTTTCCGGTGTTGTACTTGCAGAAGCCGGGGAAGAGGGACAGATGGAGGGGGAGCTTGTCACAGAGAAATCATCAGAGACTGCTCATGTGGAGGGGGAGCAAGAATTACGGCGATCCACCAGAACAAAGAAAGCACCAACTTATCTACAGGATTATACTTAGCTTAGTAGTGAGTTCCCCAGCCACAGGACAAGAATGCGTCCTGGAACTCACTGGGACGGAGGTAGTCTACCCAAAGTCTCAAGTTTAGTGGGAGTTTTTCTGTGCCTAGGGTCATGTGGGTGGTATTTTTGAAACTAGTGTTATCAGAGGGAAGGGGATGTAGTATATCATAGTGTTATATCTATCCACCACTAGAGGGCGCATGTTGTAGGTATTATCTGTGTTCCTGTTCATTGTAAATAAAGTTTCCTGATCACATGGTAGAGTTCTAAGGCAGCGTGCAGACGCTGGGTGCAGCTCCTGTAAATAAAGAATAAGAACCTTCCACAGCCTGTCTCTGCTTTCAAAGATATGGAGATATCACAATAAGTGATTATCAACAAAGGGTCAAGAGTACCTTCCAACAAATGTCTCCACTCTGACAGGGCAGACACAATAGCAAGCGATTCTCTGTTACCGATATCATAATTGCGTTCTGCTGGTGATAATTTTCTTGAAAAGAACCCACAAGGATGTAGAGGCTTCCCTGGAGACTCTCTTTGAGATAGGACAGCCCCAATGCCTATCTCGGAAGCATCAACCTCAAGAACAAATGGAATTCTGGGATCAGGATGCCGTAACACGGGAGCGGAAGTGAAAGCCTGTTTGAGAGCTTCGAATGCCTGTTTGGATTGTGAAGACCAGACCTGGTTCTTCAGACCTTTACGTGTCATATTAATGATAGGAGAAGCTACAGCAGAATAATTCTTGATAAATCTCCTATAATAGTTAGAAAACCCCAGAAACCTCTGTATGGCTTTGAGGCCTTGAGGGAGAGGCCATTCTGAGATGGCCGTGAGTTTGGAAGGATCCATCTCAAAACCTTCTGGAGTGATAATGTACCCAAGAAATTTCACAGTAGTAATGTCGAATAAACACTTCTCCAGTTTGCAATAAAGACCTTGTCTAGTAGTTTTACCAATACCTGTCTGACATGTTCATGGTGGGTTTTCAGATCGGGAGAGTAAATGAGTATATCGTCTAGGTATACGATAACAAAGGTGTGACGGAACGGGGTGTCACCGTCCGCCTGCGGGTGTGCTCCAATCTGCGTAACCCCCTTTTATGCTGACGGCCCGACTACCGAGTTGCGACACTCGGCGTCTCGAGCGGCCGTATGGGACCTTGTGATGGTGTGAAGGGAACCCCCGTGTGAGCCCAGCCCGACCACCGAGTGACGGCACTCAGCGTCCCGAGCAGCTGGTCCCTGACCTGGTTTGGAGGGTTTATTTCGTTTATAGATCGGTTCGGATCTCCCGGCGGTAGACGGGTGAATATTCGACCAGCCAGGAATATTCGGATCGTCCGGCGGTTGGTGCGGGCACACACTTCGCGGCACGGATTATTCGGATCTTCCGACAATAATTACAGGGACGGGCATTCAACTGATCCGGATCGCGAAGCGGTCGATGCGCTCACTTACTGAACCGACTCCTCAGCAGCTGGATGAGGGGTTGTGTAGCCGATCAGAATTTCAACCGCGCGGCGGTCGATGCGCCCGCGCCGAGCAGAGTCCTCGAACCTCACCGCGGCTCAGTAGTAAACACTGTACAGGCGGCCAAGAATATTCATTCGCACGGCGGGCGTTGCACTCACTCTGCACCCCGACTTGAACCAGCTCTGCGCCCCGAATATCGCGCGGGATCTCGGATGCGTGAGAAATGAGTAGGAAATCAGAGACATGAGGCGCTGCTGCATGAACTCAGGAACAACAACTCTTTATTAACACAGACACATGCCTTTGTAACCTCTACCATGAGCTCCACATCTGGGAACCACCCCTGCCCGCCCCCACAGGTCTCATTGGCCACAACACTTGGGGGAGTTGCCGATGTGGGACAGGAAGAACTGAATCGGCCATTTTACCTTCCTGATTCACCCATCAGCCACGAGGCGATGGGAAATGGCGGCAACACAACAGACAGATACGTTTCACACATGAACACTGTGTTTATAAAAAACTGCTGGTATTTTGACTGTCCTTAAGGGGATAATTGTCTGCACAAACAGTCTCTGGCTGAGGGTGATAAGCCATTCCCTCACAAAAGGATTGCAAAAAATCTCTGAGCACATCATTAATGAAATCTTGGAATACAGCTGGAGCATTACAAAGACCGAACGGCATGACCGATATTCATAATGCCCACTCCTGGTGTTAAATGCTGTTTTCCACTCATGCCCATCTTTTATACGTATCAGGTTGTAAGTCCCTCATAAATCGTGTTTTGTGTATACTGCTGCTCCCCTTAACCTGTCGAACAGTTCTGATATAAGAGGGATAGGGTACACATTCTTGATGGTGATCTTGTAAAGCCCCCTATAATCGATACACGGGTGTAAATCTCCTTTTTAGATACAGAAAAGAAACCAGCCCCTGCAGGAGAAGAGGAACGTCTGATAAAACCTCTCTCCAAATACTCCTTTATGTACTCCTCCATGATTTGGTTCTCTTTTATGGATAAAGGATATACTTTGCCTCGAGGAGGCATGGTACCTGGATGAATATCTATGGCGCAATCATACGGTCTATGTGGAGGTAGTTTCTCCGCCTCTCTTTTATCGAATACAGCCCTGAGGTCGGCATACCAGTCAGGAACCTCTGTAGACAATGGAGGAGCTGTAGGTGTGTTCAGGGCACCAATATGCTGAATGGGTATTAAACAAGTCCCAAAACAAGCAGGACTCCAAGACAGTATCTCTCCCTTAGCCCAATCAATAACAGGATTATGTTCCACCAACCAAGGGAAACCAAGCACAACAGGATTGGAAGGTGAACGGATAACCTGAAATATGATCTCTTCTTTATGCAAGAGACCAGTGGTAAGAACCACTGTAACAGTATCTTGAATAATTCTGGGCAGGATAACGGCCTACCGTCTATGGCTTAGACGGCCAAGGGTGTCTCTCTTACAACCAGAGGGAGAGAAACGGAGAAAGCGTATTCAATATCAATGAAATTACCAGCAGCCCCAGAGTCAACAAAAGCGGTAGTATGCGTGGTCTTGGTCTCCCAAGCCACGGATACTGGTACCAAGAGTCTAGTGTCTTTGACAGGAGACATGAACGTCACACCCAAGACCTGTCTCCTCAGCTGCCTTAGGTGCGGTAGTTTTCCGACTTATCATGCATTCTAGGGCGAGTGGGACATTGAAGTCGTAAATGTCCTTTTAAACCACAATACAGGCACGATCCCTCTCGAAGACGCTTTGTTCTCTCTTCCTCTGTAAGCCTAGTATGGCCTAGTTGCATAGGCTCAGAGGGAGGGGATAACTCTCTTGTGGTGCCTGAAAAACAGGAGCCAACCTAGGTAACGGTCTCTTAGGTTTCTCTCTTGGAGTTCTTCTGTCCCTTATCTGATCATCCATGTGGCGGAATGCGGTATCCGCCTGCGGTCCTGCTCTATCTGACCCCCTCTTTGGTGTTGCCAAGCCCGACTACCGAGTGGCACGGCACCCGGCGTCTCGAGCGGCTTGGGTAGAAGACCACGTGGCGGTGGAGATCTGGAGAGTAGATGGGGCACCCACGGCGGAAATCCGCCCGACTACCGAGTGGCACGGCACTCGGTGTCTCGAGCAGCGGATCTACTGACCATTGAAGGGCTGGAGACGGTCTGCGTGGCGAACCGCGGTTCGGTAGAGTCTCCTTGCAGATGCAGGCACGGCGCTCAGCCGAGGTCCCGATTCGGGGAGGTTACGGTATCCCAAGCTACCGATTCAAGGTGGCGCAACGGCGCGATGTTCTGCTGCGGAGTTAGGGTGACCCGTTCCTGGGTGGTGGTGATATGTAGCCGACGTGAAATGACAACACCAGGCAGAGCTGTATGTTTCAAACACTCAGATGAACTGAACTCTTTTAATCACACGCCACTATTTATGCTGAAGTACAACAGTCACAATTTGCATACCCATACTAATTACTAGCATACCCATACTAATGAGTTAGGTCAGGTATTTACAATCAACATTCTTCACATTCTCTTAGCCTTCAGCGCATACAACATTTGTACATCCATTGTTCCAGCCCATCAGATTAAACACACACTATCAGAGATCCCTTAAATTAAACATGTACCTAGATAATGGGGAAAATCCCTGACGCATAAATTACACAGCAGCAAAACTTATTTACTAGCTACAGAAACACACATTTACCTACAGGAATATAAGTATGTTTTAAAACCAAAGCTATGTCATTTCACTAAACTAAATTAAACTAAAACCAAACGATGTAAAGTATATTTAAAATCACACAGGGTACATCTTAATACAGCACATCAAGTAAAACCACATCTAGCAAGGAAAATAAACTGTTCATACATTGAAACGCACACTGCAAACGTTCAAAGGAAAACAAGGTCCTTTTAAAAATGTCTTGGATTTGAGTCCTGGGTCTCGCTGCGCCGAGCCCCTATGTCCCTTCCGTGACACTCCTCCCCCTTTCCAAAGTCCGACGAGCCCAGTTGGACCCACACGGGTCGTATAGGGGGAGTCGGTGCAGTCTCTGCGGCCCATAGTCCGTGGGCAAGAGGCGAGCCGCCAGGCTTCTCCAGTGGTGCTCGCGGCCGTGCCTGGCAGGTTGTAAGTCCTTCGGGGTACCCCCTCCGGAATAAGTGTCCCGTGGTTGGGGAGAGGTACCACCTGTGCCGTCTCCAGTAGTACCGTGCACCCGGGAAAAACGGGTGCCAAGTGCACGCGCCCCGAGTGTCCTGGTCAGCCGTTGGGGAAAACAGTGGCTGCATGGGGCCTCCGGGCCAAAGGGTTGTGGAGATGGGCAGAGGCCAGCGGCCCTCTCTCCCGTTGCCAGCTCTTCTGCTGGGGAAGTGGGCGCAGAAATGACATCCCGGGTGTCAGGTGGGGTCAACGGCTGTGAGACAAGCAGCTCGGGTAAACTCGCCTGCTCCTCAGGGCAGACAACGGAGGGTGGACAGAGGCCAGATGCACTCTGCCCCGTTGCCAGCTCTTCTGCTGGGGAGGTGGGTACCGGAACAAAGTCCAGGGGGTTGGATGGGGTAAACGGCTGCGAGATCGGCAGCACGGGGTTATCCCCTTTCTGCTCCTCGGGGCAGCTGGGAAAAGGTGGGCAGAGGCCAGCGGCACTCTGCCCCGTGGCCAGCTCTTCGGCTGGGTGGGGGTCTCCTTGCGGGAGGGTGGCTTCTTCCATCCCCAGGGCGGTCAATGGCTGCGAACAACCCAGCCCGGGGGAACCATCTGTCTGCTCCTCCTGGCAGACTGTGGGCAGTGGGCAGAGGCCAGCGGCGCTCTGCCCTGTGGCCAGCTCTTCGGCTGGGTGGGGAATAACGTTCTCTGCTGCTGAGGGTGGGCAGAGGCCAGCGGCGCTCTGCCCCGTTGCCAGCTCTTCCGCTGGGCCCGCGGGCACGGACACCGTGTCTTCCTGCGGGTTGAAGGGGGTAGCTTCTTCTGCTGGGGCCCCAACGGGGACCCATGGGAGCATCTCGGCCTCCCATACTTCCAAATCCTGTGGACTGTCGGTTCCTTCCGCCGACCCGTCCCAGTACATGGGACTCAAACCCGACTGTGGAACGCTGTCCAACAATCTCCTGTAGGCCTTCTCGAGCTCCCACTCTCGCTCTGCTAGGAACTCCAGTTCCTCGAACTCCGAGTCCCTGCTGTCGTACGGGAGCTCCTGTTCCCGTCGCTCCAGTATCTCCTCCGACCGCTCTTCTGTCTCTTCTCCGAACCCAGGGTCTGTGGCCATGCTCTCGTAGGGCAGCCCCGTGCCACCATAGCGGGGCCCTGCGGTGGAGGCGCCGTCAATGGTGCGGGGTATCAGGGGGCCGGCTAGCCACCGGAGCGCGCGGTACGCGGCGTCCAGTGCAATCTCCTGCTGCACCAGGTACTGGAGCTCTGCCTCCCACTCCTCCGGGGCCCGATCTTGCAGGAACGCTGCTCGAGCGTCATACTGCACCCGGTGGATGACAGCGTCGGAGGGAACATAGACGTCATGGTAGTCCCTCTCATGGTACAGGGCCTCGTACCAAAGTTCCTGGCGGATCTCGTCTCGCCACTCGTACCCGGTGGGCTCCACTGTGGACCCATGGTACCGGACCAGGCCCTCCTGCAGCCTTCTCGGGAATTCCGCCCTCGAGTCCGCGAGGGTGCTGAAACAGTGGCACTGCCACTCGCTGGGGGGTGTGGCGTCCTCGGATGCAGCTCCAGACGAGCTGTAAGTCTCCATCCAAGGGTCGCTGGGATGTGCGATGTCCCCAATACAGGCTCCAGGCGAGCTGTAAGTCCCGAAAGGGTGATCACTGGGGGGTGCAGATTCCCAGGGTGAAGCTCCAGTCGAGCTGTAAACCTCGACCCAGGGTTCTACGGGTTTGGGGATGGGGTTAGACAGTTCATCACTCCTCATACAGAGCGCCGCCATCCGCAACTCGTGCTGACGGTCCTTCTCCTCATACACTTTGAGGTCCACCACTAGTCGGCTCACCATGTCCTCGGAGGGGGTGAGGCCGAATATTTCAATTAGGGACCGAGCTCTCCGCCGAAGGGGTTCATCAGGGTCCTGAGTCAGGGTTGGGGTGCTCACCCTTTTCTGATCCATCCTGGTCAGCTCCTTCATTAGGGTTTTCCTATTTTTGTTGCCAGGAGTTCCTCCCTGATTCTCCAGCATGCCGCGCAGGGTGTCCCTGTTGTAATGGCTGTACACCGCCATGGTGTAGGTCTCCTTGCTGGGGGGTTGCAGAGAGCGATCCCACCGCTGCCACCAGTGTGGCGGAATGCGGTATCCGCCTGCGGTCCTGCTCTATCTGACCCCCTCTTTGGTGTTGCCAAGCCCGACTACCGAGTGGCACGGCACCCGGCGTCTCGAGCGGCTTGGGTAGAAGACCACGTGGCGGTGGAGATCTGGAGAGTAGATGGGGCACCCACGGCGGAAATCCGCCCGACTACCGAGTGGCACGGCACTCGGTGTCTCGAGCAGCGGATCTACTGACCATTGAAGGGCTGGAGACGGTCTGCGTGGCGAACCGCGGTTCGGTAGAGTCTCCTTGCAGATGCAGGCACGGCACTCAGCCGAGGTCCCGATTCGGGGAGGTTACGGTATCCCAAGCTACCGATTCAAGGTGGCGCAACGGCGCGGCGAATCGATGTTCTGCTGCGGAGTTAGGGTGACCCGTTCCTGGGTGGTGGTGATATGTAGCCGACGTGAAATGACAACACCAGGCAGAGCTGTATGTTTCAAACACTCAGATGAACTGAACTCTTTTAATCACACGCCACTATTTATGCTGAAGTACAGCAGTCACAATTTGCATACCCATACTAATTACTAGCATACCCATACTAATGAGTTAGGTCAGGTATTTACAATCAACATTCTTCACATTCTCTTAGCCTTCAGCGCATACAACATTTGTACATCCATTGTTCCAGCCCATCAGATTAAACACACACTATCAGAGATCCCTTAAATTAAACATGTACCTAGATAATGGGGAAAATCCCTGACGCATAAATTACACAGCAGCAAAACTTATTTACTAGTGTGGAGAAGCAGGTACTGCGGGCACAGCAATGTGGGTTTTCTAAGCATTTTTATTTTCAGCAGCAAAGGGGTTTTCCACCAACAGAGAAAATAAACAACAAAAAAAAGAAATCCTATTCCCTATTGGGAGGCTAACTGACAACAGACAAACCTGTCTACTCCTGGGCCCACTAAACGGGTTCCCCCAGTAAAACAAAACACACTTTCCAATATAACAGATTCCTTACTTTTTCACCACAGTCTCCAACTCCTTCCTCCTTCCTCCTTCTGTCTCCAAACCCCTCAATGAACTGGAAGGAACTGAGACTTCTTATAGGGAAGGGTGGGGCAGCTGTGGTGAATGAGCAATCACTCAGTTAACCCTGAACTGGGAAGGTGGCTACTTCCAGCCTTCTACTCAGGTACCGGCCCTCACATAGCCTGCCCCGAGTGAACCCGTCACACATCCCCCTCCCCAGCGCAACACCAGGGTGAGAAGCGACCACAGCGGAGAGCCCATGGGCCCGAGACAGCGCATCGGCGTTGCCGTGGAGAAGGCCCGCCCTGTGCTGCACCACAAACTTGAAGGGCTGCAAGGAGAGGAACCACCGAAGGATCCGGGAATTGCGGTCCCGGTTACTGTGCATCCACCTCAGAGGGGCGTGGTCGGTGACCAGGGTAAACTGCCTGCCCAGTAAATAGTACCGTAGCATCTCTGTGGCCCATTTAATCGCTAGACACTCCTTCTCGATCACGGCATAGCGTTGTTCCCGGGGCAGCAGTTTCCTGCTCAGGTAAAATACCGGATGCTCCTCACCATCCACATACTGCGAGAGCACAGCCCCCAAACCAACCTCTGAGGCATCCGTCTGCAGGAAGAACTCAGTCCCGAAGTCCGGTGCCACGAGGATGGGCCGGTCACATAACGCAGAGCGCAGATCGCCAAAGGCCTCCTCAGCCTTACCGTCCCATCTCACCATATCGGGGCCTTTGCCTTTAATAAGGTCGGTTAGCGGCGCCGCCCTAGTCGCAAAATGGGGTATGAATCGGCGGTAGTAGCCGACAATCCCTAGGAAGGCCCTCACCTGTTTTTTTCTAAGAGGTTGAGGCCAATTCCGTATTGCCTCCACCTTATGGACTTGGGGTTTCACCGATCCCCTCCCAACCACATAGCCCAAGTATTTAGCCTCCGCCATCCCAATAAAACACTTGGGGGGGTTGGCTGTTAGACCGGACCTTCTGAACGTGTCGAGCACAGCCTCAACCTTCGGCAGATGGGACTCCCAATCCGTGCTATGGATGACGACGTCATCCAGGTATGCCGCAGCGTACTGGACGTGAGGCCTGAGCAGCTTGTCCATGAGCCGCTGGAAGGTGGCTGGGGCTCCATGAAGGCCAAAGGGCATAATTCTGTAATGAAATAACCCGTCTGGGGTGGCAAAGGCGGTTTTCTCCCTGGCCCTTCCGGTTAGGGGTATCTGCCAATACCCTTTCGTCAGATCAAGAGTCGAGAGGTATCTGGCCTTTGCCAATATCTCCACCAGCTCATCCACACGGGGCATGGGATAGGCATCGAACTTGCTGATTTCATTCAACTTCCTGAAGTCGTTACAAAATCTGGTAGAGCCGTCTGGCTTTGGCACCAAAACGATGGGGCTGGACCAATTACTGTGGGATGGCTCAATGACCCCAAGCTCTAGCATTTTCTTGACTTCTAGTCTGACTGCCTCTCTTTTGGCTTCCGGTATCCGGTAGGGTTTCAGTCTGATCGCTACACCGGGTTCGGTCACAATGTCGTGGAACACGTCATGTGTTCTACCCGGTACCGGTGAGAACACATCCCTATTCCTCTCGACCATTCGGTTGACTTCCTCTACCTGGCAAGGAGTCAGCTCAGGGGAAATAGCCACCCCCGGCTCTGGGGCCTGAGGACCGGACTGGGCATGGCCGGTCTGGGACACGCAGGCCTCTCTGTTTTGCCATGGCTTCAGGAGATTGACATGGTAGATCTGCTCCTTCTTCCGGCGGTCAGGCTGCCTAATCCTGTAGTTAACAGGGCCTGTCTGTTCCAGGACCTCATATGGTCCTTGCCAATGAGCCAGAAGTTTGCTTTCTGCAGTCGGGACCAGTATCATCACCCTATCCCCTTGCGAGAACCGTCTTGCGGTGGCCTTCTGGTTATAGATATGGGATTGGGTCTCCTGTGCCCTTTCCATGTGCTGGCGTACCAGGGGGATAACCCGAGCCATCCGCTCGCGTATGTCTACAACATATTGTATCGGGTTGGTTCCGGTCACTCCCTGCCCCTCCCAGGTTTCCCTGAGTATATCCAGCAGACCACGTGGGTGCCTGCCATATAGGAGTTCGAACGGAGAGAAGCGGGTCGAGCTCTGGGGAATCTCACGTATAGCAAACAACAAGTACGGCAATAACATGTCCCAGTCCTTTCCTTCCCTGTTAACAACCTTCCTCAGCATCCCCTTTAGGGTGCGGTTGAACCGCTCGACAAGCCCATCCGTCTGCGGGTGATACACGGAGGTCTTTAGCGCCTGTATCTTTAACAAGTGACACAGCTCTTTCATCAGACGTGAAACAAAAGGAGTACCCTGATCGGTCAGGATCTCTTTCGGGATGCCCACTCGTGCGAATACCTGAACCAACTCTCGGGCAATGTTCCTTGCATTTGCTTTGCGCAAGGGAACGGCTTCAGGATACCGAGTGGCATAATCCAGGATCACCAATATGTACTGGTGCCCACGTGCTAATTTTTCTAACGGACCCACAATGTCCATTGCGATCCTTTCAAAGGGGACATCAATGACCGGGAGGGGTATGAGAGGGGCTCTCAAGTGTGGCTTAGGAGATGCCAACTGACATTCGGGGCATGAGGCACAGTACCGTTTCACCGCCTCATAAACCCCCGGCCAGAAGAACCTGCGCAGGACCCGCTCCTGGGTCTTTTCAACCCCTAAGTGCCCTCCTAGCACATGGGAATGAGCGAAGTCGAGTACCTTTCTGGTCTGAGAGGACGGAACCACCAACTGTTCAATTTCCTGACCTCCCTCCATGATGACCCGGTACAACAGATCACTCTTCAAAATAAAGTACGGATAACTCTTTATTGCCCCTTCCACCGGCACCCCGTTCACCTCAATCACCCTGCTTCTCGCAGTCTGTAACAAAGGATCACTAGCTTGGTCGTTCCCAAAAACAGTGTTCCCGGAAACCCCTCCCCCTGAGTCATTCCCATCAGAGGTAGAGCCCCCAGAGTTAGGAGCCTCATTCACCTCCTCACTCGTATGTGTTACAGGGACCCCCAATTCTGTCTCTGTCACCTGGGTGGCCACCCCCTTTTGAGATCTTTTGGCCGGGGTGTTCACCAGAGCCTCAGCCCGAGCTCTGGTAAAGCCGTGTTTGGCTTCTCGCCTCTCTCTGCGTGTATTCCGGGGTTTAGGAGGTTTCTGACAAAAAGACGTATCGTGGAATGGGAACACCTCGGTGATGTCGTTAGTACCATCAAGGTCGGCAGTGGCCGTACCAACAGATAACCCCTGCAATATGGTCTGAAAGTCCGGGAAATCCCTCCCTAAGACAAGGGAATAGGGTAAGTTGGGTACCACCACAGCTGGGACAGACCGTACCCTTGCCCCCACAGAGACAGCGACTAACGCCGTGGGATAACGAACGGTACTACCATGTACGCACAACACTCCCACAGTCTTATCTTTCTGTAAATTGGCCCGGCCCACCAGTTTGCCTGACACCAATGTTATGGCACTACCGGAGTCCGCAAGTGCCACTGCCTGTAGTCCGTTCAGCAGGACGGGCACTCGAAAAGTCTGAGTCCCTTCCACCAGGCCAGTCATACATATCAGTCCGCAGAAATTCCGGGGGTCCTCACCCAGCCCACACTGCATGGGCTCGGACGTGTTAGGACACCTGGCTCGAATATGTCCCAGTTCGCCACCACTCAAAGCACTGTATCGAGTTCCTTTGGGGCTCATTCCCTCTTCGAAAAGTGTTGCTGTGGTCTGAGTAACGCACTGGTCCCCCAGGTGCTGGCAGGATTGCCGACCCGTTCGACCTAGTTGTGGAGCCGAAGACTTTTTGAGGCTGCTCCTTTCTATGGGTGGGGATGCTCCCCACAACGACCTTTGGCGACCTCCTGGGCGAGTCCTCGAAGTCTTTTGCAGCCAGGTAGCGCTCTACTTGGGCCACCATGTCATCATAGGTACCCGGGTTCCCTTGTCCCACCCATTCACGGAGGCTGCGTGGGAGTCCGCGTAGGAACTTATCCAACACCAGGGTTTCCACTATCTGCGTGGGGCTTTGGTGCTCAGGCTGGAGCCACTTCCGAGCCAAATGCATTAGGTCGAACATCTGCGTCGGGGTGGTGTCTTCTCCTCATACGTCCAGTTAGAGAAGCGTCGCGCTCTCACAGCTTTTGTTACTCCGAACCGGGCCAGGATTTCAGCCTTTAAGAGTTTATAGTCCGTAGCCTGGACTTCCTCCAGGTCATAGTAGGCCTTTTGGGCCTCTCCAATCAGGAAGGGTGCGATAATCCCCGCCCACTTGTCTGTAGGCCAGGCCTCCCGAGTAGCAGTGCGCTCAAAGGCACGGAGGTATGCTTCCACGTCATCCTCAGGCAACATCTTCTGAAGGTAGCAACTAGCTCGAATCCTGGTCTCCTGGCTAGGGGGTGCTTGCGTCGCCAAACCTCGTGCCGTTGCTTGAAGCAGTTCGTGGTCAGCTTTCTGGGCCTCCATCACGGCCCCAATCTGTGCCTGTATTAGGCGGTTGCTCTCCTGCTGCGTTGCCGTGGCACATACCAGTGCTTTTAATAAGTCCTCCATTGTAACTGTGGGTTCTGTACCCTTGTTGCTACTGCCAGCGCACAGCAGGTACAAAATCCCACCGCTGCCACCACTTGTGGAGAAGCAGGTACTGCGGGCACAGCAATGTGGGTTTTCTAAGCGTTTTTATTTGCAGCAGCAAAGGGGTTTTCCACCAACAGAGAAAATAAACAACAAAAAAAAGAAATCCTATTCCCTATTGGGAGGCTAACTGACAACAGACAAACCTGTCTACTCCTGGGCCCACTAAACGGGTTCCCCCAGTAAAACAAAACACACTTTCCAATATAACAGATTCCTTACTTTTTCACCACAGTCTCCAACTCCTTCCTCCTTCTGTCTCCAAACCCCTCAATGAACTGGAAGGAACTGAGACTTCTTATAGGGAAGGGTGGGGCAGCTGTGGTGAATGAGCAATCACTCAGTTAACCCTGAACTGGGAAGGTGGCTACTTCCAGCCTTCTACTCAGGTACCGGCCCTCACATAGCCTGCCCCGAGTGAACCCGTCACACTAGCTACAGAAACACACATTTACCTACAGGAATATAAGTATGTTTTAAAACCAAAGCTATGTCATTTCACTAAACTAAATTAAACTAAAACCAAACGATGTAAAGTATATTTAAAATCACACAGGGTACATCTTAATACAGCACATCAAGTAAAACCACATCTAGCAAGGAAAATAAACTGTTCATACATTGAAACGCACACTGCAAACGTTCAAAGGAAAACAAGGTCCTTTTAAAAATGTCTTGGATTTGAGTCCTGGGTCTCGCTGCGCCGAGCCCCTATGTCCCTTCCGTGACAATCCAGATCTATACAATAATCTATAAATTCACTCAACACCTCAGGTAATTTACGAGGGGCCAACTCATGCATCAATGACTCCGATAACCCCTCCATAAAAGCCAGAACCAGAGCCTCATTAGTCCAGTTCACGTCAGAAACCAATGTTTTAAATTCTGTAGCATAATCAGACACAGTCCTTGTCACGCCTTACCCCCGGCCGCGTCCGTCCTCGTCCCTTGCCGGCTCTCCCCCTGGTGCTGCCGGGTCGTCGGGGTCCTCTCGCTCCGTGCCGTCAGGGCCTCCGGTCCTCTGAACCCCGCGTCCTGGGTGGCCGACCCTCCCAGCGACATATGGTCTCCTGCCTGGTGCGGCGACCGGTGGCTGGTGCTGCGGTCCGCTGCCGTGCAGGACGCCGCACACAGGGATCTGGCCAAGATAGCGCCCAGGGGCTGGATGACCTTTTGATAGGTCTGATGGACGGGAGCAGAGCAGGCCCAAACCCAGCATGGCCCAGGGCGGAGTTACCGACCTCCAACCCAATGGAGGAAGGAGGGGTGGATGCTGAGCTGGAGGCGTGTCCACCTCCTATAAAAGACCAGAGACTGCTCTCTGGCATTGCTTCAGTATTGTGCTGTTAGTCCATTGAACAAGTGCTTATTTCTATTCTTCCTTATCTGTGTTTTGACCCTTTGCTCTCCGCCACGTTTTCGAAGTCTGCTGCCGGCCCCGACCTTTTGCTTTCATTGACCACTGCCTACGGATTATCCTCTTGTACTGCGATATATATTTACAACTCCTGTGACCATTTGCACACCGGGTTCCAGCCACCCCTTGAATGAGCGTGACAATCCTGTTCCCTTGACGTATGCGGAACAAGGATTTGCCAGCTACCTTGGCCGTTCTGGTAGGATTAAATGTTCAGTACGATAGGCTTCTCTGCCTTCCATAAAGTATTCGCCCATGTCAATGCTCTGCCAGACAGATGGTTAATAATGAACCCCACTTTGGCTAAGTCAGTGATAAACATTTGTGGATTTAATTTAAAATGAATATCCACCTGGACCAAAAATCCCCGGCACTCCGAGGGAGTACCGTCAAACCTCATAGGAGCGGTCATGTGTACCTGGGATGTCTGAACAACAGGGGACACAGGTATTGCAGGCGGAGGTGCAACCCCAGCTGGTTCCAGGTGAGCCGTACGAGTCAGGATAGTTTGTAAGGCGAGAGCAAACTGATCCATCCTATGGTCCTGCTTGTCCTGTCTGGATACAAAGTTACTCAAATGTTGTGTTAAGTCCTGCGGGATCCATTTGGCCAGATCGTAATGTCACGGTTCCCAGATCGCACCACGCAGTCCTTAAAGCCCAACACTCCACAGAGCCAAAAACTACCAACAGGGTAGCCGTAAAGGAATCCCTAACTGTCTGGTCCTTAAAAATTGGCCAGGTATATGTATACTAGCTAGACAGAAAGAGTTAATCAAAGACAATGTCATAATACAAAACCAGGTCAGCAACACGGGGGTAGTCAGACGAGCCAGAATCAGGAATACAGAGTATAGAATAGTCAAATGGAATAGCCGGGTCGATATCAGTGCAGAAGCGTAGTACAAGGAAATAGTCTAGGGCAACGGAAGGCAGAATAGTCAGAAAACAAGCAGAGGTCAATAACAGGTTAAATCACGAGAGAGAATTCAGGTACAAGGAGCTCAGGTATGGATAACCACGATCTGGCACTGCTTAGAAGGAACTGTTGGTTTTTAAAAGACCTTCACCAGACCGCGCCCCCCTCTCAAGCCGCGTCTCATGCAGCCACCTCCCTGCCTGTTTCAATTTAAACCGGGCGTTGGTGAGCGAGCAGCATCAGACATGCTGCCGTCAAGCACACCAGAAAGGCTGGAAGCCCCCAACGTTACAGAAACGCTCAAGGAGGTAAAAAGACGCCTCAAGCAATATGGTCCAAACCCTAGCATGGTCCTGTTCCAGAGCGTTTGGAATGAGGTCTGTTTATTGCAGAAAGGGGAAGCTGTGCAGGACCAGTAAGATTTTAACCCTCTGCATGTGGAATACAATAAATACAGGGTCCCAGGCTGGATTGATCCAGGGGACATTCGTAGCCAGGAGGAGAACTGGCTGGCAACTACACCACACACCCAGAGGGTGCCTACAGACTTGGATTGGCAGAGACCAGGGATTTTGGAAGCATCGGTGTCACGGAAGGGACATAGGGGCTCGGCGCAGCGAGACCCAGGACTCAAACCCAAGACATTTTTTAAAAGGACCTATGTCATGGAGCTGGGGCAACGCTCCATGCTTCAAACCTCAAAAGACTTTATGGTCGGTTTTATCGTGTGATTTTAAATATTTTACCTCGTTTGGTTTTAGTTTAATTTAGTTTAGTGAAATGACATAGCTTTGGTTTTAAAAATGTCTTGGGTTGGCGTCCTGGGCTCGCTGCGCCGAGCCTCTTGGGTCATTCCGTGACACTCGGCTTCTGCCAACGCCAAGACCCAAACAAAATATGCCTCCGCACCAACTGTGACCGTCAACCCACCCTCAAGTTAGGCTAAAAAGAAGCGGAGGGATGGACCTGTGAAAGAAATAGAGGAGGTGTTGGATCCAGAATGCAAATTTTGTGACCCATTTTGAGGGGAGGTAGAGACATTGAAAGGGCAACTAGACGCTGCCACCCAGAGCGAGAAAGAGACTGGCCTGCAATTGCACCGGCTACAGGATGAGCTGCAAGATGGCCAGAGAGAGCTGGATGAGGTGAGACTATCCAGAGATGCTGCGGAGGTGAATGTACAGCACCTGGAGACGGAAATCACTGGCTTACGGGACTTACTTACAGCTGCTGAGCGAGCAAAGGATAACGCTGCTCGAGAGCGAGAGGAGGCCATTGGAGTTTTGAAAGTCCAGACAGCCTTGGGGGAAAAGGGTCTCCTGGAATCCCAGATTATGGAGCTGGTGGAGAAGCTGACAGCCGAACAGAGTAACGCTGAGCGAGTAGGCCAGAATCTCAAGAAGGCCAGATTGCTGAATGACCAACTGAGAGCAGAAGGAGAGGCAGAGCGAAGCAAGGCCCAGCTACTCGAGAAGGCATGTCAACAGCTGGAGGGTCAGTGCCAAGAACTAAAGGCTGAACTCCAGGCTTCTATCACTGCCTGGGAAGGAAAATGTCAAGAGCTACAGGAGCAGCTTGCTGCAGAGACCCAGCAACGCCACAGTATTGGTGAGCAGCTGCAACAATCCGAAAGTATGCTGCGTGTTGCCCACCAACAGCTGGAAAATGAGAGGCTTCAGACCGTACGGCATCAACAGATCCAGGCCGAGCTGCTGGCATCAGTTGCTGAACTGGAAGCAAGGACCATGCGGCTAGAGGTACAGCTGGATGCCGAGATCATCAGGCGGCATGCCGTCGGTGAGGAGTTACACCTGACAGATGAGCTGGGAAAAGAGACCAGCCTCACATTGGCAGCGCAGCTCGACCCGGCCCCAGGTGAAGAGCCACCCGCAGAACAGAGCGGGCATCAGGGAGAGGAGGCAGTCAGCCTTGCTACCCAGTGGCGAGTGTACCCCGTGCTGCTGGAGCCAGACGCTGTGTTGACCACAGAGTGTGCTGGGTCATCGAGGAAGATGGAGACCACTGCCCACCTGCCATGGCAACCGGCGGTAAGTGACCATCCTGAGAGGCTACCAAATTCCTGGTCCCAGGACGAATTGCATCCATTTGGGATTGTGGGGTGGGCCCCTTTAGAATGTTTGGGAAGGGGGCATCAGCAGAAGAAGAAGAGACTGGGGACTGTAAATGCTGACTTGGTTCTGGTCCTGGGGCTTCAGAAAAATGCTGGAGAAAAAGACATGTGGGGAGGAGGCCCAGTGTGCCCACTACCGAACAATTATTCTCTGTGGACTGTGGTGGCCAGTTGTGTGGCGCACTGGACAAGAGGGGTGTCTTGCCTCTTACCCTTGGACTATGGACTCACAACCCTGCAGTGACCGTCAGACCCCACTGATGGTACTTGTGCGCCAGCACCCTGGAACTTTCAGGATGGCGCAGAAAAGGGACAAAGTGAGAAGTCTCGTCAGTGGCAAGCGATCCGTTTGGGTTCTAAGCTTGCCCTGCCGTTCTGGAAGGGGGGACATATGTCATGGAGCTGACGTGGCGCTCTGCGCTTCAGACCCCAAGAGACTTTGTGTTCATTTATATCGTGTGATTTTAAATATATTTTACAGTGTTTGGTTTTAGTTTAAATTTGTTTAGTGTAAAATGGCGTAGCTTTAGTTTTAAATATACTTATATTCCTGTAGGTAAATGTGTTTTTGTATAGCCAGTAAACAAGCTTTACTGCTGTGTAATTTATGCAACAGGGCTTTTTCCCTTATCTGGCTGCATGTTTGATTCAAGAAGTCTGGGATAGTGTTTGTCTTTAATCTGATGTGGTAGAACAATAGATTATGTAAATGTTGTGTGAGCTAAAAGAATGTTTATTGTAAATATCTAACTGACATAATGTAATTAGCATTTTAGTAGGACGATGTGCGTCATTTATGCAAATTATGGCTGTTGGATCTCAGCATAAGTAGTGGCGTTTTTGTTCATTAAAGCTTAGAGAGAGAATCCTGTTGGAACATACAGCCACATCTGGTGTCTCCTTCAGCTACGCTACACTACACACTCAACCTCAGAAGGCACAGAGCGGCCTTCTGGAAATTCCTAACGGCTCCAGGGCAGAGAAACAGAAGCAGGCGGGTCAAGGTGCTGAGGACAGTGCTCCCAGTAGCCGGGCTGACCGCAACGAAGGGGTGTCTGGAGAGTCAGGACAGGCGGAAGAGAACAGTTCCATCACACTGTTTAGAAGTGGGATAGAAGAAGAACCCGTTGGTACTGCTGCTACGACTATGGAAAATATTATTAACGGTAAGATTTTTTTTTCTTTCGTCTTTGCATAATTAAAGTGGGCCGTCTGGATGAAGTCCAGGGCTGATAACTATTATTATTATTTTTTTAATGCTTAAGAATGGGAAGTAGATTACTACCAATAGAATGAAATTTTCTTTACTTATTTATTGTTTTAGGATTATTTAGGCTTTTTTTTTATTTTAAAGAAGCAAGATTTTTAACCCAAAGGTTTCAATGCAGCATATGAATCTACACACTGCTGGGAAGCGCCTCTCTGCGGTATAATTAATGCAGCATATTAATCCACACACTGCTGGGAAGCGCCTCTCTGTGGTATAATTAATGCAGCATATGAATCCACACACTGCTGGGAAGCGCCTCTCTGCTGCAGTATAATTAATGCAGCATATGAATCCACACACTGCTGGGAAGCGCCTCTCTGCGGTATAATTAATGCAGCATATTAATCCACACACTGCTGGGAAGCGCCTCTCTGCAGTATAATTAATGCAGCATATGAATCCACACACTGCTGGGAAGCCCTCTCTGCGGTATAATTAATGCAGCATATTGAATCCACACACTGCTGGGAAGCGCCTCTCTACAGTATAATTAATGCAGCATATGAATCCACACACTGCCGGGAAGCGCCTCTCTGCGGTATAATTAATGCAGCATATGAATCCACACACTGCTGGGAAGCGCCTCTCTGCAGTATAATTAATGCAGCATATGAATCCACACACTGCTGGGAAGCACCTCTCTGCAGTATAATTAATGCAGCATATGAATCCACACACTGCTGGGAAGCACCTCTCTGCAGTATATTAATGCAGCATATGATCCACACACTGCTGGGAAGCACCTCTCTGCAGTATAATTAATGCAGCATATGAATCCACACACTGCTGGGAAGCGCCTCTCTGCAGTATAATTAATGCAGCATATGAATCCACACTGCGGGAAGCGCCTCTCTGCAGTATAATTAATGCAGCATATGAATCCACACACTGCTGGGAAGCGCCTCTCTGCGGTATAATTAATGCAGCATATGAATCCACACACTGCTGGGAAGCGCCTCTCTGCAGTATAATTAATGCAGCATATGAATCCACACACTGCTGGGAAGCGCCTCTCTGCAGTATAATTAATGCAGCATATGAATCCACACACTGCTGGAAGCGTCTCTCTGCGGTATAATTAATGCAGCATATGAATCCACACACTGCTGGGAAGCGCCTCTCTGCGGTATAATTAATGCAGCATATGAATCCGCACACTGCTGGGAAGCACCTCTCTGCGGTATAATTAATGCAGCATATGAATCCACACACTGCTGGGAAGCGCCTCTCTGCGGTATAATTAATGCAGCATATGAATCCACACACTGCTGGGAAGCGCCTCTCTGCAGTATAATTAATGCAGCATATGAATCCACACACTGCTGGGAAGCGCCTCTCTGCGGTATAATTAATGCAGCATATTAATCCACACACTGCTGGGAAGCGCCTCTCTGCAGTATAATTAATGCAGCATATGAATCCACACACTGCTGGGAAGCGCCTCTCTGCAGTATAATTAATGCAGCATATGAATCCACACACTGCTGGGAAGCGCCTCTCTGCAGGTATATTAATGCAGCATATGAATCCACACACTGCTGGGAAGCGCCTCTCTGCGGTATAATTAATGCAGCATATGAATCCACACACTGCTGGGAAGCGCCTCTCTGCAGTATAATTAATGCAGCATATGAATCCACACACTGCTGGGAAGCGCCTCTCTGCAGTATAATTAATGCAGCATATGAATCCACACACTGCTGGGAAGCGCCTCTCTGCAGTATAATTAATGCAGCATATGAATCCACACACTGCTGGGAAGCGCCTCTCTGCAGTATAATTAATGCAGCATATGAATCCACACACTGCTGGGAAGCGCCTCTCTGCGTATAATTAATGCAGCATATGAATCCACACACTGCTGGGAAGCGCCTCTCTGCGGTATAATTAATGCAGCATATGAATCCACACACTGCTGGGAAGCGCCTCTCTGCGGTATAATTAATGCAGCATATGAATCCACACACTGCTGGGAAGCACCTCTCTGCAGTATAATTAATGCAGCATATGAATCCACACACTGCTGGGAAGCGCCTCTCTGCAGTATAATTAATGCAGCATATGAATCCACACACTGCTGGGAAGCGCCTCTCTACAGTATAATTAATGCAGCATATGAATCCACACACTGCCGGGAAGCGCCTCTATGCAGTATAATTAATGCAACATATGAATCCACACACTGCTGGGAAGCGCCTCTCTGCGGTATATTTAAGGCAGCATATTAATCCACACACTGCTGGGAAGCACCTCTCTGCAGTATAATTAATGCAGCATATGAATCCACACACTGCTGGGAAGCGCCTCTCTGCAGTATAATTAATGCAGCATATGAATCCACACACTGCTGGGAAGCGCCTCTCTGCAGTATAATTAATGCAGCATATGAATCCACACACTGCTGGGAAGCGTCTCTCTGCAGTATAATTAATGCAGCATATGAATCCGCACACTGCTGGGAAGCGCCTCTCTGCGGTATAATTAATGCAGCATATGAATCCGCACACTGCTGGAAGCGCCTCTCTGCGGTATAATTAATGCAGCATATGAATCCACACACTGCTGGGAAGCCCCTCTCTGTAGTATAATTAATGCAGCATATGAATCCACACACTGCTGGAAGCGCCTCTCTGCAGTATAATTAATGCAGCATATGAATCCACACACTGCTGGGAAGCGCCTCTCTGCGGTATAATTAATGCAGCATATGAATCCACACACTGCTGGGAAGCGCCTCTCTGCGGTATAATTAATGCAGCATATGAATCCACACACTGCTGGGAAGCGCCTCTCTGCGGTATAATTAATGCAGCATATGAATCCACACACTGCTGGGAAGCGCTCTCTGCAGTATAATTAATGCAGCATATGAATCCACACACTGCTGGGAAGCGCCTCTCTGCGGTATAATTAATGCAGCATATGAATCCACACACTGCTGGGAAGCGCCCTCTGCGGTATAATTAATGCAGCATATGAATCCACACACTGCTGGGAAGCGCCTCTCTGCGGTATAATTAATGCAGCATATGAATCCACACACTGCTGGGAAGCGCCTCTCTGCGGTATAATTAATGCAGCATATGAATCCACACACTGCTGGGAAGCGCCTCTCTGCAGTATAATTAATGCAGCATATGAATCCACACACTGCTGGGAAGCGCCTCTCTGCAGTATAATTAATGCAGCATATGAATCCACACACTGCTGGGAAGCGCCTCTCTGCAGTATAATTAATGCAGCATATGAATCCACACACTGCTGGGAAGCACCTCTCTGCAGTATAATTAATGCAGCATATGAATCCACACACTGCTGGGAAGCGCCTCTCTGCAGTATAATTAATGCAGCATATGAATCCACACACTGCTGGGAAGCGCCTCTCTGCAGTATAATTAATGCAGCATATGAATCCACACACTGCTGGGAAGCGCCTCTCTGCAGTATAATTAATGCAGCATATGAATCCACACACTGCTGGGAAGCGCCTCTCTGCGGTATAATTAATGCAGCATATGAATCCACACACTGCTGGGAAGCGCCTCTCTGCGGTATAATTAATGCAGCATATGAATCCACACACTGCTGGGAAGCGCCTCTCTGCAGTATAATTAATGCAGCATATGAATTCACACACTGCTGGGAAGCGTCTCTCTGCAGTATAATTAATGGAGCATATGAATCCGCACACTGCTGGGAAGCGCCTCTCTGCAGTATAATTAATGCAGCATATGAATCCACACACTGCTGGGAAGCGCCTCTCTGCGGTATAATTAATGCAGCATATGAATCCACACACTGCTGGGAAGCGCCTCTCTGCAGTATAATTAATGCAGCATATGAATCCACACACTGCTGGGAAGCGCCTCTCTGCGGTATAATTAATGCAGCATATGAATCCACACACTGCTGGGAAGCGTCTCTCTGCAGTATAATTAATGGAGCATATGAATCCGCACACTGCTGGGAAGCGCCTCTCTGCAGTATAATTAATGCAGCATATGAATCCACACACTGCTGGGAAGCGCCTCTCTGCAGTATAATTAATGCAGCATATGAATCCACACACTGCTGGGAAGCGCCTCTCTGCAGTATAATTAATGCAGCATATGAATCCACACACTGCTGGGAAGCGCCTCTCTGCAGTATAATTAATGCAGCATATGAATCCACACACTGCTGGGAAGCGCCTCTCTGCAGTATAATTAATGGAGCATATGAATCCGCACACTGCTGGGAAGCGCCTCTCTGCAGTATAATTAATGCAACATATGGATCCACACACTGCTGGGAAGCGTCTCTCTGCAGTATAATTAATGCAGCATATGAATCCACACACTGCTGGGAAGCGCCTCTCTGCAGTATAATTAATGCAGCATATGAATCCACACACTGCTGGGAAGCCTCTCTGCAGTATAATTAATGCAGCATATGAATCCACACACTGCTGGGAAGCGCCTCTCTGCAGTATAATTAATGCAGCATATGAATCCACACACTGCTGGGAAGCGCCTCTCTGCAGTATAATTAATCCAGCATATGAATCCACACACTGCTGGGAAGCACCTCTCTGCAGTATAATTAATCCAGCATATGAATCCACACACTGCTGGGAAGCACCTCTCTGCAGTATAATTAATGCAACATATGAATCCACACACTGCTGGGAAGCGCCTCTCTGCAGTATAATTAATGCAGCATATGAATCCACACACTGCTGGGAAGCGCCTCTCTGCAGTATAATTAATGCAGCATATGAATCCACACACTGCTGGGAAGCGCCTCTCTGCAGTATAATTAATGCAGCATATGAATCCACACACTGCCGGGAAGCGCCTCTCTGTGGTATAAGGCTAGGGTCAGACTGAGGCAGTGCGAACGCGCGTGCAGCCGCACATAATCACGTCCGTAGTAGCAGCAGATGCCGGGCAATGACGGCCAATATACGAAGTACGGTCGCACAAAAGTGCGGCCGCGCAACGCAAGCAGCAAACAAACGCATTTTTTCGAGAACGTGAAACCACTAGTACTGACGTACAGAGTGCGCTGCGTCCGCTAGCGGCGTGTGTGCGTGATTGGGAGACGTCAGACGCTGCTAATGTCCGGCCAACATAACGTCCAGACCCAAAAAGTGTTTTATTGATGATCCGTACAAAATGACGGATGAAACTGCGCATCGTATGACCGCTATTGCGTATTCCGTGAAAAAATACGTCCATTCGTTCGAACGCACTTTTTCACGGACAACGTGAAAAATGCGTTAGTCTGACCCTAGCCTAATTAATGCAGCATATGAATCCACACACTGCGGGGAAGCACCTCTCTGCAGTATAATTAATGCAGCATATGAATCCACACACTGCTGGGAAGCGCCTCTCTGCAGTATAATTAATGCAGCATATGAATCCACACACTGCTGGGAAGCGCCTCTCTGTGCGGTATAATTAATGCAGCATATGAATCCACACACTGCTGGGAAGCGCCTCTCTGCGGTATAATTAATGCAGCATATGAATCCACACACTGCTGGAAGCGCCTCTCTGCAGTATAATTAATGCAGCATATGAATCCACACACTGCTGGGAAGCGCCTCTCTGCGGTATAATTAATGCAGCATATGAATCCACACACTGCTGGAAGCGCCTCTCTGCAGTATAATTAATGCAGCATATGAATCCACACACTGCTGGGAAGCACCTCTCTGCAGTATAATTAATGCAGCATATGAATCCACACACTGCTGGGAAGCACCTCTCTGTGGTATAATTATTGCAGCATATGAATCCACACACTGCTGGGAAGCGCCTCTCTGCAGTATAATTAATGCAGCATATGAATCCACACACTGCTGGGAAGCACCTCTCTGCAGTATAATTAATGCAGCATATGAATCCACACACTGCTGGGAAGCACCTCTCTGCAGTATAATTATTGCAGCATATGAATCCACACACTGCCGGGAAGCACCTCTCTGCGGTATAATTAATGCAGCATATGAATCCGCACACCGCTGGGACGCGCCTCTCTGCGGTATAATTAATGCAACATTTGAATCCACACACTGCTGGGAAGCACCTCTCTGCGGTATAATTAATGCAGCATATGAATCCACACACTGCTGGGAAGCGCCTCTCTGCAGTATAATTAATGCAACATTTGAATCCACACACTGCTGGGAAGCACCTCTCTGCGGTATAATTAATGCAGCATATGAATCCACACACTGCTGGGAAGCGCCTCTCTGCGGTATAATTAATGCAACATTTGAATCCACACACTGCTGGGAAGCACCTCTCTGTGGTATAATTACAATCATTTAAACCACTGTATCTCTGTAGCCCTAAGGCTAGGGTCAGACTGAGGCAGTGCGAACGCGCGTTCTGGCGCACATTAATCACGGCCGCACTAGCAGCAGATGACGGGCAATGACGGCCAATATACGAAGTACGTCGCACAAAAGTCCGGCCGCGCAACGCAAGTGGAAAATGAACGCATTTTTTGGGAGAACGTTAAACCGCTGGTACTGACGTACAGAGTGCGCTGCGGCGCATAGCAGCGTGTGTGCGTGATTAGGAGATGTCAGACGCTGCTAGTGTGCGGCCTACATAACGTTCAAACAGCCGGATTTCCCTAGACTTTTTTTACCCCATCGTCATGAATACGTCCAGAATGCGCATCTCTGACCACTTAAGCGTATTCTGTGAAAAAATGCGTGCGCACGCATCGACGTACATTTGACGGTGGCCGCAGAAAATGCGCTCATCTGTCCCTAGCCTTAGTGCTATAGGGAGATATATGGTGTCTTTGGAAAGGCCAGATTATGACCTTTCCAGTGAATCCAAATATAATCAGGTTAGCTTTATGTAAAAATAAAATATTAAAGAACAAAAATAATATTTTATTATTCTGTTTATATTTATAAAGGGCACAGTGATGCTGCACAAACTCACCTTCGCATTTCCCACACTGCCAGCAAGTGCAGAGCTGATGACGCAACACTTTGCGTCATCCACAACCTAGACCGTGGCGCTGCAGTGAGGAGAAACAGGGGGACTTTGAAAGCTGCATCTCTGAATTGTGCAGCACGCAGTGTTAAGTGAGTGTCATTGGTTTGGTCAGAGTCTGGTCTAATGATACAAACATGACCATATAATGTGGAAAAATAAAATACAGAAAAGTAAAAGCTAAATGTATTGTTTCTGTTTTACGGCAGATGCAAAATATGCTTTTACATATCTACACACACAATGCCACCGTACTAACTCAACCAACGCAACAGATTCTGCCCCTTCTTTTGATTTGACGCAGAGACCAACTGATTCAGTTTTTTAACCCCTTAGTGACCGCAGACGTACCATGCACGTCACGGCTACGGGTCTCTTTTAGACCCACTGACGTACATAGTATGTCCTGTGGTCACTTGAGCGCTGGAAGCGACCGGATCGCTTCCAGCAGCTCAAACGCCATTGCAGGCTGCCTGGGAGTCCAGGCATCCGTGCAATGGCGGTCTGAAGTGCCGGGGCCCCTTGTGATCGCTCTCCTGGAGCGATCAACATCAGGTTTAACCGGAAAGGTGCCCCGCACTTCTACAGAGCGCTGGAAGCGATCGGATCGCTTCCAGCTGCTCTGAGTATATTGCAAGGATGCCTCAACATCGAGGCATCCTTGCAATATGGTTACCTGCCGCCGGTCCGCTCAGTGATCGCTCCCCTGATGAAGTACTCAGTACAAAAAAAGATCACATAATTGATCTGGTGCTCTGCTGGGTGCCTCGAGGGATCAAGGCACCCAGCAGACTAAAAAAAGTGTAAAAAAAGAAAAAAAATTAAAAATAAATGAATAAAAAGGTATAAAATAAAATAAAATTGACAGCCAAGATGGCGCTGCCCTTCTAAGGGCAGGGTTATCTTGGGGCTGTGTGGGATGTTCCTAGCCTGCCTCAGAGAGGCAGGCTAGCAACATCCAATCAGAAGTTAGAAAAAATATAAATAAAATTTCTAAATTTGTCATGTCAGGTCAATATTTTGTAAATATTGGCTCTGTCCTCTGTGATTCTCCCTCCCTCTCCTCACTTGTGTTTTGGTGAGCGAGAGAGAGAGATCAGATTTGACAGGTTAGAGATTTTAGGTAGATTTAGGGAAATTAGAAAAATTGAGGCAGATTTAGAGAGATTTTAGGGAGATTTAGAACAATTGACTCAGGTTTAGAGGGATTTAGGGGGATTTAGAGAGATTTAGGTGTGGTGTATACTGGGGTTAACCAAAAGGTCCTTTTTAGGGCCATTTATTTTTTATTTTCTTGTGAAACCCAACGGTTCTTTTGAGAACCAATAATCCGCTTATATATATATAATAATTATAAAAATTTATTTTATAATCTATTATATATAATGTCCCAGAGGGTGTACAGCGCTGAGGAGGCATATGCCATCCTGGAGTCAGAATCTGAGGCATCTGCGTCTGACTCAAACCCAGATTTTGACCCTGCCATGTGCTCAGAGACATCGCTGGATACATCATCTATGCTGGCTGATATAACTTCCAGTGATGTTTCTGATGCAGATCTGGGGCCACCACCTGCCAGCAGGAGATGCACAGCTCCAGCTGAGGAGTGGGTAGTGCCTCATCGCCAGAGGCCAGATATCCCTCCTTTCTGGGGGATGATTTGTTGGGCCACATCGTTGCCCAATCAAATCTGTATGCCCATCAGCATTGTGCTGCAAAGCCAGACTCGTACTTGGCAAGGCAGCAATGGACCCCCTAGATGGTAGAGGAAGGGAGTATATTTAAAAGGAAACAAAGTAGCAAAACAAGAGGACATAGTCTTAGATTAGAGGGGCAAAGGTTTAAAAGTAACATCAGGAAGTATTATTTTACTGAGAGGGTGGTGGATACATGGAACAGTCTTCCAGTTGAAGTGGTAGAGGCCAAAACAGTAATTGAATTTAAGCAGGCATGGGATAGGCATAAGGCTATCCTAAACAAAAGATAAATCCAGGTAAAGTATCCATGTAATTGGGCAGACTAGATGGACCGAAAGGTTCTTATCTGCCGACATTTTTCTATGTTTCTATGTTTCTAGATGTGCCAGAATTTCTGAAATTCTGGGCACTTACTATCAGGGGCGTACTTTGGGGGGGGGCGCCCCACACCGGGTGGCACCACCCCCTAGGGTGACACAAAAAACTTTTTTCAAAGTATTTTACCAGGAAGGATACATTGAGATTTCACTCATTTTCAAGTATGTCCTGGGTAGGCAAGGCCCTAGGCTGGCACTTTCCAGGGGGCAGCAAAAAACCTCACCACTAAAGGGATTACTCACAGAGCCCCGAAATTACGCCAGCATTTTTGGTGTTCTGTTGTTCCCTGCACTTTGGGGAATCAAATTTCCCCACCCTGCAGTGAATTCACCATTCACCGCAGGGTCCCCAAAGTGCAGGGAGTTGGCTGCCGAATGCCACCACGGCAAACCAGTGGCCTGCTGCCTTAAAAAAAAACACTGAACAAAAATGTCTGGAATTTACATATAAGATCGTATGATTGATAATAAAAAGTTATGTTACAGAAAAAAGAGAAACCGCTATTAAAAAAAAAAGGGGTGAAAGATTTTGCCGAAAACAATTCTGAAAAATGAATAAAAGGTACTAAAAAAAATAAAAAAAATTTGACTGCACATTAAAATAATAAATGGTTTATTAGATATTGCATAAAAACAGGAATATTTTTAACACTGAAACCTATGGGGTTCGCCTGAATAAACCTGCTGATTGAAACCACTGAACATCAGGGCATTTCACTGACATTTCTCTGCTGTTCGGTGTCTCTGAACAAATTAACCATTACTTCTCTATGGGGATTTGCACTGCCTTTGAACAGCACCGTACTTGCTGGCAGTTCGCCAAAATTTGTGTGTGAGCATATCACAGAGCAGTGGTGTACTTAGGGGAGTGGCGGTGTCGGGTCGCCCCAGGTACCAGTGATTATTGGGGTGTCATTAGGGGGTGCTAGGAGGTGCCACTGTCCCTGTGTGTCAGCTTTGAGCTGTGTTCTCAAGCAATGAACAGTGGAGCAGGACGTTTGCATTAGGAATAAAATAGAATAGAATAAAAATCCCCCTCTCCTCCCTCCATAGCTCCTCCCCTGCCCCGCAGTAGCTCCAGGAGAGGGGAGGGGGATGTGATTTGTGTGCAGAGAGAGAAGATGACAGTAAACGGCAGGTAAAGGGGAGTATCAGCAGAATATGAAGCCCTGTCTGCTTACTGCTGTTTAAAGTGGACCTTTCCTTAACCAGCATTGCAGTGATCAGAAATTTGTCATTGAGCTGCCTGGCTCTTGGTGAGGTCCTGCATAGAGGGGGCCAGGCTGCATTCACTGCATCACTAGTTAATAGGCAGCCCTGGGTAAACAGGGACAGGTAAGAGGGAGTCTTAAAAAGCTGGAAAAGTAAAGAAAAAATACTAAACCCATTCTCTGCTCAGCAACTCCAATCCACAAAACCAGCCACCCACACACACACACAAATCCCATCACAAAAACCAGCCACCCATAGAACTCCATCACACAAAACCAATCAACCCACAACCCCATCACACAACACCAACCACCAACACACAACCCAGCCACCAACACACAACTCTTATCACACAAAACAAGCCTGCCCAACACACACACAACTCCCATCAACAAAACCAGCCACATGTGTACTTTTGTTCATAGCATGAGGATGGATATGTTGTGAGTTTGCAAAATCACTTAAAAATAACAATTATTCAAATAAAATCTACACTCACCTCTTATTGCACAGCACAGAGGACATATGATTCACCATCGGCAGATTCATAATATATCATTATTATATATATACACGTCATGTCCTGCCAGAATGCTATAACTAAAAATATTTTTGAAAACATTAAAAAAGTGTGTGTAATTTATTTATTTAATTTTTGATTGTTTTTACATTTTAAAGTTGGGGGGGTGCCAAATATAGTATCTGCCCCGGGTGCCAAATGTTCTAGTTACGCCCCTGCTTACTATGCTGATGGGCATCATAAAGAAGCCCTCAATTCGTTCCTACTGGAGCAGTAGCCCCATCTGCTCTACCCCCATTTACCCCCAATCAAGGGTTACGTAGAAGGTATGAAAACATTCTGCGTTTCCTGCACTTCAGTGACAACAGCCTGTGCCTCCCTAGAGAGCTTCCCCAGTTTGACAGGCTGTATAAAATCCGCCCCCTGATTACCCACTTCGCCGCCAGGTTTGCAGAGGCTTATACACCTGGAAGGAATATCTACGTGGATGAATCCCTAATGAAATACAAGGGAAGGCTGGGATTCAAGCAGTATATATATTGTTGAATGGATTAGGCAGTGGCTGAGTGACAGGTAACAGAGGGTTGTGGTAAATGGAGTTTATTCGGCGCAAGGTCTTGTTACCAGTGGGGTACCTCAGGGGTCAGTACTTGGACCCATTCTCTTTAATATTTTTATTAGTGATATTGCAGAAGGTATTAATGGTAAAGTATGTCTTTTTGCTGATGACACAAAGATTTGCAACAGGGTTGACGTTCCTGGAGGGATCAGCCAAATGACAAATGATTTAGGTAAACTAAAAAAATGGTCGGAGCTGTGGCAATTGAGTTTTAATGTGGATAAGTGCAAGATAATGCACCTGGGACGTAAAAACCCAAGGGCTGAGTATAGAATATTAGATACATCTGAGGGTTGGGATTTAGGGGTTATTATTTCAGAGGATCTAAGGGTAATAGAGCAGCAGGAAATGCTGGCAGAATGCTTGGTTGTGTAGGGAGAGGTATTAGCAGTAGGAAAAGGGAAGTGCTCATGCCACTGTACAGAGCACTGGTGAGACCTCACTTGGAGTACTGTGTGCAGTACTGGAGACCGTATCTCCAGAAGGATATAGACATCTTAGAGAGAGTTCAGAGAAGGGCTACTAAAATGGTGTACGGCTTGAAGGAGAAAGGTTACCAGGAAAGGCTTAATGATCTTAACATGTACAGCTTGGAAAAAAGACGAGACAGAGGAGATATGATAGAAACATTTAAATACGTAAAGGGAATCCACAAGGTAGAGGAAGGGAGTATATTTAAAAGGAAACAAAGTAGCAAAACAAGAGGACATAGTCTTAGATTAGAGGGGCAAAGGTTTAAAAGTAACATCAGGAAGCATTATTTTACTGAGAGGGTGGTGGATACATGGAATAGTCTTCCAGTTGAAGTGGTAGAGGCCAAAACAGTAATTGAATTTAAGCAAGCATGGGATAGGCATAAGGCTATCCTAAACAAAAGATAAATCCAGGTAAAGTATCCATGTAATTGGGCCGACTAGATGGGCCGAAAGGTTCTTATCTGCCGACATTTTCTATGTTTCTATATTCCTTCCAAACGCTCCAGGTATGAAGTGAAGATGTATAAGCTCTGTGACAGCGAGAGTGGGTATACTCAGGCCTTCCGGGTGTACGAGGGAAAGGATAGCAGCCTTGACCCTCCAGGTTGCCCAGAATACCTGGGAACCAGTGGCAAGATTGTGTGGGACCTACTTTTTCCCTTGATGAACAAAGGGTACCACTTGTATGTTGATAATTTTTATACGAGTGTCCCTTTGTTCAAGCTGCTGTATTGTTTTTGATACAGTAGCATGCGGTACTGTTTGCAAGAACCGCGTAGGTTTCCCAGCACAGCTTGCCCGCACCCGGTTAAAAAGGGGGGAGACCTCAGCTCTGCGCCAAGAGGAGCTGTTGGCTGTCAAGTGCAGACACAAGAAGGATCAGAGCCATAGCTAGCTCCTTTTGCACGCGAGGCAAGAACAGAAAATTGTGCCCCCACACGTTATTTTTAAATAGGCATATAAATTAGACATGTTGCAGGGCAGCACTTTTCCCTGTGCTCCCCCTCTGCATGAAATAATAATGTATGTCCAGAAAACCTGGCTGACCTGGTAACTATACTTTATGGCCCTGGGTTGAGTGTAACCGAGTGAGAAACGAGTGGTTAAGTGTGAGGGAGCTTATAGTTCATGGAGTATAGGATGGAGGTTATTATTTGAGTGTAACACACACACACACACACACACACACTCAAACTGATAGCCACACAGTAACCGCTACAAAGACCTACAAAGACACACACACATTGGCAGATCTTCACATACTTCAATATCTTAAATCACTCCTGTTCTCCATACAATAAGGCTGGGGTCAGACGAGCGCAGTGTTCACGTCCGTGATTGCGCCTAAAAGTACGTCCGTGATAGCATGAAAGAAAGTCCATTGGAGCCTGACACACGAAGTACGTCCGCACTGAACTGCGGACGCACAACGGCCGCGGCAAACGGACGCAGGTTAGGCAAGAACGTAATACTGCTAGAACGGATGTGCGGAGTGCGCTGCGTCCACAACGTCTGCATAGCTTTGTGTGTGAGTGATGGAGCATGGTCAGACGGACTGCATTTATACCTCCAGCATTTTTGACGGACAGAATGTTTTTTCATTGTAATTTATTTTTCCCTCCTACATCCGTCAAAAATAACTTCAGTGAAAAAACGGACTGTGTGACCACTACTGCGTCATCCGTACTGACGATGTCCGTACTGCACGGACGTACAGCCCGTAGAAATCACGCTCGTCTGACCCCAGCCTAAATCACCCCCCTCCATGCCTCCTATTAGCAGCCCACTTCATGCCCCAGTTTCATCACTATCTCCATACCCTCTATTACACTTTTGTCTTGGGGTTAGCCAAAGACTGCTGATTGGGCCACCGAATTGCACAAAAAGGGTGCAATTTCGTGACCATTCGGCTATTCAAAAAGCAGCAAAATACAGCAGTGAAATCCCCCAAAGAGAAGCAATGGTTAATCTATTCACATTAAACAGCAGAGAAATGTCAGTGAAATGCCCTGATGTTCAGTGGTTTCATTCGGCAGGTTTATTGAGGCGAATCCCATAGGTTTCAATGTTACAAATATTCCCGTTTTAACTCAATATCTAATAAACCATTTATTAATCTGCAGCAAAAAAGTCTCTTTATTTAGAATTTTTTAGGCATTTTTCAGGATTTTTCCAGCAAAATTTTTGATTAAGATTTGTTTACCAGGCGTTTTTTTTTTAAATTCTGTAACAGAACTTTTTATTATTATTCATAGGATCTTATATATTATTTCCATGCTTTAGTTTTAAATGCACTTTAGAAGTTACAGTTTTTTTTTTTTCTTACCCCTGTTCAGCTGCGGTTTGGCTTTTTCCGGCTACATTCATTGGTCTGATTGGGTCTTTCGGCGGCGTCCAGTCAGTGGCTCCCTTCTGCGACCCTGTGGTGAATGGTGAATTCACCGCAGGGTCAGCAAATTGAGGTTTGTTGAAGGAGAGAGCACTGAAATTCTACAGCTCCATGAATAACTTTAGAATGATTTTAAATTCTGAGCATAATAATTTACACAGTTACACTAGATTCGCTCACCCATCCAAATCAGGAGCTGGGCAGGTGAGCAAATACCTTTGGCAATATAGTGTAGCTGCTGGCATTTAACCCTTTCATTGCACAAACCAATGAACATCATGGGGAGGGGGAGAATCTGTTTCTTGGTCCTGCGGACATGGCTTCTCATTCCTGCATAGAGAAAAGCAAATATCTTGAAATTGATATTTAACGATGGATCTAAGCCGGTCTAAACGAGAGCATTTGGCTGTTAAACACATCCCTGCTGATAAATACAGCTACAGCAGGATGTGGTTTTGATCCGCCTGGGTTTCCCAGCATTTTAAAAGCAATACAAAAGTTTTTTGTTTTTATTTAACACTCAAGTCTGAGATTGGGGGGGGGGGGTGTCTGGACAGACCTGCTTCGCTGTGCCGTTATCTGCTCCTGGATCTCTGTCCCTCACTGAGGAATGCCGAGATGGGGGGAGGGGGAGCTCACTCAGCTGCAGCAGCAGCCGATGCTTCTTTCACCTCTGGTAGATTAACTGGAAACACAAGATCCCTCTCACTGCCTGTGTTATTCACATACTGGCCAACAACTTGCTGAGCGAGGCTGCTGAGAACGCGGGGCTGCTGAGAACGCGGGGCTGCTGAGAACGCGGGGCTGCTGAGAACGCGGGGCTGCTGAGAACGCGGGGCTGCTGAGAACACGGGCCGGGTACTCTTCGCACATGGTAAAAGCCAGCTATGCACGCACTCGTGCAGGTGGCTTCCTGCTTTGATCTGAGGCTGCGCGGAGACACCTGGCCATAAACACACCCCTCTTAGCTTGTCAGTCACCAGGGGCCATAGCTCCGCCCCTCGCAGTACGTTACTGGCAGCTGATGCAAGCACTTTTTTTTTCTTCAAACTACTTTTGATTCTGAAACGGCCGATCAGCCCAGCGGCCCCAAAATAAAGCAGCCCTGGGTGCCAGCACTGGCTGCGCCTCCTCACAGCTGCTCCCAAGGCGAGTGCCTCACTGACCTCGCCCTTCCTACGGCCCTGAGAAGGATGTATACCTTCTATCCACCATCCACACTGAGAGGTCTATGGAGGTCTCTGTACGTGGCAGAGCTGAGCGCATCAGGAAGCCAGTGTGCATCAAAGCCTATAACCGGCATATGGGTGGGGTTGATCTGGCAGATCAGCTGCTCCAGCCCTACCAGATTATGCGGAAGTCAAGGGCCTGGTACAAAAAGGTTGCAATTTACCTGATGCAAATTGCGACCCACAATGCCTTTCTGCTCTGCAAAAAAGGCAAACCCCGGAGTGACGCTGTCCTTTTTACAGTTTCAGCTCCAGGTCATTTCGGGGCTTTTGTACCAGGATGCACATGCTCCCCGGGCGGTGATGGGGGACAGAGTTGGGGCTACGCATTTTATTTATAAAATCCCCCCTACTGAGGGCAAACAGAAACCCCAAAAAAGGTGCAGGGTGTGTTTCAAGAGGGGGCAGAGGAGAGACACAATCTTTTACTGCCCAGAATGCCCTGGACAACCCGGTCTGTGTCTTGGGGACTGTTTCAAGCTATATCACACTGTGCGTGATCTGTGATTTTTTTTTTTTCCTTTCTATTTTTTCTTACACTCCAGTTAGTTAGTTCAGTTTAGTTTATTTTTCTTTTACTGCACCAGACTTTTACATTTAATTCCTACATTTTTATGTTCTACAATTGGTGCTGTATTTTGCCAAAATCTTTGCACACCTATGCATGGGGGGCATGTGTGTACTCAGGAGACCTTGCAGAAAACAACCTGGAGAGTTTTCATGCAGTAACAAACAACAGTGTCTCCTAAATCACAGTCCAAATCTAATGTGGGTGTGAAAATGAAAAATTGAAAAATTACACCACACACCTTCTCAAATGTTTTGGGCTAAAACCGTTGCATCCATGGCATCAAAGCACTCCATATGCAATACCTTGGGGTGTCAACATAACAAATATAAACAATTTTCTGGCAATAATTCAAACTGGGGTATGCGGTAGACCCAAAACCAAAGCTAGGCCTAGCTGAAGAAATAATCTCAATTTCAACTCCAATGACAAAGTCATAAAAATTGTATTTGAACCTTCCCAAAATCTTTGCACACCTATGCATGGGGGGCATGTGTGTACTCAGGAGATCTTGCAGAAAACAACCTGGAGAGTTTTCATGCAGTAACAAACAACAGTGTCTCCTAAATCACAGTCCAAAACTACTGTGGGCGTAAAAATGAAAAATGACCACCACACACTATCCAATATGTTTGGGGCAAACGGTTGCATCCATGGCATAAAAACACTTGTAGCGCTCACTCCCGGAGGAGCCGCTGAATTTAACCTCGGGTTAGTCTCACCGCACTAGGGAATAAATATACACCAGCACTGTGTGGATTTTATAGATTATATACTTGTGACATCCTGCGCCCCCTCTGGCAGAGGTGGGAGTTGTCAGTCATGTTTTTGGACATTCTAGCACATCTGGCGCCCCCTCTGGCTTCTATGGACATTGCATTTAGTTCTGGACATTTGGTTCACATCCAAGCCTGGACCTCACCTGGACTCTAATTGTTCTCATTTAGTCATTGCTATATAAGCAGGCATCGCCCTAAGAAGGGCGTTGCCTCATTCTGATGTTTCAGTCTGCTTTGTTCCAAGCCTTTGTAGCGCTCACTCCCGGAGGAGCCGCTGAAAATGAACCACGGGCCAGTCTCCCCGCACTAGGGAATAAATATACTCCAACACGCTGAACAGTTTTATAATTAAAAAGGTTTACTAAAAGGTTTGCAGTTCTTGAGACACGGTATATGCAGGAAGATTTACAGTACTTTCGTAACACGATAAACGCGTAGCGGTAAAAGAAACGAAAACACGAGGGCTTCGTATTTTCGGAAAAAACCCCGACCGAGCAGAAAACTAAAAGATACGAAATTCGAGGAAAAACCGCGTGGCGGAACACAATAAAATACTCAGTTCTCGTATTACGGTAAGCGCGCAGCGGGAACAAAAAAAAAGGAAAAATGTTCGGAATGTAGCTTTAACTTTGCCCCCTTGTCCCGATTCGAAAAAGGAAAACGAGTCCTGCACAGGTTAAGTCCCAGAACATGAGGTGATATGTATTTGTGTGTGTATGGTACCCGGGTACTTTTCAACTGGCCAGTGAGTTTACTTTAACGATGTCTTCGACTAGTCAGTTGGGGCCCTGTGGGTTTTAAGAAGAACAACAGCGTACGCTCTTAATTTACACACGGCCTTGGGGGCCTCTCACCCATCCAGCGCAAGCTTGAGGTTCCGTTGACCCAGGACGTCTCTCCGCTCGATATTGACTGGGACGACCGCCGACCACCGGATCTGTTGTCTGGCCTTCTGTCTGTCAGCCGCGACTCAGCCAGCTTACCGCCTGCTCCCCGCTTCAATCGACCGCGGTACTCCTTACTCGAGGGGTCCTCTCTCCTTAGCACTGCACTCAGATAATAAATGGTGATGTCTATCTCCCGCAAGGCTGGGTGACCCAAATCCTCAAACCGATCCACTCTGTCTGCGCTCCGGCCTATGTTCTGGTCTCTCCTTCTCTGTGTGTGTGTGTGTGCATCCGCTCTCCTCAGCTCCCTGGCGCGCTCTGCCTGTTCTCCACGAGGTGCAGGATGTACAGCGTCTCCACAAACCCACCCACTTCCTGTTTCCTCGCAAAGCATGCATGGACATGTAGTTCAAGTGTCCAGGGTCTTTAATCGTGATAGTCTCCATCTTGTGGCCAAAAATGGGTACTGCCACAGTAAACTTTAACACATCGCTACACTCTCCCCCTCCTAGAACTCTTGGGTCTCTCCAAGGAGGTACAACAGTTACATATCCTTTTACAATATGCACACAGTTTATACAGCATATACAGGTTCAGCAGCATACATGCAGTGGGCTAGAAACACTTTCTCAAGCTGACTCATGTTCTGGGCTACCTCGGCTAACATAGCAGACACTTCGGGCAATCTCTGCACAGTGGTGATGGCCTCTTCAGTGCTATGTCCGGGTGAGTCATAGGTAAGACGCTGGGGCGGTCGAATAGAGCGTTTTTGGTCAGGCTCCCTCCGTTCCTCTTCAGGTGGAAGTACTATGGGCGTTGGCTCAATTTCTCCTTCTATCACTGGAGCAGACGTTTCTTCCGAATATGATCCCTCCAGTGAAGGCATAGAACCGTAATCACCTGAATAAGCTTCCGGAGCTACCGGGATCCCTACAGCCTCAGGGACTTCCAACTGAAATTCAAGCGGCTCAGGGATATCAACATTCTCAGGGACTTCCAACAAGAATTCAGGAGCTTCCGGCCTCAAATTACTCTCCCATCGTTCAGGAACTGAGGTAATCTCTTCAGGCTCCGGTGAACGTATCCAGTCCAGACAGAAACTTTCTTCCTCACTGTCCCTTTCGCTCTCTTCGACAGCCCGGGTCTGTTGAGACCGAGTAACAGGGGGGACACGTGGAGCATGCGGATTCGCCGGAGGAAGTTCGTTTTCCACTGGTATCCTCACAGCCTCTCTCAATGGTAACAAGTGATTTCGGTGCCAATTCTTGAGGGGACCAGCCTTCCCATCAGGGCGAATCTGATACACCGGCAGACCTGGCAGTTGTTTGCAAACAATGTAAACCTGAGAACTCCATCTATCCGCCAGCTTGTGTCTCGCAGCAGCACCCAAATTCTTCAACAGAACCCTATCACCGGGTTGTAAATCTTGTATTCGAACCTTCAAATCATAGTTCTTCTTGTTCCTCTGCTCCCTGTTACCTGAAGTCAAACGGGCCTGTTCAAACGCAGAAGCCAGATTCTTCCGAAGTCTATCCACGTAGTTTCTATGAGAAGCTACCGACGTCTGGTCTAGAGATAACCCAAATGCCAAATCAACCGGCAGTCGAGCTTCTCTTCCGAACATAAGACGGTACGGTGAATATCCAGTTGCATCACTCTCCGTACTGTTATATGCATGCACCAGAGTAGCTATGTGACGACTCTAACTCTGCTTCTCTACATTAGACAAGGTCCCCAGCATATTTAGCAGCGTGCGATTAAACCTTTCAGGCTGAGCATCACCCTGAGGGTGGTATGGCGTAGTTCAAGTCTTTTGAATTCCCAACAACTCCAGCAATTGCCCGACCAATCTACTTTCAAAGTCTCTTCTTCCCTGATCAGAGTGTATTCTTCTTGGCAGGCCGTAATGAACAAAGAACTTTTCCATCAGCACCTTCGCCACTGTCGGAGCGCGTTGGTCTTTTGTAGAAAAAGCTTGGCATAACGGGTGAAATGATCAGTCACTATCAGAATGTTCCCTTGCCCACTAGCATCCGGCTCTAAGCACAGGAAATCAATGCACACCAAATCCATGGTCCCTGACTCTGTAGATGGCTCATTGGAGCGGCTCGGGTTGGTAGAGTTTTCCTCTGAATGCACCTCAGACAGGAATGGCAGTAACTCTCAACTTCAGCTCTCATGCAAGGCCAATAAAACCTATCTCGCACCAACTTAAAAGTTCTCTCAGCACCCAAATGTCCATGCTCATCATGTAGTGATCGCAACACACTCTCCCTGTGTTTGGTGGGGAGAAATAACTGTTGAATCTCTTCGGAATTGGTCGAGGGGCCCCTTCGGTAGACCACCCCATCCAACATCTTCAACCGCTCCCACTCTTTGTAGACCAATCTGGCTCCATCCGGGGAATTGGTTAACAGAATCTCTCGCTGGTTTGCAATCAGGGCCTTTATGGTCAATGCAATCAAAGGATCTCTAGCTTGATCCGCTTTCAGGTCCTGCTTGGAAAAGGTAGGTAGATTTTCATCCCTCAATTGCGTAGGGTTACAGTAGAACTCAGGAACAGCCGCGGCCATGACTCCTATGGCCTCCGCTTCAACTCCTCCCTTGACCCGGCGCTCTGTTCCTTGACACAAAGCTTGCACCCCGTCTGGAGTTAACTGAGTCCATTCTGTAGTGTAGGGTCTTCTTGATAAAGCATCAGCATCTCGATTGTTCACCCCAGGGCGATACTTCAGGCTGAACCGAAACCCTGACAGAGCGGCCAACCACCGATGTCCCGTTGCGTCCAGTTTTGCAGTAGTAAGGATATAGGTGAGAGGATTATTATCCGTCTTGATCACGAACTCAGCTCCATACAGATAGTCTTTCAACTTGTCCACCACTGCCCACTTCAAGGCTAGGAACTCCAGTTTGTGAGTAGGATAGTTCTTCTCAGAAGGCGCAAGGCTCCGGCTCACGTACGCTACAGGCCTCAGCAATCCATCATACTCCTGATATAGGACTCCTCCCAGACCCTCTCGGCTGGCATCCACATGTAGTTCATACGGCTTGTGAGGGTCCGCGTAGGCCAAAACAGGAGCTCGGGTTAGATTCTCTTTCAGCTTCATAAACGCACCTTCACATTGACTAGTCCATTCACCTTGTATGGACTCTTTAGCTTTCCTTGGTCCCGGAGCGGAAGGGTTTCGGTCAGAGACCTTACAACCTTCTTCGGTGGTTTCTTTCTGTAGGAGTTTGTTCAGCGGCTGAGCTATCTTTGCAAATCCTCCCACAAATCTTCGATAGTACGAGCAGAATCCCAAGAAAGATCTAAGTTCAGTGACGTTTCGAGGTCTAGGCCAAGAAGCTACGGCCTCCAACTTCCGAGGATCTGTCGAAACACCTTCTGCCGAGACCACGTGTCCCAGATAGGTGACTGACGGTAAGCAGAACTGGCATTTCTCCAGAGACAATTTCAACCCCTCTTCATGGAGCCTCTTCAAGACTTTCTCCAATCGTTGCTCATGCTCTTCCAGAGTCTTCCCGAACACAATTATGTCATCCAGGTACACTAACACTTCGATTAGATTCATATCCCCGACTGTCTTCTCCATCAACCGTTGAAACGTGGCTGGAGCTCCCGTCAGACCTTGAGGCATTCTATTGAACTCAAAGAACCCCAGTGGGCAAATGAACGCAGTTTTCTCTTTGTCTTCAGGGTGCATCGGTATTTGATGATATCCACTTCGCAGGTCTAGTACACTGAACCACTTCGCTCCAGACAAACACTGTAAAGGTCACAGTAACAGATTGAAAATGTGAAGCAGATGTCTGGAATCATGAGAAAAGGGACGAGAAATGAGACTGTTTAGAGAGGGATAAAGCGAGACTGTAGGAACGGAGCATTAATTTGTAGTACAGGAAATCAGCAGAAGTGCCGATCCTGGCAGTGGGTAGACTAGAGTAGTGGTTTATTCAAACTGGTGACCTAAAAATTCTCTGAAGGCAGTGGATAATGACGAGTTGAAGCAAAGTCAAGATCAAACTAGAACAAACATAGATCAGAGCATAACAAGGAGAAAAATGTCATCTGCACTTCTTCCCATTATACCGTGTGAAACAAAACGCAATTAGAGGCTTTGGTTTCTGTTAATGGCCATTAAAAGAGTAAGCTCACCCGCCAAACGTCAAGGCACCTCCAAAAGGATAGAACTCACCCTCACTAGAGGTGCCTTGATGTTTGGCGGGTGAGCTTACTCTTTTAATGGCCATTAACAGAAACCAAAGCCTCTAATTGCGTTTTGTTTCACACGGTATAATAGGAATAAGCGCAGATGACATTTTTCTCCCTGTTATGTTTTATACATGTTGCTGGGCTGGATACATTTGGTGGTTGCAGCCGCCCCATCGGAGAATAGGCGTGACCCCACCACTCCTGTATTCAGTGGCGTCGCTAGGTGGGGGCAGGGGGTGCGGCCCGCACCATGTGACACCCGCCCTTAGGGTGACACCAAAGACTCTGATTTTTGAACCGACCGCCACACTGCAGGCTAGTAACTTCAAGTTAGTAACCTGCAGAGCGGCGGCTGGTTCAAAAATGAAAGTCTTTGGTGTCACCCTAAGGCAGTGCCAAGCATGTTTTTTCCTCCCAGCGTGCGCCGGCGCCAAAGGATGTTGGCCGGCCCCTCGTTGAGGTCCACCAGCCGCGATCTTGCAAGATCGCGGCTGGTGGATCTCAACGAGGGGATGGCCAACATCCTTTGGCGCCAGCGCGTGCTGGGAGGAAGAAGAATGCTGTGAGGCGGATCGCAGACGGGAGGATCAAGTGAGCTGGGGCCTATATATCCATATGTGAGCTGGGCCTATATATCCATCTGTGAGCTGGGGCACTATTTATCCATTGTGATGGAACCGATGGAACCCCCTTGCCAAGATCAGCCCGGCCTCTGAGTTGCTTGGAGCTCAGTGCCTCAAGCAGCCTGATCTGCAGCTCCAGATCTGCTTGATCTGAACCTCTGCCTTGGAGCCTCTTTGCATTTCCAGAAGGCCGCTCTGTGCCTTCTGAGGTTGAGTGTAGTGTAGGGTAGCTGAAGGAGACACCATGTTGGCACAGCTGGAGTTGGTTCTGGAGCAACTGTATTTCCTCCTCCTGCTCACAGGCCTGTGCCTGCATAGTGTCCCGGGAGAGCTGTGTCTGCCCCAACTCCTGCTCACAGAGCTCCAGTCGAACCTGGCAAGTGGTCACCTCTGCGTGTAGAGCCGCTCCAGTTCGCCGCTCATCCTCCAGCTGTTCAATCATTACACGGGAGCCGCGCTCCAGCTTCTCTATTTGAGAGTGGGCTTTACTGAGCTCCTTGTGTAGGGTGTGGTTACAGTCCAAACAGACCTGCAGCTGGGATGACAAATTTTGTATAGTGACTGACTGTTCTTGCACTTTCATGCAGCGACTATCTCTCTCCTCCGTGACAGTTCGCAGTTCGGTCTGATGGTCTTGCAATGTCTCTGTCAGAGCATTATCTGTGCCCGGGCAGCAAGTAATTCAAACTGTAACAAGCTGACCAGATTGTCCATTGTCTGTGTGGCCCCAACTCTCATGAGGGGAACAGCCTGGGTTCCAGTCTCTCCGGTGACCTGATACTGCCCGCTGGAAGATGGCTTAATGCTGTAATCCCCGGGCTGTGACAGTGTTTTGCTCTGGTCTGCTTTGGCTCGGCCACCCTGTCATGGAGCTGATGTAACGCTCCACGTTTCAAACCCCAAGAGACTTTATGTTCATTTATATGTGTGATTTTAAATATATTTTACAGTGTTTGGTTTTAGTTTAAATTAGTTTAGTGTAAAATGGCGTAGCTTTAGTTTTAAAAATACTTATATTCCTGTAGGTAAATGTGTTTCTGTGTAGCCAGTAAACAAGCTTTACTGCTGTGTAATTTATGCAACAGGGCTTTTCCCCTTATCTGGCTGCATGTTTGATTTAAGAAGTCTGGGATAGTGTTTGTTTTTTAATCTGATGTGTTAGAACAATAGATTATGTAAATGTTGTGTGAGCTAAAGACTAAAGAATGTTTATTGTAAATATCTACCTGACATAATGTAATTAGCATTTTAGTAGGACGATGTGCGTCATTTATGCAAATTATGGCTGTTGGCTCTCAGCATAAATTGTGGCATTTTTGTTCATTAAAGAGCTCAGAGACAGAGAGAGAATCCTGTTGGAACATACAGCCGCATCTGGTGTCTCCTTCAGCTACGCTACACTATACACTCAACTTCAGAAGGCACAGAGCAGCCTTCTGGAAATTCCTAACGGCTCCAGGGCAGAGAAACTGAAGCAGGCGGGTCAAGCTGCTCGAGGCAGCGCTCCCAGTAGCCAGGCTGACCGCAACAAAGGGGTGTCTGGAGAGTCAGGACAGGCGGAAGAGAACGATTCCGTCACACACCCCTCTTTTTCTTCCGCTTCCCGCTGGCTGGGGTGGGGAGGCTTCCTCCAGGAGTCTCGAGGACTTGTAGCTGGGCTGCAGTCTGCAAACTTTTTAAGTCCATTTCGAGTGCCCATTCCTCAGCAGCGAGTCCCTTTAGCACGGGCCAAAAAGCAGAGTCCTCATAAACGTCCAGGTAGTGCCCCTGGATGGCGCACAATTCTGCATGTCTGGCAACTTGTGGACTGCCATAATTGTCTCCCCGTTAAAGCGTATCCATGCAGGGCCAGGACCACGGAACACATAGCCCGGGGGAAACGTCTCGTCAGTTTCCCAATCCTCCTCACTCCCACATTGCATCAAGTCCTCATATTTGCACTCTAGATCGAGTGCGGCGCACAGTCAGTGCACCAACTGGTCTCCATGGCTCGCAGTGGGCTGAGGCCCCAACACTTGGGGTCTACACAGCTGAATGTCCTCTGTGATTCTCTGCTCATAAGGAATAAATTGTCACGGGGACCCAGGGGATGCGGCGCCTGGCAGCAGCTTCCTCGCTGCTCGCTGGCCAGGCGCCGAATGTAAGCGCTTCCGGCCCGCTCACGTGGGACGCCAAGGGGCGGGCCTGGCGCTGTGACGCGGACCCGCCGGGTTTAAAACCCAGTCTCTCCATACACCGGTGCCCTGACGTGGTATTCACCTCCCGCAGAGCTCTTGTGTCGTTTTGGCTATCTCCTGTGTTAACCCTGTGTATGACCCTTGGCATTGGCAAACGAACCCTCCTGTGTATAACCCTTGGCATTGGCAAACGAACCCTCCTGTGTATGACCCTTGGCATTGGCAAACGAACCCTCCTGTGTATGACTCCTGGCATTGGCATTTACTCTGTTCTAGGTTCTGCCCTTAACGTTGGTACCGAGGTCAGTCTATGTGGCACCCTAAGCACGCATCAGACTACCTCTACTATTACTAAAGTCCTAGGGAGGACTTGTGATCTGGTCTGTACCCCTGTCTGGTGTTTCCCTTTCTTTATCTGTTACCTGTTTCGTTGCCTTTATAGCTTTGCCGACCATTCAAGGATCGGAAGAGTAGAAAGGGAGCTGCATAAAGAGAATTATATCTTAGTAGTCAGAAAGATTCGTGACAATACTCTATTCCATACCTCTGTCTGGTGCTACCCCTTGTTTCTATATTGTCTGGTTATTTGTCTATTTAGTATCACCGACCATTCAAGGATCGGAAGGGTAGAGAGCGGTCTGCGTAAAGGGACCACACTTCTGGTAATCAGGGGGATCCGTGACATTACGTCAGGGCCAATGGATCCCGCAGACCTCTCTAACCAGCTGGCACGTATCGCAGCCAGACAAGAGGAACAGGACCATAGAATGGACCAGATTTCTCTCGCTCTGCAAACCCTGCTAAATCGGCCCAATACAGGTACCACAAACCCTCCAGATCCAGTGTTACCTAGGGTCAGTCCGGTCTCCCCTGAAGGACATAGGCTTAGTATGAAGGCACCCCTACGCTATGATGGTACACCAAGCCTATGTCGGGGGTTTTTGACTCAACTCGAGATTTTGTTTGAGAACAATCCAGGTTCTTGTATGTCTGATAAAGCCAAAGTAGGATATCTGATTAATCATTTAACAGAAAAAGCTTTATTGTGGGCTACGCCGTTGTGGGAAAATAAAAAACCCATCATTTATGACTATGAGGGTTTACCTCTGAGTTAAAACGTACCTTTGATCCCTCTAGAAGGGCTACCAATGCGGGTAGGTCCTTGTTTCATATCAAACAAGGTAATAAGAGGGTCGCCGATTATGCCATAGAGTTTAAGACTTTGGTTTCTGAAGTACTTTGGCCGAACGACGTTTTAACCTTAGCCTTTACCGAAGGCTTGAACGAGGCTTTTATGTTTGAACTGGCTCCCTTAAAATTACCAGAAAATCTGGACCACCTGATAGATTTCTGTATAGCCATGGACGATCAAATCAGGGAAAGGAGACACCCCAGAGATAGACCCAGAAGGGTCTTGCCTCCTTTACCCTCGTTACCCAGACACACCAGTACGTCAGGTGGTTCGGAGAATGTGAAAACAGATTTACCGGTCGTTGAACCCATGCAAATAGGGAGGACAGGTATTTCAGAAGCAGAAAAAGCTCACAGAAAAGAAAAGGGGCTCTGCTTTTATTGTTGCAGGGGCAGATCACTTCCGCCTTCGATGTCCTCAGAGACCAGGGTTGGCAGGGTTGAACATAGCAGAGTGGGATTCAGAACAGGAGACACCCAGGTTGTCGGTTCTTTATGTGCCTCCTTTGTGGAGAATGAAAAGAAAAATCCAGGATTCTGTTACCGGTCTCCCTAGCCTGGGAGGGGGTTCACCTCAAGACTGAGGCGTTTTGGACTCTGGGGCCTCAGGCAATTTTATGGATAAGAATTTTGCTGCCAAAAACCTCATACCACTGGTTCTCAGGGAAAGACCTCTAAGGGTGGAGGCCATAGATGGAAACCCCCTGGCATGTCCACATATCACTCACGATACAGTCGATGTATGTATGAAATTAGGAGTTTTGCACCAGGAGACTATAAGATTTCAAATCATTGAATCACCCTCATGTCCTGTCGTCCTTGGGTTTCCATGGCTAGCAGAGCACAACCCAGTAGTCGATGGGTCCAGAGAGACATAAAATGTTGGGGTCAAAATTGTCAGTCTAAGTGCCTAGGCACAGTTAATGTGATTGGTAGCCTCAATATTGCCACAGCCCCTCCTTTTCCACAGAGGTCCTGAATGTTACCGGGCATTAAAGGAGGTGTTCTCTAAAGCCAGGACTGAGGTTCTACCACCACATCGTCCATATGACTGTGCCATTGACTTGCTCCCCGGTACGATGCCTCCTAGGGGTCACGTATACCCTTTGTCGCAAAGGGAGAACGACATTATGGAGGAATATATAAGGGAGAATCTGGAACGAGGATTCATTAGACGGTCCTCCTCTCCAGCAGGAGCAGGTTTCTTTTTTGTCTCCAAAAAAGAGGAGATCTGCGACCTTGCATCGACTATAGGGGTTAAATAGGATCACTATAAGAAATGCATATCCCATACCTCTCATAACAGAATTGTTTGACCGATTAAAAGGGGCTCGTGTCTATACTAAGCTTGATTACGCGGAGCGTACAACCTGGTCAGGGTTAAAAAGGGAGACGAATGGAAAACGGCTTTTAATACACGTAGCGGGCATTACGAATACCTGGTGATGCCTTTTGGGTTGTGTAATGCGCCAGCCGTCTTCCAGGACCTTATAAACGACACTCTAAGGGACTTTCTGCAAGAATTCGTCATAGTATATCTGGATGATATCCTGATATACTCTCCTGATATGGACACTCATCATGTCCAGTAAAACAGTGTTGAAAAAACTATTGAAGGCTGGATTGTATTGTAAGCTAGAAAAATGTCTATTCGACATAGTAACTGTGCAATTCCTTGGTTATATTATAACTCCTGGGGGGTTTCAAATGGATCCTAAGAAGCTCTCAGCTATTCTTGACTGGCCTCTACCCCAAGGACTTAAAGCCATTCAGAGGTTTCTGGGGTTCACGAACTATTACAGAAGGTTCATTAAAGATTTTTCGGCCTTGGTGGCCCTCTCACGGCTATGACAAAGAAAGGGGTGGGAAATCAGAAATGGACACCTCAAGCCACTCAAGCCTTTGAGACACTTAAGCAAGCCTTTACTACTGCCCCTGTTCTCCGACATCCAGATCCGGCTCTGCCTTTCCAAGTAGAAGTTGACGCCTCCGAACTAGGTCTTGGTGCAGTCTTGTCCCAAAGGGAGGCTCCTGACAAACCCTTGCATCCATGCGGCTTCTATTCTCGAAAGTTGTCCCCGGCAGAGAAGAACTATGACATTGGAAATAGAGAATTGTTAGCAGTCATCGCGGCCTTGGCCGAATGGAGATACTTATTAGAAGGGTCTAAGGACCCCGTTGTTATCATAACCGACCATAAGAATCTCACGTACATTGGAGATGCCAAACGTTTAAACTCCAGACAAGCGAGATGGTCATTGTTTCTTTCAAGTTTTAATTACGTGCTTACCTATAGACCTGGGTCCAGAAACATTAAAGCAGACGCATTGTCGAGACAATATGAGTCTTATGAACATAATATCCAAGATCAGCATCCCATTGTACCCCAGGAGAGGATTATAGCCGCTACCACGATTAGTGTTTCGTCTCCTCTAATGAAAAGGTTGCAGACCGTCCAGGGTGCAGCTCCTGGGGGAAAACCTCCTGCGAAACTCTTTGTACCTGAGAACGAAAGAGAAGAGGTACTCAACATCTATCATGACAATAAAACTTCCGGGCATATGGGTATCACCAAGACTGTGTCTAGTATCAGTAAACTCCTCTGGTGGCCCACGTTGCGCCGAGACGTCAAAGATTACATTGCCGTGTGCGAAGTGTGCTCAAGACAGAAAAGTCCCAAAACAGCACCCATTGGCTTACTCCAGCCTTTGCCGATCCCCGAACGACCCTGGTCACATGTAGCCATGGATTTTATAGTAGAGCTACCTGAGTCAAGAGGGAATACAGTTATACTTACGATCATAGATCGATTTTCCAAGATGGGTCACTATGTTCCTCTTCAGAAACTACCTTCGGCAGCTGAACTGGTGCCCATATTCATTGCCAATGTGGTCCGCATTCACGGTGTCCCTCGGGAGATAGTCTCTGATAGGGGGACCCAATTCATCTCCGGATTCTGGAGAGGGTTTTGTAAGAACGTGGGAATAGACCTCTCTTTCTCTTCGGCCTATCACCCCCAGACCAATGGAGCAGCAGAACGAGCAAACCAAAACGTAGAGAAATATCTCAGGTGCTTTATATCAGAACAACAAGATAACTGGTCAGATCTGCTACCGTGGGCAGAATATGCTATTAACAGCGCAGTAAGTGAATCCACAGGTCATTCTCCTTTCTTCACTGTTTATGGCTTTGATCCTCCCGTGCTCCCCGCCACGTTTCCTGATACCACGATTCCTGCTTTAGATAAACAACTGGCATCATTGAAAGAGACTTGGGGGAGAGTGAGACGGGCACTGGAGGAGAGTAGTGCCATCCAGAAAACTAAGGCCGACAGACACAGGAGGCAGGCACCTGTGTATCAAGTTGGGGACAGGGTTTGGCTGTCTTCACGTAATATCAAGCTCTTAGTGCCTTCCATGAAGTTGGCTCCTAGGTATATCGGCCCCTATAAGATTCTACGGCGACTCAACCCTGTCTCCTATGCTTTGGCGTTACCTCCCCATTTTAAAATACACAATGTATTCCATGTAAACCTTCTGAAGCCGCTGTTATGTAACCGGTACACCAAAGTCCATGCTCCACCGCCTCCTGTCTCTGTGGAGGGCGAGGAGGAATTCGAAGTTAAGGCCATTCTGGGTGCCAGGCTGTCTAGGGGGTCCTTGCAGTATTTGGTCGATTGGGTGGGTTACGGTCCGGAGGATCGTTCTTGGATTCCGGCTGCAGAGGTCCATGCTCCTAGGCTAGTGAAGGCCTTCTATTTGGCACACCCCCGTGCCCCTGGGGGTCGTCCAGTGGCCGCCCCTGGAGGGGGGGTTCTGTCACGGGGACCCAGGGGATGCGGCGCCTGGCAGCAGCTTCCTCGCTGCTCGCTGGCCAGGCGCCGAATGTAAGCGCTTCCGGGCCCGCTCACGTGGGACGCCAAGGGCGGGCCTGGCGCTGTGACGCGGACCCGCCGGGTTTAAAACCCAGTCTCTCCCATACACCGGTGCCCTGACGTGGTATTCACCTCCCGCAGAGCTCTTGTGTCGTTTTGGCTATCTCCTGTGTTATTCCTGTGTATGACCCTTGGCATTGGCAAACGAACCCTCCTGTGTATAACCTTGGCATTGGCAAACGAACCCTCCTGTGTATGACCCTTGGCATTGGCAAACGAACCCTCCTGTGTATAACCCTTGGCATTGGCAAACGAACCCTCCTGTGTATGACCCTTGGCATTGGCAAACGAACCCTCCTGTGTATGACCCTTGGCATTGGCAAACGAACCCTCCTGTGTATGACCTTTGGCATTGGTAAACGAACCCTCCTGTGTATGACTCCTGGCATTGGCATTTACTCTGTTCTAGGTTCTGCCCTTAACGTTGGTACCGAGGTCAGTCTGTGTGGCACCCTAAGCACGCATCAGACTACCTCTGCTATTACTAAAGTCCTAGGGAGGACTTGTGATCTGGTCTGTACCCCTGTCTGGTATTTCCCTTTCTTTGTCTATTACCTGTTTCATTGCCTTAATAGCTTTGCCGACCATTCAAGGATCGGAAGAGTAGAAAGGGAGCTGCATAAAGAGAATTATATCTTAGTAGTCAGAAAGATTCGTGACGATACTCTATTCCATACCCCTGTCTGGTGCTACCCCTTGTTTCTATATTGTCTGGTTATTTGTCTGTTTAGTATCACCGACCATTCAAGGATCGGAAGGGTAGAGAGCGGTCTGCGTAAAGGGACCACACTTCTGGTTATCAGGGGGATCCGTGACATAAATGAGCTGTCCTGCTCCATAGTCCTCTGTAGATGGTTTTCTTTCACCGCAGGCAAAAACCTCTGCGGTCTCTCTCAGCGGGGACGCATCTCCACTCGCTCCGGGTTGCACCACACTTGTGCCTTTGACCCTTCAGTATCTGTTCCATCCACGGCTCTCCAGCAGGTCCTTCAGGGTGTTCTGCTTGCAGGCTGTATAGTTGGCCATCTCGGGGTGTATTGGTGTTGGAGAGCCTCTATCCACACCGCTGCCAGCCAATGTGACGGAACCGTTCTCTTCCGCCCGTGTCCTGACTCTCCAGACACCCCTTGCCAAGATCAGCCCGACCTCTGAGTTGCTTGGAGCTAAGTGCCTCGAGCAGCCTGATCAGCAGCTCCAGATCTGCTTGATCTGAACCTCTGCCTTGGAGCCTCTTTGCATTTCCAGAAGGCCGATCTGCGCCTTCTGAGGTTGAGTGTAGTGTAGTGTAGCTGAAGGAGACACCAGGCGAGCTGTATGTTCCAACAGGATTTTTCTCTTTATGGAAGATTTCACCGGATATTTATACAAAATACAGCAATGCACATTCAAATTTCCCACCCATCTGATTGGTTGGTTCCAAGACCACTGCAGGTTTCCTTCAGGTCCTCTTCAGTTATAATTTGCATACCAAATGGTGAACATGTACCTAAAGTCTCTAATTACATTATGTCAGTTAGATATTGACAATAAACATTCTTTAGCCTTTAGCTCACACAACATTTACATAATCTATTGTTCTAACACATCAGATTAAAAGACAAACACTATCCCAGACTTCTTGAATCAAACATGCAGCCAGATAAGGGGAAAAATCCTGTTGCATAAATTACACACTACTCAAGCTTGTTTACTGGCTACACAAAAACACATTTACCTACAGAAATATAAGTATATTTAAAACTAAAGCTACGCAATTTACACTAAACTAATTTAAACTAAAACCAAGCAATGTAAAATATACTTAAAATCACACGATATAAATGAACATAAAGTCTCTTGGGGTTTGAAGTGTGGAGCGCTACGTCAGTTCCATGACATCCATACGTGAGCTGGGGCACTATATATCCATATGTGAGCTGGGGCACTATATATTCATATGTGAGCTGGGGCACTATTTGTCCATATGTGAGCTGGGGCAATATATATCCATGGGTGAGCTGGGGCAATATATATCCATATGTGAGCTGGGACAATATATATCCATATGTGAGCTGGGGCAATATATCCATATGTGAGCTGGGGCAATATATATCCATGGGTGAGCTGCTGGGGGCAATATATAATTGTGAGCTGGGGAAATATATCCATATGTGAGCTGGGGGTAATATATCCAGAGCTGCTGGGGGCAATATATATCCATGTGTGCCTTAACTTTCACTGCCTTTGAACAGGCACCGTACTTGCTGGCAGTTCACCAAAATTTGTGTGTGAGCATATGAGAGAGCTCCACAGCAATAAACCTCACAGTAATGTGCGCTGTGTGTATGAGCATTCAGTGTTATATGGGAGTACTGATTTAGGAGTAAGAGTAGTTAAAAAAATCCGTAAAACTTCAGGGGTGGAGGGTGACACCATAAGTTACCGCACCGGGTGACACCAACCCTAGTGACGCCACTGCTGTAAAGCATCTTCAATCCGAGGAGTGGCGTATTGGTCGGGGATGGTTCTTCGGTTCAAGGTGCGATAGTCTATGCACAAGCGGACAGAACCATTCTTCTTCCTGACCAGCACTATTGGAGATGCATATGGGCTCCTGGACTCTTGAATCACATTGGTTCTCTGCAACTCATTTAGCTGTTCTCGCAGATCATCCAAGTCTCCCAGCGGAACTCGCCTTGACCTTTCACGAAACGGCTTGTCTTCTTGCAACCGAATGCGGTGTTCCGTACTCTTAGCCAGGCCCACATCGAACTCATCTTTCGAGAATAATTCTTTCCACTTTAGAACTTGAGACTGGAGACGTTTCTTCCACTCAGGTGAAATGGGAGCGTCTTTAGGGTAGAATCTTTCATCTGGAATCTCTTTATCCACTCCCCCTCCTAAATCGGTGGAGAGGGGTGTAGCAGACTCTACTTGCCCGATAGGCATTCGTGCTTTAAGGACCACTGGAGAATCTGTTACATTGCACACACTGACCGAGACTCTTCCTCGTGTTCTCTTCAAGGCTTTTGTGGAGATTATTTCAGGAATTACTTCGACTCCGGTTTCACTCCCATGACTGACATCGGTTCCCAGCACCACATAGGGACCTGGTTGCGATCCGTTCAACTTGACTGAAACCCGGAAGCTCGCTACTTCTCCTGCTTGCAGAACCTTCTCTGTCCCACCCAGTCTCCACAGTCTTCCCACCTCAGCAGGTGCTTTCCGTTCTTCGACCATCCTCTGATAGACCGGTCGTAACATGGGGTGCACTCCTTGAGTTGACCCTTCTTCCACTACGATGGGGGTCAGGAGACGCCGCACTAGGTCCGTATTTGTCCCCACTATCATAGAGCTTCTGTTCGCACCCGAGGGTCGGGGGCACACAATGGCCAAGGCGTCACAGCCTCCGGACTGTCCGATGACTTCAGATCCGATCTCCAACCTTACTTGCAGATACCCGTCATAAGGGAGTTTCTCAGTGCCGATATCCCATATTTCCAAATCCTTCAATTCTTGCAGAGGAATGTGCTTTAAGTGTTTCTCATAGAAGTCTTTATAAATCAAGGTCACTTGAGCCCCTGAATCTAACAGAGCTTTGGTGTAGACTCCCTCCACTTGGATTGGCACAATCGGAGAAGGACCTATCAGCTGGTCAGGAAACTTGGTGGAGGTATCCGGACGCTTAGACCCAGTTTGCTGGACCCTGGCCTTTTTCTTGGCCCGTGCAGGTTTTGGGTGTGCATTGCTTCCCCATGACGCAGACCCGGACGCTAAGGGAGTGACTCTTTCCATTCTGGCAGACCCAGCAGTAGGCTTAACTTTGGGCCCTCTTGCCCTCTTAGTTTTAAATTGGTTCTTGGAGCGAGATTCAACTTCTGGGCACCTAGGTTGCTCCTTTACTGGTGCCCTCTGGCGTTTCCCGCCGGCGGAGTAGATAACAGTCCCTCTAGGGCTTTCAGCAGCCACTCAACTTTGTCCTTCTCAGGCTTCCGGCCTTTACACTGCGCACGGAAATGGCCCATTTCTCCACAACCGAAACATCTCTTCCTCGAAAGTGGAGACACGGTTGCTTGTTGAGGTTCTAATAAGAGATTTGAACCAGACGCCACGGCAACTTCAGTCGTCTGCATACCTGTTAGGAACTTTTGCATTTCCCCCTGCATCTCGGTCACCTTCATCAACACCCTGCACAGTTCAGCGTGCGCTTTCTGTAGTTCAGTTTGAGCTTCCTGTACCTTCTTTACAGTCTTGAACAACTCGCTTCGTTCAGAAGAGTTCGATTCTTTAGCAGCCTTTTCGACGAATTTAAAACCGACTAACTGCTCCTGTTCATCCAGGTCAGATCCATAGGTGTCTAACGAGTCGTTTTCAGGCTGCAGACCGTCGTTATATCTTGCAGGTTGCGCATAAGCCCTTTCTCCCCGCCTGAAGGATTTCTCTTCCAGCAGAGCCTCCTCCTCTCGTACAACTCGGATCAGTTCCAGATACTTCAATTCTTGATTAACTGCTCTGCTTCTCAGCTGCATCATTACCGGATCTAACGGTTGAGAGCCCCTCAGGATCTGCTTTATTCGTATCTTATCTACGTCAGCCGGTTTGGCCCCTTTCTTGAGGAGTATTTGGTGCAGAATCTTATCCAGGCGCCTCATGTAATCAATCATTCTCTCACCTCTCTTCTGATAGGTGTGTTCGTACTGATATACCAGTTCCGCTGCCTTTTCTGTTCGCCCAAACACTTCTTCAAGAACGTTCAGATAATCCAAAGCAGTACAATCTTTTCTACTCAGTTTTAGGTTTCTCACCGCTTCTGACGCAGGTCCCTTTAAACTCTCGGTGATCCTTTGCTTTTTCTGGGCCTCAGGGACGTCCCACTCATCCAGTGCCTGCATCGCCTGTTCCACCCATTCCTCAAAGGTTTCTTCTCCCGCTGGAGTTGGTACATTTCCTGTAAAGTTCCTTAACCGTCGATAACCGAAATTAGTGTGAGGAGGGCTTGTTTTCTGACATTTAGCCAGCAAATCTCCAATAGCCACGATAAATTCAGGCCCAATCATGGCCAACGGACTGGGCGCGGAAACACTTGCGGATTCGCCACGTGACGTACTTGGCTGAATTAGTTGGACTTCCACCTCATCTTCCAGCTTCACGCTCGCGCCCCGAAAACATACTGGAACACCTTTTCTCCATTCAAGAAGAACATGCGTGTGAGAGGTATCTGGGTTTTTCTTAATGTCCAGGATTAACCCCCGATGATCTGGTGCTAGCGTGGCCACGGCCTGGCGAATCTGATCTTCAGCCCAAGTGTCTGCGGGAATATCCATGACTATGCAACATGCTAACTGACTACTATACTCCCCACACCATTCGGCAGCAGTGTCTGGATCCATATTTAACCCTTTAGATGCGGTTTTTCCAGAGACTGAATCCCGGACGAGCCCCCACGTGTAGCGCTCACTCCCGGAGGAGCCGCTGAAAATGAACCACGGGTCAGTCTCCCCGCACTAGGGAATAAATATACTCCAACACGCTGAACAGTTTTATAATTAAAAAGGTTTACTAAAAGGTTTGCAGTTCTTGAGACACGGTATATGCAGGAAGATTTACAGTACTTTCGTAACACGATAAACGCGTAGCGGTAAAAGAAACGAAAACACGAGGGCTTCGTATTTTCGGAAAAAACCCCGACCGAGCAGAAAACTAAAAGATACGAAATTCGAGGAAAAAACGCGTGGCGGAACACAATAAAATACACAGTTCTCGTATTACGGTAAGCGCGCAGCGGGAACAAAAAAAAAGGAAAAATGTTCGGAATGTAGCTTTAACTTTGCCCCCTTGTCCCGATTCGAAAAAGGAAAACGAGTCCTGCACAGGTTAAGTCCCAGAACATGAGGTGATATGTATTTGTGTGTGTATGGTACCCGGGTACTTTTCAACTGGCCAGTGAGTTTACTTTAACGATGTCTTCGACTAGTCAGTTGGGGCCCTGTGGGTTTTAGAAGAAAAACAACAGCGTACGCTCTTAATTTACACACGGCCTTGGGGGCCTCTCACCCATCCAGCGCAAGCTTGAGGTTCCGTTGACCCAGGACGTCTCTCCGCTCGATATTGACTGGGGACGCCGACCACCGGATCTGTTGTCTGGCCTTCTGTCTGTCAGCCGCGACTCAGCCAGCTTACCGCCTGCTCCCCGCTTCAATCGACCGCGGTACTCCTTACTCGAGGGGTCCTCTCTCCTTAGCACTGCACTCAGATAATAAATGGTGATGTCTATCTCCCGCAAGGCTGGGTGACCCAAATCCTCAAACCGATCCACTCTGTCTGCGCTCCGGCCTATGTTCTGGTCTCTCCTTCTCTGTGTGTGTGTGCATCCGCTCTCCTCAGCTCCCTGGCGCGCTCTGCCTGTTCTCCACGAGGTGCAGGATGTACAGCGTCTCCACAAACCCACCCACTTCCTGTTTCCTCGCAAAGCATGCATGGACATGTAGTTCAAGTGTCCAGGGTCTTTAATCGTGATAGTCTCCATCTTGTGGCCAAAAATGGGTACTGCCACAGTAAACTTTAACACATCGCTACACCTTGATCTCCTTGATCCTTATTCACTTACCTTGTAGTTCTGGTAGGGATCTGTTACTCAGGTTCTCCTGTATGCGTTCTAGTTACCCTTTATTACTTTACTTTCAGGTTTTGGGTTTACTCCTCCGCCAGTTCTGTATTTACATTTGTTTATAGTTTCCCAGGTCCTTGGTTATTCATACTGTTTTGTTCATATGGTTCATGTTTGGTATTTATGTTTGCATTTCATGTTTCTTCTCTAGGTTTAAACAGGTTTATGTTTTCACTCATGTTACTCTAGTGTTTAGTTCTCTTATGTCTTTCTGCCTATAGTTTTCCAGGTCCTTGGTTGTTTATCTGTTTGTTTTTCTATTGTATATTTAGTTCAGGTCTATGGTTTAATTCTAGTGCTCAGGTCTTTTTCATTGTGGTGTTCTGGTTCCTTGCTGTATATAGTACTGTTGTAAATAAATCCCTTGTTTTTGTTTATACATCCATGGGTCATGTCTGTTAACTGCTCAAGTAGCTCACACCCCTTCTGTGCCATGTCAGGTCAGGCCCACCGTCACATAATGAGGCAGCCAGTTACTAGTGAGCCAGCAGTGATTATAGCCTTGATGAAAAGTCTGAAGGGGACCCTTACCAAGTCTATGCTGCATCTGGACCTGGTACTCTCTATCATGCTGCAGATTCCCAAGAGTACCATGAGTAAAGAGCAACTTCCTGTTCCAGTTAAAGGTTCCAGAGGACCCCTGACCGTGGAGGAAAACTCAGGGTTTATACTTTTATTGCGGTTCTTTCCTGCATAAACGAATGGACTGTCAAGTGCGCCCCCAGAAGTTGTCCTCCATGTTCCAGCCTTACCAGGCCCCAGAGTCCACTACCCTGCACGACGTAGGACGTCCAAAATCCACTGCCCAACAGGGAGAAACCAGGTGTAATGCCCAGCAGTGGGAAGTCAAGAGTGCTGCCCTGCAGCATGAACAATCTAAGGTGGCTGCTCAGCAGTACAAAGAATCTGAGTCTGCTGTTTGTCAGCTTCAAGTCCTGTCCAGGTCTACTGTGCCTAAGCTAGCAGTTCCAGTCAAGAGTGCTGCCCTGCAGCACGAACAAATCAAGTCCACTGCCTCGCAGTGCGAGATCTGCTCCACCGCTAACCAGTTTGAGAGCCAGTCCACTGCACAGCAGTTCAAGAGACAGTGCCAAGCCGGGGTCACCGCTCCACAGTGCCAAGCCAGGGTCACAGCTCCACAGTGCCAAGCCGGGGTCACCGCTCCACAGTGCCAAGCTAAGGTCACCGCTCTACAGTGCCAAGCCAAGGTGGTTGCAAAGCACTGTGAGACCAAGATTGTTGCCAAGCCACGCTCACCCGAGCCGGTAGTTGCCAAGCCACGCTCACCCGAGCCGGTAGTTACCAAGCCACGCTCACCCGAGCCGGTAGTTGCCAAGCCACGCTCACCCGAGCCGGTAGTAGTCGAGTCGAGACAAGCCATGACCGAATCGCCGCAGAGCCGTGCCGAGGTCGCTGACCCACAGACCCGTGCTGCTGCCGCCATGAACGAGTCGCCGCAGAGCCGTGCCGAGGTCGCTGACCCACAGACCCGTGCTGCTGCCGCCATGACCGAGTCGCCGCAGAGCCGTGCCGAGGTCGCTGACCCACAGACCCGTGCTGCTGCCGCCATGACCGAGTCGCCGCAGAGCCGTGCCGAGGTCGCTGACCCACAGACCCGTGCTGCTGCCGCCATGACCGTGTCGCCGCAGAGCCGTGCCGAGGTCGCTGACCCACAGATCCGTGCTGCTGCCGCCATGACCGAGTCGCCGCAGAGCTGTACCGAGGTCGCTGACCCACAGATCCGTGCTGCTGCCGCCATGACTGAGTCACCGCAGAGCCGTGCCGAGGTCGCTGACCCACAGATCCGTGCTGCTGCCGCCATGACCGAGTCGCCGCGGAGCCGTGCCGAGGTCCCTGGTCCACAGACCCGTGCTGCTGCCGCCGTGACCGAGTCACCGCAGAGCCGTGCCGAGGTCCCTGGTCCACAGACCCGTGCTGCTGCCGCCGTGACCGAGTCGCCGCAGATCCGTGCTGCTGCCGCCATGACCGAGTCGCCGCAGAGCCGTGCCAAGGTCGCTGACTCACGGATCCGTGCTGCTGCCGCCGTGGCCGAGTCGCTGCGGAGCCGTGCCGGGGTCGCTGACCCGCAGATCCGTGCCACTGTTGCCGTGTTCGTGTTGCTGCAGAACAGAGAGGACACTGTTGCTGTCCATTGCTCGTCCTGTACCAGGGGGAGGAGACGCAAAAGGACTGGACCCAGTGCCTTCCAACCTGGACCCAGCTTTGGCTCCCACGAGGTCTATACCTCAGGCCCTCAAGCCCGAGAGTCAAGTTCTGTCCCTGCTGGATGTTTCCGAGCCTCTAACGGTGCTATTATATATCTTGAGGACCGAGGGGTGTATTTATTTATTTATTTATTTATTTATAAAGGATTTTACCAGGAAGGATACATTGAGATTTCTCTCGTTTTCAAGTATGTCCTGGGTTCAAGTACATTGAAGTGTTACATTTACAGAAATACAAAGTAATACAATGTAAGATATTAACAACACAAATATACAGATTAACAGAAAATAAATATGTAGGAAATATAGTCACTAGGTTACATGTTTACAGGTGCATTCTGTATTGAGGTATGTTAATAGGGAAATTTTGAGTGACTTAAGACTGGTGGAAGATTTGATGGTGTCTGGGAGGTTATTCCATAATTGTGGTGCTCTGTAGGAAAATGAGGACCGAGCCACTGTCTTTTTGTATTGTGGTATTGCAAGTAAGGTGCTGGTCCTGGATCGGAGGTTATAGGATGAGGGAGCTGCTGGGGGAAGCAGTCTATTCAGGTAGGGTGGCAGCTTCCCAGAGATGCTCTTAAACACCAGGCTGGAAAGGTGAAGGGTGCGTCTGGATTCTAGCGATGGCCAGTTTAGCTGTTTTAACATGTCACAATGGTGGGTCATGTAGTTACATTGTAGCGCAAAGCGGCAGAATGAGTTATACAGTGTAGTAAGTTTATGAAGGTGTGTTTGCGGGGCGGCTGCATACACTACATCTCCGTAATCAATAGCCGGCATAAGCATTTGCTGTACAATCTGCTTTCTTACCGCGGGACTCAGGCAGGATTTGTTTCTGTACAGGGCACCTAGTTTGGGGTAAAGTTTAGATGAGAGTTTTTCGATGTGGGGGCCAAAGGATAGATTAGGGTCCAACCACATACCTAGATATTTGAGAGAAGTGACTGTGGTCAGTGTGTCATTTGATATTGTCCCAACACATAGATGGGGATTTTGCAATTTGTGTAGTTTAGGTGCTGTTCCAAAGAGCATCGTTACAGTTTTGTCAGTATTTTAACCCCTTAACGCCGCAGGACGTTCCATGCCGTCCTGCATTTGGCGGGCTTTAATGCCGCAGGACGGCATGGAACGTCCTCGGCATTAGGAGCCCAGCCGGCAGTAATACTTACCTCCCCGGCGGCTCCCACGCTGATCTGGCTTCGATGAAGCCTGATCTGCGTATTTTCAAGCCTCCCGGCGCACTGACGTCATCGCGCTGGCGCGATGACGTCAGTTTCAGCCGCCCCCCCCCCTGCCGGAGCATGGGGAAGCGCCTGGAGGGGAGGAGAGGGATCCTTCGGATCCCTCTATCTCCCCATCGCCGGGTGCTACAAGGCTGTGGCCAGCATCGCTGGAAGGGTCACAGCCTGACCTTTCCAGCGATGTATGGGGGTTAACCCAGGAGTTGCCAGGTCGCGACCGGGCACTAATTTGTGCCCGATCGCGGCCTATTTCCGGTGGGGGCCGCCATCTTGGAAGGCAGCCCCCACCTCTGGGTCCCCCCCCCGCGTCAACTGACTCATCGCGCCATGCGCGATGATGTCAGTTAACTGGGGAAGCCCCTAGCTGCAAAGGGATTTCCTATGGAAATCCCTTGCAGGAGATTGGGGGGTTCTTTGAACCCCTTTATCTCCTGATCGGTGGCAGCTAGGGGGTCATGCCTGATATCGATGGAAAGGTCTGAGCATGGCCTTTCCAACGATATCAAACATGACAATGAAAAAAGTAAAATAAAAGTGTAAAAAATAAAAATTAAAAACAATTAATTAATTAATAAAAAAATTAAAACATGCTTTTTTTTTTTTTTTTGATGCAGCATTATTGTTCACATTTCAATTATAATGTGAACAATGATGCTTCACCAATGATTTTTTTTGGGGGGGGGTTTAGCTAAAATCACGTAATTCCCCCCCCCAAAAAAAAATGGGTTCCCAAGTATACCCCATAGAATATAACCGCAAAGGATCGGATAATAAAATGTGAAAAAAAAAACACTTTACACACTGTGGATGATTGAAATTTTATTGAAAATTCACATTTTTTTAAATTTTTTGTTATAGCATTCTGGCAGGACATGACGTATATATATAATTATGATATATTATTAATCTGCCGAGTCTGCCGGAAAGAACGATATATAATTTGTCTGGGTGGTATAATAATACGTTACTTAAAACCGCGTTTAAACATGATGAGCAAAAACATCAGCAAACTTCACTTCCGAAAGAGCGCCAAAGTCGTAAAATTACTCCCGTCCTTAAGGGGTTAAAAAAGTTTGTTGTTTTTGATCCACTTTTCTACCTCTGTGAACTGTTCTTGCAGCACGGCCTCCAGCTGCGGGAGATTTGATTTGCTGGTATAGATTACAGTGTCGTCTGCGTACATGTGTACAGTTGAGGCTTTGCAGACGTTGGGCAGATCATTTATGAATATTGTGAACAGCAGGGGGCCTAGTATTGAGCCCCCTGCTCAATACTAGCACTTTACGCAGTGGGGCATGGGAATTCCAGACTTGCAGGAGCTCAGACTGAGAGGGCTCTACGTACCTACAGGACCCATTGACTTTTTTCCTTTCATTTCTTCTTGTCATCTTCTTTGGAGCATCCGGGGTCTGCTCATAGAGGGGGGGATATGTGACGTCCTGCGCCCCCTCTGGCAGAGGTGGGAGTTGCCAGTCATGTTTTTGGACATTCTAGCACATCTGGCGCCCCCTCTGGCTTCTATGGACATTGCATTTAGTTCTGGACATTTGGTTCACATCCAAGCCTGGACCTCACCTGGACTCTAATTGTTTTCATTTAGTCATTGCTATATAAGCAGGCATCACCCTAAGAAGGGCGCTGCCTCATTCTGATGTTTCAGTCTGCTTTGTTCCAAGCCTTGATCTCCTTGATCCTTATTCACTTACCTTGTAGTTCTGGTAGGGATCTTTTGCTCAGGTTCTCCTGTATGTGTTCTAGTTACCCTTTATTACTTTACTTTCAGGTTTTGGGTTTACTCCTCCGCCAGTTCTGTATTTACATTTGTTTATAGTTTCCCAGGTCCTTGGTTATTCATACTGTTTTGTTCATATGGTTCATGTTTGGTATTTATGTTTGCATTTCATGTTTCTTCTCTAGGTTTAAACAGGTTTATGTTTTCACTCATGTTACTCTAGTGTTTAGTTCTCTTATGTATTTCTGCCTATAGTTTCCCAAGTCCTTGGTTGTTCATCTGTTTGTTTTTCTATTGTATATTTAGTTCAGGTTTATGGTTTAATTCTAGTGCTCAGGTCTTTTTCATTGTGGTGTTCTGGTTCCTTGCTGTATATAGTACTGTTGTAAATAAATCCCTTGTTTTGTTTATACATCCATGGGTCATGTCTGTTAACTGCTCAAGTAGCTCACACCCCTTCTGTGCCATGTCAGGTCAGGCCCCCCGTCACAATACTTTATATATGCTGCTTTATTGGGATCAGTAATGTGAATACGGTATATGAACGACAGGATTTCGTAATGCGAGAAAAACAAGTGGTGGCAAAAGGAAAGTTTAACCCCTTCGTTTCTGGAGTGTAAGTCCCGCAAAAGTAATGTCCCAAAAAGGTGTGTGTGTGATTTAGGTACCCGGGTACTATATTCAACTGGCCAGTGAATGGATTGAGTAATTCTTCGACTAGTCACGTTGGGGCCCTGTAGACTTAAACAATACTGCAGCGTGCTTTGTTTAAACTTGGACTTTGGCCTGGAAGGCCTCTCACCCATCCGCTGGACAATCTGTTCTGCTGTCCGATCAAGGATCTCTCTCCGCTTGATTATACTGGAACTCTGTGCCACCGGATCCGCTTCTCCTGCTTGTCCGATTTCGGTAACGAGAATTACGGCCTACCGCCTGCACTCCCAGTGGATCATCGCAGTCTCCTTACTCGGGGTCCAAACTGGAACGTTGTGTCTGCGCAAAACCTCTCAGCGATGTGTGGATAGGTCTCCGCCAGCACTGTCTCTGATTCTCAGCACCCGCAAGGCAGCTCCAGCCTGGTCTCAATCTCCTGGCAGTCTCATGTGCGTCTTCCACCTTTCATCGCTTGGCTCACACTGGCTCTCCTTCGAAAGAGGCTGCGGATGTCCTTCGTTCTCTCATAGAAACATAGAAACATAGAAAGATGTCGGCAGATAAGAACCTTTCGGCCCATCTAGTCTGCCCAATTACATGGATACTTTACTTGGATTTATCTTTTGTTTAGGATAGCCTTATGCCTATCCCATGCTTGCTTAAATTCAATTACTGTTTTGGCCTCTACCACTTCAACTGGAAGACTGTTCCATGTATCCACCACCCTCTCAGTAAAATAATGCTTCCTGATGTTACTTTTAAACCTTTGCCCCTCTAATCTAAGACTATGTCCTCTTGTTTTGCTACTTTGTTTCCTTTTAAATATACTCCCTTCCTCTACCTTGTGGATTCCCTTTACGTATTTAAATGTTTCTATCATATCTCCTCTGTCTCGTCTTTTTTCCAAGCTGTACATGTTAAGATCATTAAGCCTTTCCTGGTAACTTTTCTCCTTCAAGCCGTACACCATTTTAGTAGCCCTTCTCTGAACTCTCTCTAAGATGTCTATATCCTTCTGGAGATACGGTCTCCAGTACTGCACACAGTACTCCAAGTGAGGTCTCACCAGTGCTCTGTACAGTGGCATGAGCACTTCCCTTTTCCTACTGCTAATACCTCTCCCTACACAACCAAGCATTCTGCTAGCATTTCCTGCTGCTCTATTACATTGACTACTTGCCTTTAGATCCTCTGAAATAATAACCCCTAAATCCCAACCCTCAGATGTATCAAATATTCTATATTCAGCCCTTGGGTTTTTACGTCCCAGGTGCATTATCTTGCACTTATCCACATTAAAACTCAATTGCCACAGCTCCGACCATTTTTTTAGTTTACCTAAATCATTTGTCATTTGGCTGATCCCTCCAGGTACGTCAACCCTGTTGCAAATCTTTGTGTCATCAGCAAAAAGACATACTTTTCCATTAATACCTTCTGCAATATCACTAACAAAAATATTAAAGAGAATGGGTCCAAGTACTGACCCCTGAGGTACCCCACTGGTAACAAGACCATGCGCCGAATAAACTCCATTTACCACAACCCTCTGTTGCCTGTCACTCAGCCACTGCCTAATCCATTCAACAATATTGGAATCCAAGCTCAAAGATTGCAATTTATTGATAAGCCTTCTATGCGGAACAGTATCAAAAGCCTTACTGAAATCTAAATAAGCAATGTCTACTGCACCACCTGTGTCTATTATTTTTGTTACCCAATCAAAAAAATCAATAAGATTAGTTTGGCATGATCTCCCTGAGGTAAACCCATGTTGTTTCTGATCCTGTAATCTATGTGTTTTTAGATGTTCAACAATCCTTTCCTTTAACATGGTTTCCATTAATTTCCCCACTACTGACGTAAGACTAACTGGCCTATAGTTCCCAGATTCCTCCCTACTACCCTTCTTGTGAATGGGCACAACATTTGCTAATTTCCAGTCTTCTGGGACGACTCCCGTTAGCAAGGATTGGTTAAATAAATCTGTTAACGGTTTTGCTATTACATCACTGAGCTCTTTTAATAATTTAGGGTGGATCCCATCAGGCCCCATTGATTTATTTGTCTTTACTTTAGACAGCTGCTGTAGAACCTCCTCCTCTGTAAACTGATATGTAATTGTCTCGTTAGTGTTTCCTCCTAACTGAGGTCCCTTTCCTTCCTTTTTCTTCTGCAAAGACTGAACAAAAATATTCATTGAGGCAGTCAGCGAGACTTTTATCCTCTTCTACATACCTTCCTTCCTTTGTTTTTAATCTAACTAATCCTTGTTTTACTTTTCTTTTCTCGTTTATGTATCTAAAAAATGTTTTGTCCCCCTTTTTTACTGACTGAGCTATTTTCTCTTCTGCGTGTGCTTTGGAAGCTCTTATAAATTGCTTTGCCTCTTTCTGCCTAATCTTATAGGTTTGCCTGAGTTGTTTTATAATTATTGAATGCTGTCTTTTTGTTCTTCACTATTTTGGCCACTTCTGCAGAGTACCACAGTGGTTTCTTCCCTTTTTTGTTTTTGCTAACAAGTCGAATGCAAAAACAAAAAAGGGAAGAAACCACTGTGGTACTCCCACCCACTTCCTGTCCCCGCCGCAAAGCATGATGGAAAACGTAGTCCCGTTGTGTCCAGTATACTTTACATTGCGCTTGTCTCCCTCTGGTGGCCAAACCCGAGCAATACATCAACAGAGTTTTTAAACAGCGCTACACAATACTTTGGGGTGTTAGCTTACCAAATATATGCACGTTCATGGCAAAAAAATTGGTGTAAAAAGGCCCCTAAAAAGAAGATAAGCAAAGAAGATACTGTATGTCAAATTAGAAAAATGACAAGCACATGTCAGAAGATTGGCGTAGCACCCCAAAAACAACCCAACAAATCTATATATGGGTGGTATCACTTTACTCAGAAGATGTTGCTGAACATATTTTGGGGTGTTTTTTGGCAGTAACCCATAACTGGATTTGACAATTCATGCCTAAAGTACAATGTGTGTGAAAAAATAACACAAAGTGACTACCTGAAAGTTTGACAAGAGCTAGTGCTTGGTAAGTGTTAAAATACAACTATTTGAACTTAAGTACCCTAGGGTGTGCCCTTTCTAAAAATATATGGTTTGATGGCGGTAAATTACTTTGGCCGGCTTAAAAAATGTCCCAAATAGGACATGGATGCATGATAACGAAATGTGAAAATTCCAAGTTGGAAAACTGAAATGCGCACCCCCCAAATAAGGCCTATTAGCCCCCAAATGACCTGACATACCTATACATGGGTGGTATCAATTTACTCAGAAGATGTTGCTGAACATATTTTGGGGTGCTTTTTGGCAGTAAACCTTAAAGTTCACAGTACATGTATTCTTAAATTGCACTCCAAAAAAATTAATCACCAAAAAAAGTTTTTTCTCAAACTTTGGCATAGATTTGTGGTAAAATGGTTGCATGGAAAGAGTCAAAATACCCCAAGTTTAATACCTTGATTTGTGTACTTTAAAAAAATATGTATATGTGGAGGGTTATTCAGGAATTAGTGACAGATATCAGTGTTACAATGTCACTATCACTAGTTTTGAAAATAAACCCTTTGGTGCATAAGATAAGGAAAAAAGCGATGAATATGTAAACATTGGGTATTGCTTAACTCAGGACTAAATTTAGAAACTACTAAGGAATTTAGTTTTTTTGATGGTTGTTGATACATAAGAAATTTTGAGGGTCGAATTTAAAAAAGTGGTGTTTTTTCAATTTTTTTTTGTCATATTTCACAATGTTTTTTATAGTAAATTATATGAAATGATGAAAAAAATGGTATCTTTATAAAGTCCATTTAATGATGAGAAAAACTGTGTATAATATGTGTGGGTTACATAAACGAGTAAGAGGAAAATTTGACCTAAACAGCAGCAGTCACAAAAGGACGGATTTGTGTAAAACCGCCCGGTCACTAAGGGGTTAAAAAATATTTATTTTTTAGTTTGCCCCAAAACGAAAATTTAAAAAGTAATTTTGGCATGTTTCTTATTTTTTGGGGGGGGGGGGCGGATAAGGGCGCTCCATATTTCTGTGGCTACAGACTCCTGAGATGCAAATCCGGCCCTGGGCACGGTCACATCTCCTCACACACAGTCTAGCACGGTCACATCTCCTCACTCACCGCCCAGCACGGTCACATCTCCTCACACACAGTCTAGGACGGTCACATCTCCTGACACACCGCCCAGCACGGTCACATCTCCGCACTCACCGCCCAGCACGGTCACATCTCCGCACTCACCGCCCAGCATGGTCACATCTCCGCACTCACCGCCCAGCACGGTCACATCTCCGCACTCACCGCCCGGCACGGTCACATCTCCTCACACACAGTCTAGCACGGTCACATCTCCTGACACACCGTCCAGCACGGTCACATCTCCTCACACACAGTCTAGCACGGTCACATCTCCTGACACACCGCCCAGCACGGTCACATCTCCTGACACACCGCCCAGCACGGTCACATCTCCTGACACACCGCCCAGCACGGTCACATCTCCTGACACACCGCCCAGCACGGTCACATCTCCTGACACACCGCCCAGCACGGTCACATCTCCTGACACACCGCCCAGCACAGTCACATCTGTCTTTTAAACCCATATTAGCCAATCTCCTTAATCAACAGGTGTACAGCATTGTCCACTGCAAAACCCAAGTTATTTAACCTAAAATGTAAATATGCAAAAACAAGTTAAACATAACCTATACAAACAGAATTATGTAATAATATAAAGACAAACAATAAAAAGAAAAGCATATAGACAAATAAAAGGAGCTCATACTCTACCGCACTCAGATGCAGCGCGGTATAATAGGGGCCCTATCAGATGATCTGTGGGAACATGAAGCAACATGAATATATATATATATATATACATAGCCAAATGAAACAAAAATTTACTTCATATAGGAACAGAGCACACTAGTAACAATGATGTAAATCAAATTCCCTGTTAAGGCCCCTAGGCCACAACGTTTCTAATCTGTGTATCCAGCGCTTTTCTTTTTGTTTTAACACTTTAATCCTATCCCCTCCTCGCCGTGACACTGGGACATGGTCTATAATCTGAAACCTGAGTTGTGCTACATTATGTGTATGTTCAAAAAAGTGTTCAGGTACCGGCAAATCACTACGGCCAGTCCTGATGGTGGATTTATGTTTTGAAAAACGTTCTTTCATTTTTGTCGTGGTTTCCCCTACGTATAGTAAGCCACAAGGGCACTTCAATACATAGACCACATACGATGACTCGCATTTGAAAAAGTCCCGAATCCAGATTTTATCACCCGTATGGGGGTGTAACAAAAAATCTCCCTTGATAACTGCGTTGCCAGAGGAACAACCAAGGCACGGGAACGTGCCTTTTTTGGCGGTACCCAAGAATTTTTGCTGTTTAACCTTCATGGGACCAATATCAGCTTTAATCGAATGATCCCTTAAGTTTCTATTGCGTTTATATGCAAAAATAGGGGGATTATGAAAGAATGGAATCTCTCTGTAAACTCTATGTAAAATGCCCCAATGTCTCCTAATAACGTTGTTAATACGTCCACTAGCTTGGTTAAATTTGCTAACAAACGGGATCCGTGTTTTGTGGCGATGCTTAGGTGTTCTCCCCGAGATCATGATCATCCTATCCAAACTCTCCACCCTTTGTAATTCTCATCGGAGGAGGGGTGCTGGATAACCCCGTTTTTTAAATTTATTAATCATACCTTCTAATCTGTCCTTGCGGACCCTGGGGTCTGATACATTCCTAGCCACCCTCAACAATTGGCTACGTGGTAAGGATCGACGTGTGTTTGCTGGATGGAAACTCTGATAGTGTAGTAAACTATTTCTATCAGTGGGTTTGGTAAATAAATCACTTGACAAACGTTCTCCTTCTATTATAAGTGTTAAATCTAGAAAATCTATCCTCTCTCGACTGTGTCATAGTAAATTTAATGTTCTCATTAACCCCATTAATATCCTCAAAGAAAGCTTCCAATTCCTCTAGATTACCAAGCCAAATTCCAAAAACATCGTCGATATAGCGCCACCAAACGTGGACAAATCGAGAAAAAAACGGATGACTATATACAAAATTTCTTTCAAATGCATCCATGAAAAGATTTGCATAAGCAGGCGCCATATTGGAACCCATAGTGGTCCCCCTGCATTGTCTATAAACAGTATCTCCGAAAAGGAAGAGATTGTTACTTAAAACAAAATGCGCAAGCTTCATTAAGAAGGCTATTTGGATCTCAGAAAACGCATTCTCCTTGAGTGCCTCATTAACTGCTCTTAAGCCTTCTTCATTGGGAATGGATGTGTATAGACTAATCACATCCCAAGTGAACAGGATGACTGGTCTATCCAAAGACAAACTCTCCAAATGATACAAAACATCCTTGCTATCCCAAATGAAAGACCTCGTCTTTATAACCAGAGGCTGGAGAATCCTATCCAGGAAGACCGAAATGGGCTGCAGCACGGAATCCGAGCTCGTCACTATCGGTCTCCCTGGAGGATTAACCAGGCTCTTATGTACTTTAGGCAACACGTAGAAAACTGGCAAGATCCCATGTTCCTTTTTAAGCTATTGATGAAGATCTAAATCAATAACTCCCTCCTCAAGGGCCTCCTTCAACATAGAATCAATTTCTTTTTCTCTTTTAAAGACTGTCTCAAAGTCACTAACTAGATAGGTGTCCCTATCCTGTAATTGACGTTCCACTTCCTTTATATAATCTACTTTATTCATGATCACAATCGCACCGCCTTTATCGGCTGACTTCAAAATGATAGCCTTATTCTCAAGCAGATTCCGTAATGCCTTATATCAGGGGCTGACTGGCAACTTTTGGCCCAGGGGGCAAGTACAACCCATAAGCCCATGGAGCAGCAACCCGGTCCCCCATTTAAATTTTAAAAAAATAAATAAATTTGAAAAAGGCATGGTTAACAAATTACATAATAAATGACATTTTCAGACTGTTTTAAATAAATAATTATTTCTTTTCAATACCACCTAACTCTGATCAATGTCCCACCTACCTCAAACTAATACTGCCTATATCAGAGCAATGTTCCCTTTTCCTCACATTACCCCCTAGTTCATAGCAATGCCCCCTTTTACCCATAACTACTAACCCTGAATCAGAACAATACCCCATTCACATTACACAGATGACCTTTTAAATTCCAGCGCTGCCCACTTCCCTAAAATCAAAACCCACACTAATGTACCCGAACCGCACACTAATGTACCCGAACCCCACACTAATGTACCCGAACCCCACACTAATGTACCCGTGACCAATTTTATTACTTGTAAAAGCCACTTCCATACACACACACACTATACACACACACACGCACACAGATATGCACAGATACAAATACTGACAGATACACACATTTCATCATGTCATGCCCACTTCCTCTTTGCCCTTTTTCACCCCTTTTCTCCCCATTATTCCCTTCATTCTCCTTTTTATCCACTTCTCTCTTCCCTTTCTTTCATTCTCCTTCTCTCTCCACTTCCAATCTCCTTTCGCTCCTCCCTCTTTCTATGCAGATCTTCCCACTCCTCTCCTATGTCCATTCTCATTCCGTACTCCTTTCCTCTCTCTTCCTTTTCTATTCATTTTCTCTCTACTCCTTTCTCAGCTCAACTTCTCCCTCTCCACATTCCATTCCATATTCTTCTGGTCTTTCCCGCTTTTCTCTATCCTTCTTCAGGTCTTTTCTTTCCCACCTTTTTAAGCTTCTCTCTCCCCCTCATTTTCAGCTTATCTCCCTCTCTTTTTCCCCCCTTCATATAGTCTTCTCCTCCCTTACCTGTGGCCAGTGTTCTCCTTCCCTCCTGTGGGACTGCGAGGAAGTGACATGTTAAACAGTCACTTCCTTCCAGCGCTGCCTCTGCAGAGGAGGGAAACAGAGTGCTATGAGGAAAATAAAGGGTGGGGCTGCTCAGCCAACCACAGCACTTTGTGCTGATCCCTCTTTAAGCAGCTTTGTTGAAATTTTTTGTCTTGCCACCGTGGCTGACATGGCAGCAGCACCTGTTTAATAAGCAGGGAGGTCTTGAGTTCAATTCTCAGCTGGTCAACTGTTTTTGTTTTTTTTTCTACCTCTGCAAGCACAATAATAATATTGTTATAATGCTGATGCTATTATTGTTCTGTTATTAATAATAGCATTAGAATAATTGTGCAGAGGTAGATGTTTTTTAAAAAAAATAAATTATACATTACCAGCTAAGAATTGAACTCATGACCTTCCTGCCACTATACAGGTGCTGCTACCGTTTGAGCCACAGAGGTAACACTCTAAAGTATCCACAAAACTGCCTAATGAGGGTTCTCTCCCCTGGGAGCACTGTTCTATGACTGGCTAAGGAGGGCTGTGGGAGGTGTCTCTGGCCCTGCACTTCCTGCTAATGAGTCTGGCTGGCCGCGTGTAAAAGCCGGCCGGTCTCATTACAAAGAGACAGAGCAGCTGCCGCAATTGACATTTTAATGGGCTGAGGACCGGCCCAGGGGCCATTTGCCACCCTGCCCCCCAGCCCAGTCCGCCCCTGCCTTATATACTTGGTGCGACATAGTAGAAGAACGTGTCCCCATAGGCTCCTCTAAAATCATATCAATGTCCTGATAGATGAATTGTGTAAATGTCTCAATAGGGGGCGTAGTCGGTGGCACAAACATACTTTTATTCCATAGTTCCAATTGTTTAGCGCCAAAAGGAGTATCTCCTCCATTGGGACATCTTCCTTCCCATGGAAAAATACTTTCAACTTAATGGCACGGAGGAACCTTTTGATATCAACCCACAGAGAGAATGAATCAATATTACTTTGTGGACAAAATGAAAGTCCCCTCCCAATACCTGTTCTTCTATTGCTGTCAATTGATAATCCGAGATATTAATCACTAGCGACGACGTGTCGGATTGTACATTTTTGGATGGTACGTTTTCTTCATACGTGTAGGATTCTGTCTCACATCTCCTCCTACATTGCTTTCACCTCCTCCGTCCATGCCTGGACGACCTATGGTCAAAAAAGAAGAGGTCGGGGCATGTGAAAACATTTGGTCATCTGACGTTTCTAATTCTGTGTCCGTAGAGACCTTTGTCGACATATTGCCCCTATCCCCTCTCTTGTTAAAGCGGGGTGTCTGTCGTGCTCTCTGTGGTTTCCCCATCCTAGGTAAATTAGAGGGTTCCCTTTGTGTCCACTTGTACACTCATCCTCTTGAATAGTCCTCCAAATCTCTAGCGAATTTCAATCTCTTTCTGTTCTCTATCTCCATACGCATGTCCTCCATTTTCTTATTCAATTCCACATGATACTGGTCTGCTGATTCTACTGTAATAATTTCTTTGAGCTGTTCCTAGGGGCTTTAACAGGGAATTTGATTTACATCATTGTTACTAGTGTGCTCTGTTCCTATATGAAGTAAATTTTTGTTTAATTTGGCTATGTATAGAAACATAGAATCTGTCGGCAGATAAGAACCTTTCGGCGCATCTAGTCGCCCAATTACATGGATACTTTACCTGGATTTATCTTTTGTTTAGGATAGCCTTATGCCTATCCCATGCCTGCTTAAATTCAATTACTGTTTTGGCCTCTACCACTTCTACTGGAAGACTGTTCCATGTATCCACCACCCTCTCAGTAAAATAATGCTTCCTGATGTTACTTTTAAACCTTTGCCCCTCTAATCTAAGACTATGTCCTCTTGTTTTGCTACTTTGTTTCCTTTTAAATATACTCCCTTCCTCTACCTTGTGGATTCCCTTTACGTATTTTAATGTTTCTATCATATCTCCTCTGTCTCGTCTTTTTTCCAAGCTGTACATGTTAAGATCATTAAGCCTTTCCTGGTAACTTTTCTCCTTCAAGCCGTACACCATTTTAGTAGCCCTTCTCTGAACTCTCTCTAAGATGTCTATATCCTTCTGGAGATACGGTCTCCAGTACTGCACACAGTAGTCCAAGTGAGGTCTCACCAGTGCTCTGTACAGTGGCATGAGCACTTCCCTTTTCCTACTGCTAATACCTCCCCCTACAAAACCAAGCATTCTGCCAGCATTTCCAAGCATTCTGCCAGCATTTCCTGCTGCTCTATTACATTGACTACTTAACCTTAGATCCTCTGAAATAATAACCCCTAAATCCCAACCCTCAGATGTATCTAATATTCTATATTCAGCCCTTGGGTTTTTACGTCCCAGGTGCATTATCTTGCACTTATCCACATTAAAACTCAATTGCCACAGCTCCCACCATTTTTTTAGTTTACCTAAATCATTTGTCATTTGGCTGATCCCTCCAGGAACGTCAACCCTGTTGCAAATCTTTGTGTCATCAGCAAAAAGACATACTTTACCATTAATACCTTCTGCAATATCACTAATAAAAATATTAAAGAGAATGGGTCCAAGTACTGACCCCTGAGGTACCCCACTGGTAACAAGACCTTGCGCCGAATAAACTCCATTTACCACAACCCTCTGTTGTCTGTCACTCAGCCACTGCCTAATCCATTCAACAATATTGGAATCCAAGCTCAAAGATTGCAATTTATTGATAAGCTTCTATGCGAAACAGTATCAAAAGCCTTACTGAAATCGAAATAAGCAATGTCTACTGCACCACCTGTGTCTATTATTTTTGTTACCCAATCAAAAAAATCAATAAGCTTAGTTTGGCATGATCTCCCTGAGGTAAACCCATGTTGTTTCTGATCCTGTAATCTATGTGTTTTTAGATGTTCAACAATCCTTTCCTTTAACATGGTTTCCATTAATTTCCCCACTACTGACGTAAGACTAACTGGCCTATAGTTCCCCGATTCCTCCCTACTACCCTTCTTGTAAATGGGCACAACATTTGCTAATTTCCAGTCTTCTTGTCACGGATCCCTCTGATTACCAAAAGTGTGGTCCCTTTACGCAGACCGCTCTCTACCCTTCCGATCCTTGAATGGTCGGCAATACTAGACAGACAATTTACCAGACAATATATAAACAAGGGGTAACACCAGACAGAGGTATGGAATAGAGTATTGTCACAAATCTTTCTGACTACCAAGATATTGATCTCTTTATGTAGCTCCCTTTCTACTCTTCCGATCCTTGAATGGTCGGCAAAGCTATATAGACAATGAAGCAGGTAACAGATAAAGAAAGGGAAACACCAGACAGGGGTACAGACCAGATCACAAGTCCTCCCTAGGACTTTAGTAATAGCAGAGGTAGTCTGATGCGTGCTTAGGGTGCCACATAGACTGACCTCGGTACCAACGTTAAGGGCAGACCTAGCGCAGAGTAAATGCCAATGCCAGGAGTCATACACAGAGGGTTCGTTTGCCAATGCCAAGGTCATACACAGGAGGGTTCGTTTGCCAATGCCAAGGGTCATACACAGGAGGGTTCGTTTGCCAATGCCAAGGGTTATACACAGGAGGATTCGTTTGCCAATGCCAAGGGTCATACACAGGAGGGTTCGTTTGCCAATGCCAAGGGTATACACAGGAGGATTCGTTTGCCAATGCCAAGGGTCATACACAGGAGGGTTCGTTTGCCAATGCCAAGGGTCATACACAGGAGGTAGCCAAAATAACACAAGAGCTCTGCGGGAGGTGAATACCACGTCAGGGCACCGGTGTATTGGAGAGACTGGGTTTTAAAGCCGGCGGGTCCGCGTCATAACGCCAGGCCCCGCCCCTCGGCGTCCCACGTGAGCGCCCCCGGAAGCGTTTACATTCGGCGCCTGGCCAGCGAGCAGCGAGGAAGCTGCTGCCAGGCGCCCCATCCCCTGAGCCACCGTGACAGAACCCCCCCCTCCAGGGGCGGCCACTGGACGACCCCCAGGGGCACGGGGGTGCGCCAAATAGAAGGCCTTCACTAGCCTAGGAGCATGAACTTCCGCAGCTGGTACCCAAGAACGATCCTCCGGACCGTAGCCCACCCAATCAACCAAATACTGCAAAGACCCCCTAGACATCCTGGCACCCAGAATGGCCTTAACTTCGAACTCCTCCTCGCCCTCCACAGAGACAGGAGGCGGTGGAGCATGGACTTTGGTGTACCGATTACATAATAATGGCTTCAAAAGGTTAACATGGAATACATTGTGTATCTTAAAATGGGGGGTAACGCCAAAGCATAGGAGACAGGGTTGAGTCGCCGTAGAATCTTATAGGGACCGATGTACCTAGGAGCCAACTTCATGGAAGGCACTAAGAGCTTGATGTTACGTGAAGACAGCCAAACCCTGTCCCCAACTTGATACACGGGTGCCTGCCTCCTGTGTCTGTCGGCCTTGGTTTTCTGGATGGCACTACTCTCCTCCAGTGCCCGTCTCACTCTCCCCCAAGTCTCTTTCAATGATGCCAGTTGCTCATCTAAAGCAGGAATCGTGGTATCAGGAAACGTGGCGGGGAGCACGGGAGGATCAAAGCCATAAACAGTGAAGAAAGGAGAATGACCTGTGGATTCGCTTACTGCGCTGTTAATAGCATATTCTGCCCATGGTAGCAGGTCTGACCAGTTATCTTGTTGTTCTGAGATAAAGCACCTGAGATATTTCTCTATATTTTGGTTTGCTCGTTCTGCTGCTCCGTTGGTCTGGGGGTGATAAGCCGAAGAGAAAGAGAGGTCTATCCCTACGTTCTTGCAAAACCCTCTCCAGAATCCGGAGATGAATTGGGTCCCCCTATCAGAGACTATCTCCCGAGGGACACCGTGAATGCGGACCACATTGGCAATGAATATGGGCACCAGTTCAGCTGCCGAAGGTAGTTTCCGAAGAGGAACATAGTGGCCCATCTTGGAAAATCGATCTATGATCGTAAGTATCACTGTATTCCCTCTTGACTCAGGTAACTCTACTATAAAATCCATGGCTACATGTGACCAGGGTCGTTCGGGGATCGGCAAAGGCTGGAGTAAGCCAATGGGTGCTGTTTTGGGACTTTTCTGTCTTGAGCACACTTCGCACACGGCAATGTAATCTTTGACATCTCGGCGCAACGTGGGCCACCAGAGGAGTTTACTGATACTAGACACAGTCTTGGTGATACCCATATGCCCGGAAGTTTTATTGTCATGATAGATGTTAAGTACTTCCTCTCTTTCGTTCTCAGGTACAAAGAGTCTCGCAGGAGGTTTTCCCCCAGGAGCTGCGCCCTGGACGGTCTGCAGCCTTTTCATTAGAGGAGACGAAACACTAATCGTGGTAGCGGCTATAATCCTTTCCTGGGGTACAATGGGATGCTGATCTTGGATATTATGTTCATAAGACTCATACTGTCTCGACAATGCGTCTGCTTTAATGTTTCTGGACCCAGGTCTATAGGTAAGCACGTAATTAAAACTTGAAAGAAACAATGACCATCTCGCTTGTCTGGAATTTAAACGTTTGGCATCTCCAATGTACGTGAGATTCTTATGGTCGGTTATGATAACAATGGGGTCCTTAGACCCTTCTAATAAATATCTCCATTCGGCCAAGGCCGCGATGACTGCTAACAATTCTCTATTTCCAATGTCATAGTTCTTCTCTGCCGGGGACAACTTCCGAGAATAGAAGCCGCATGGATGCAAGGGTTTGTCAGGAGCCTCCCTTTGGGACAAGACTGCACCAAGACCTAGTTCGGAGGCGTCAACTTCTACTTGGAAAGGCAGAGCCGGATCTGGATGTCGGAGAACAGGGGCAGTAGTAAAAGCTTGCTTTAGTGCCTCAAAGGCTTGAGTGGCTTGAGGTGTCCATTTCTGATTTCCCACCCCTTTCTTTGTCATAGCCGTGAGGGGGGCCACCAAGGCCGAAAAATCTTTAATGAACCTTCGGTAATAGTTCGTAAACCCCAGAAACCTCTGAATGGCTTTAAGTCCTTGGGGTAGAGGCCAGTCAAGAATAGCTGAGAGCTTCTTAGGATCCATTTGAAACCCCCCAGGAGTTATAATATAACCAAGGAATTGCACAGTTACTATGTCGAATAGACATTTTTCTAGCTTACAGTACAATCCAGCCTTCAATAGTTTTTTCAACACTTGTTTCACGTGGACATGATGAGTGTCTACATCAGGAGAGTATATCAGGATATCGTCTAGATATACTATGACGAATTCTTGCAGGAATTCCCTTAGAGTGTCGTTTATAAGGTCCTGGAAGACGGCTGGCGCATTACACAACCCAAAAGGCATCACCAGGTATTCATAATGCCCGCTACGTGTATTAAAAGCCGTTTTCCATTCGTCTCCCTTTTTAACCCTGACCAGGTTGTACGCTCCGCGTAAATCAAGCTTCGTATAGACACGAGCCCCTTTTAATCGGTCGAACAATTCTGTTATGAGAGGTATGGGATATGCATTTCTTATAGTGATCCTATTCAAACCCCTATAATCGATGCAAGGTCGCAGGTCACCCTCTTTCTTGGAAACAAAAAAGAAACCTGCTCCTGCTGGAGAGGAGGACCGTCTAATGAATCCTCGTTCCAGATTCTCCCTTATGTATTCCTCCATAATGTCGTTCTCTCTTTGTGATAAAGGGTATACATGACCCCTAGGAGGCATCGTACCAGGGAGTAAATCAATGGCACAGTCATATGGACGATGTGGTGGTAGGACCTCAGTCCTGGCTTTAGAGAACACCTCCTTTAATGCCAGGTAAACTTCAGGAACCTCTGTGGACAAAGGAGGGGCTGTGGCAATATTGAGGCTACCAATCACATTAACTGTGCCTAGGCACTTAGACTGACAACTCTGACCCCAACATTTTATATGTCTCTCTGACCCAATCGACAACTGGGTTGTGCTCTGCTAGCCATGGAAACCCAAGAACGACAGGACATGAGGGTGATTCAATGATTTGAAATCTTATGGTTTCCTGGTGCAAAACTCCTGTTTTCATACATACATCGACTGTATCGTGAGTGATATGTGGACATGACAGGGGTTTACCATCTATGGCCTCCACCCTTAGAGGTCTTTCCCTGAGCACCAGAGGTCGGAGGTTTTTGACAGCAAAATTCTTATCCATAAATTGCCTGAGGCCCCAGAGTCTAAGAACGCCTCAGTCTTGAGGTGAACCCCCTCCCAGGTTAGGGAGACCGGTAACAGAATCCTGGATTTTTTTTTCTCATTATCCACAAAGGAGGCACACAGAGAACCGACAACCTGGGTGTCTCCTGTTCTGAATCCCACTCTGCTATGTTCAGCCCTGCTAACCCTGGGTCTCTGAGGACATCGAAGGCGGAAGTGATCTGCCCCTGCACAATAAAAGCAGAGCCCCTTTTCTCTTCTGTGCGCTCTTTCTGCTTCTGAAATACCTGTCCTCCCTATTTGCATGGGTTCAACGACTGGTAAATCTGTTTTCACATTCTCCGAACCACCTGACGTACTGGTGTGTGTGGTAACGAGGGTAAAGGAGGCAAGACCCTTCTGGGTCTATCTCTGGGGTGTCTCCTTTCCCTGATTTGATCGTCCATGGCTATACAGAAATCTATCAGGTGGTCCAGACTTTCTGGTAATTTTAAGGGAGCCAGTTCAAACATAAAAGCCTCGTTCAAGCCTTCGGTAAAGGCTAAGGTTAAAACGTCGTTCGGCCAAAGTACCTCAGAAGTCAAAGTCTTAAACTCTATGGCATAATCGGCGACCCTCTTATTACCTTGTTTGATGTGAAACAAGGACCTACCCGCATTGGTAGCCCTCCTAGAGGGATCAAAGGTACGTTTTAACTCAGAGGTGAAACCCTCATAGTCATAAATGATGGTTTCTTATTTTCCCACAACGGCGTAGCCCACAATAAAGCTTTTTCTGTTAAATGATTGATCAGATATCCTACTTTGGCTTTATCAGACATACAGGACCTGGATTGTTCTCAAACAAGATCTCGAGTTGAGTCAAAAAACCCCGACATAGGCTTGGTGTACCATCATAGCGTAGGGGTGCCTTCATACTAAGCCTATGTCCCTCAGGGGGGACGGAACTGACCCTAGGCAACACTGGATCTGGAGGGTTGTGGTACCTGTATTGGACCGATTTAACAGGGTTTGCAGAGCGAGAGAAATCTGGTCCATCCTATGGTCCTGTTCCTCTTGTCTGGCTGCGATACGTGCCAGCTGGTTAGAGAGGTCTGCGGGATCCATTGGCCCTGACGTAATGTCACGGATCCCTCTGATTACCAAAAGTGTGGTCCCTTTACGCAGACCGCTCTCTACCCTTCCGATCCTTGAATGGTCGGCAATACTAGACAGACAATTACCAGACAATATATAAACAAGGGGTAACACCAGACAGAGGTATGGAATAGAGTATTGTCACGAATCCTTCTGACTACCAAGATATTGATCTCTTTATGTAGCTCCCTTTCTACTCTTCCGATCCTTGAGTGGTCGGCAAAGCTATATAGACAATGAAGCAGGTAACAGATAAAGAAAGGGAAACACCAGACAGGGGTACAGACCAGATCACAAGTCCTCCCTAGGACTTTAGTAATAGCAGAGGTAGTCTGATGCGTGCTTAGGGTGCCACATAGACTGACCTCGGTACCAACGTTAAGGGCAGAACCTAGCGCAGAGTAAATGCCAATGCCAGGAGTCATACACAGGAGGGTTCGTTTGCCAATGCCAAGGGTCATACACAGGAGGGTTCGTTTGCCAATGCCAAGGGTCATACACAGGAGGGTTCGTTTGCCAATGCCAAGGGTTATACACAGGAGGATTCGTTTGCCAATGCCAAGGGTTATACACAGGAGGGTTCGTTTGCCAATGCCAAGGGTCATACACAGGAGGTAGCCAAAATAACACAAGAGCTCTGCGAGGTGAATACCACGTCAGGGCACCGGTGTATTGGAGAGACTGGTTTTAAAGCCGGCGGGTCCGCGTCATAACGCCAGGCCCGCCCCTCGGCGTCCCACGTGAGCGCCCCCGGAAGCGTTTACATTCGGCGCCTGGCCAGCGAGCAGCGAGGAAGCTGCTGCCAGGCGCCCCATCCCCTGAGCCACCGTGACACTTCTGGGACGACTCCTGTTAACAGATTTATTTAACCAATCCTTGTTAACGGTTTTGCTATTACACCACTGAGCTCTTTTAATAATTTAGGGTGAATCCCATCAGGCCCCATTGACTTATTTGTCTTTACTTTAGACAGCTGCTTTAGAACCTCCTCCTCTGTAAACTCATATGTAAATGTCTCTTTAGTGTTCCTCCTAACTGAGGTCCCTTTCCTTCCTTTTCTTCTGCAAAGACTGAACAAAAATATTCATTGAGGCAGTCAGCGAGACTTTTATCCTCTTCTACATACCTTCCTTCCTTTGTTTTTAATCTAACTAATCCTTGTTTTACTTTTCTTTTCTCGTTATGTATCTAAAAAATGTTTTGTCCCCTTTTTTACTGACTGAGCTATTTTCTCTTCTGCGTGTGCTTTGGAAGCCCTTATAAATTGCTTTGCCTCTTTCTGCCTAATCTTATAGGTTTGTCTATCTTCTTCACTCTGAGTTTTTTTATAATTATTGAATGCTGTCTTTTTGTTCTTCACTATTTTGGCCACTTCTGCAGAGTACCACAGTGGTTTCTTCCCTTTTTTGTTTTTGCTAACAAGCCGAATGCAATTGCCTGTGGCCTTCAATAATGCTTCCTTTAAATAATCCATTTCTCCTGGACTCCTTTAAACTCATCCAGTCTGATAATGACTCATTCACACAAAATCTCATTTTAGAAAAATCTGTTTTTTTAAAGTCTAAAACTTTTGTTTTTGTGTGGTGCGGCTCCATCCCTGTTCTTATATTAAACCACACTGACTGGTGATCACTAGATCCCAAATTTTATATTATATATATTATATATATTCATGTTGCTTCATGTTCCCACAGATCATCTGATAGGGCCCCTATTATACCGCGCTGCATCTGAGTGCGGTAGAGTATGAGCTCCTTTTATTTGTCTACTAGGTATAAAGCCTGCCCTAAGGGCAGTCATATATATATATGTTACAGGAGATATATATATATATATATATACACACACCCTGTAACCCCATGTGGGTATATATATATATACACCCTGTAACCCCACGTGGGTATATATGTATATATATACACCCTGTAACCCCATGTGGGTATATATATATATATATATATATATATATATAATATATTAATACATAACACCGTAACAACCATATATGTGTGTGTGTGTGTATGGCCGGCATCCAGGCTCAGGCGAGCCCCCGGCTTGGCTGGGGCTAGAGGCCCAGCCGAGCCGGGGCTCGCCTGAGCCTGGAGGACGCCGAGCAGGCAACTCGCCGCGGCCTCCATGCTCAGGTGAGCCCCCGGCTCGGCCTCTAGGCCCAGGCCAAGACGGGGGCTCGCCTTAGCCTGGATGCCGGCCAAGCAAGTAGCTCGGCCGGCATCCAAGCTCAGGCGAGTCCTCGGCTTGGCTTGGGCCTAGAGGCCCAGCCGAGCCGGGGACTCGCCTGAGCCTGGAGGGTGCCTGAGCAGGCAACTCGGCCGGCCTCCATGCTTAGGTGAGTCCCCGGCTCGGCTGGGCCTCTAGGCCCAAGCCAAGCCGGGGGCTCGTCTAAGCTTGGATACCGGCCGAGCAAGCAGGGTGGGTGTGGAGAGCACATACTCACCTACATCGGCCTCGAGTCCTCCACCGGTTCCACACATACTCACCTACATCGGCGCTTAGCTCCTCCAGCGATGGCAGTCCCGCTTCCAGTGTCCTCTCTCCTTTGGTCGCTGGTATGACGTCACAAAAGCCTTTGACCCAGGGTCAAAGGCTTTCGTGACATCATACCGTCGACCAACGGAGAGAAAACACTGGAAGCGGGACTGCCATCGCTGGAGGAGCTAAGCGCCGATGTAGGTGAGTATGTGTAGGAAACATCCTCCTACATCGGCCCTGAGCTCCAGCGGTGACTGTCCTCCGGCTGTCAAGGCTGCTCGGCCGGCCTTCAGGCTTAGGCGAGTCCCGGCTTGGCTGGGCCTGTAGGCCAAGCCAAGCCGGGGCTCACCTGAGCCTGAAGGCCGGCCGAGCAGCCTGCGACAGCCGTAGGACAGTCACCGCATGGAGCTCAGGGCCAATGTAGGGGAGTATGTGTAGGCAACTTCGGCCCTGAGCTCCAGCGGTGACTGTACTCCGGCTGTCGCAGGCTGCTCGGCCGGCCTTCAGGCTTAGGCGAGTCCCCGGCTCGGCTGTGCCTATAGGCCCAAGCCAAGCCGGGGGCTCGCCTGAGCCTGGATGCCGGCCGAGCAGCCTGCCACAGCCTGAGGATGGTCACCGCTGGAGGATTCGGGGCTTGCGGCGTTTAAACAAACTGATAGCTGCGCGCTGCTCTTGCCAATTTTTTTTTTTGCAGGTGGCCGACACGCGCAGCTACCTGTTTGTTTTAATGGCCAGCTCGCAACCCAGTTTCAAATGTCCGTCGCGCATGCGCACTCAGCGCTTGACGGCGACGGACTTTGAAACGGTTTTATTATATAGATATGCTTTTCTTTTTATTGTTTGTCTTTATATTATTACATAATTCTGTTTGTATAGGTTATGTTTAACTTGTTTTTGCATATTTACATTTTAGGTTAAATAACTTGGGTTTTGCAGTGGACAATGCTGTACACCTGTTGATTAAGGAGATAGGGTTTGTGATTGGCTAATATGGGTTTAAAAGACAGATGTGTTGCCCACTATGTATGTATGATTAAGGCCGTCTGAGGCCGAAACGTCACGATTTTTCCTTGGGGTTTTTACTCCCATGAATAAATTCTAGCTGCCTGAGACCCGTTTACTTTGATTTTCCACACAGTCTAGCACCGTCACATCTCCTCACACACCGCCCGGCACCGTCACATCTCCTCACACACCGCCGGCACCGTCACATCTCCTCACACACCGCCCGGCACCGTCACATCTCCTCACACACCGCCCGGCACGGTCACATCTCCTCACACACCGCCGGCACCGTCACATCTCCTCACACACCGGCCCGGTCACATCTCTCACACACAGCCCGGCACCGTCACATCTCCTCACACACCGCCCGGCACGGTCACATCTCCTCACACACAGCCCGACCGTCACATCTCCTCACACACAGCCCGGCACGGTCACATCTCCTCACCACAGCCGGCACGGTCACATCTCCTCACACACCGCCCGGCACGGTCACATCTCCTCACACACCGCCCGGGACGGTCACATCTCCTCACACACCGCCCGGGACGGTCACATCTCCTCACACACCGCCCGGCACAGTCACATCTCCTCACACACCGCCCGGCACGGTCACATCTCCTCACACACCGCCCGGCACGGTCACATTTCCTCACACACCGCCCGGCACGGTCACATCTCCTCACACATCGCCCGGCACGGTCACATCTCCTCACACACCGCCCGGTACGGTCACATCTCCTCACACACCGCCCGGTACGGTCACATCTCCTCACACACCGCCCGGCACGGTCACATCTCCTCACACACCGCCCGGCACCGTCACATCTCCTCACACACAGCCCGGCACGGTCACATCTCCTCACACACACCGCCCGGCACGGTCACATCTCCTCACACACAGCCCGGCACGGTCACATCTCCTCACACACACCGCCCGGCACGGTCACTCACCACCTTTTATATAGACTCCCCGGTCACATCTCAGTTTGTGCTTTCGTTTCGAGACGCAAAGCTTTGTAATAATGACCCACATTCCTGATCATCCCTGGAGAAAATATTCAGCGAAAGAAAAGTCTTTTGGGAAATGAAGTTGTTTGAGCCCAATCAGTGCTCGATGTTATATAAAGAGCTGCGTGAATGGGGGAAGCAGCGGAAACCAACACGAGGAAAGACAAACAACAGCGAATGCAGAGACAGACTGACAGACTCATCGATTACGGTGAATAGCGTGAGAACCGCTTCATTCATTCACTTTATAGAACAAAACCAAAATCTGATCGGCCTTAATCCCTCTTATAAAATAATGCTATGAAGATCCTCGAAGGATGGAGAAAAAAAACTCTTTCATGCAGGCTCTGACAGTGGGGAGAGCAGGGATTTATTCATTCAGTTACAAGTATGTATAAAGCGCCAACAAGTTCAGAAGCG